>CM070510.1:24470482-25069277 GCA_036346375.1 Guadua angustifolia
TGTGGGATTTATGTTTGGCTTCCAAGGTTAACATGCAAAAGAAAATAAAGAATCCAATTGCGATGAAATCAATGAAATTTTTTCGTAACCTAAAGTAAGCATGGTACATGTTAAGACTAACATGCAAAAGAAAATCCAATTGCGATGAAATCAATGAACATTTTTTAACCCTAAATCAAACATGATACATTTTAGGACTAACTTGCAAAAGAAAATAATGAATGCAATTGCGACAAAATCTATATTTGATGATCCCCCGATGCTAAGTTATTTACCCAATGTGCTCTAGAATCACAGTGTTGCAGCCCCTTTTGTTATAAAAATCTATCTTGTAGACATGTTTTAAATATTATGTATATGTGCCACTCATGTAATTTTTATGAGTATGGATGTAATAATACCCACAATATAGATGGAAGTGTAACACCCCGGCACCCCGTGCCCTGAATGTTACTCCCTCACGAACCCAACAGCTAGCACAAGACACTAGAACAACTTAGCCATACAACTAAATTGTTTAGCAACATACCGAAATTATTAGAAATTTCGGCAGCACCTCCCCTAAAACTAGGACATCCACTCAGCAGATAGAAGATAGCATTTAATAAAACAACAATATAAATTACCCTAAGGTAACCAACCAAGCTCACACAACAACCACACATTAATTACAAGATATGAATTCAATACAATTAGAAGCGGTGAGCTGGAATGAAACGATGATGATGTAAACGTGTTCGTGTCACTATTCCCACCCATGCATGTCGGCTTCAAGGCACCTGCAATTAATAAACAACAAGCGTGAGTCAAGACTCAAAGAAAGTACATAAAGAAATAAATGCATAGTTAATCGCAGCCCTACTTAGGAGCATACCCATCATCTTTACATAAGTATAGCATTTAACCGAAAACATAAGTCATACCTTGCAACCATACATGGACATGCAGAATCTGAAATAATCCATCACACTTCTATAATCGTAATGCACCATGCGAAGCTTACTGCTTCACTTCATCACTAAATTCGTACACATACCTCCTTAACCTTTTCTCTTGGATAAGCCCACGCCTCAATCCCAACTCAACACTTTTCCATCTACCTCAAAATCACTATTAGAATGCAAAGGCAACATGAATGCCCTCTTTAATGCACGCACGCAGATCGCCGAAAGTGCCCACCCGTCGGTGTGCACCTCACGCCCCTTCCATCCCGTGGAAGGTGCCTACTTCTTCGTCTCGCCCCATTCACCTCGATGAATGGGACTACGAGGTAGGACTTTCGTGTTCACTACGTAGAACACAGAGGCCCGTGATCGAATGGGTCGCTCTTCCTTTTATGAATGCACAATGCAATTTATATGAATGAAATGCAACCTTCATTCATTGCCAATACTAACACATCCACACCACATGCATAAACATAACCAATTCTCACATTCATGATTTACCAAATGATATTAGTTTAATCAGTTCAACAAAAAAAAACACAGCAACACATTACAACCTCATCACAGGTTTGGAACACCCTTCCTACCTGCATAAATCACACATCCCACCCACAACAAAAACCCAGGACTCCCAGATGCATTCAAACCAAGCCGAGACTCCTGGTTCCGCCTCAGAACTTTCAATCATGGCAAAAGGAGTCGGTTTGGCCTGAAGTGCAGCCCAAGACTCCTCCAAAGAAGACCTTTAATATGGAGTAGAATCTTAAGATTGAAACTTAATAGCACAAAGTAGTTCCTCACTTACACTATTTCTAGAAATGACTTAACCACTTAAACCAGGTTCATGCCAACCCCATTCACTCGAACAATCTGCTTACTTTAATCAACCTTATTAAAAGCCCATTTCAATTAGAGGTCATATAATTAACAGAGCAACACTTAATTTAAAAAGGAAAAGCACCACATATGAACACACAACCACGCTCAGTAACATGCTGTACTTGCCTTTAACCGCAGCGATAAAATGATGTCCCGATTGCGGTATTAGAAATCTCCGACCCTAGAGAACAAAACAAAACTCAAAATTCATTCTTCATGTTTCAATGGATATACTAATTCATGAAACTTCGAAGAATTGCTATATGGTTTGAGCTTAAACTCAAAGCTAACAGTGTCTATTGAGTATTGCCATACATTCTCTCCCAATATGCAAGTGTTCCAACCTTCCCTATTTATTTTTATACTACTTGCTTTACAACTTGGGGGATCAATCTACAAAGGTCAAAGAGTAGAGACCACCCTCCCAATCGTGATAGGCTTGCGTATTACGTGCAAAAGTACTAACAATGAGATTAATTGAATAACGACATGGAAGCTAGTATAATTAGCACACATTAAGCCCCGGGAATATGATTCGATACTTAATAAAAAGATCAACATAGTCCTTGAGCATACTGTGAGGGAAGAGATTAAAGTATCAACCTTTCAGAGAAGGGCTACCACTATAAAACTCACATTACGTAAGTCCAAGACATAAGACATTCCTAATCGCATATAATTTATGGAAAGGAAACTCAAACACCAGATCAATTTAGGGATCCTATACATAACCATGGCATTAACAAATTGAGCTAATACACAATATCCGCTCATCATCAATTGGTAGTAAATAATTCTTAACTCACTCATTTTAATTGAGCCATGCAACAAGTAATAAGAATCAAGTCACAGCATAAGATTCACAAACATTACCAATGTAAGAATGATATTACAGGGTTCATATACTAATAACACACATACGCGTGTGTGAATACATTTGTCTCATTCCTACACAACAGCATATAAACCCTCAAGAATCTAATACCGGTATACATAAATACTCGGTATACATCAGTAACAAGTCCACACACGCAACATATACGCAAGTCTTTAGTGATCACAACAGGGAAAAGACAAACACCAATGCAATCACATTTAATCAACTAGGACCCAGCACACCGCCGGAGGGTGCTCAATAACCAAAGATTCACAACCAAATGCGTCATACAAGTACTCATAGATCACTACTTAGAATCAGTGCAATACCCTAATATAACCCTTCTAGGCATTTCATCGAACACCTGACATGCACCAATTAATCAATTGCTCAACTTAAACTTGTGGTGGATACTCACAACAGAAGAGGGCAAGGGGGGCGGCAGAGGGTGGCGCCAGCAGCAGGGAAGCCCTCCAGCAGGCGCACGCAAGGGGGAGGGGCTGGACCCGGTGGTCGCAGGAGCCGGAGGAAGAGGGTGGGCGGCGCCGATTGGGGCTTGGCCGAGGGCATCGAGCCAGGCCAGGAGAGGCGACGCCGGGAGGAGGCGCCGGCCAGGAAGGGGCGGGAGGCACCGGCCGAGGAGGAAACCGCCGATGCCGACGCCGCTGCTTCTTGCCACGCACCAAGAAGAGGCGCAGGAGGGCTTTGGCAGGGAGGGGCTCGGCAGGCAACCGCAGCGCCAGAGAGGAAGTAGCCAAGGAGGGAGGCGCATGGCCTAGGGCTGCAATGGCCAGGAGGAGGCCAGAGCGGCCGGGAGAGTTGGGGAAAAATCAGAACCTTTTGAGTCTTGGGTTCACTTACTCCTCTCCTCCTTTTGTACTGCATCACTTGAGTGCTAAATATAAAAAGGCTAGGGGGAAAATGTAAATAATACTACACAACAATTCTAAAGGTCACAAACCCTGGTAAAAAGCTTTGCAGTATTACAGGAAGAGTTCCCGGTTGAGAGCCCCACCACCTGTCACTTTTGCGATTTTGCAAAAAAAACCCTGTGTTTCTTGAAATTACGGATAGGTCCCTATCAATTACAAATAAGTCCTTCGTGATTTTTTGTGAGGGGAAGATTTTTTTCTGTTTCTCGCGTTTGGGTCCCTCGCTCACCATTTTACGGGAAAACCCTTCCGTTAAATTCGAATCACGGACAAGCCCTTTTCTAATTTTTCAGGATAGCGGACAGGTCCAAAAACGTAACAATCAGGTTCTTGCTCTTTACATTTAGGTCCTTTCTCCGTTTTTCGCGGGAAATTTTTTTTGCGTCAACAGAAATATGTGTGTAGACTTTTTTCCCATCTCGGTTTTCCATCTCCATCTCTGATATTTTTTAAATCAAGTATTATTACTCGGTGAACGCGTAGAGTGTTAGACTCGATAAAAGAATGTTGTCGTTTCTAATGCTTTTTCAACCTTTTCCCTTTAGACTTTTTCTCCACCGCGGTTTCCCACCTCGGTCTCCAATATTTTCCACATAATTCGTCGAAAGATATATTTCTACAACTCTATCTCTCTATTTTTTTCTCCTGTTTCGCTCATTATTTCGACGATTTAAAAAAATAAACGCCGCCGGAAAAAAAATGTATTTTTTTTACGGGAAAACGACACGCGTGGCGTGTTACGCCACGAAAAATTTTGTATCCTTTCAGCCGTTTCGCTCATTATTTCGACAGTTTAAAAAATAGAGCGCCTCCGAGAAAAAAAGAAAATTTTTCTACGAAAAAACGACACACGCATACGCCGCAAGTCTCTGAGATTTTTTTAAACATGTATTATTGCTCAGCGAACGCGTAGAGTGTTAGACTCGACAAAAGAATGTTGTCATCTCTAATAGTTTTTCGCCCTTTTCCCTCTAGACTTTTTTTCCCCACCGCGGTTTTCCAGCTCGGTTTCCAATATTTCCCAGATAATTCATCGAAAGAGATATTTCTACAGCTCTATCTCTCTATTTTTTCCCCGTTTCGCTCATTATTTTGACGATTTAAAAAATAAATCACCACCGAAAAGAAAAAGATATTTTTCTACGAAAAAACGGCATGCACGTTGTGTTACGCCGCGAAAAATTTTGTGTTCTTTTAGCCATTTTACTCATTATTTCCACGATTAAAAAACTAAAATGACATCAGAAAAAAAATCTACGAAAAACCGGACCGCGCGGCGTATTACGCCGCAAAAAATTTTCTAGTATATCAATATAGATGTGTGTGCTAGCGATTGCTGGTAGAACTAGCATGGTGCACATATAAGAGCCGGATGGGACGTCAACGACCCAGCTTCTGCTGATGGATTCACAGTAATATTCAACAAAGTCAAAGGAGAAAAGGGGTAGGAATGGACAAGACACTGAATCACCTTGCAAAAGGGTGGTATCTTTGAAATCATGTGCAGAAAAAAAATTTTAGTGATGAAATTGGCATTGCAAATTGGTTGTGTTCATGGCATGTATGGTACATGTGCATGTGCTATTTTAGATGATTTTTTGATATGCTTGTGATAGAATGGTAATGGTTTTGCTTGATGCAATGAGCTCATGTGAGTGGTTACATGAACTGATCTTGAGTCAAGTCGTGGACTTATGCTCGTACACGGTTTCGTGTTTATTCATGTGCAGGTGTTGTTTGAGGGCGAACGTGGTCGGTGACAGGACCAGAATGTAACAGCCTGTATTTAATGAAAATATGAAATGAAAATTTAAAAACTTTTTCATGAATTATTCTTGTATTTTATGGTTTTTCTTGAATTATTGAAATTTCTTTTGGCTTTTGCTCTTTAAAGAAAATCAATAAAGCAATTTGGTAAAATGACAAAAGTAAAAAGAGAAAAACATAAAATCAACAAAAATTATATTTTAATCCTAGATTGACTCATAAACTTAATATTGGTGGTTGGAATAATTTTAGCAATTAAAATAAAAACAAAAATATATGAAAAATTATAAGATAAAATTTCTGATTTTGATCATGTCAGAATTTTGTAAAAATCTTCATTGAAAATTGAAGCAAATATTTTTACCAAGTCAACATCAGATCATTTCCGATCTCTGGTAAAAATATTAGAAATTGAAACTTACATTTGAAGTCTTTAAAAATTCAAAAATTGAAATAAAATAAACCTAAAAATCTTAATGTCAAGTTTTATAATTTAAAAATCAAACATAAAAATATGAAAATTTTAAATAAGATTAATTTTGCAATTTTTAACCCTTAGAAAATTTTATAAAATACAGACCTCATTTGAATCTTCAAATAAATAAAATCCGAAAATAAAAATATGGCAGTATGTGTTGTTAGAATTATATAATTTTTTATACTGTGAGTTTTAATCTGAAATTTTTACTAGATATCATATCTTATCGTACAAATCTGTGTACAAATATTTATAAAATCTAAAGATGGTTTGCTAGGGTAAATCAGTAAATCTACCATAATTTGTCCAGAAAATTCATTGCGCTATATTAGTCGACCGTCAGGATCTCGCCAAGTGTCAGTAATCCATGGCACTCTACACTGTTCTTCTTCTTTCCTCACCCACCCGCTCTCTCTTTTGCCGAACAACACGGGGGCTGTCCAACGGGCGAAGGACCTGGAAGCCGTCCAACATGCGCTCGGCCGTAGGATCGAGGCCCGCGATGCTTGCCGTGTGATGAGACTAACGCAGAAACTAACGTCTGTCCCTACGCATTTTTTGCTCACGCCTCATCGCGAGAATACATCCGCCACCGCTCGTAATATTTCATGATGCGCGCCTCTGCCTCGCTCGGATCTTCACGCGAGTTCGCTCGGATCTGGAATAACACACGACTCGCCCACAAGTCGAGGGACTGTCATTTTTTTCTACGACACATTATATTTTGCAGCCAACAACACCATTAGGCATGCACCACCAACATAATCAATAGATTGGAAGATAAATATTTTAGAATTATAAAGCAAATGTACATATAGATCCAAATCCCTCCGTATCTTACTGGTTTCAATGCCAGAATATACGGAGATGTACAAAGATATCTATCTATTAAAATAACATTTCCATCTCATACATATTTGATCATCAGAGATGATAAAATTTAATTCTTAATTCTTTATTCCTGCATCCTTTCTGAATCATCGTTTTCTGTATAGTAGGAACACATATGACCAAAATAATGCCCACCACTTGAACCTCTACTACTTAAACCTGAAATAAATAAATAAAATCACAATTGGATTATTGAACCTATATAGGATGTTGATATAGAAGGTATTCACAAGTCTCTTTACCGAATATATTCGGATAAGTCATTGAATTGAATAGATCCAACGCAGATCCATGCATTGGAATTTGTACAGCCTGCAAAGCATATTTGGGAATGGTGATATGACTGGATCCAACATTCAAAAAAAGTAAAATGTTGTAACAAACTTACATTGTTTTCTTCCCCAAGATTACGTGTAAGCTCAGACACTTCTGAAATTACAGTCTCTTTCTTTTTTCCTTTCCTCTTCTTCTCGAGACAACTTAGATAACGACATGACCCTCTCCCTCCATCTCTCTTTCTTACACCGGTTGGATTTGCACGTGTTGTCTCAATGTCTACCTTGGATGCTGAAATATTTGGTGCCTGCCAACCGTTGTCTTCCAAAACAAGTTCTTCCATTTTGGACATAATTTCTGATGCTTGGTTTAGAAGATGGTTATATGCCAGTTCACTCTGTGATACAACAGAAATTACACTAGTGAATGCTCTCATCAATGAGCTATAGCGATTTGCCATGTAAGCTTCAGATGTAGACTCAATATCTGAAGTGGCAATCTTTTTTCCAGACATAGCATTCTTCTGCCATCTTTTCAAAAGATACTTTTCAGGAAGTACTTTTATATCATTGAAATCTAGAGCCTTGATGATATGACAACATTGAATTCCCATGAACTCAAACTTAAGACAGGAACAACTCCAATGATCATTACATATATCATGTAGGATAGTCCGCGGCCGCCGATGTCCATCATGAACAACATAACTATGCACATTGCCCTCTATTCCGCAATCTTGTATTGTACAGTTGAGAAATCTACCATACTCTTCTTCGAATACTTTATATATGGTTGGAGTATAAATGCATGAAACTTGTTTGAGCATATTGGAAAAGGGAACTTTAGGGGTACCTTGACTTGCCCTGTAATCTGCTACCAACTCCAAATGACGGCGATCTTCCACAAGTCGCTCCCAATGATTAAAAAAATCAAGCAACCTTATTTTTGGATCCAAGTATTTCTTGATGACATTATTAATGCTCTCACTCCGTTGGGTGGATTTCATTTCAGCACAAAAAAATTGGCAACCATACACAAGTGCCCATTTCTCGCGAACTTTAAACAAGTCATCCAACCATTTGTTACTGCATAAATCATACTTTGTAAGCATGTCATGCCAAGCACCCAAAAATTCTTCTTCAGTTTCACTGTCTGTAACACCCCGGCGCCAAGCGCACCGCGAATGCTACCAAAAACTCCAATTACGAACGACACATCTACGAAAAGACTGAAACTGAATTTAATCACTAAACTCTTAACTGTCCTAAAAAAACTAAGTCACCGAAATTTACAAAATTTCGGCATGACTTCTCTAGAATAGAGGACATCACTCAGCAGACAAAATAATAGCAGCAGATGATATCATTCTAGCAGGTCCTTAGTTAAGTAATCTCACACCCAACAGAATTTATGAAATCTCACTACGATGAACAATAAATTACAATCACATTAATTACATTCAGGTTTTGACGAATTGATTAAATAAATTGCTGGAGATCGCAATCGTGCACGTGTTACTACTCCTATCCCGATGAATCAGCTTCAAGGTACCTAAAACAGGAAGTAAACAAGCGTGAGTCCAAGACTCAGCAAAGTGCAACAAATAAGAAACGCAATCGAATCCAACGAAATACCAAGACTTTAAAAAGTAACATATTCAAATACTTGACTGAACTTGGTAAATAAATGAACCAAAACCTGATTCCAAATACCACAACCAACTCAGGAATTATTTAGACTGTACTCATACCTCGTTAGCCACCTTTGGATGAGTCCACGACTCAACCCTCAATCTATAAATGACATTAGCTCCATGATTTACCATTTACCGTTTCTCTTTGCTGCCTTTATTTTCAAGTACACAAAACATACAAGAGAAGAATCTCATATCTATACATCACAATCAATGCATAAAACATGATCCATCATTGACAATGCAATGCAGATTGCACATATGCCATACCAAAAGAAGAATTCATATCCATACACCACAAAAAGAAGACTCTCATATCTATACATTACAATCAATGCATAAAACATGATTCATCATTGACAATGCAATGCAGATTGCACATATGCCATACCAAAAGAAGAATTCATATCCATACACCACAAAAAGGAAGACTCTCATATCTATACATTACAATCAATGCATAAAACATGATTCATCGTTGACAATACAATGCAAATTGCACATATGCCATACCAAAAGAAGAATTCATATCCATACACCACAAAAAGAAGACTCTCATATCTATACATTACAATCAATGCATAAAACATGATTCCTCCTTGTCAATGCAATGCAGATGCAAATATGCTTGCATGCTCCTATGCTCATTTCATTTCACAATTCTCATGCATATTAAAATTCTCATGCATATTTCGCAATTCTCATGCATATGATGCATCATGCATGACTCATCTCCTCTTTTTAGCAAATACCGGTATTGCCGAGCACCACCCGTCGATGCGTGCCCTCAAACCCAACCATCCCGTGGAAGGGGCCTGCCAAAACAGGGCTTGCTCGCTACCCAGTAGCGGGTCCTACACTTAACACCGCTCCCATCCACGCCAGTGGATGGGACTACGGGGTAGGATCTCTGAGCACTCCGGATTAGTCATATAACTCATATGACTTTCTCACCGACCTGGCTCGATGCACGTATCATGAATGCACATATGCAAATGTCATTCTCAACATTCAAATCACCTTCTCAATACTCACATCCATATTCTCGACAAATCTTATCAACATGGTCACATCTGTCATTAACACTTGCACCAAAGGCATCATCAATTTCATGATCGCAAATCAACTATTCCTATTAATCCAACCTCACAACTTCAGTATTCACATTCACTTATCATAGTACTGAGAAATCTTATGAACGTGAGATATAGCAATATGTCAAGTTGGCAATTATAAACCCACAAAGCATTCAATCCAAAGTGCACTGTTCATGAATGCATAAATGCACAAGCTATTCTCAACATTCATGTCCATATTCTCATCGTTCATATCCACTCGGCCACATATATCATTAACACTCATATAAACGCCACAATCGTATATCATGACCACAAATCGAGCCATTTTCATAACTCAAATCTTATATCTTTTATGTTCCCATTAGCCTAATCGTACTAGGGAGCATCATCATGGAATATATAAAATGTAACCCCTGGCCTAATGACAAGGCATATGATTCATCAATCAACATACAAAACAAACAAACACTGATGCATTTGCATGAAAATCTCGGTTTAAACGATAGCATAACCAATTAGCCATTCTCATTCATCACATCGCATGCAAAATCAAACATGACAATAATAAAATAACACATGGATAATTGTATGATTGCAAAACCTAATGGCCACCTAAGCCACAACCGATACCATGCACTTGCCTTCAACTTCTCGAGACGGTGTGGTGGGACGAGGTTGCCACACCTGGGGACAAACCACCTGCACAAAGATATAACCCACTCAAAACATGCCCAAAATCATCACAAGACTCATAGCTAAGCTGGTTTCGCAATCCCACTTCTAAAACCCGAAAACAGAAATCTGCCAACCCGGGACAGCACTTGGTAAAACGGCATAACTTTCAAACGGTTGAACGAAACTTAGCGATTTCGGACTTCATTGAAAGGTAATTCGATTAGCTACAACTTTTTCTATAGCCGATCGACCGGGAAAAACACCGATTATTCCCAGATTTGCGACGAACAGCAGACAGCCGCAAAAATACTTCGCTCTGGACAGCACGCGGTAAAATAACCATAACTTTCAAACGGCTGAACGAAACTTGTTGATTTCAGTCTCTATTGAAAGGTAATTCAATTATCTACAACTTTCGTTATAGCCAAACCCGCAGGAAACGCTGGTAGAATTTTCAAACAGCAGCTCTAACAAGGGACGAAAATCTGCTCGAACCAGAAATCTCAAATCACTCTAATCTCTCCATTCCCCAACCTCTAACACCTCCAAAATCAGGAATCCTAGCTAAGCAATAGCACAAACACCTTGCATGCAAGCCAAAAGGAAACCCAATACCTAGGGTTTTTACCTCAAGGAAAACCCAAGGAGGAAGGAGGGAGGCTGCCTTGACCCGGGGGAGGAGGAGCTCGCCGGAGAACTGCCGGAGTTGGGCGGCGGCTGGCCGGAGGAGGGGATGCCGCCGGAGGCTACTGGAGATACCTCCAAGGGGGCGCACGGCTGGCCAGGGAGGGCTTTTGGTCGGAGCTGCAGGCGCCAGGAGGCCTTCACGAGCTGCTGGTGCCGAGGACCTTCACCGGAGTCAGAGGCGCAAGAGACCTTCACGAGTCAGCAGACGCCAATGTAAGAAGCACTCGCCAAAGGTGGTGCCACCAGAGAAAAAAAATGGTAGAGGCGGCTAGAGGTGGGGAATTGCAGGGGTAAGAACGGAAGAGAAATAAGGGCTAGGGTTTTTCATTTACTTCATCTTTTCCTTTATACTCCAACAATTTGATAACACAAAACAACAGGGCTAGGGAATAAAAGAAAAGAAGCCCCTCAAAGACAACAAATTCCGACCAAAACCTGATAAAACAATTTGCGATATTACACTCTTCCCCCCTTTAACAGAATTCGACCTCGAATTCTGACCACCACAAGAACACCAATAAGAACAACAGAAACAAAATACGAAACAACAATTCCGGGCATTTCTCACACAAGAGGAACTCCAAAATTCAATCCACTTCTCTTCCCAATAAAAAGAAGCAAGTAACTTATCTCATTCCAACAAGCTTCTAACCAATTTCGAACATATTATTATTTCTAACCAAGTAACACCGGAATCCTCTAGGAATCAAAACACAACTTTTACACTTTCAACAGTTGCCCTTTGGAAACAACAGGATCAAGAATCATTCTCAGCTATTGCAATGATTAGCCTCAGAAGGCACCAATCATATTCCATCATAACCCAACATCGTACTTGACCTTCTTTCAATTTGTCTCATACAACGAGACAACCACGCAAGGAAAAGGTTCACAGCTGCACCATACATTTCCGACTGACCCACATTGAGTCTAACCTATGAATCCGAGGGTTCCGACAAACTTAAGGAAATAAAATATTTAGTGACTGATTCCATCCAGCCCACCAACAACAAAGTCCCACACAACCTAGGGACAATACGATCAAAATGCTCCTCTCAAAAAGGTCGGAACCACGATAAGGAACACTTTACATCAACTTGCTATCACCTTCTGTACAATCAACGATTCTCCCAAAAGAATTTAAATCGACATCACAAGGCTCCCTCATAATCCACCTTTAAAATTCTTGAGATCAACGCTTAGCTCATGCTAGGATCGCAAATCAACACCAAACTACACTTAGTTCTTTTCTTATGAGGGTTTCGCCCTCACAATCTTTCACTCACATAATCAAACCCAAGAGTATAAATCCTTACTATACTCAACATGATACCACGACAGTATAATCTTTAACTCCAAATAGAATGCGTAAGAGATACAATTCTCTTTAAACCAATAAACCACACACATTACCTTGGAGAAGGTTTAACAAAAACCCATGATCGCTCTATTTCCTCTCCTAAGCCAAATCGCAAAGGCAAATTCAAATCTCGAACATCTCGAGAACCACTTTTATCATTTTCAAATTAACGCGATAAAATTTACATCGGGGAGCACTCAAGATAAAAGAGAGACTCCACGCAACTTTTTGACAGAAGCTCTCAATAACCAAAACAATTTAATTTGCTGTTATCAAAGCAAGACTGCTTATAACACCAAATCAACACTTGGGAAGAGAAAATCGATTCCAAACCCACAATCAATCACACAACCTCTTAAAGAGAAGAGGAGAAACTCATTCCCAACAGAGACCACTTCACTAGCCGACATCACTTAATTAACAAGTTCCTCAACCCAACTTGTTATTACTTCTTTGACACAATCATTTATAACCTTAAGCAAACACCATTTCCAGATCTCCACTTATAACCGTGGATCACCATGACCCACAAATTACTTCTTGCCATCTATCCAATTAGGGTCGACCACCTTAACCCAACAACACAAACATTCTACTAATCCTCTACGGGAAGATTTTCAATCACCCACAACTTACTCTAACTGCCAAAAATTTTTTTTTCCAGAAAAGCCAACAAAAACCTCCAAAGAAGCTCGACTCTCAAAAGACTTAGAAAAAGGCAGGGCTCAAGTCATGTCATTCAACAAAACTCCAAACCAATTATTAAACTCTAAAATTCTGCGAAGGAAAGGAGTTACACAAATCAATTCACGGAAAGGAAAAGCAAATCGATCGAATAACACTTTTCCCTTTAAAGCCCCAAATCCAAAACTTCAACCTGGAGAACGATAACACGAAGAAATCCACGTCTTTCTCTGCAAAGCAGCATAAAAGGGGCAACACAAAACTCTCTTCTTTGCCTTAAATTCAAGAAGACAAGGGAAGACAAAATTCAAATACGCACTCCAACAACTCTCCGATTTATGACAGAAACACAAGAACTCTCCTTCGGTGCTGGCTCTAAACTGCCGCACCAACAATCACAGCCCCACGACAAGGCCGAACCCTTCGGCACAAGGAGTCCCAACAGACCCCGAAACTCCTCGATACAGAAAGTCCAAAAGACCCACTAGTCAATCAACACTTCATAAGCATAGCAATAATATATGCCCACAACCTTATCAAAAACCAACAGATATCAACAACAAGTATTAACATGGCATCAATTTCAAAAGAAGCATTGTAGCACAATGCAATGATATCCCATCCCTTTCCTACTGTGCATCAGAGTGTGTCAAGTTTTAAATTAATTAACCATTCTACATCAAGCTTTAAGGTTATTGCCCTAGGGCCACATTTAAAAGTTCAACCTAAACCAGTTTCTACCTTCACACAAAGAAAATTTTAATTCATTCTACAATTACTCACTATATTCAAACACCACGGACTCAAGCCCGCTCGATACCAATCAGAATACCCAGCGCCAAGCCAAGATCATGCGAATGCTACCAAAAACTCCAATTACGAATGACACATCTACGAAAAGACTGAAACTGAATTTAATCACTAAACTCTTAACTGTCCTAAAAAAACTAAGTCACCGAAATTTACAAAATTTCGTCATGACTTCTCTAGAATAAAGGACATCCACTCAGCAGACAAAATAATAGCAGCAGATGATATCATTCTAACAGGTCCTTAGTTAAGCAATCTCACACCCAACAGAATTTAAGAAATCTCACTACGATGAACAATAAATTACAATCACATTAATTACATTCAGGTTTTGACGAATTGATTAAATAAATTGTTGGAGATCGCAATCGTGCACGTGTTACTACTCCCATCCCGATGAATCAGCTTCAAGGTACCTAAAACAGGAAGTAAACAAGCGTGAGTCCAAGACTCAGCAAAGTGCAACAAATAAGAAACGCAATCGAATCCAACGAAATACCAAGACTTTAAAAAGTAACATATTCAAATACTTGACTGAACTTGGTAAATAAATGAACCAAAAACTGATTCCAAATACCACAACCAACTCAGGAATTATTTAGACTGTACTCATACCTCGATAGCCACCTTTGGATAAGTCCACGACTCAACCCTCAATCTATAAATGCCATTAGCTCCATGATTTACCATTTACCGTTTCTCTTTGCTGCCTTTATGCTCAAGTACACAAAACATACAAGAGAAGAATCTCATATCTATACATCACAATCAATGCATAAAACATGATCCATCATTGACAATGCAATGCAGATTGCACATATGCCATACCAAAAGAAGAATTCATATCCATACACCACAAAAAGAAGACTCTCATATCTATACATTACAATCAATGCATAAAACATGATTCATCATTGACAATGCAATGCAGATTGCACATATGCCATACCAAAAGAAGAATTCATATCCATACACCACAAAAAGGAAGACTCTCATATCTATACATTACAATCAATGCAAAAAACATGATTCATCATTGACAATACAATGCAAATTGCACATATGCCATACCAAAAGAAGAATTCATATCCATACACCACAAAAAGAAGACTCTCGTATCTATACATTACAATCAATGCATAAAACATGATTCCTCCTTGTCAATGCAATGCAGATGCAAATATGCTTGCATGCTCCTATGCTCATTTCATTTCACAATTCTCATGCATATTAAAATTCTCATGCATATTTCGCAATTCTCATGCATATGATGCATCATGCATGACTCATCTCCTCTTTTTAGCAAATACCGGTATTGCCGAGCACCACCCGTCGATGCGTGCCCTCAAACCCAACCATCCAGTGGAAGGGGCCTGCCAAAACAGGGCTTGCCCGCTACCCAGTAGCGGGTCCTACACTTAACACCGCTCCCATCCACGCAAGTGGATGGGACTACGGGGTAGGATCTCTGAGCACTCCGGATTAGTCATATAACTCATATGACTTTCTCACCGACCTGGCTCGATGCACGTATCATGAATGCACATATGCAAATGTCATTCTCAACATTCAAATCACCTTCTCAATACTCACATCCATATTCTCGACAAATCTTATCAACATGGTCACATCTGTCATTAACACTTGCACCAAAGGCATCATCAATTTCATGATCGCAAATCAACTATTCCTATTAATCCAACCTCACAACTTCAGTATTCACATTCACTTATCATAGTATTGAGAAATCTTATGAACGTGAGATATAGCAATATGTCAAGTTGGCAATTATAAACCCACAAAGCATTCAATCCAAAGTGCACTGTTCATGAATGCATAAATGCACAAGCTATTCTCAACATTCATGTCTATATTCTCATCGTTCATATCCACTCGGCCACATATATCATTAACACTCATATAAACGCCACACAATCGTATATCATGACCACAAATCGAGCCATTTTCATAACTCAAATCTTATATCTTTTATGTTCCCATTAGCCTAATCGTACTAGGGAGCATCATCATGGAATATATAAAATGTAACCCCTAGCCTAATGACAAGGCATATGATTCATCAATCAACATACAAAACAAACAAACACTGATGCATTTGCATGAAAATCTCGGTTTAAACGATAGCATAACTAATTAGCCATTCTCATTCATCACATCGCATGCAAAATCAAACATGACAATAATAAAATAACACATGGATAATTGTATGATTGCAAAACCTAATGGCCACCTAAGCCACAACCGATACCATGCACTTGCCTTCAACTTCTCGAGACGGTGTGGCGGGACGAGGTTGCCACACCTGGGGACAAACCACCTGCACAAAGATATAACCCACTCAAAACACACCCAAAATCATCACAAGACTCATAGCTAAGCCGGTTTCGCAATCCCACTTCTAAAACCCGAAAACAGAAATCTGCCAACCCGGGACAGCCGCAAAAATACTTCGCTCTGGATAGCACGCGGTAAAATAACCATAACTTTCAAACGGCTGAACGAAACTTGTTGATTTTGGTCTCTATTGAAAGGTAATTCAATTATCTACAACGTTCGTTATAGCCAAACCCCCAGGAAATGCTGGTAGAATTTTCAAACAGCAGCTCTAACAAGGGACGAAAATCTGCTCGAACCAGAAATCTCAAATCACTCTAATCTCTCCATTCCCCAACCTCTAACACCTCCAAAATCAGGAATCCTAGCTAAGCAATAGCACAAACACCTTGCATACAAGCCAAAAGGAAACCCAATACCTAGGGTTTTTACCTCAAGGAAAACCCAAGGAGGAAGGAGGGAGGCCGCTTGACCCGGGAGGAGGAGCTCATGAGAACTGAGCCGAGCGGGCGGCTGGCGGAGGAGGATGCCGCCGGAGGCTACTGGAGATACCTCCAGGGGGCGCATGGCTGGCCAGGGAGGGCTTTTGGCCGGAGCTGCAGGCGCCAGGAGGCCTTCACGGAGTCAGAGGTGCCGGGGACCTTCACGAGTCTGCAGCGCAAGAGACCTTCACTGAGCTGCAGACGCCAATGTAAGCAGCACTCGGCCGAGGTGGTGCCACCAGAGGAAAAAATGGTAGAGGTGGCTAGAGGTGGGGAATTGCAGGGGTAAGAAAGGAAGAGAAATAAGGGCTAGGGTTTTTCATTTACTTCATCTTTTCCTTTATACTCCAACAATTTGATAACACAAAACAACAGGGCTAGGGAATAAAAGAAAAGAAGCCCCTCAAAGACAACAAATTCCAACCAAAACCTGATACACACCAACAAAACGACATCTAACTTTTCTTCCTTTATACTCCAAAAATCACAGTCTGTCTATGGTGATTCACACCAACAAAAACAGCAAAAGGTCGACCATAGCTATTAGTTTTATAAGTTGTGTCAAAGCAAACTGCATCACCAAAATACTCGTAGTCCAATAATGATTTGCCATCAGCCCAATATATATTGATGATTTGATCTTCCGTATCAAGTTGCATTGCATGAAAGAAAGATGGATCTTTTTTCTGACGCTCTTGGAGGTATTGCATTAGTGCCCCAGCATCACCTAATGCCATATCTTGCTGTCGTTTTGTTCTTAGGTAATTTTTGTAGTCATCAGGAAGAAAAGTTAGATGTCGTTTCCCGCCAACTTGTTTAGATAGAAGCTCATAAGTCTATTTTGGCTTTATCCCTGAAGCATTAGCCAAATCACCCATCACCATTTGTGCCTTACTAATAACTCTGTGAGACTTCAATAATCTCGTTTTTGATGGGGTTGTGCACACATGATTATGCTCAGATTCAAAAGAAGTCACCTCATAAATGCCTTTATTACTCATGTTAACTCTCATATGGGCATTGCATCCAACTCTACTATCCATACGTGTAAATTTCGGCGGATTTTTGGTTGGATCTCTTGACCTTTGTGTACCTTCTCTTGAACAAGTGAAACACTTCATTATGCAAACATTGGCGCTATTCTTTCTATCTTCATTTTTTCTGACGCTAAAACCAACATTAAAGGCATAATCATTATAAAACTTGTATGCTTCCTCTATGGTTGCAAATTCCATTCCAGCTATTGGTGTCTGTAATGTTTGAAATTTTGCTGTGCAACCATCTTTTTCTTTTTCTGTTACCTCATCGATATCATCTATAAAATAAATAATTAAGTTTCATCTAAATATTCAGACAACCCAATTTATACTAGACTATAAAATAGATACAAACCTGTAGGGGAATTATGGTTTTGCATTGTCGTTGCCGTCGTTGCTTATGGCCTGCCGAAGAGGGAGACGACGGCGTCCTTGACTCCTCGCTACCCTTGAGACGCGAAGACCACGCGAATAGATTCCAGCGGCGCTTGCTCATGAAGATCGAATTCCGTCGATGCCTGCTCGTAAAGATCAAATTCCGGCGATGTAGCGTCGCCTCACGACGCGAAGATGGGATTCCGGTGAGGAGGTAGCGCGTCGCGAGCTCCAACACACGAACTCGCACGAAGATCCGAGCGAGGCAAGGGCGCGCGTCGTATTCTCGCGATGAGGCGTGAGGAAAATTCACGAGCGGCGGCGGATGTATTCTCGCGATGAGGCGTGAGGAAAAAATGCGTAGGGACGGACGTTAGTTTCTGCGTTAGTCTCATCACACGGCAAGCATCGCGGGCCTGATCCTACGGCGGAGCGCACGTTGGACGGCTTCCAGGTCCTTCGCCCGTTGGACAGCCCCCGAGTTATCTGCCGAAAGCCTGCCGTGACAGCAGTTCTTCACCATTTCCCTTGCAACGGCACACTTCCGGCAACATCTGCAGCGCCAACTCGCCCGCCTCTCCTACCGCGACAACGATTTGACTACCGTTTCTTTGCCACGAAAACAATCTCGGCAGCACCCTTTGCGATTGTAACACCCCGGCGCCGAACGCACCGCGAATGCTACCAAAACCCTAAATGACGCTTACAACACTCCGGAACCATACTGGTCCAGAGTGTCCCAACAAGACTCAATAAATAAAACTTGACAACGAAGTCCAATTGAACTAATAGCTCAACGAGCAAGTCACTAAACACTTTACCTCTACTAAAAGATTGAAACCAACCTCGAGACTCTCTAAACCAGTTTAAAGCTAAGTCACCGAAATTTACAAAATTTCGGCATGACGTCTCTAGAAAGTAGGACATCCACTCAGCAGACAGAAAACATTTGCAGTTATGATATCATTCTAGCAGGTCCTTAGTTAACCAATCACACAACCAATAGAATTTAACAAACTCCACCACGACGCATAACACATTACAATCGTATTAGATACATCAAGACCGAATGAATCGGTTAAACGAATTGTTGGAGACCGAAGTCGTATGCGTGTTTCTACTCCCAACCCGACGAGCCACTTCAAAGTACCTAAAACAACAAAACAAACAAGCGTGAGTCCAAGACTCAAAGAAAGTGCAATCGGTATGGAAAGTAATGAATTCGACTAGAATATAAACGCTTCAAGACATAAAGTAAAAGTTTCCTTAATTGATATCCGTAAATAAAAGAAGCGGTTTGAATTTATACACAACCAAACATAAAAGCACAACTACTTCATCATTTGACGTAACCAATACTTAATTGAAATCATCCAAGAAAAGAAGCAGATTCAGCCCCATTTACCACATCCAACTCTAAACGAATTAAACCGTACTCATGTCTCCATAATCGTTCCAGGATGAGTCCACGACTCAACCCTCAACCCGTCATTTCCCCTTCTCAACAATTAACATTTAACAATTGCAACACACACAATGAAAAGCGATGCTTTTATGCATTCATGCTCAAAATGCAACCTTTTAGCCTATACCAGTATAGCTGAGTGCACACCCGTCGGTGTTCACCCTCAATCCTAACCATCCCGTGGCGGGGCCTACTCTTACTGACTCGCTCCCATCTGTGGATGGGACTACGAGGTAGGACTTTTGTACTCACTACGTGTGAGTACAGAGGCCCACATCAACATGGGTCGCCTCTTCTGTAATGAATGCGCAAATACAAGTGACATGTTTATAAGCACAACACAAACATGAATATAACACACACCTTATCAGTTAATCACTTTATCCTTAGCATCAATATAACCATACTCATTTGTACAATACATAAGGCGTTGCAATACTAGAAAGTGAATAACTTACCTTCCCATTGCTAACATGCATACATCCTCATTATCAGGATAAGAACAACTTCTAGATATGCTTTTAAACATAATCAAATCGTTAGAATTTTCATACTCTTATCGCAAGCAGAGCATTTAACACCCTACTAACGCTATAGGAGATGCACTTGCCTTTAACCGAAGACAAAGCGAAACGGGGTTGAGGCCACCCCCTGACGACACAACACCTGAAAACGACAAGTGCGCAAACGGATGGATCAACATCCGACTCAATCCAATAATGCAAAACACAATTGCAATTATTCCCCAAAACAGCCCAGAACCACAAAAACAGTAGCTCTGCAATTCGCAACTATTCCGGGACAGCAAGCTGTATTTAGCCCATAGAAATTGCTATATTGAATGGAATCAAGCAAATGATAGCAGTTTCACAATCTACATGAAATTTCCCACAACTTTCCAGGCTATGGAAGATTCCAATTCGGAGTCTACATATTTCTAATCAATAGATTAAATTTCAGCTTCAGATTTCAGTAACTTTAGAACAGCATGCAGAGATTAAATCATAAAAAATGCTATACTGAATGGAATCAAGCAAATGATGACATTTTATCAATCTACATGAAATTTCCCACAACTTTCCAGGCAATGGAAGATTCTAATTTGGCCTCTAAGTAGCTTTAAATTGCAGAACAAAATTGAACCTATTACTAGTTCAGAACTTGAACAGTAGAGAGTAATTTGGGCATATCTTTTAAATGGTTTGGCCAAATCGTATGTTCTTTAGCTTCACAGAAACTTAAGAGTATTATCTACAACTTTTGATACTACCAAATGTTCAGGAGATAGCTCAGAGAGCCTCAAATCGACCACTGAACATATAACCCCAAACTGAACTTCCAGAACTTACAGGTTTTCTGGACAGAAGTTCAAAACATCATAACTTTTTATTCTTGAATGAAAAGGTAGCAAACAAATACATTTTATTAATCTACAGGAAAAATTCTAGCTTTCTCTAGGCAACCAAAAAGTCTAATTCGGCCAGCAACTTGGTCTACCCTTCAGTTGAACATTACATCTATCACTGAAAACCAACACAGAGCAGTTTGCACTAAAAAGGTCATAACTTTCAAACGGCTGAACGAAATTTAGTGATTTTGGTCTCTATTGAAAGGTAATTCGATTATGTACAACTTTCACAACAGCCGGACCCCCAGGAAATGCTTGTAACACCCTCGAAACGAAGCTCCAACACACTGCCAGCGCACAGCCCGAAAGAGACGAGGATTTCCCTCCCAAATAGAGTCATTTTCCTCCCAAGATTTCAGATCTAGGAACCCTAGAACCACACTACCCAGCTAGGACTTCCATTAGAGCAGCAAACACAATCCCTAACCTGGAAAACTCACCTCCAAAGCCCACCAAGAGGAAGAAGTGGGGGGAAAGAAGCTGCTGTTGCTGCTGCTACACCAGGGGAAGTTTGGATGGGCGCCATGGGGAGCTGCTGCAGCAAGGGAGGATGCCAAAGGAGGGGAGGAGCTGGCTGGGAGGCTTGCTGCAGGTGAGGAGGCGCCATGGGGAGCTGCTGCCCTTGGAGGAGAGCTAATGGGGGAGGAGAAACCGAAGAAGTGCTGGCTGCTTCGGTTTTGTTAGGAAAAGAGAAGGGAGAGAAAAGTGAGGGGAGGGTTAGGTGGAGGGAGTGGGGAAAAAATATATAAAGCAGGTGATTTTTTTCTCCCACACAAAGTCACAAATGCTAACCCTCCAGATCAACAGATGGGTCCACCAATTAACCAGACGAGAAATTTCAAAACTTTGAGAAGATCCCGTAGCATTACACTCTCCCCCACTTACAGGAATTCGACCCCGAATTCGAAGAACGCCAACTCCAAAACAAAGTCCACAAGGGACTCAAATCTTCTTTGCGAACTCAGAACACCCACACAAAGACTCAATCAGAAACAACGATAAACCAATTCTCCAAATCCAACTATTAACGACAGTGATTTGACTTAGCTCATCTAAGTGCAATTTCTCACGATTTCACACTCACATCAATTCTACTAGAATTTGCAAGGGACAAAACTCCATACATTCTAGATTCCAGAGAACTTCCCAAACTAGGAATCCCGCACAAATTCCTCAACCGAATCCTCGATGTCACCCACTTAAGAACTCAATCAAATTAGTTTATATGCCAAATCCTCATGTCAACCCACTATCACAAACAATACTCTGATATAACTCAGACCAAGCTTTCTTTTAGCATTGCCGAATAAGACCTCATTCTTGGAAAACATGGTTCCAACTCTCAACTCAACTTTAGATTCCTTCTGTAACTTCAATCTAATATCTCATCTTAACCCTTTTTATCACATTTCATCTTATTGATGGCAACGAAATGATATAAGGCTTTTCATTCCATCATGCCTCTAAACTAAATCTCAACCAATCATTCATACAACCCGTTTAATCACCTCAGGTTCCAGACTTGAACCCCCAAGGAATCAAGTACAAGAAATCCCATCTTTTCCAATTGTTTGACCCTTTTTTTTCAATTACAAACCACGTTATATTTTCATTCTATCCTCTCCCACGCATATCTCATACCCAGGGACAATTAACTAAGATAAATGTTAATGACAGAACATTTTACATCAAAATTACTATCACCTTCTTTACAACCAATGATACTTTCAACAGAATTTAAACCAAGACATCAACAACCTCCATCATAATCTACCTTTAAATCACAACCAAAGTTCTACACCTAGCCCAAGCAAGGATCACAAATCATTACCAAACCATAATCAGTTCTTTTCCTAAGAGAATCTCACCCTCACAATCTTCCTCTCAAAAAGCTAATCCCAAAAGTATAAATCTTTATCATACTCAACACTATACCATAAGCTTTCATATTCTGTAACTCCAACTAGAATGCAAAAGACATACAATTCTTTTGAACCAATTGAACCACATGCATCAACCTGAACGCAATGCGCTACAATTCACATTGGAGAGAACGCGACATCCAATGATCACTCGTTTTTTTTTCCTAAGCCAAATCGCAAAGGAAACTCAAATCTCGAACAACACAGCCAAAATACCAGAAATCATTCATTCTTTCCTTTCATGCTAGAAAGCGAAGGAATTTTCGATTCCCTTTTAACCACTCAATCCAAGATCAACACATTGAAACCAAGACACCAAGCTTTACCTCGGGGAAAACTCTATTAGAAAAGAAACACCGCACGAAACTTTATTGAGGCAACTCATTTTCACAAAAGCAAACCCCAAGCCTTTACCAAAACAAAACATCTCATTTTAACCACTGAGCACTATGGAACGACCATAAGTTTCATCCTTTGAAACACTTGCAACCCATACACACTTTTCAATTGAATCCAACTCTAGTTGCAATAGGGTTACAAATTAAGTGTTTAACTCCAGAGTTTCCAGCACAACCCATTATGTCTATTTGCTTCCTTTAAATACTAATTCCAAAGATAATTCAGTTTGCACGTGAAGGAGTTCTATCCCTTCATATACTTTCGAGTGCAAATCCCTTATTCATAACATAAGCTACCCAACTTAGCCAAACCAAAGATTTGCATGGTTCAATGACATACAATATTCCAGGATCCATCACCCGATTACTTCCAAAACTACTCTTTCATCCTCATTCTCGATCATCAAAGCCAAGTCCGCAACTTGACCAAAAAATGCAACTTAATCAAGGGAGTTCTATTGCCCACTAATTAGAACGTCTTAACAAAAGGCATGCACTCCCAGAAAATCATACAATCAATTGAATCCGTAAACCTTTTTAAAGAAGGTTCGACTCAAATCCCACCATTTCTCGCATTCCAGTACTCTTAGCCATTGAGGATTTCATATTCACCAAATCCTGAAAAGCCCAACACTTTAGAACATAAGTTACAACATCCAATCTTTGCTCGATTACTTTCTACTATTCACGTAACTACCACTGGTCACAACCTCATCGAACTCTAAACCGTGTCTATCTTAGAACGATCCACTAGGAGAACCACGTTCTCACTTCCCTCAACACAAATAACTTATCAGTTACTCAACATAAGACGCATGCCAACACTTGCTTTTGGTCTACTAACCAAGACAAACCATTCTTCATACAACTTGTTTATTCCAAGCTTAAAACACATCTCGTCAGCACTTATCTCGGTGAAATCAACAAATCCCTTTCGCACAATCCCTAAGTTACATATTCAATATCCCTAGTTCACTCAACCCATAAATAATTCTAACCAATCAATACGATCTCCACTAGACACCTTTCATAACTACGGATCCCAAACAGACATTCGTTAAGGACAAATTTAACGTTTCATACACTCATTCCATATCCCTATACTTTGATTACACATCGATCAAGTCATTCTATCAACCCACAATTTGATTGACCAAAGCAACATAAACCAACAACCCTCATGTCTTTACAACATAACCTTGCTATACCAATTTGTCGCTCAGAAGATTCTAGACCTTCTCAATCGTGATCAATACTAGCTTTTCAGGAACACAAATCTCAGAATTCTCGTTAATTCCATAACTCGCAACACCTTGCATAACTCTAATCAACTATCACTTTAGATCACTTATCATCTCGATTAGTCTTTCTCTATCAACACAATAATTTAGGTTGTCTTTAAACAACCAACCAATTTACATCTTGAACATCCTCGTGGGTCACATACCCAACCTTTAAGGAAATCACAGCTCTTAAACATAAACAACACCAAGAATCAACTTTCTTTCCAGAGAAACCCAATTATAAATCACAAGAGAACTCGACTCTCGAATTCCCAACTTGACATGCAACAACTTCTCAGCAAATCTCAAGATCTACAACTTCCACGAAGGAAGATGGATGCAAGGGGAAAACCAAACGATCAACCAAATCCTTCTCAGATAAAGCCTTAACACCAAAAATAAATCGATAACATTCTCTGTAAAGCAACCAACAGTAACCTTGCTTTCGAAACCGAAAAGGTGACCAAAAGAGGCGCAACACTAAACTCTCCTTCTTTGTCTTCAACCAAAGAAGGCAAAACCAAAAAAAAACCGTCGAAAGAACAATCAGCGAATACTCAATACCAAACACTTTTCCCTTGATTCCAACCAACTAAGACCAAGGAAACCAACTTCCCGATCTACAGCAGAAAGGACAAGCACTCTCCCCCCCACAGGAGGTTATTAGTCCTTCGGTGATGGCTCTAACCGGCCACACCGACAAACCACAACCTTACTACGAACAAAAGAAGGTGACCGAAACCTTTCGGCACCCCAACCTCACTTAATCACAAATATAGCAACTCAATAGCAAAGCTTAAATACAATAATTAAGCGTAAAGCAACGATACCCATACCCTTTCCTACTGTGCATCAGAGTGTGTCAAGTTTTAAATTAATTAACCACTCTACTTCAGATTTTAAGGTTCTTTCCCTAAGGCCAAAATTTTTTTTAACAAGAGTGGAAACCTATGCCATGTTTCTATTTTCACTCAGCAAAATTTTAGTTTACTCTAGAGTAATTTGCTAAATTCACATGCCACGGACCTAAAGCCCGCTCGATACTAATCAGAATACCCGTGCCACTTAACGCACCGTGAATGCTACCAAAACCCTAAATGATGCTTACAACACTCCGGAACCATACTGGTCCAGAGTGTCCCAACAAGACTCAATAAATAAAACTTGACAACGAAGTCCAATTGAACTAATAGCTCAACGAGCAAGTCACTAAACACTTTACCTCTACTAAAAGATTGAAACCGACCTCGAGACTCTCTAAACCAGTTTAAAGCTAAGTCACTTAAATTTACAAAATTTCGGCATGACGTCTCTAGAAAGTAGGACATCCACTCAGCAGACAGAAAACATTTGCAGTTATGATATCATTCTAGCAGGTCTTTAGTTAACCAATCACACAACCAATAGAATTTAATAAACTCCACCACGACGCATAACACATTATAATCGTATTAGATACATCAAGACTGAATGAATCGGTTAAACGAATTGTTGGAGACCGAAGTCGTATGTGTTTTACTCCCAACCCGACGAGCCACTTCAAAGTACCTAAAACAACCAAACAAACAAGCGTGAGTCCAAGACTCAGCAAAGTGCAATCAGGTATGGAAAGTAATGAATTCGACTAGAATATAAACGCTTCAAGACATAAAGTAAAAGTTTCCTTAATTGATATCCGTAAATAAAAGAAGCGGTTTGAATTTATACACAACCAAACATAAAAGCACAACTACTTCATCATTTGACAGAACCAATACTTAATTGAAATCATCCAGTAAAAGAAGCAGTATCTAGCCCCATTTGTGAGATCATGTGATGAAAAATTGGTTGAATGGTGAAATTGGCATTGTAAAGTGATTTTGATTATAGCATGTGTGGTGCTTGTGCGTGTGCCATGTTGAGATAATTATCATGATGGTGATAGCATGATGGATTTCGCTTGATGCAATGCACTCATGTGAGTGGTTGCATGGATTGACTTTGAGTCAAGTCGAGGACTTGTGCTCGGATGTGTTGTTTGTTTATTCATGTGCAGGTGTTGCTCGAGGGCGAACGTGGTCGATGACGGGACCGGAACTAGGTTCATGGAGGAACTGAGGTTCGAGACTAGGTTCAGGGAGGAATCGAGGTCTTGGTGGTCAAGGATGTCATGCGGGACGTTCGAGCTAGAGAACATGCATGTGAATGCTGGTTAGTCACGTATTTGCAGCAGGTGGGCTGTTCATGCGTGCAAAGGGTTGATTTCGGCCATGTTGGGCCAAATTGAGATAAATACGAACTCTTTCCATGTTGGAAGTAGAGTTGTATTAATCCTCTCTATTCTTGCATGCGTGCAAGAGTGGTTTTCGGCCATGTTGGGCCAAGTTGAGATAAATATGAACTCTTTCCATGTTGGGAGTAGAGTTGCTTTCTATCTCTGTGTTTTTGCTTTGTATAAATAGGAGGGTGTGTCTCCTGTTTTAGACAAGGCGTCCAGACTAGGGTTTTCTAGTTTTTGATTCCTGTGCCGTGTGCAAGGAATTAGGGTTTGTACTCTTGTGTTGGAGTACTTTAGACAATGAAATAAAAATCAATCTTCCAGAAGGTTTCTTGCGTTTGCTCTTGGCTGCTTTCAGATTGAAGTCCTCAAGTTTTGTCCGTCATAGTTGGTTCCTTCTCTGGAGTTTGGTCCGTGATAGCTGCGGTTCAGAGTGAAGTTCTGAAGATTTGTCCGGCATAGTTTTTGAAATTGATTTCTGTCGTCTTCCAGATTCAGTAAACTTGCGAAGGGTGTTTCAAAAGGCAAAAAATTTTATTTAGCTTCTGTTCAATCATTCACCCCCCCTCTGATTGAAGCCATCCGATCCTACAAGTGGTATCAGAGCGAGGTTGAGGTATGGCTTCAGATAAGTATGTTAATCGTCCTCCTATGCTTAATGATTCAAATTTTCCATATCGAAAAGTCGATGCAATCCTATATTGAAGCTCAAGGTAATGATGTTTGGCGAAAGTTTCTACTGCATATGATGTGCCAGATATAGTCAATAATGATAATAAAACAGACGTTGATTTAAATGCTAAAGCTAAAAACTTGATTTTTCAAGGAATCTCTGAAAAAGAATTTGATCGAGTTTCTCATTTACGTTCGCATATTCTGCTTTGGAAGACATTATGTGACTATCATGAAGGTTCAACTAAGATTAAGAAAGTGCGCAAAAATATTTACCAAAAGGACTTTTCTGATTTTGTAATGAGACCAGGTGAATCAATTGATGATCTTTACTCTCGATTTGAGAAAATCTTGTGCAATTTAAGTGGTGTTGGAGTTAACAATTCAGTAGAGGAGAATGCTAGTAAGATTTTGAGATCTCTGACTCCTGAATGGCGCATGGTTGTTACTGCAATCAATCAAACTGTTGATTTGGATACTTTGACCATGGATGATCTGTATTCTAGGTTGAAAACTTATGAGATGGATTCTTTATCACCTAGAGCTGATAAAACCTCTACACATGCACTTGTTGCTAACCCCAAAGACGCCTTCGGATTACCATCTTCGTCTCCTTGTCTCGCATTAGCTTTTTTTTCAGATGAACAGCTTTGAGATGCTCCTCAAGAAGATCTTGTACTCATTTCTTCACGTCTTTGTCAAAGCACTCAACAATGTGAGGATGAGGAGGCGGAGGTACTACTTGTGGTCTTTCAACCGCTTTGAGTGTGGTCTTCCGGCATATCAAAGCAAGTTGTCCCAAGTTGAAGAAGAAGGAAGAAAGGGAACCAGCACAACGCAGCTCAAGACGTACTACTCCTAGGCGTTCCAATTTTCGAAAAGTCACTAAGAAAGTCTTAGCTGTCTTGGAGGAGTGCGATCTTAGTGATGTGGACTTTGAGAGTGACAATGAGCCACGGAACAAGAAGGGAGATACTGAAGATGACTTCACTGGCATGTGCTTTATGGCTAAAAGAGATAGTGACAATGATTCTGATTTTGATGAGGTAGGTCCTTCTTATGATGAACTTGAGTATGCTATGGTTAAATTAGCTTCTGAGCTTAAAAAATCTAAGAAGGCACTTAAAGAAAAAGATCTAGAAATTGATTGTTCCAATTCTAAAATTGCAAGGCTTAGATCTTTGATTCCTGATGATGATGCCTGTAAGTCATGTGACTTAATTCACAATGAGCTTGTTTCACTTAGGAAAGAACATGCTTCTCTATTAAAGCAAGATAGGGAAAATGAGAAACAAATGAAAAATGCTAGCTATTCAACCATTGATCTACATGATTCAACTTCTTGTTCAAAATGCTCCATACTAGAATTGAAGTTGCATGATGCAAATGCTAGAGTTTCTCAAATGACAGATGCCTTGCTCACTCATGAAATTCTTTCCTGTTCAAATTGTCGAAAACAAAAAGGAATAGTGGATGTTCCCTGTAACAATTGTTTAACTCTGTCTAGAAAGGTTGATTACTTGGAAAAATCATTAGAACGCTTCACTAAGGGAAAGAAAAACCTAAACATGATTTTGGATCAATCAAAAGTCAGCACTCATAACAAAGGTTTAGGTTTTGATTCTTATGCTCATCATAAAACACATGTTCCCACTGTTGTTCAAGTTCTTGAAAGTGGAAAGTTTGAAATTGCAAATGAGCCTAAGAAAACTGTCTTTAAATCTGCTGGAATGTTACCTTCTACTGTGATGAATGCAAATGTTGCTTCTACTTCTAAAGTTAAACATTCTGTTAAGTATACTTGCACTCATTGTGGTAGGGATGGACATCTAGTAGATTTTTGCTTTAGGCTAGCCAAACAACAGAAGCAAGAAAAAGCTAAGGCTAGGTCTAATTTCAGACATGCACGCTTTACTCCTCATTATGTGCCTAAGATGATGCACGAACACCTTTTGTTGCAAGAAACACGAGAAACAAAGAAACTGATTTTGTATACAAGTATACTCAGATCAGGTGCCTACTGTCGTGTGTCTCAAAGGTCGGATTCCTAAAAGCCTTTTATCTAACCCCAAAGATCGAGACATCGACATTCTCTTTGTGTAGGTTGTGAAAGAGAGGAAGGAGAACATATGGTTCATAGATTCGGATGTTCAAGACATATGACCGGTGATTCAAAATGGTTCTCCTCCTCACACAAAGTTCGTGATGAGGTCATCACTTTTGGCGACAACTCAAAGGGAAGAATTCTTGGAAGAGGAATTGTGCGAGTCAATGAAAACTTCATTCTCAAGGATGTAGCTTTGGTAAGCAAGCTCAAATATAATCTGCTTTCGCTTCTCGGTTGCTTAATGAAGATCTTGAGGTAAGATTTCAGAAAAATTCTTGTCGTATATTAGATGTTTCTGAAAATCTAGTATGCAACATCACTCGCATTGGTCGCTTGTTTAAAGGTGATTTTTCATGTTCAACATCTGAAATGACATGTCTTGTATCTCATGTTTCAAAAGATCTAACTTTTTGGCATCGTAGACTTGGTCATATTGGTTTTGATCACCTTTCACGCATTAGTAAATCAAACTTGCTCAGAGGTTTGCCTGAATTAAAGTATGACAAAACAAGTAATTTGACTTGCTCTCCCTGTCAACATGGAAAAATGACTGCACCACCACATTTTCCTATTTCTGCTGTTATGACTAATGCTCCAGGTCAGCTTTTACATATGGACACGGTCGGACCAGCAAGAGTAAAATCTGCAGGAGGTAAGTGGTATGTTCTTGTGATTGTAGATGATTACTCGAGGTACTCTTGGGTATATTTCATGACTACCAAAGATGAAGCTTTTGAATTGTTTCAAGAGTTTGCATTAAGGTTGCTCAAGGAATTGCCTGAAGCACTTAAAGTAATTAGGAGTGATAATGGAGGAGAATTCAAGAACACTCTTTTTGCTTCTTTCTGTTCTGAACATGGAATTGAGCATCAATTTTCTTCTGCTCGAGTTCCTCAACAAAATGGTGTTGTTGAGAGGAAAAATCGCACACTAGTTGAGATGGCTAGGACAATGCTTGATGAATATTCTACTCCTAGGAAGTTTTGGGCTGAAGCTATTTCTACTGCTTGCTACATTTCAAATAGAGTATTTTTGAGAGCAAAGCTTCATAGAACTTCTTATGAACTTCGGTTTGGACGTACTCCTAGCATCTCCCACATGCGTGTTTTTGGTTGCAAATGTTTTATTCTCAAACATGGAAACCTTGATAAGTTTGAATCAAGAAGCTCAGATGGATTGTTTCTTGGTTATGCTCTTCACACTCGTGGTTACCGTGTGCTGAATTTAGAAAATAACAAAATTGTTGAGACTTGTGAAGTCACTTTTGATGAGGCTAGTCTTGGTACTAGACCCGAATTTTCAGGGACACAAGTTACTTGCAATTCTGAAAGTATCTTTTTGGAAGAAAGTGATGATGAAGATGAAGATGAAAGTGGTAATCAAGTTGACAACTTGATTCAGCAAATTCAACCACAGGAAGAAAATCAGCAAGCATCATCGGAAAATCTTCCAGCAAACACACATGATACTGGATCTCAGGCAACTTCAGAAATTTCAGCACCATTGCACATTCAACGAAAACATCCTCCTGAACAAATGATTGGTGAGTTAAATGTGCGGTACTTCAAACAGTACAATACTAATGCCTCATATGCTCATATCGCTTTTGTTGCATCTTTTGAACCCCAAGATGTAAGTCACGCTTTATCCGATGAGTCTTGGATTAATGCCATGCATGAGGAACTTGAGAATTTTGAACTAATAAGGTTTGGGTTTTAGTTCCACCTCCTTTAGGTCGTAACATCATTGGAACTAAATGGGTTTTTAAGAATAAACAAAGTCAAGATGGGGTTGTTGTTAGAAACAAAGCTAGATTGGTTGCTCAAGGTTTTACTCAAATTGATGGACTTGATTTTGATGAAACTTTTGCACCTGTTGCTAGACTTGAAGCCATTAGAATTTTGTTGGCCTTTGCTGCATCTAAAGGTTTTAGATTGTATCAAATGGATGTCAAAAGTGCTTTTCTAAATGGTTTTATTTCTGAAGAAATTTATGTCAAACAACCCCCTGGATTTGAAAATCCAAAATTCCCAGACCATGTTTTTAAGTTGTCCAAAGCTTTATATGGTTTAAAACAAGCTCCTCGGGCTTGGTATGATAGGCTTAAATCATATTTGCTGGAAAATGATTTTGAAATGGGCAAAGTTGATAAAACCCTGTTTTCTCTCAAGCATGGCAATGATCTGTTACTTGTTCAGATTTATGTGGATGATATCATTTTTGGTGGTACTTCTCATGCTCTTGTTGCCAAGTTTTCAGACACTATGAGCAGGGAATTTGAGATGAGTATGATGGGTGAGCTCACATACTTTCTGGGTTTACAAGTCAAGCAAACAAGGCAAGGTATCTTTGTTCACCAAACAAAGTACACAAAAGATCTCCTTCGATGTTTTGAAATGGAATCATGCAAACCAATTTCCACACCTATTGGCACAACTACTACTTTGGATCCGGATGAAGAAGGAGAACCGGTTAATCAAAAGGAGTATCGAAGCATGATTGATCGCTTCTTTATCTCATCGCTTCAAGACCGTATATACACTTTGCGGTATGTTTATGTGCTCGTTTTCAAGCTTCCCCACGTGCTTCTCATCGACAAGCGGTAAAACGAATTCTTCGCTATTTACAATCCACTTTAGAGTTTGGCTTATGGTACTCCTCATCATCATGTTTATCACTTAGAGCCTTCTCTGATGCTGATTTTGTGGGTTGTAGAATTAACAGGAAAAGTACCTCTGGAACATGTCATTTTATTGGTACATCTTTAGTTGCTTGGTCATCTAGAAAACAAGTTTCTGTTGCTCTCTCAACTGCTGAATCTGAATATGTTGCTGCTGCCGCATGTTGTGCTCAAGTGCTTTGGATGATATCAACTTTAAAGGATTTTGGATTAATTATAGATAGTGTTCCACTTTTCTGTGATAACACTAGTGCTATTAATATTGCTAAAAATCTAGTGCAACACTCTCGAACAAAGCATATTGATATTCGTTATCATTTTCTTCGAGATCATGTGGAAAAGGGAGATGTTGTGTTACATTTTGTTGATTCTGAGTTGCAAATCGCTGATATTTTCACAAAACCACTTGATGCTTCTCGATTTGCCTTTTTGAGGGGAGAGCTGGGCGTTGTGCACCCCATGAGCTTGTCTTGAGGGGGAGTTTTATGTCAAGTCTGCTACTTAATGAGCTTACTTTATCATATTTCTTTATATATTATGTAATTAAGCTTATATATATGATAATCTAAATTGTCCTACTTGAACTAAAAGTGACTTTGTGGAATTCCTTAGTTTAATTGACTATAGCGCATGCTCTGTGATATCTTGCTGTTATAGGCCTGATATTGAATCCTCTTGACAAAGTTGGGCTATGAAGCATGTGTGTTTTTCAGCTTTACTCTTTCATAGACCATTTAATCTCTTTGCATGTTTACAATAAAAGAAAAGGGAATAATAAAAAAAAGGGGGCTCAAATCTGCAAGAAGCTTGTCAAAGTTATCAACATGTGCAAAAGCTTCAAGATGTATGCTTCGAGCATGCCATTCCCTAAAAGATAAGATGTATGCTACAAGCATGCCATTCCCTAAAAAGATAAGATGTATGCTGCAAGCATGCCATTCATTGAAAATAAAAGAAGTATGCTTCAAGCATGCCACATGCAGTTTACTGTTATCAAGATTAAATTGGTCTACTAGGTTGGAGTTGAAACTACTTGCTTACCCTGAGTTGTTAGTTGCTTCATTTTTGGGCCTTGTTTTTCTGCTAAGATTTTGCTTAGTACTTGGCTATAGTTAATTGAATTGAGGTTGAGATGCATGTCACTCCATAACTTGTTAAATTTCATTAAGTTCATGTATTATGCTTATTATGTGATATATACGGTTATATGATCAAGAAAGCTCATTGGCTCTTTTCTTGGCACTCATTTGTTTTTCCTTGCTGAAATCATTGTCAAAGGGGGAGAAGAAAGCTTACATTCAGAGGGAGAAGTAAAATGTTTTTTTGATAAAAGGGAGAATTTCTTGAGTCAAAGGGGGAGAAAATTTTGTGCATATTCGCTTCCTTTTAGGGGGAGATTTTTCACTCTGCTTTTCGGTCACTTTGCTTTCTATTTTAAAATGAAATTTCTTAAAACTTTGCTTGTGAGGTTAATGCCAATGTTCAAGTCCAAATGGTGTTGCCAATGTTTTCATCAAGGGGGAGATTGTGAGATCATGTGATGAAAAATTGGTTGAATGGTGAAATTGGCATTGTAAAGTGATTTTGATTATAGCATGTGTGGTGCTTGTGCGTGTGCCATGTTGAGATAATTATCATGGTGGTGATAGCATGATGGATTTCGCTTGATGCAATGCACTCATGTGAGTGGTTGCATGGATTGACTTTGAGTCAAGTCGAGGACTTGTGCTCGGACGTGTTGTTTGTTTATTCATATGCAGGTGTTGCTCGAGGGCGAACGTGGTTGATGACGGGACCGGAACTAGGTTCATGGAGGAACTGAGGTTCGAGACTAGGTTCAGGGAGGAATCGAGGTCTTGGTGGTCAAGGATGTCATGCGGGACGTTCGAGCTAGAGAACATGCTTGTGAATGCTGGTTAGTCATGTATTTGCAGCAGGTGGGCTGTTCATGCGTGCAAAGGGTTGATTTCGGCCATGTTGGGCCAAATTGAGATAAATACGAACTCTTTCCATGTTGGAAGTAGAGTTGTATTAATCCTCTCTGTTCTTGCATGCGTGCAAGAGTGGTTTTCGGCCATGTTGGGCCAAGTTGAGATAAATATGAACTCTTTCCATGTTGGGAGTAGAGTTGCTTTCTATCTCTGTGTTTTTGCTTTGTATAAATAGGAGGGTGTGTCTCCTGTTTTAGACAAGGCGTCCAGACTAGGGTTTTCTAGTTTTTGATTCCTGTGCCGTGTGCAAGGAATTAGGGTTTGTACTCTTGTGTTGGAGTACTTTAGACAATGAAATAAAAATCAATCTTCCAGAAGGTTTCTTGCGTTTGCTCTTGGCTGCTTTCAAATTGAAGTCCTCAAGTTTTGTCCGTCATAGTTGGTTCCTTCTCTGGAGTTTGGTCCGTGATAGCTGCGGTTCAGAGTGAAGTTCTGAAGATTTGTCCGGCATAGTTTTTGAAATTGATTTCTGTCGTCTTCCAGATTCAGTAAACTTGCGAAGGGTGTTTCAAAAGGCAAAAAATTTTATTTAGCTTCCGTTCAATCATTCACCCCCCCTCTGATTGAAGCCATCCGATCCTACACCATTTACCACATCCAACTCGGAAACGTAACTAAACCGTACTCATGTCTCCATAATCATTCCAGATGAGTCCACGACTCAACCCTCAACCCGTCATTTCCCCTTCTCAACAATTAACATTTAACAATTGCAACACACACAATGAAATGCGATGCTTTTATGCGTTCATACTCAAAATGCAACCTTTTAGCCTATACCGGTATAGCTGAGTGCACACCCGTCGGTGTGCACCCTCAATCCCAACCATCTCGTGGCGGGGCCTACTCTTACTGACTCGCTCCCATCCGTGGATGGGACTACGAGGTAGGATTTTTGTACTCACTACGTGTGAGTACAGAGGCCCACATCAACATGGGTCGCCTCTTCTGTAATGAATGCGCAAATGCAAGTGACATGTTTATGAGCACAACACAAACATGAATATAACACACACCTTATCAGTTAATCACTTTATCCTTAGCATCAATATAACCATACTCATTTGTACAATACATAAGGCGTTGCAATACTAGAAAGTGAATAACTTACCTTCCCATTGCTAACATGCATACATCCTCATTATCAGGATAAGAACAACTTCTAGATATGCTTTTAAACATAATCAAATCGTTAGAATTTTCATACTCTTATCGCAAGCAGAGCATTTAACACCCTACTAACGCTCTAGGAGATGCACTTGCCTTTAACCGAAGACAAAGCAAAACGGGGTTGAGGCCACCCCCTGACGACACAACACCTGAAAACGACAAGTGTGCAAACGGATGGATCAACGTCCGATTCAATCCAATAATGCAAAACACAATTGCAATTATTCCCAAAACAGCCTGAACCACAAAAACAGAGCTCGCAATTCGCAACTATTCCGGGACAGCAAGCTGTATTTAGCCCATAGAAATTGCTATATTAAATGGAATCAAGCAAATGATAGCAGTTTCACAATTTACATGAAATTTCCCACAACTTTCCAGGCTATGGAAGATTCCAATTCGGAGTCTACATATTTCTAATCAATAGATTAAGTTTCAGCTTCAGATTTCAGTAACTTTAGAACAGCATGCAGAGATTAACTCATAAAAAATGCTATACTGAATGGAATCAAGCAAATGATGACATTTTATCAATCTACATGAAATTTCCCACAACTTTCCAGGCAATGGAAGATTCTAATTTGGCCTCTAAGTAGCTTTAAATTGCAGAACAAAATTGAACCTATTACTAGTTCAGAACTTGAACAGTAGAGAGTAATTTGGGCATATCTTTTAAATGGTTTGGCCAAATCGTATGTTCTTTAGCTTCACAGAAACTTAAGAGTATTATCTATAACTTTTGCTACTACCAAATGTTCAGGAGATAGCTCAGAGAGCCTCAAATCGACCACTGAACATATAACCCCAAACTGAACTTCCAGAACTTACAGGATTTCTGGACAGAAATTCAAAACATCATAACTTTTTATTCTTGAATGCAAAGGTAGCAAAAAAATACATTTTATTAATCTACAGGAAAAATTCTAGCTTTCTCTAGGCAACCAAAAAGTCTAATTCGGCCAGCAACTTGGTCTACCCTTCAGTTGAACATTACATCTATCACTGAAAACCAACACAGAGCAGTTTGCACTAAAAAGGTCACAACTTTCAAACGGCTGAACGAAATTTAGTGATTTTGGTCTCTATTGAAAGGTAATTCGATTATCTACAACTTTCGCAACAGCTGGACCCCCAGTAAATGCTTGTAACACCCTCGAAACGAAGCTCCAACACACTGCCAGCGCACAGCCCGAAAGAGACGAGGATTTCCCTCCCAAATATAGTCATTTTCCCCCCAAGATTTCAGATCTAGGAACCCTAGAACCACACTACACAGCTAGGACTTCCATTAGAGCAGCAAACACAATCCCTAACCAGGAAAACTCACCTCCAAAGCCCACCAAGAGGAAGAAGTGGGGGGAAAGAAGCTGCTGTTGCTGCTGCTACACCAGGGGAAGTTTGGATGGGCGCCATGGGGAGCTGCTGCAGCAAGGGAGGATGCCAAAGGAGGGGAGGAGCTGGCTGGGAGGCTTGCTGCAGGTGAGGAGGCGCCATGGGGAGCTGCTGCCCTTGGAGGAGAGCTAATGGGGGAGGAGAAACCGAAGAAGTGCTGGCTGCTTCGGTTTTGGGAGGAAAAGAGAAGGGAGAGAAAAGTGAGGGGAGGGTTAGGTGGAGGGAGTGGGGAAAAATATATAAAGCAGGTGATTTTTTTCTCCAACACAAAGTCACAAATGCTAACCCTCCAGATCAACAGATGGGTCCACCAATTAACCAGACGAGAAATTTCAAAACTTTGAGAAGATCCCGTAGCATTACAGCGATACCGACTCGCCGTTCCTGCCACACCTTGCAATGGCAAGCTTCCTGCTCGCGATTTCTCTACCACGGCTTGATTCGGCAGCCAGTCGCAAGGCCAACTCACTTGCGCTTTGCCAAAAGCTTGCCACGGCGGTCATTTTGCCCAGAATTTCCTGCCACGGCAGTGCGACCTCTCGCGCACCTTCCCAACCAAACCGCCATCACCGGCTATAAAACACCCGAAACCTTCGTCATCTTTCCAGCAGAATTTGCAAGCCCAGCTCAAGACTCTATCACCGTCTTCCTCAAATCCGAGTCACAGCTCTTCCTCATTTTCGGCCGCCTCATTGCTTAGACCAAACCGCCGGTCCGATCTCTCCCACACAGCCTCAAACTCCAAATTAACTACTCATTAATTAGTCTCTTCTTTCACCAACGAACTCTGCCACGACTACTCTTCTTCTCCCTTGCCGGCCGACGCTGGTAAGTCCCCTTCAGCTCACCGGAACCCTAATAAAGTAGAAAATCGAACTCATATTGGCATCCTGAACCTTTCCCTGTGCTCACCTAAGCCCGCCGACCACTTCTTCTACCTCGCCGCCGCTCGGCCATGGTCGCCGTCGCCGGAGCACGGTGGCGAACATTTTCCCATGTCGTCGATCGCCAAAACGACCACCAGCAGATCTTGAATGACTGATAAATCATTCCGTCGAACCCATTCGTTTTCTCCGTGGCTCGCCACGGCGAGCTCCGTTGTCTCCGGCCGATATCATCACCGATCGGGACGGACCGACCACCAATGAGTCAAGCCAATCATCGTTTCTACGGTCCTCCCATGTCGACGCTCTAGTCTCACCGCTTTCTCGACCCACGCGTCGGCCACTAAAAGCCAATCCACCCATCGCCACTCGGGGCCCGGTAAGATGATGCCTCAAACTAGGGGATATTTAACTATTTGCCATCCTTATGAGTGGCCACTCTCCAAATGCCAGTTTTAGAATATCCATAACACATTTGCCACCAGAGAAAGAAAGATGCTACATTTTTGCCACTTTGGCTGACGTGACATGCCACGCCCCCTCGCCACCGTGGATTCTTCTTCTTTCCCATGTGTCGTGTGTGGACAAGTCGTTGCTGCCCTTTTTTTGCTATTGATTTCTGCATCTCTTCTGTCTGCATGGTGTGTTAGTTCCTTATTTTTTGCGCGTCGGGGTAGACGATTGCATAGTTTCTTCCTTGATTTCTGATGCCTGCATGCCGACTTGTTGATTTGGGTGCCGTGTTGTCGGATTCGATGCTGTGTGAATCCAAACTTCGATTTTACCAATAGCTCAACAACATACTGGTGGAGATCCTCAAGATGATTTAGGCTGAATTTCTGTGTTACTAGGAGCAAAGTTTCTTGGAATTCTGGTCTAAATACATAAGTTTGTTTTATTGAGTGTGCAGTTCTAATGATAGGTTTGATTGGGGTGGGAAACCAAGGTGGAAATTTCGAATAGAAGGTGCTGATGTTGGCATGAGTACAAGGTGTTGATGTTGGCATGACCGCATGAGGACATAGATACAGATACTCATACAAGTGAGTGGAGGATTGTGTAGGAACAAATCCACCAAAACTGCTCCTTGTTGGCAACAATAACATTTGCTGATTTGCTTTGCAAGATATGTTTCTTCACAAGGCTATGTGTTCATGTTCATGCTTAAGGCATTAACCAAGTAGCATGTACCATTCAAAAGTATTGGCTCCAGTTGAATGTTTGGTACATTCACTTGAGGTTGATGTGGTAGGAGAGTGACCCTGCGTTATGTGGTCCTCATGCGCCTGGCGCCCCCCAAATGTTGGCTCATATGTTTGGTTTCATCATAGGAATCGCCACGGTGGCGAGGGGGCGTGGCGTGCCACGTCAGCTAAAGTAGCAAAAATGTAGTATCTTTCTTTCTCCGGTGGTAAATGTGTTATGGATATTCTAAAACTGGCATTTGAAGAGTGGCCACTCATAAGGATAGCAAATAGTTAAATATCCCCAAACTGGGGAGCGCAAAAAATGGAAAGTGTCTTTTGGTTTGCAAAACGTACAATCCAAATACAGCAAATTTTAATTTTCCAGTTTTTATTTCAGCCCTAGAACATTCATCTATGCATAACTTTTGCATTTCAACTCCAAATAAAATTAAATAAATTTATAAATTCATCTAAAATCATGTAGATTTAGAATATGCAAAAATATTTTAAAAATGAACTTTTTGAATTTTGAATTTAAATTTAAATAAAAGGTTTGAAATATGTCATTTATAGAATTTTTGCATATGAACTCCAAATTAAGTAAAATAATTTTTTTGAATCCTTAAATCCTCAATAACCTGAATATGTAAAATACTTAGGGTTCACTATAGAAAATATTTAAGTTTTGCTTTATGGTAAGTAGTAGTTCAATGTTAATCTAAATAATTTTAATATTTTGAATTAAAAATTTAAAATATAAAGATATATACTTTTAGCCTGTTGAATTTGTAAAATAAAGAATAATAATAATTGGAACCAAGCCTGACGTTAATTAACTAAAGACTGCTAAGTAATATAAAAGTATATATATGTACATATAATCAACTGAAATAAAGAAAACCTAAAATCATAAATAACTTAATCCCAAAACACATCTTTTTTATGTGATTATTTTATTTGGCTCTTCTATCTGACTTCTTTTTGGTTTTATTTGTTATTTAACATGTTATTGCTCAACGACGTATAGAACCCGACGAATTTGAATTAATCATCGACAATCCTAAGCTCAACCTCGACGTCAATCAACAAGGCAAGCACCCCCTTAACTATTATGATCCCAGTTTTATAAATGTTTCATTAATTGTTTTTATTGCAAGCATATATTCATTAAATTGTGCTACTTTGTGGGTATTGGTAGCTATCCCTGTAGACACATGGAATTTCCTTGCTAAGTTTGAAACTGTAAACCTTGGTAACCCTAGATCTAAGGTTAGATAATAAATGATGTCAAATTGGGTATATGCGATGATTATTAGTCATGCTTGGCCATGCTTTAAACTTGGATAATCAATTGAAAGAATTGATCAGATAAAGCTTGCAATATTGAAACATAACAATGGTTACTAGTATTTTAGTTAAAAATGAAAATAAAACTATAGTTTTGATGCGAGAAATTATTGACAATAGCCGGATGTGCAGGTGTTGCACGTAGTGTAGGGGGAGATTATTGCCCATGTTGGATTAAGAACCGAACTATGGGATGTTTTCAAGCCAAGACAACCGTACAACCACAAGTACTAGTATAGGGAAGCGTTAACCTATTAAGTTGCTTAAAACTGGCTTTGCACATTAGTAGGCTGGAGATGTACGAGCATTCTGGTGTAAGTTTACTCGGAGGGGCGCTCACATCGAAGTGTTGGGAATAATGTTTGCTAATACAATGGTGTACACCTTACTATGGGAAGAAATGTATGTGGCAGGGATGGACTACCATTGTTGTGATATATATGGTAGGGATTTACTATCATATCTTGGATATATGTTTCTACTACTATAGTAAGGGCTCAACGTCATCGCCCTGGTGTAAAGTTAGAGTTAAGTAATGTAACGGTTATGTTATAACTCTTTGCAGCACATCAAAGGAAGTGTGCTAATAGCTTGCACAAAGAGTTAGTCATTTCTTGTGAGTAAAGTTGTACACCTCTGTAGAGTGAAAAACTAATCAATTAGCAGCGTCTGTAGTTATGGGAACTTAGTAAAGTCATCACATGGTTAGATATTTTTGTCTTTATAAAATTTTGGATCCTATCGGGTATTAATAGAGATATTGGTTCCTGGACATGGATGTGTTAGTTAGATTTGCGAATTTACTTATTCGTATTTACATACTATTATTTTATTTATTAAATTTCTTTTATTTAAATTCTATTTGCAACTTACTATTCAGTATTTACAATTTCTAATTAGCTTTGCGCAAAATAACCCTAGAGCCTTTCCTTGAAATGGCTTGCATATATTATAGGATGTGCAAAAGTTTTGCAAGTATGTAAGTACTCAACTTGCCGTTGTTGACAATTTTTAGGTGAAGAAACAGAGTACCCTAACGATACTTACTTTGACACATAATTCGAGGATATTAATGATGTGTTTTTCTAGGGTTTTACCATGTCAGTTGCCTGTGGGGATAATGGGTTAAAATCATACTACAAGATTTATGTCTCCACTGCTATATTCTACTTTTGGTACTGTAAGTTAATTATGTAAGACTACGTAAGACTACTTCAGCTATTGTAATATAGTTTATGTATGATTATGATATCGATTTATAATTGTGCGTTGATCATAGGGCTAGTACTGTATGCACATAGTACCCATTATTGATATTTATTATCAAAAATAGGGGCTTTACACGGAACTAGGTTCATGGAGGAACTAAGATTCAAGACTAGCTAGGTTAAGAAGGAACTGAGGTCCTAGCAGTCAATGATGTAATGCGAGACATTCAGACTAGAGAACAGTGTACGTAGAGGCAAGCGAGTCGTGCGAGAGGATGTTGATGTTGTTACACTCTTTTGCTTAATACTGTTGTTTACTTTATGATATGTCTGTGTTATCATCATCAGATGTCGTGGTGCGCTTAGCTGTTCTGGACTAGCGCGGTTGAAACACAGGAGGGTTCGGATTTGGTAAATCCGGGTCCCCACAGAGGTGGTATCAGAGCCATATCGACTGTAGGTCGCAACCCTAGTTAGAATGGCCGTTAGAATTTCAAAAAAAATTATTTTTGAAATCAAACCAACAAATTGACAATTAGCAGTTTGTCTTCTCTCTTACCTTATTCTTAGGTTCTCACTTCTTCCCTTTTCCGAATAGTTTGAAAAGTTAAATTTGACCTTATCTCATGGAATATCTCTAAGTTTACGGTCCTCTACAATATTCCAATCAACGAAGATTTTACTTCATGAAGAGACAACATCACCCAACAGGAAAAGGCGGAAGATTAGAATATATTAGGACCTACCATAAGATAAGCGCCCTTACGTGTAGCATATTATTCCGCTCTAGTTATATAAAGCAATTTACGTTGTCGTTATACTTCGCTACTTGAAATTGGTCTTTATTCTGAATGTCAGGACTGATTTATGTGTAAACTTAACATCTTGGTTAAAGTTTCACAATAAGTTGTCCTTATGTGTGAATATGGAAAACTTAACCCATAGGATAACTAAGAAATTATAAAATAGTCTATCTCTTATCTCTATAAAACCTCTACAAAGTTATCTCCTTTTCATAGAACTTCTTACCAGTGTAACCATTATGGTCATCAACCTTTCTTAAAATAAAACCTCAATGAGATTAGTAATACAGTCTCCATTACTACTCTTAGCTTTGCTTGAGATCACGCCATTCATGTATAAACCAAGTTAAGATCTTACCACATTAGCAACACCAAACTAGCTTATGCTGCTTTAGGCTAGTTAAAACTTAATGATCCAATAATAATTTCTAATCATGTTTTAAAACTCACCTCGCTGCTTATCTAGATTATATACCATAAAAATGAGCTAGAACCAGAAAAGTTCTATACTTCTGAAGGGAAAGCTTCGAATGGTTGTTTAAATGAAAACTGGAAGAATTGAAAGTCCCATTCTTCTAAAAGAAATATAAAGAGAGTAGCATCAGTTATACATATACTCTTTCCTAATCTATAGAATTTAGTCTCCTTATTTATGTACTCGTTTCCCTTGTGTAGAACTTTCTTTCTTCACTCTTAAGTTATCCCTTTTAGAAGTATTTCTTTTCTTATTCTTTTTGCGAAATGAAAACCACGAACAAATCTTTTGAAAAGAATTATGGTAACAAGTCAGCAATATCATGACGTCTGTATCAGCAACTTCAAGAACATGGGGATAGCGAAGCATCACAACCTCTTCAACTTCATAGAAGCCTTGGAAGACTAACACAACAAGTAGTAAAAAAAATAAAAAAATAAAAGAAACTCGTTGCCGAATAGCCTACAATAAAAGCTAGCAATATGCGAGCTACATATTATTCTAGCAATATAGTAAACCTCTGATGCAGAAATATGTATGATTCGGCAAGTAGAAGAAAAACCGTAGATACCCTTCCTACATACTAAGCAAAATGTATACATATTGTTTATGTGTTATTGAAATTTTGTTGTAAATCTTTTGTATTGTTTTCGGGTTACTCTCGTGAATGTTAAACCACTAGGTTGAAATTTACGATGTGTTAACCCTACTTAATAAAAAAATTTAGGAAATTTTTAAAGAACGAAATGTTGCCGTGTAACCCAACAGAATTCCATCTAAGTAGCTTTACTCTAATAAATATTGTTGCAGGATGTCTACGACACAATTCATTAATACATCTACTAAAGTAATGAGTAAAAATAATCTTAGCCTTTATAATTGACCTTCAGCCCTCCCCAAATAACTCTGGTTGAGATGCAACCTTTCCTTCATCTCAAATATTTTAACATACTCTATATCTCTCTTTAAATTAGCTCATTCTTACTAATGATTCTCGGTGTAAACTACTAACACTTCTCATCTAATTCGTGAAACCCCGCAAGACACTCCACTGCCAAGAAATGATAATCCTACCATAGCTCAACCAAATCCGTTGTATTTAGCTAGAGCACTTCCTTTCCAACATAGCAATCGTCATAACTCTCCACTTTCTCAATGTTCAAAAACAAAATGTTAGAATCTGTCCCCATGGGGTAAATGCTCACCATAATTGAACAAATCATCAAATGCACACCTTTCTATTCTAAAAACTCGCACAAGATATTTCTAATAGCGGTGCAGCTTCTATCAGAAAAGGAAATGGTTTAAACTAGAAACCTACTTCTATATCTTATTTGATACCTACACATTGTTCTTTGAAGTATTGTCAACCCAGTCAGTCCGAAGTTCGTGCTTGCACTCGCTATGGAGAATTAGGTCATGTTGTGATGAGAGTGCAATCAATTGCTCCGGCTGTGAAGGAAATCATTCTCCTAGAAAATATCATGTAAGCAATATCGCTTGTTACCCTTGTGAATGCCAAGATTATTGTCTAGTTCAATGCCCCTTGATCTGATAGTTGCCAATACAATTTTGCTCAAGATTTGATGATCAAAAGAGGAAGAAAACCAGCCACACAAGAAATATCACTTAAGGAATTATAGAAATAACACTTGATCCTAACTACCTTCACTAAGAGAGTAGTAAATGGTAATCTCCAATGGCATGTTTCTTGTCTGATAAAGAAAGTCATTAGGCTAAAGAATGTTTTGAGAAACAACAAATTGAAATTCACAAGATAATATTAAGTATACAAATAACTGAACATAACACCATGAGAAAAGTGTGAATGCTTCAACTGTCACGAAAAGAACCAAATTCCTAAACGATGTCCACAAGCTGAATAAATATCTTCTATAGTCGTAGACATACCAAGAATTTCAGCAGTCAAGTTTATAACTCCAAGAATAAAAAGAAATAAAATCTGAAGCAGTTCACCCAAAGAAGCAGATAAAGAAAAGGCGATTGAACGAGGATGCTTGTCCTAGAAGAATTCTGCTCAACTTTATCCTCAATCTCAATCGTCATCTATTCATCTTTCTAATAACACCAATGAATAATTGTCTAGTACAAAAAAAATCAGAAAGTCAATATTATTTGCCTTTTTCTATGAAAAACATAAGTATTATGCCAACTGTTGCCTAAAGCAAGAAGCAAACTCCACCTCATTCTCAATCCGACAAGCTACACAACATTCTCTAAGGCAACCTCAAGAATTTGAAGACAAACACTTCCTTAGACATATATCAATCCAACTCAAAATGTTAATCCAATCATTCATGGCATTCACCTACAGCATGAATTCGCGAAAGAAGTTTATGACCCGCCAGGCGTAGTGCTAGGTATGATACTTATGTATTTGAACCTTACCAGGGTATAAGTTTAATTTTAAGATCAACTCTTTGACCCTAATCACTTCCTGATTATCTATTTTATATCATTAGCAAACAACCTTTCTGTTGTTTCAAATAAAATGGGTAATGTCACTTGTATCAACCGAGAAGAACTTGAATACTCCGCCAACACCTACCCAAGAGGAATTTCACTTCACCTCGATAAGGAAAACATCAGTAATTTTCAAGCTATCTCAAAGACCTAGAAAACATCAAGTGTCTAGAACAACCCCTGCCTTGATATCAGGCTATGAACGTAAACATTTTTCTTAGGTGATTGTACCCGGCACTTGTTGTGGTATTGAGTACGTCCCTTGAGTATTCAATTCCTGCAATCAATCTTTTGAGTTTATACATTTTATTCTTTCATAGTTTTCAAATGAAAACCCTTTTGTTTACCAAAGTGAGCAAACAAGTTAAATCACCATGAATCATCTTATAATCCTCTTACCTCAACCCAATACTTGAATTATCTATACATGTTTTCCAATTTAAAGTCAACTCGAAATGACATTTATTCTCAGCTCATTTCGTCAGCTAACGTTGAATTATACAGATCAACCATTGTATTCAAATACCTTTTCTTGATATTAAACATTCAGTTTTCCCCCAAATGATAGTAATGACAATGCATCTTTTCTTTCACCTCAAATATTCTAATCATACCACATACCACTATATAAATTAGATTATTAACAATACTAGTTAATTAAACAAAAGAGACATGTAGGAAGTATTAGTATCTCTCATCTGCTTACCTAAAATTAAAATAGAAGTCTTCTCTATTTCTCGCACATCAACTAGGAATCACAAGACGAAAGTCCAGGGGAGCAATCATTCGGAAGAGGAAGACACCTGGGAGCGCGAGGAGGATTTTCGAGCGGACTACCCAACCTTTTTCCCTAGTTAGTTTCAAATCTCGTGATCGAGATTTCTTGTTAGGGGGGTAGGTTTGTAACATTCCAATTTTTCAATTTTCCAATTTTGAAATTTAAAATCTGAACCCCTGAAAATTTTCTCGAATTAATTCCAGCTTAAACTGAATTTCTCAAATCAAAAAGGATTTAATATGATTAATTAAAACCTCAAATTAATTATTTATTATTTTTATTGGATTCCTTGCGCTTCATTTGATTTTTTTGTATTTTTGGGAATTTTTCTGAATTTATTTGTTATTTATTTGAATTATTTGAAGTTTAATCGAAATTCTGATATTTTCTTTTATTTTGGAAATCTTAATTAAATTCCTTTTCTCATCCGCTTGGGCCAAAAACCCTATTCATCTTCGCACGGCCCATCACTGTTCCTCCGGCCCAGCTACCAAAAACCCTAACTCAATTTAATCTCAACCGTTGGACCGATCCAACGGCTCGTAATTGCGCCGCCACTTTCCACAGTAAACCCTAACCAAACCGTCCTATTCTCCACCGTATGATTCCGATCCAACGACCCACGACGCGCCACGTTGACCCGAATTTCGCCGCCGCCGTGCAAACCCTAGCCGCGCGTGCCGCCTTGCTTTCCGTGCCTTTTCACGCAACCCTAGGCTATTTAAGCCCGCGCCGCGCACCTCCCGAGGTTCTCCTCCCTGCGCCGCCCATTTTGCCCTAACTCTCATCGCCGGAGACACATCCTACCGCCACTACTGCCTCGCCGAAGTTCTTCACCATAGCCGGGCACTTCCGCTGTGGTTTTCGCCGCCGCTGGTGAGTCCCCGCCGCCATCTTCAGTGCCATCGAATTCATCTCGTCAACCTCTACCGAAGGCACTAACTCTTTTGATCGCTCCGACACTCCATCGCCGATTTGCTTCTCATCTTCTCCAACTCTGACAATGGAGCGCCGCCGCCTCACGTCGTGACTGCTTCACCAGGCCCCGCCGTCCGATCCTCTTCCAGCGGCTGGATCTGCGCCCCCTGTTCCGAACAGTAAACTCCAAACCCTTTTCCTCTTCACTTACTGAGTCAGCGCCATGTTGTAGCCCCATCATCACCATGTGTGCATGCCAGATATGCGCCATGTCAGCTCGATCGCACTGTGTTAGCCACATCTGCGACACGTTTGTGCCACGTAAGCCCTAATCCTCGCGTGGCGTCCTCGTCAGCGACACCGTGTCGCCTTGTCGCCGTGTTGCGCCGAGTCATCCGCCACCTGGCACCATGTGTGAACCACGTGCTAGCCATGTCACCGCCACGTCAGCCCTACCTCACCCCGGTTCACCACACCTGCGCCACATCATCGCCACATCACGCCACGTGTTGGCCAACTCACCGCTATGGTATGCGTGTCACCACATATCTGTCACGTGTGAGCCACGTGCTGCCACATGTTCTCTGTGATGCCACCTCACCGCCGTAGCCTTGCGAGTCCGCCACGTCGTCGCCAGTCGCCCTCGTGTGCGCCACGTGTGAGCCACGTTTGCGCCACGACACGCCACGTGTTCGCCACACCAGCACCACGTATACACCAGGTCGCCACCACACCTTTGCGTGGCTGCCACGTCGCCGTACGCCATGAACTCGGTTCGCGTGGACCGAGTCACCGACCTGAGGGACCCGCATGTCAGCGAAAGGATTTATTCCGTTTAATCATTGAAAAATCCGTAAAATCCGAATTTACAGCCAATCGCATAGCGACACGTGTCAGCCCTTCTCATTTTTCTGATTTTTCTCCCATTTAAACTTCGGAAGCTCCGTTCTCCTCCGTTCGAACTCCGATTCAAACGATTCAAATTTCTAAATTCATATAAAATCAAGATCTGTCTGTTGGTGTCATTTTTGGGAATTTTTGAATTTTATTTATCTTTGGTTTTATTTATTTTCGCCTTGATTTGCGTGTTTCGCGTGTAGACAACGCACCGGTTGAGCGAGAGGAGCATCCAGCGGAGGTTGCAGCAGCGGGCGAGGTTGAAGGCAAGTCTCCTTGACCATATTGAACCCAAGTTTATGAAAATGTTACCTTGCTTTAAATTATTGCATGCTTATTATTTGCGTATCATACTTTAAATACTGTTTTAATGCTTAGCTATATTCCAACTTTGCTATGCCACCTTGATATTCAACTTGAGAACCTTTGACACCTTAGGAAAACTAATTACTGTAATTAATGGTAATCATTTTGATTATGGGAACGGTAGAAAATGCTTAGCCATGCTTAATCACGTCGGTACCTTACCATTATGGAAATGATTTCATTCTTGATTCAAACTGATTTATGAAATGTATGGCAATTGGTGTTGCCGGTATTAATTTGAAAATTAAAAGTGAAAAATGATTTGGACCGGGGCGGATTGGTTGAATGGCGGGTGCGGGATGCACAAAATTTTGGAAATGTGAATGTCCGCCCTAGTCACTTAAGGACCGATCGTGTGGACACCATGGGCCATGCTATACAGTACAACCACATGTCTATATGGGTACGACCTGGCTAAGTAATTTGCATGTATCGTTATTTGACTTCGCCAGTGGGCTGTGCGGGATTGTCGGGTTGACACTTGCAAGGCGCAAGAGGGGGCTTCTGGACTGGGCGGATGTAGCCCTACCAGCGGTGAAACCTTAGCGGGCGGAGTCGGTAGCGGTATGTGCATTGTAAAGGCCTTGTCATGATCTCCCTGCCGACACACCAAAGGAAGTGTGTTAATTGCATAGCGCAAAGGGCTGATCATATCGTGTGGGTAAAGTGTACCAGCTCTGCAGAGTCTTAAAAACTACTTGAGTAGCCGTGCCCACGGATAAGGGCAAGCGTGGAACGCTTTCACATAGTAGATTTTCTGGTTTTTAGTTTTTAAATGGAAATGATGGATTTGGTTTAAACATGAAAATGTGGTTTGGGAATCTGCGAGCGGCTAGAGCTCCCAGATGTAGTTTGGCGGTTGGAGCCAGCCAGGTAGTTGGAACCTGGAAATTGTTATATTTCAAGTTTAATTAATTATGCTATTTACATTTTGTTAAATGCTGCTTTACGAAAGTATTACTTGTATTTAAATTTTAATTCTGCTTTATGCAAATGAACCATTATGCCATCCTTTGTTTAAGCCATGCATTTAGTTACTTGCATCAAGTTTCCTAGACTTGCGAGTATGTTGCATACTCACCCTCGCGTTTCAATGCGGGGGCTGCTTATTCCATAAAGCAGATGATGATGGGAGAAGAGGCTGTCAAAGGGCCTGCGATCCACCGTTCGACATCTATGCCACAGACTATGAAGAGGAGGACGACACGATCTTCTAGGGAGCGTACCCCAGTCGGTTGCCTGTGGGCTAACTGATTGGCTCTTTTTGGTTCTACATTTCCGCTGTTACTTTTACACTTCAGCCGTAAGGCTTTATACTTGTAATAATGTGATGATGGATGTTGATGTTGTTACACTCTTTTGCTTAATACTGTTGTTTACTTTATGATATGTCTGTGTTATCATCATCAGATGTCTTTGTGTGCGCTTAGCTGCTTCTCGGACTAGCGGTTGAAACATTGAGGGTTCGGATTTGGTAAATCCGGGTCCCCACAATGCATGTATTGGGTCTTGTATAATTAGGCCAGACGAATATGTATGTATGTATTTAATTAGAGATAAGAAGTTAGGGTTTGTATGGTAAAAAAAAAGAAGGTACGGCTGTACGTAATTAGTTCCCTGCAGTTCATTACTAAGGGCCTGTTTGTTTCAGCTAGGGATTATAGAAAGCAGCTTTTAAAAACTGGAAGGTTAACAAACAGACAGATTTTAATTTGGATTGTAACAATTCGGAGTCTAGATTGTTAGAATCCCACAAGCCACCTTGGAGGAGCTTTCCTTATTTTTTTTGTACAAAAGACCATAATACCCTTCTACCTTCCAGCAAAATTACCAACAATTGCCCCACTGTGTTCACGCCAGCCGTTCCAAAGAAACCGAACAGCCCTCTCAACCCTAGCCGCCATGGAGGATCTCCCCGGCGACGTGGCACCCTCCTTCCCCGGCGGAGCGGCACCCTCCATCCTCAGCGCGCTGGCCCGACACGACTCACTATTTCCCCGGCCGCCCGGCGCTGCGTCGTCGATCCCCACATGCGTCGGCTCCTTCCCGACACGGCGGCGGCTCCTTCCAGTGCGCAAGACTCCATCCTCGCCAAGCGGCTCTGAACGATAAGTTTCTGGCATTTACTTTGTTTTGTAACTCTTAAATGCAATACAAATCTTTGGCGCTGATCATTACAAGTACATAATCCACAAATTTATGAGAATGTGGTAAGTAGGCTGTAGATTTTACTTTGCTAATGCCTCTGCCAATTGGGCAAGTGTGAAAACATGAAAATAAGGCAACAAAACAGGCCAAGGTACCACAGACTTTTGCCACGCAGAAACAACAATCTAAATACACTATAATCTAGGTTACCAAACAGTCATCAACTTTTAACAATCCAGTTTCTAACAATCCAGCTTTTACAATTCAGCTTTTAAAATCTGCTTTCTATAATCTCTAGCTGAAACAAATAGGCCCTAAATATCCGACGGCCGGCGGCTTATCAATCCGGTTCTCTGCGGCTGGAAGATTTTCCCGAGAGCCTGTGTTCACGCGGCCATGGCTTTCTTGGCCTGACGACTAGCTAGTTGCAGCTGTACCTCCCAGCGGCTTGAAGGCTTCCCGGCGGCTGTGCATGCAAGAAGAAAAAGGAGATGAGAATCACACAAATACAGCACTGCGTTGAAGCCTGGAGAGAGGAAGTCCCTTGCGGCTGGAAGGCTGGCGGCGCTGGACGTCCTGGCGGGTGGCGCCGCATTGTCTCCGGCAGCTAGAAAATTCTAGTGCATGCATGTGCTTTTGGCTGTAAGTTCTAGTGTCTGATTTTCTTGCTCGGCGACTAGAGGCATTTTGTGAATACATCTCGATAATAAAAATTAAGATTTTTAAGTTGATATGTTGGTAATCTTGTTCTTTGTTTGCATGCTTATTTTATTTTTCTATTGATTCAATGTTTCACCATGATAGTTTTTTTTTGAAATGGAAGGCAGGAGCTCTGCCGTGCATTCATAGAGGGGGGACAACAGTCAGGTACATATACAAAGTTTTTGAGGAATTAGAAAAAATAGAAAATAAAGATTAGGGGTTAGGGGTTGGAAGAAGAAGAAAGAAAGAAAGAAAGAAGAAAGAAAAGGTGGGGTGGTAGGAAGGTGGCAACTTAATACAAGCCAATCAAAGACCAACAAATTCCAGGAGTTAAGCAACATTGAGTTTGTTGGTGAACAGGTGCAGCACGTGCGAATGCCATTTTGCGGTTGGATACATCCTGCACAACGACACTAGCCAACTGGTTCGAAGAGCGGAAAGATCTATTAAAAATCCTGTTGTTCCTTTCTTTCCAAAGGTTCCAAAAAACATACAACACGATTCCATCAACACCATGATAGTTTTGATTTGATCTATTAAAAACCTTTCTAAGGAATCAAGTGATTGATCTCAAAAGTTTGATTGGTTAATTCCTCATAAATCACGATTAATCTCATAATTAGGGTTTGATCAATTTTCGTCATTGTTAGCTACAGTCATTTTGTGAAGGTCATAACTCTAGATCTGTAGATCTGAATAAGTTGATTCTTATTGGGTTAGATTTAAAATTGAATCTAGTTTCTACAGTTAAAATTTCACATCAATCCAACAGTCGGATCTTCAGGAATTAATTTTTTACTGAACATATATCAATCTGTTTTCATTGAAACCAAAGCAATTTTTCATAATTTATTTAGGGGTGTTTTGAAAATCATTAAAAATTAATTTTAGCTTTTACACAATCATTCACCCTCTCTAATTGCTCTATTAGTGTATATCGATCCTACAGTATCTTATACCTCCAAGCCAAACTCAGTATGTGACTTGACTTGGATCATTATTCTTCTTTGAATTTCACCTGATGAAACTACAATACTATCTCTAATAGTTATTAGCATGCAATTTTTCATTAACGTCATTGTTCTCATGTGCAGAAGAAATGGTTTTGCTGTGTGACATCCTGTCCTACACAATCTTGAGGAAGACAAGTGCCATGGGTTGCAAAATACCGTCTTTTAATTTTGCTATATACATACCATCCATAAGACCTTGTAGAAATACCCATATTCACTAAGCCGTTAGGATGGGTATCTCTTGAAATTCTGAAAGTGTGTATATATATGTTTGAAGGTTATCGGACGCTCATTTGGATAAGCGAATTTCTGATTGTAATTTTAGTCCCTTCCTCCCTCTCTTTTATGGCGTAGTCGTACTTCAATGATATAAATGGATCTCACTTATTGCTATGACTGCAAAGTGCAAACATTGAAATTCTGAGTTTCTGACATCATAATTCTGCTGTACTTTGTTAATTGGTGCAGTTCTGGATCAAAGCAAATAAGATTTTTCCCTCGAAAGAAAAACAAAAGAAATCATCTAAGATTGCCGGTGGTCGAAAGCATCCGATTGGTCGCTAGTGTCGAGGATTCAGGATTTTGATATAATTTTCAAATCATCACGTCTGTGCCGCGGACGGGGCGGGCCTCACGCAGACTAAACAGGCTTGCTGGAATGGGCCGACCCCAAGACTCTGGAAAAGCAGTACAAATATTGAAGTGTTGGCAAAGGGAGGATCGGACTGAACAGAACAAACTACAGGCTTCTTCCTTGTTCCGTTCTGCTCGTCCCCAAACTCTAGCTCTTCCCAATCTCAGTTCTTCTACTTGCCAATCCTAATTTCTCCCTTCCCGGTCCCCAATTTCTCCAATTGCTCTGTGAGTTTCATTTTTTGGAGGTGTTAGACAGGCCCAGCTAAGGTTGCTGCCTTTTATTTGATGACAATTTTAGTCTATGATAAATGCTACATTCTCAAAAGCAAAATGTCTCTTAAATTCAACTTCATGCTAAATAAGCTCTTATATTGACTAATAAATAGCTAGCGAAATAGAATGGAGCGTTCTATAACCACATTCCGATCATTCCGGCTAAAATGGAGTGGAATGAAACGGGACTTTATTCGGGTTTGCTTGGTGGAGCGGAACATACCGAAATTAGTTATAAACTTGTGCAATCCATCCACTCAATTGAGTACTCAAACTTGTAGCTTCTCGTACTACATGGAGCGCAACATCAGTTGTTGAGCTCATTGTTTTTTTTTAATTGGTGATCTCTAGATAAATACTCTTCGTTTAAGTTTATAGCACATATTTTTTGAATGACCTCATCTATAAATATATGACTATTTCATATTTCAATGTAAAATTATTTTGATGCTCCCTCTATATATCTAATAAATATCCATCTTTACTTTATACTCTCTATATACATGCATAGAATATATTGCTTAGAGATAATAATTAAGGATATTCTAGTTATTTTTAATATATCTCTGATATATGTGTAAAGAAGAAATGCGTCCTATAATCTAAAAACTTGGATGGAGTAACTACCAAACACGGAGGAAAAATGGCATTTGTTGGTTGAAGTTATAGAACTTGTAGTACTACACAGGGGCGGATCCACCATTGGGGTTGGTTGGGGCACCAGCCCCACGTCCGATCGGCTGAACTCCCCCTTCTCCTAGTATCCCAACGCCAAAAAGAAACAGAGACATGGCGCCATGGTGGCAAATCGGAAGGTTTAGGAACTAGCAACTGGGAGTAAGATGCAAGAAGAAAAGTAGAAAACAATACTGCCAGGTAAGTAGACCATCAAAATTAGTCATGGGCTCCTTTACTCTCATAGGCTTTCACATGGTATAGTACTCGGCATTATTTACTATAGCATAGCACTAGGAGTCCGAGAGACGAACAGTGTCGGTGTCGTCTCGCAGGCGATAGATGGACGCACGGGCGATCGCGAGCGACAGATGCACGGGCGGGCATGACCACGCGGCGGGTGGCCGATTCGGAGATGGCGGACGCCGAAGACCCAGAGTCGAGGGTGCTAGGTGTGCACCAGGGCCAGGGCAAGCAGATAGCTGATAGGCGGCAGAGGCCCAAGAAGAGTTATCGGCTGCTCAGAGTACCGGGCGAAACGCGCATCGCTAGCTGGAGCGCCGGACGGAACACACATTGTTGGGAATTGGGTGGAATGTGCATCACCAGAGGAGAGAAATCGGCCACTCAGAGCGCCATCTAGCCGGCGATTGAACACGCATCTCAGATCCCAGAGAGGAATTGAGGCTTGCTCCGTCCAGCCGACGGCCGAACACGCATCGCCAGAGCCCAGATATGAACCGAGGCGATCGGCAAGGAGGAGCGACCAAGGACGAGGAGCCTCTCAACTTCGTATTGATCGCTAGGACGAGGATACCATAGCCAGACTAATTCGCTAGCGTCACTGATTGCTTTGCTTAGTATAAAAAAATTGCCCCAAGCCCCAATGCAATGCCTCATGCCTGAATGCCTTTTGTTGTGATAACTGATATCTGATTTTTGTATTTTATTGCCCAAATTCTATATTCTATTGACTGATTGATATTTTTATCTCTCTGATTTAATATGTATGAATTTGGAATTTGGTTAGCAATAGATCGGTAGATGTATCATTAGTATATTTATATTGAGTTAGAACTTCGACATAAAAACCCCACATCTACTTTCGTTATGGATTCGCCATTGGTACTACATACTTTTCACATCCGCCATCTGCTCCATTTTCTTTCCTTAGCCACTTCCATGTGTATGATTAGCATACTACATTCCAACCCTAGAGTATATGGAGATGCCAAGTTTGCTACATCAGTGACTGCACGTCATTTTGCTAGGTACAACTTGCTTATTTGTTTGGATATATATGATAGTTCCATAATTTCAACCACCGCAATATAAAATACTCAGCCATGATCATTGAAGGAGGTCTGCATTATACAGGGCAAGATGACTTGGTAAACTGCATTAGCAGCTGGCCGGAAAATACTCAGCCATGATCATTGAAGCAGGTCTGCATTATACAGGGCAAGATGACTTGGTAAACTGCATTACCAGCTGGACGGCAATCTACATTATTTGTACCAATAATATTTTCTAGATTATTTGTACTAGTTATATTTTTGGCGTAATCATACAATAAGATGATGAGGTGGCCCAGGCTCGAGTAGTTTATCATGCTATCTCCAATGCTTGAGCCTTCCCCGATCATTCGTGGTAGCTCTTGCCCGCTCTGGGTAGGTGAGCTCCGGCCCTTTACAACCTTCCGGGCCTTCACACAAGCTTCTTTGTGAAGATCACTGGAACCTCACGCCTCCAAGCCGTCTAGGAGGCGGCAACCTCCAAGAGTAACAAACTTGATGTAGGCTTGAAACTCAAGAGTGCAATCAATATGGCTCACTAATGCAATGCACTCAAATTTTCTCTCCAAGAACTCAAGAATCAAGAATTGAATGCACTAGAGTGTGGAGAGTGTTGCTAGGGCTTAAGGAGTATTCAATGGAGTCACCAACCAGCCCTAAACACAGGTGGGGGGTATTTATAACCCTCAATTCCTCAAACTAGCCGTTGCATAAAAATATTCAGGAAAACACGACATATCTGGTACTACCGCCCTCTAGGGGCCGGTAGTACCGCCCTTGGGCCCCAACGGCTCTCTCGAGCATTTAATGCCCTGACACGTAGCCGTCACTGTGCGTTTTTTATATGGCCGGTAGTACCGCACCTTGCCAGCCAAAATGAAATGCCTCTGTTATAAAGCTACCGCAGGCATAGGTGCGCCTATCCCTAGCGGTAGTGCCACGAGGAAAATCGAAGGATACTCTCATTATATTGCTACATGATGAGAACTACCTAGGTAGTACCGTATTTGTAAAGATTACCGCCCACCACCTGCGGTAGTGCCGGCCAGCAATGCAATTTCCAAAATTTTCGCCTACTCTCATGCATTAATGAATAATTTAATCAATTGAACCTTATTAGATGCACTCTTGAGTTCAAGACTTTTACCAAGTCCCTCTTAATAGTACAGCGACTATCCTAACAATCCGATCTTTTCTCCCAACTCCGAGATCGGTAAAAAGGCTAGAAAAGATCTCTAAAATTTTATACCTTCATTACTTTTGTGTCTTCGATGCGTATGCCTTCCATTTTAAGCTTGTATCATTTTGACGTCCCTTGAAGAATCGTCCTTCCTGTTTTTCACTTTACTCATGCAAACAACATTAGTCCCTTTTTCGTGATTGTCATTAATTACCAAAACCATCAAACACATGGGGGCCTAGATGCTTTCAACCATCCACAAAATTTTCTAACATGTTTTGACCCATTTTTCGTTTGGTTAAAATGTGCCAAGATTTCGGCAATTTGGCCAAAATTTTGGCAATTTTAGCCAAAATCTCGAAAATCCTTATTCAAAAAATTTCAGATTTGAATTTTGCCTTTTGAATTTCTTCCAAAATTCCAAATCTAGCTGAAATTTCGGATTTCGGCCTTCTTTGAGATATAGTCGGAAAGCGAAATTTGAAACCTTGTATCTGATAATTCCATTTCAACCACCGGAATATGAAATAACGACTTGGCGATAATCATTGAAGCAGGTCTGCATGATACAGGGCAAGATGACTTGGTAAACTGTATTAGCAGCTGGCCGGCAATATAGATTATTTGCACTAGTAATATTTTTTTTGCGAGGAATATTAGTAACATATTTGGCGTAAGCATACAATAAGATGAGAGGTGGTCCAGGCTCGAGTAGTTTACAGAGCCCTATTGCTTCGGTCGCTTCGATCAGTTTATCATGCGTCCCATAACTCATAAGGATATTTTGTATGCCAAGTGATACAAATAAAGAAAGTAGTTCATATATCTTTTGTTTATTTGTTATATTCTTCTCAAGTGTGTGTGTCTATATATATATATGTATGTATATAGGTATACATATACATACGTATATACATTCATATGTACACATATATACAGTACAATTAGTTAGGGCACCTTAGAGCCTAAGCACCATGATCTTGGTATTTCATCTATGTATTTGCATGCGAATTTTTTAAAAAAATTTTAGGATTTTGAGGTTAACCAATTTACTAAGTAGTTCAAATAAGTTCAAACTAGAATTTCCTTTTTTGATGATAGTTTGATTGTAGGTATGTATTGATTTTATACATAAAGCAACAATGCATGCAATCTAAATTCGTTCAAATCTTTGAATCCGAGTATATTTTTTCAAATATATGTGTTTTATTTGAATTGTTATAGGTGGGTATATACACTAAAACTAAAAATTTCAAAAAATATCCCCGAATTTGCCTTAAATTCACATATTTAAAATTATGGTTATGCATATTTGTATGTATATTGTGTGTATATATATATAGAAAAATGGTTCTATATTCCTAGGAGTACGTACTCTCACTCTAAGTATACCGCTTAAATGATACTGTTATACCTCTTTATCCTTTTGAGTATACTTTAATACTGATTATAAGATACATCATAACTTTTCACTCGTAACTTCGATCGAGGCATTCTTTGGCTCGTTTGAAAGATAACGAAAAGTAGCACCCGAATTTCATAAATGTGCAGAAATCAGATGATCGGATCCTGATGATTTGTGCGAGTGCGTGCACGGTGACGGAATTTCAAAAAAAAGGTTGTTTAGGGCCTCAAAACGGTCTCCGAAGTTTTGAATCTGTTTCGGCTGTTCTTTTCAATTGTTGCAAATGGAATATTAGTTTTGATTATTTCAAATGTAATATTATTTAATTTCAATTCTTTCAAATTAGAAGGCAAGTGAGGTAACTAGCAATATTTAAAATTTTCTATTTTTTATTATTTGTGGCGGTTTTTAGTTAAAACTGTCACAGATACTCACATTATCAGTAGTGGTTTTAGCCAAAAACCGTCACAGGTACTCACATTATCAGTAGTTGTTTTGTGGCTAAAACCGCCATAGATGTATTTGTGGCGGTTCCAAAGAAAAATCGCCACTGATAATGCATTATTTGTGATGGTTCTAAATAAAAACCATCACAAATAATTTTCCCACCATTTTTTTAAAAACCGCCACTGATAATGCTATTTGTAATGGTTTCAGAAAAACCGTCACAAATAGAGTGTCACCTATGTACTGTTTTGTAGTAGTGGCCTCCTCACCACGATCGAAGCCATGGCAGCCATGTGGGCCGCCGCGCACCAGAGAATGGGCACGCCCTGTCATCATTAGATAAGTTAATCAAAGTTTGGTTTACCCTACAAGTATTTTTATGACACATGTCTATGAAGATGTATTTTTATTTGACTAGTAAGGTGTTCGTCCGTTACAATAGAATCCTAAAAAGGGTGTACTTACATGTAAGAAAAAAGGATCGTAAGCTGTATAATAAAGTACAATTTCTTTCATACACACATTAAGCGGAGCATATCTCAACCCGTGCGAAGATGAGAGGAATGGACGGGACAATCGGGTTAAATCCCTTTCTATCTTAGCCATTCGTGCTGGATCGAATGGATCAGATGTACTGAAGAAGAATGGACGACCGCCACCAACTCCTAACTAGAAGTAGTAGAGATATACCCCAAATCCCCTTAGGGCCTGTTTGGTTATCGTCTCGCATGAGCCTGGCCGTGGGAGCCTGTACCGCCCCAGCATAGCTCCGAGGAAACGGTTATGGAGCCCATTTCCCACGAGTCTGACTGCAAGTGCTTTGTGCATCGTGATGGTCTTGGCTCCACACCGCGCGCAGGCAATCAAACAGCCGTCTTGCATGCGTGGATGCAAGCTCACGCGATACAACGAGCAACTAAATAGACCGTGTGGAATCAGACAACCAAACAAGCCCTTATTGACAGCGTTTTTTTTACATGGGCTCCATGGCATGCTAGGTTGGTCTGAGGAATTTCAATATGTCCTGTAGGGTTAAGTTGCGAAGCTTGGATCGAGAGAGTGGGCAGAGGAAAGCGTGCATATTTGTTTTCCTCAGTTGAATCGAGATGAGAGCTGACATGCGAGGGCCAAACCGGATATGACATGCGAGGGCCAAAATACGATCAGATTTCCCGAATTTTACACATTGCGTCGTCATACGCGCGCATAGTAGTGTGATACTCTGACTGGTATATCTTAAAGCCGGGAGGATTCTGGTGCAGGCAGGCTGCCACGTCACTGGTTTCTCAGAAAAGCCCCCCAAAAAATCAAAGATTGCGGATAGATCCTTCCACCAGTTATTTTGCAGAAAGGACCTGTAGTTATGCAAATTCAACGTGGGCTCCAGTTCTTTCGGCCTGAAAGATATAAAAAAAATTGGAATCACGAGCAGGACCTTCCACCGGTTATTTTGCAAAAAAAAAACACTGGTTCTTTCGACCCAGAAGATTTTTTAAAAATTGGAATCGTAAATAGATCCTTCCACCAATTATTTTAAAAAGAGAGACCCGTGGTTCCACAAATTCGATTTGCAAAAAACTCGTGCCAGATTTTTTTCTCGTGGCGTGGCATCGCGCGCGGCTCAACCTAGTGTATCTAATTAGCTATGCTGCACCTAGTCCATAACTAAGTTGGCACGTCAAAAAACAGCCTAGTCAGCAGAAAATGCTAGCCCGCTAGAGGGTATGTCATTCAAGATTCAAGCATACACTTTGAAGGAAGAGGCATGTGACACAAAAATATTTATATTGGTTAAATCAAATTTGGACTGACTTTAGGGTGGTATTTTCAATTTTCCGTTAGTTCTATGATTGTCAACGGTCATCGTTTGGACCAAACTAATTAACTATGGCGCACATGGGCTTTCAGAAATTCACAAGCTAAACAAACACCTTTAGTTAGTTGAGGCAAGAAAAATAATCGCGACGAGAAAACAAAATAAACTCCAGGGACTTCGCTATAAAAGCACTGGAACTTGCCTTGCTCGGTGCACCGAGTCCTCAATCCTAAACACCCAGCAATTCTGAGACTGCGCTTTTTTAAAAAAAATGAAGCAATTCTGAGACTGACGTTCTGAGACGGGCTGGAGATGGCGGACACGGTGCTGAGCATGGCGGGGTCGATGCTGAGGAGCGCCGTCAGCAAGGCGGCCTCCGCCGCGGCGGCCGAGATGAGCTTGCTGATGGGCGTGCAGAAGGAGATCTGGTACGTGTGCAGTTACTGGTTTCCCGTTTCCTTGTCTGTTCAAATCACAAATCAATTACAAAAGCTAGGAAGATTATTGTCGAAAATAGATTCATCATCCCCGATTTCAAATCAGCAAACGGCGGAACCATGTTAGGAGCCGACTGATCGATTGTTTGCTTGCTTGCCTGTCATATGGGAAAGTTAGGAGACTGCAACTCATTCAGAATGTTTGTTTGTTTTGTTATGCTTTATTCACTGCATCAAAGGTGAATTTCAATTAAGCATTAATGGCTGCCCGATATTTTTCCATTTCAATTTTCTATTATTATGACCTGGAATCCGAATCCAGCAAACTCTCTTTTCTTCTTAACTAGCAACCTGACCACGTACTTTGCGTGCATCATCGTTAAAGCATGTTCAAATAACTTGACAATACATATGTGATTTTGCTTGTTGGAAATATGTTTTGCAGAATTCCATATGTGATATTTTAATATCATATATCATAGAAATCGAATACCTTACTATTTTTAGAATTTTAATTGCAAATAAAACCAAATTTATATTTTCACTTATTATGAAATTACAAAAAGAATCCTTAATTTCCATTTATTTTTGTACTTCTACTATTTTTATTGTTATTTTTTATTTAATTTTGAATTTTTATTTTAGGTTAGAATTTATATATAAATCCATCTACTAACTTTCACCTAGTTTTTATTCTCAATTTTAACTATGTATAGGTTTTAATTTAGAGTTTGTATGAACATCAAATAGCTAATTTCCTTTTATTTTTTATTATTTTATTCCAAATATGTGTTAATTATCATTGATAGTTTTTATTTAGTTCCCATATCAGTTTTAAGTTACAATTCATATACGAACAACTAATTTTTATCTAATGGTTATTCGAATGTTAGCTATGTACAACTTTTAATTTGGAGTTCATATAAAAGTTAAATGGTTGATTTTTTATTTTTTATTCTAAGTTATTCTAATTTTTGTATTTTTATTTTACTTCATATGGACTCTTTCTTCTTTATTTAATTTTTAATATTATTTTTTATGTTAGAATTTATATACAAATCCAACCACTAAGTTTTATCTAATTTTTATTCCAAATTTTAGCTATGTATGTGTCCTAATTTGGAGTTTGCATGAAATTCAAATGGTTAAGTTCTTTTGTATTTTTATTCTAAATTTATGTTATTGTTTTATTGTAGTTGGCGTAGTACCTTTCTTTTAAGCTAAGCTATTATAATTTGGGTGCACCAGATAGATGATTAGATATTTTTCTTTAAATAGATGGTTAAATATTTTTCATTAAATAATAATATCTAGTGGCTAGTATAGCTCAACTAAGTTAGGGTCCATCAGATTAAGGGCTAAATTTTTTTCTTTTTTTGTGTGAGTTTCTAGCCTATTTCTATTTTTTCTTACAACTTTAAAAGACATGCTATGAGGTTTTAATATATAGTCTCTCTGGTCACAAATAATTGTCATTTTGAACATAAGTGCACTCAAACTTTTAAAATTCTGATTGTCAATTTATTTCTAAATATTTAAATAGGATACATGAAAATCATGCATGTAAATTTGCCTCGAAAAATACTTTCATAATATTATAGTTTTATTGGGTTTCAAAAATATATTATTATAGAAATTAGTAGTCAGAGCTGTGTTTTAGAGACTATGTTGATGTCCAAAACGACAACTATTTGTGATTGAAGGGAGTAATAGATTTTGCATATCAGTATTAGGTTAGAATCTGTATACAAATCAAACTTCTAGTTTTTATTCTGAATTTTAGCTATATACAGCTTTTAAAGTGAACACCTATCGATGTATCACTCTCTTAATATCTACATTCAGTAGAGGTCCACTAAATAAAGAGTTAGAATTTTTTTGAGAATTTTTAGCATACTCTATTTTTCTTAGGGATCATAAAAACTTGTCATCAACTTTTATTACATAATAGTTAATAATTTATATATACAAAAATCAAATTCAATACCTTATTATTTTTCTCAAATTAGCATATTTGTAGAATTTTAATTTTGAATAAAACCAAAATTTATATTTTTCACTTAGTATGGAATTAAAAACTATCCCTAATTTATTTTTATTCTTTTATTACTTCTTGTTGTTATTTGTTATTTAATTTTAATTTGTAGTTTTAATTTAGGGTTTGTATGAAAATCAAATGAATAATTATCTTTTGTTTTTATTCCAATTTATGTTAATTTTCATTTTTATTTTTATGTAATTTTACATAGTAGTTTTATGTTAAAATTAGTATACAAATCCAACTGCTAATTTTATCTAACTTTTATTCCTAATTTTAGCTATGTACAGGTTTTAATTTGTAGTTCACATGAAAGTTAAATTGTTGATTTTATTTTTTATTCCTAATTTATGTTATTTTGTGTTGTATTTGGTATGGATGTTATCTTCTAATATAAGCTATTAATTTTATTGTTATTTTTATTTTTTCATATTTTATCCATGTATAGGTCTTAATTTGTGGTTCATATGAAAATCAAATGGCTGTATTTTTATTCCAAATCTTTTTTTTATTGTACTTGGCATTGACTCTTTCTTTTAATCTAAACCATCACACCCAATGGCTACTATAGTTCAACTTAGTTATAGTCTATCAGATTAAGGGTTAGATGTTTTACTTTTTTATGAGAATTTCTAGCATATTTCTCTTTTTTCTTAGCAATTCTCCATAAGTTTTTAATATACAATAGATTTCTACTGGCAGGGGAGCAAGGATAGGATGATCCTTGAAACCTACGTAGAAGTTTAAAATAGCAGTTAGCATTGTAAGATTCCATCCATGGCAGGCTTAGAATTTGTTCATGTAGGTGGCGAACTGCATGTGCCATCAGCCATGTAGCAATCCATTAGATGTAGAATGACACCAAGCAGTGTCTCCTAAATTTCTACGAACCTTCATCCGCAGGTATATCAAAGACGAGCTAAAAACCATGCAAGCATTCCTAACGGCCCCTGAAGTAACGAGCAAGAAAGATAAACTAGTGAAGGTGTGGGCAGAGCAAGTACGAGATCTGTCATATGACATCGAGGATTGCCTCGACGAGTTTATGGTCCATGTGGGGAGCCAAAGACTGTCCCAGCAGTTGATGAAGCTCAAAGACCGTCATCGGATCGCTGTCCAAATTCGTAACCTCAAATCAAGAGTTGAAGAAGTGAGCAGCAGGAACACACGCTACAACTTAATCAAGACAGAGGCCTCCAACACCGTTGACGAGATGGATTCCTACATGGAAGATGTTCGCAATCACTCTGCTAGCAACATTGACGAAGCAGAACTTGTGGGCTTTGCCACGCCCAAAAAAGAGTTGATTAAGCTTATGGATGTCAACACTACAGAAGGTCCTGTTAAGGTGATCTGTGTGGTTGGCACAGGTGGTTTAGGCAAGACTACTCTTGCAAGGAAGACCTATGAAAGCAAGGAAGATATTACCAAGAACTTCTCTTACTGTGCTTGGATCACAATCTCACAGTCGTTTTTCAAGATAGAGCTCCTCAAAGATATGATCAAGCAGCTTTTGGGAAATGATTCATTACATAATTGCTTGAAAGAACTCGAAGGGAAGGCGGTGCAAGTAGAGGGCCTCGCCAAGCACCTCAGAGAAGAGCTAAAGGAGAAGAGGTACTTTATTATTTTTGATGATTTGTGGACCATAGATGCGTGGACGTGGATCAATTCTATAGCTCTTCCTAGTAATAACAGCAAAGGTAGCCGGATAATAGTAACAACACGAGATGTTGGCCTAGCTAAGCAGTGTACTTCTGAATCACTTATCTACCACCTTGAACCCCTACAAACAGATGATGCCATAAATTTACTACTAAGAAAGACTAAGAAAACACGTGAAGACATGGAAAAGGACGAGAACTTGCAGAAGATAGTGAAACAACTAGTAAAAAAGTGTGGTCATTTACCATTAGCAATACTGACAATAGGAGGCGTGTTTGCTACTAAAAATGTATTAGAGTGGGAAAGTTTGTATAAACAGCTCCCTTCAGAACTCGAAACCAACCCAAGCCTTGAAGCAACGAGGAGGATGGTTACCCTGAGTTACAACCACTTGCCATCTCATCTTAAAACATGTTTTTTGTACCTAAGCATCTTTCCTGAGGATTTTGAAATCCAAAGGAAGCGTTTGGTGAATAGATGGATAGCAGAGGGGTTTGTTAGAGGTATGGCCGGGTGGACCACTGAAGATGTTGGAAAAAGTTACTTTAATGAGCTCATCAACCGAAGTATGATTCAACCAGCAAGTGTGAGTTTACGAGGAGCAGCTAAGAGTTGTCGAGTCCATGATATCATGCGTGATATCATAGTCTCAATGTCTAGAGATGAAAATTTTGTACACTTGATTGGGGATAATGTAACTAGTGTAGGAGAAGAGAACTTCCGTCACGTAGCATACCATGGTAGCAAGTGCTCAAAGATTGGCATTGATTGGAGCCATGTCCGATCGTTAACTGTGTTTGGTGAGAGACCCATGGAGCCAGCACCTTCACTTTGTTCACCCCAATTGAGGATGGTGAGAGTGTTGGATCTATGGTATGCAAAATTCAAAACCACACAAAAAGATATCAACAACATAGGGCTGTTGTGCCACTTGAAATATGTGAATATGTGGTGTGCTCCAGGTCGAGGGTATTCAACTATTTATGAGCTTCCAAGATCCATAGGAAGATTACAAGGCTTACAAACTTTGTACATAAGAGACACTTATATTACAACCCTGCCAACAGAGATTAGTAAACTCAAGTCTCTCCGTAGCCTCCACTGCAGTAGAAAATCAGGCTACACATATTTTGATCCACGTAATCCTAGAAGCAGCCTGAAGAGCGCATTGTATTTGTGCCTGCCGAAAATATTCACACCTTTAGTTGATCTTGACATCCGTACCAAGGTGATTGCCGAGGTACATATGGCCTGTTCTACCTGTTGGTCCAAGACAAATGGTGTGAGGGTGCCAAGAGGGATCGGTAACTTAAAAGAGTTGCAGATACTAGAGGTTGTGGACATCAAAAGAACTAGTAACACAGCAATCAAAGAGCTAGGGGAACTAAGCCAGCTAAGAAAATTAAGGGTGGCAACACAAGGGGCCACCATCAACAAATGCAATATACTTTTTGAAGCCATGCAGAAGCTTTCTTCGCTCCAATCTCTCTATGTTGATGCCACAAGTATTCGGGGACGGGGACTCGAGTGGCTGGATTCTGTTTCCTCTCCTCCTCCCCTCCTGAGGGCCCTCAGATTGGAAGGATATCTTGGAGCGATGCCCAACTGGTTTGGGAATCTCACGCAGTTGGTGAAGCTCACCTTAATTTGGAGCCAACTAGAGGAAGTAAAAACTATGGAAATACTTACGGCACTGCCCAACCTCATGTTCCTCCATCTTGCACGGAAATCTTATACTGGGGAGAAACTGGTGTTCGGAGCGGGAGAATTCCCAAATCTCCGGAGACTTGAAATTTGGGCCTTGGAGAAACTGAGAGAGGTGAGGTTTAAGGAGGGCGCCTCGCCCCAGATGGAAAGGCTAAAAATTGGCCGTTGCAGGTTGGACTCAGGGATTATTGGTATCAAGCACCTTCCAAGGCTCAAGGAGATTTCACTTAATTATGATGGTCAAGTGGCAAAGCTTGGTATGCTGCAAGAGGAAGTGGACGAACACTCCAATCATCCCATGTTGCGAATGATGGAGGACCGGAGTAAGCATGACCTGAGGGATGTCGAAGGGTCCGCTGTAGCAGTGGAAGCAACGGAAGCCCTTGCTGAGCCTGCGGGAGAGAGCTCGCAAGTGGTCATGTTGACGACAAATGACAGGTCAGTGCTGCACAGTAGCTAGTTTCTCTTTCGTGCAAACTTGAATATTTTATACTCACAGTTGCCCTCTTCTCTTGTTGATGCTGCTTCTGAGCTTCTCTAGTTGACGATAAGCTATTCTCCCTTCCTTTGTCCGTCCGGCGTGCGTGCTTCTTCACCTCAGTTGCCACCCACTTAGGGTGCGTTTGGTTCGCTGAACCAGAGTGAACGGAATGGGATGGTACAGGATGGATGGGATGATCTTGGATGGGATGGTACAGAGAGAGTGTTTGGTTGCCTAAATGGGATGGTACAAGATTTTGTTTGGTTGCTTGGATGGAATGGTACAGGATGGTACGAGATGATGTTTGGTTGCCTGAATATCAAGAAGCCTGTGATCTTTTGATGCAGTGATTTTGTATTACTTAAGTACTACCAGTAACATTACAACTAGGCAAGAACAAGAGGCGACAGTAACAGGAAGAAGAACAGCTACTACTACATCATTATTAACTTGCTTCCACTTTGATCGAACTAATTAGCTGGAAAACTAAGCATAGAAAGAACCAGCAAAAAAGGGTAGAGACACCGCATCTCTCTCTGACCGAGATCATGCATGGTAAGCAAATCACAGCCTCTTCCTCTCATCTCATTCTGCCTTTTCTGTCTCTCCTCTTCTCACTTGTTGCTAGATAGGTGGTAGGTTCAGCGTAGATGACGCCGGAGGAGAGGGCCATGAGGAGGATGGCGGCCTTCTCCTCCTCGCCGAGGCGTTTCCTTCGCCGCATCCGCCGCCACTGCTTGAGCACCACCTCCTTGCCGAACCCCACCATGCGAAGCTCCACGGTCACCTCCTCCCTCTCCCTCTTGGTCTTCTTTTTCTGCTGCTGCTCGGCGCCCTCGCCCGCGTCCAGGCCCAGCGCGTCCCTTCTCTTCTTCCTGTACCGGATCCCGTACGGGGCGAGGCGAGGATGGGCGCGGGACGAGGCGAGTGGCGACGGGTTGGAGATGAAGACGCGAGACGCGAGGAGTTGGAGATGAGACGCGAGACGAGGCCGAGGAAACGCGTTCGGGACCGAATGGTTCGGCGGATTTGGGCGAATGAGTTGGTACGGCATATTAGAGGAATATTCTGAGTATCTGTACCACTTCATTCAGGATGAGATGGTTCTATACACTCAACCAAACACATGTATCACCCATCTATCCTGTACCATTCCATCCCGTTCACCCTGGTACAGTGAACCAAACGCACCCTTAGGTCGCAGCCTTCTGATGCCATGCTGGTACCACTCAAATCTCCCTTTGTTTGTTTGATTTGATCTGGCGTATCGCAATGTTTCTCAGATCTTGTTGGAGTATTTTTGTCTACTGTGCACACCAAGTGTTTGTCAGAATCTATGTGAGAGGTAGCTTGGCAAAGTTAGTTTTCCAGCATACAAACTACTAGCTTTAAATTTGCACAGAATATGTGTCTGTATATGCATTGGAAATTAAAACTATATGCCTAATATAGTGGGTTCAACTTGTTAAATGTGAAGGCTATAAATTGCCCTAAGCTTCTCATGTCATGTATAACACATTCTGCGAACTGAATTTTACCTAGATCTTTCCTGTTCACATCATAGACATGTAAAATTAGGGCCCGTTTGGAATTAGAGTTTTCTAAAACCATGGTTTTGAAATACCATGGTCTGCAATTGTTTTGACATAAATACCATGGTTTTACCTAACTTTATTAAAACCATGGTATTTCTTGGAACTACCAACTGTTTGGATGCAACATCACAAACCATGGTATTTGAGTGGAAATAGACAAGAAGCTAGCCAAAACCATGAAAACTTTGGGTTGGAGTGGAGTTTTAAATACTCCAAAAATACCATGGTATCTACCAAACCATGGTTTTTAATACAGAGTTTTTGACATGGTAACCAAACACCCTATGGTATAAAATACCATAGTATTCTTAGAAACCATGGTATTGCCTAGAAACTATAAAAATACATTGCTTCCAAACAGGGCCTTAGAGTTTCTTCGTGCTGACTCCATAATTTAGTTCCACAACATATACTGATTCCTCCAAAGAAGAAGATACAGGACATGTCACCAGAAGGTATGCGTTATCTTAACTAATGTCAAGTATGCAATCACTTTTGTCTTATCAATTTGCTACAAGGCACTAAGTTTCTGTACTAGAAAACAAAACCTTCTGTATTCTTTAGCTTATGATGAGCTTGAGTACATGAATGGTTTTTCATGTATTGGTGTTTTAATTGCTTTAAATTTTGGATGAGTCACAGTCTCTGCAAGACATTATTTATTTCATTAGCACATTTGCTGTTATGTTTATGCTAAGTTATCACATTGCACTAGTTATATTGTAAAAAAATTTGTTATGTTTATTCTTACTGAATTATGCTTCAGTTGCATATTTGACCTGCTGATGGTTTTCCTTTTAAAAAAGGAAGATTAGATATTTGATAAAAAGAATGTTCGACGTGGGGTTGACTAGTACTGATGAGAGATGAAGACAAACCCAAATTGCAGTTCAGTGTTGTATCATTATTTCCATTGCTGTTCACCTGCAGGAAATGTAAAAATTATCTTACAGCAAGTTTTGCATGCTGCAGCCTGCTGGTGATTGCTTTTTTATATCCATGGTCTTTTGCTTCTATTTTCCTCCTTATCTCCAGCAAACCCTTCTGTTGAAGAGAAACAAAAAATCACACTGTTTGTTTGTCAAGAATGAATTACTATTGCATACTTTTTTGGCTTGTCAATTATTTCTGACATAATCTTGCTATATGCAATACAATATTTGATAATTGTAGTAATATTTTTTGTATCTGTCTTGTCTGTTGGACACACTGTAACCGTGAGCTGGGCTCTATTTTTTTTTAACTGGAATTAATCCCATTTTCCATTAAGCAACGGAAATAAAAAAGTTTATAGATTGTGTTTAGAAGTATATCCTATGAACATAAGTTTCTGCATACTCAACGTTACCAATTGAGCTGTGCTTAGTTATACCCTGTTGTTTTTATGAAATTTGAACCAGCCTTCTGTTGCCAAACTTTGCAGAAAATTTGACTTGGTGTCAACCCAGGACAAGCTGGAGCATGGCATGATCAACTCACGATGCAGCATGCAACTTGACTTTTGGTGCACATATTGATTGGTTGACCTTACCCTTTGTTGAAGATTTACTAGCGGGGAACCGACTAGAGGAAGGTAAAACCATGGAACTACTTGTGGGCACTGCCCGACCTCCTGGTCTTTCTTCTTTATTTCTTCAATGCATATGTTGGGAGAAATTAGTGTTCAAAATGGAAGCATTTTCAAATGTCAGGAATCTTGATATTATTTATTTCATTAGCACATTTGCTGTTATCTTTATGCTAAGTTATCACATTGCACTAGTTATATTGTAAAAAATTTGTTATGTTCTGTGAGAGATGCTTTTCTTTTTTAAAGTTGCACAAATATTAAAGTGCAGGTCGTATTGGGAGGAAAAGCATAGAAAATTATGCTTCTGTTGCATATTTGACCTGCACATGGTTTTCCTTAAAAAAAAAAGAAGAGTAGATACTTGATAGAAATAATGTTCCACTTGGGGTTGACTGGTACTGACGAGAGATTAAGACAAACCCAAATCGCTATTCAATGTTGTATCATTATTTCCATTTCTGTTCACCTGCTGGAAATGTAAAATTATATTATAGCAAGTTTTTGCTGCAGCCTGCATGTGATTGCTTTTTTATATCCATGGTCTTCTGCTTCCATTTTCCATTCAACCTTTGTCTCCAGCAAACCCTGCTGTTGAAGAGAAAAAAAAATCATACTGTTTGTTAAGGATGAATTACTATGCATAGTATTTTAGTCTTGTCAATTATTTCTGACATAGTGTTGCTATATGCACTATAATATTTGTAATCGTAGTCTCCAAAATAGTAAAATTTTTTGTATCGGTCTTGTATGTTGGACACACTGTTACCTCGAGCTGGGCTCCGGATTTTGTTTTCTTAACTGGGATAGATCCCATTTTCCATTAACCAATGGAAATAAAAAAGTTCACATATTGAGTTTAGAAGTATCTCCAACGAACGTAAGTTTCTGCATCCTCACCGTTACTAATTGAGTTGGGCTCTGTTATACCCTCTTGTTTTCATAAAAGTTGAACAAGCCTTCTGTTGCCAAACTTTGCAGAAAATTTGACTTGGTGTCAACCCAAATTGCAGTTCAATGTTGTATCATTATTTCCATTGCTGTTCACCTGCTTTTGCATGGCATGATCAACTCACAATGCACCATGCAACTTGACTTATGGTGAACAGATTGATTGGTTGACCTTACCCCGTGTTGAAGATTTCCTAGCGGGGAGCCAACTAGAGGAAGTAAAAACCGTGGAAGTACTTGTGGGCAGTGCCCAACCTCATGGTCTTTCTTCTTTATTTCTTCAATGCATATGTTGGGAGAAATTAGTGTTCAGAATGGGAGCATTTTCTCATGGGGAAGTAAATGAACATCCCAACCATCCTATGCTGTGAATGGGGCAAGATTGAGCAGACCACTATCTCCAAGGACACTGAATTTTCTGAAGTACTGTTGGAAGCTGCGGAATCCCTTTCTGAGCCAGAAACAGATTTCATGACACCCTCGACAATCCATGCACATCTGAACTGTGAAGAAATATTGATAACAGGTCAGTTCATCTCAGTAGCAGCTTCTGTTTGTACAGCTAAGCCTTTCTGGTCATTGTAAGTCAATTCTAGACATTCACAAAATGCAGTGATGTTGACAAATGTGCAATCTTTCAGGTAGAATGGCTGGGTGAAGCTCGATGTTGAACACTGCAACCATTGCCACTTCAGGCAGAATTGGAGTCAGTGCAGCCATCGGAGATCATAACGACCAATTTGCTGTCTGGACCACATCCTTCTTCCCTTGCACCGATCTAGTTGAACACACTGTGATCAAACTGGCGGTGGAGTTCACCATTTCGTTCAGTTTTCCAAATGTGTTGGTGGCCTCGGATGTGCTGCAAAGTAAAGCTCCCTTGCTCCCAGGGTTGCGAATAAGAGAGGAGCCACACGATCGGACAATGGAAAGGAGGTGATGGACCGAGCTACATCGTCATTTCCAGAGCTCAAACATCAGACCGGGTTTACAAGTGGGACTCTGGCCCTGATTTCCTCAAATAGACAACGATCAATTCTTCCACAACACTATGGACCAAGTTGATGAGAAGCCCAAGTCTAGGGCTAACAACGTCTGTCGATGGTATTCTGGGATGATTTGTTCAGCGAATCATCGGTTGGGTTGCTTGCTCATACGTGCAATTATCAACAGAGACTCTGTTTGCTAGTATTTTCTATTTGTTGCTGCCACTATATTTGTACTCGTTTGTAACTGAACAAGCAGCACTTATGCTACTATTCAGGTCTGAATTTCGTGAAATACTCCTGCTATGACTGCTCTATGTTTCACATGCAACATCGTATGTAGATGCAATTGACATGGAGATGCTGTAGCAGGGCATTTCATTGTTCTGTTTTATCATCTCGCGATGAGCTAAAAGGGAAAAGCCATGCTATTTGGTTACATCTTACAACTGGTTGACGCTATCCACACTTAGGCCCTGTTTGTTTCAGCTGAGGATTGTGAAAAGCAGCTTTTAAAAACTAGATTGTAAAAGCTGGATTGTTAAAAAGCTAGAGGTTGAAAGCTCATAGTTGTTTGGTAACCCAGATTATAGTTGGGGGCAATGGTGGGTAATTTTGGTTAAAGTTGGGGAAAGCTGGGGGCAATGGTGGGTAATTTTGGTTGAAGTTGGATTGGTATTGTGGTCTTTTGCAAAAAAAAAGCTGGGAAAAGCTGGGGAAGAGTGGATTGTGGGATTGCTACAATCTGACCTCCAGATTATTATAATCTAGATTAAAAGCTTGTTGTTTGTTGCCCTTCCAGCTTTTAAAAGCTGCTTTCCACAATCTCTAGCTGAAACAAATAGGCCCTTACAAAGGAAGATAGATACACGCAGTTGCGGGCCTAACCAGTTGGTGACTAGTGTGGTAGAGATAATTCAATATATCAATTTATCAGATCTTTTGGTTTTATCCAAATAGATAATTAGTCAGTATGCTACGACTCAGACTCTTTTCACTATGTAATCCACATCCATTCGTGAGGTTTTTCTACGTTAAATTCTATTTTTTTGTTTTTGTTATGTTAACCCTAACAAATTGTATCAGAGCAAAAGAACCTTAATCTCGCAGACAAGAAAAATCAAATCGTTTCCTGTTCCCCTTGCTTGGATAGCCGCAGAAGAGAACCCCACAAAGCTACTGTGTACGGGGCTACACGGCTGGTCGGGGAGCGAGAGGGCGCCGAAGCAGTCCTGCGCCGCGCTGGTCATGAGTCATGACCATGAGTTGGTTCTACACCACCCGCGGGCGAGGAAGACAAGCAGTAGTTAGAGCATATAGAGCACGTGGAAGGGTCAGAAGTCGAAGCGCAACGTCTAGTACCACAGTCGCAACAGGTCCACACCCTGCACAGACTAGCGTCCGTGGCCATGCGGCGGCCGCAAAATCATCAAAGTTGCCGTACTGATCGCCACCTTCCAAGCGTAGCGGCTTAAATCTTAAATTAATCTATGCGCTGATAATATTTATTAGGGTTAGCACGGCAAAAATAAATGACAAAATTTAACGTGAATAAACCTCATGAAAGAGGAAAAAACCACGGGAGATAATCAACTATAATATCTTAAGGATTACATGTACAAGGGTGAATATAGTGGGTAGTAGTGCTCACAGTGACTTCTCTTGTGGTGCAATATATACTTGTAGCAAGTTTCGCAGGCTGCAGTCTGCAGGTGATTGCATTTTTATATTCATGGTCTTCTGCTCTTATTTTCCCTTCACGCTTTATCTCCAGGGAACCATTCTCCTCAAGAGAAAAAAATAAATTCACACTATTTATTATTAAGGATTGTTATAAAACGTGTGGCAAAAAAATATTGGATCAAAGGAATGGGAGACATGAATTTAACGTAAAAAACTCTTTTAAAAAAAATTATAAACACACAAAGACAAATGTCATTATATAAAAATATATTTACAATGAGAATATATTTTCCCTTGTCTTGCTCTGTTTCCCAGGGGCAATTGCTCTGGATGGCTGGTTCAGGTAACGCTAGTCCTCGGGTGAGTTTATGACTTCCTTGCCAAGCGACATCTGTTGACCTCGGAATCAATGTTGCTCTGCTTCTCTGATTCTGTGTCTGGTTTTGCGTCGGCCTTGATGTCGATTGCACACGGACTTCGACTCGGATTGGTATGAGCAAGGTTAATAATAGAGCTAATTGTGAGTTTTATATTGTTAACATATCATCTATAGCTAATCTAATAGTTCACCTGTCGGGATTGAATAATTTCCATAAAAGACCACCGTACCCTGGCAGCCAATCTTCGGTCGACCATGCTTGCCTTTGGATGGTGTCCCCAAGGATGATCCGCGAAGGGACCAGATGGCGAGCTCGTCCCTGACCTCGACCAAGCTCATCCCCGAGCTTGGGTCTCAGCCTCCCGGGCACGCCTTCCCGGAGGAGTGCGGCGGTCAGCCAGAGTTGAAGATCCCAGGCATGACCGGTAGGTCGTGCTCGGCTCATTAATTGTGACGTGGCATTAATTGGCTATACGGCCACGTTTTGAGCCCACTACGTCTACGTCACGGTATGGCGAAAAGCGGAGGAGTATGTTACAACCAGGTACGAGCACAGTGGCAGCCTGTCATTTGGTTATAACTGCTGTGGACTGTGTTGTGCCTATATATATACCCCGGTGAGGAAGAAGGAGAAGAATAATAAGCATAGACGCATGGGCGTGAGACCGGTGATGATTCAAGAAGCGTGTGTGTAGGCAATAAGGCTCACTCAGCAGTGCCGGCCCTGGAGGGGGGCAAGAGGGGCCGCCGCTTCGGGCCCCTCAAACCATGGGTCCCACCTCTGTACATGTACTAGTATTAGTATATTGTATATATAACAGTATATACTGTAATATTGTAATATGTACTTCTTGCTTTACCTGTTGTTTGATATAAATAATTTTTTTGGATACACCTTGAGTGTTTATTGGTAACACATATATATATAGGAAGAACTAGCGCTCGGACATCCGACACTGTTCATTTCATCGGACGCCTCTTGCAACATTTTTTTTCAACACTTAAAACATTTTTTTCGACGCGTGCAACATTTTTTTCAACGCTTGCAACATCCGTTTACTGTGCCGCAATTCATTGTTTATTGAAGAAAAATGTTACACGCATTGACAAAAAAATGTTATATACGTAGAAAAAAATATTGCAGTGCATCCGAAAAATTCAGACGTCCGAACTGTAGCAATTCCGTATATATTATTATTATTATTATTATTATTATTATTATTATTATTATTTAGAAGGCCCCTATTTTAAATCTCGTTCCAGGCCTCTGAAATCTCAGGACCGTCACTCACTCAGGTGTCGCGATAGCATACAGAGCCTCTCTGTGTGTCCATGTGTGTATGAGAGTGTCGAGATTCAAAGAGAAAGACACGCAGGAGTGTATCCGAGCAAGTGTTTGTAAGTATCCGAGCAAGTAGTAGAGCCATTGGATGTAAAGCTGTTATCTCCATCGCAAGAGGCCCGAACCAGGATAAAAAACTCTTGTCTGTTGCCCTTTCCGAGCATCCGTGTCACCCCCAAAAGACCTCGACCGGCATCCTCTGGACGCTAACCCCTTCGGCGGAAAAGAGGCCCTGGTTGATCCCTCATTCAACAAGTAAGCTCGGCGAGGAACCCATTCCCTGATCGTCGACATCACCGATATAATAGTTGGCTATACATACACACTGAGCATTAATATCTGGCCCACCTTTATCCTCTCATCCTCTCACCAACCTTTTTGGAGTCCGTGCTGCAGTTGGCTACTAGTCTGCAGCCCGCTTCTCTTCTCTCCTCCAACTCAATTCAAATCTGACGTGGCCTGCAGCCCGCTTCTCTTCTCTCCTCCAACTCAATTCAAATCTGACGTGGCTACTCTATAGCCCACTTACATAATCTTATTATACTTGTTCTAAGTCGCCAAGATGCGGATACCGAGCGGAATCGACCACTTGAGAGTTGCAGTGAGAAATGACTACCCACAATTTTTTTCCTGATGCTATGTTGATGCTACCGTGTTTGCCTTGATGCTATGTAGGTGCCACCTTACCGCCGATTGTACGTCATATCGTAGATGCCATTCGGTTGCCGCCACCAGAGCAGCCGCCTTTGATGCGCAGATTGTACATGATTTTTTTAAAAAAGTAATATTATTTTATTTACAAATTGCGACATTAATGCTCGGATTAAAAAAAATTACAGAAATAATATGCAGTCGCCGAATGACTTAGCGAAAATAGTATGGTCGCCAAACGGTTTGGCGAAAATAGGTTGGTCGCCGAACCATTTGGCGACAATAGGCTAATCGCGCGTTAATGGTCGGTTTGAATCCCTAAAACCGAGATCAGGCTATGGTCGTCAAACCGTTCGGCGACTAATTATTGTCGCCAAACCATTCGGCGACTAATTATTGTCGCTAGACTATTGGGCGACCACTGTTTAAAATATGAAAAAATTAAAATTAAAGCAGATATTAAATTTGTAAAATATTAAAAAATTAAAATTAAAATAAATATTCTGTACATTAATTATGTTCTCAAATACGTGTTAACCTTGAAGTGTTAACAATTTTTTTTTGTACAACAATTTTTGTAAAATTTGAAAAATACACCATGTGTTACCCCCCTGTACTCCCTCGTCTGCTATGTCGCCCTCAATGAGAAACTACCCTTTCTAACCTGTGAAAAAAGGACTGCAACTCACACAGCCTTCATTTAGGATATGGTGCCAGCCCACCATGGCCCTTCCGTCCTATTGAGGATAAGCTCCATCCGTTCGAAAATATAGGGCGTATTAGAATTCGAAATAGTCTTTTGAAGTAAACTTTGACCGTTAATTTATGTTATAATATATTATGAATTGTTACGAAACAAACAATAATTGAAAGATTGGTGAAATATGAATCAATTGATACATCTTTTGTGAACTAAATATTAAAACAGTAAATAAATAATTTATATTACAAAGCGTAATAAGTATGTGAACAACACGAAGTATTCAGAAACCACAGACCATAAATAATTCGACAAACGACATTCCATAAATATGATAAAGATTCAATATTCCCGCAAATACATAACATATGATAAAATGATACTACGGAAATAAGTTACATAATACTACGAAAATAAGATGTTACGGCGGATAATAACATAGTCCACGCACTTTATTACAACTTAAAATTAGGACGGGCATAACATAACATCTATTGGGTGCATCGAGGTCATTTCCCTTTCGCCCATGCCTCTGGTGGGGCTTCTTTGGCACGACGTGCCCTCTCTCGCTTCCTCTCTCTTTCGGCTTCCTTCTCCTCTGCTTCCTTCCTACGTGCCTCCTCGCATGCAGCATCACGCTGCTGTTGAAGCTGCCGCCTGAACTCGTCATCTCGGTAGGCTTGATCCAAAAGCCTTTGGTCTTCGGGGTTGATTTTCTCGTCGAACCACTGCTCAAATTCACACAGTGGCGAATGCGACTGCATGAAACTTAAATTAGCATAGTTTTATGTACAAATATTACGAAGCATGTATGATTGTTACCAGCTGCCGAGTCCTGAGGCTCTTCTCCGGGGGGTCGAAGGCGTAGTTGCGGCACATCCAATACCTTCTCTTCCATGTCGGAGTTTCCTAAGAGTGGACAAGCCTGCAAGGATCTCCGCACAGGCACATCGGTGGGACAACCCCGAAAGGTACGAAGAGATCCTGGTACGCAATGTTGCGCGGCCACGCCGAAATGACTGCCTCTTCCTTCGCCTTCCCCTTTCCCTTTCCACTTGCACGCCTCGGCATGTTCGGCTGATCCTCTACTTGTTTTCTCTCTTCTCTCGGTTCACCCTTTCCTCGTGGTCTCGCTCTGAGGGAAGGAAGGCAGGCGGGTAGTATAAAGGGCAATTATCGCCCTTACAAAAGGCTGCTATCATCGTTGCTCTGAAAAGGCGGCCTGTATCGTGTTGTCATTTCAGTCCTAAAAAGCAGTAGGTGTCATGGCGTTGTCACTTCGCTTTCTAAGAAAGCTGATAGCACCGTGCTGTCGCCTCGTTCGAGAAAGCTATTGTGTGCATCGTCGCTGTCTAAGCGTGTTGTCGTTTCGGTCTGGAAAAGCGGGCTGCAGCGTGTTGTCGAATCGATCTGAGGAAGTGGGCTGCAGCGTGTTGTCGAATCGGTTTGAGAAAGCTGCAACGTTCATGTTGTCATGTCGCATTGACATCGGAAAGGTAAAAAAAGCATGAACAGCACTATTAAAGACTTAAAACGGTACGGAGCAAAGTAACAAAGCGAGAACAACACTATAAAGACTGTAAAACAGTACAAAGTAAGAAAGAAAAATAGGACAACAACCTAACAACGAGCCCCTAGCCGGCCGCACCCTCTCGTGGACCTGTCACGCACCCTACCACGACCCTCTTGACCTCGTCTTTGGTGGTGCATCATCAAGAGGGCGTGGGTGAAGCTCCTGAGATGGCCGCGCCTGCCCGTAGTCTAAGGGGCTGTAACGCTGCACCGGTCGATGGTCTCGGGGAGGCAACACGTACCCGTAGGTACCGTAGTCCTGCTGCGTGAACTACGTCGTCGGTGGAGGGGGCGGCGTCAACTGCGTCGGTGTAGGGGGCGGCGTCAACTGCGTCGGTGGAGGGGGCGGTACGAACTGCGTACCGGTAATCTTGGTCCGTCCGATTACTCGAGACCGACGTACCAGGAGTGCAGCGGCCGAGAGAATCGCCTCCACCACGGCGTAGCTCGCACGTTCGGATAATAACTTTTAACTGTAGTTACGTGATACTTATACGAAACGTAAGTAGCTCGACTTACCTGGTGTGGGGACCATAACGGGACCGCGTGGTGGCTGCCAGTAGGACCCTCCAGCCACGTCTGGGCCCGGAGGCAAAGGAGTCTGGAAGCTGGACTCCGCCTCCGCTGTGTGACAAGGAGCTAGGGTCGGTGTGGGGTTTTACATATTTTACATATTGATGCAATATCGATGTTTACGCAATATTAGAGATTTTAGATATTGATGTAATATCGATATTAGAGATTTTAGATACTGATGCAATATTAGGGAGTTTAGATATTGATGCAATATCGATATTAGAGATTTTAGATGCAATATTAGAGATTTTAGATATTGATGCAATATAGCGATTTTAGATATTGATGCAATTGGTGATACTAGATATTGAGGCAATATTGGCGATACTAGGTATTGATGTAATATTAGCCATATTAAACGATAGTGGTGATCTAAAAATCAATTTTATTTATGTCGTCGCAGTAATGTCGGATCCAGTGAAATTTAGAGTATACTATGGCGATGGTGAAATAAAAAGTGGGCAGAATGGTGTTGATTTGAGTAGTTTTGCAGTCACCATGGTGGAACACTTTTTCCTCAATAGAGTTAGCATCCGTGATATAAAGCTTTGGTTGACCCAATATTTTTCCCTAGATCCAAGTGTTTACTCTGTTACCATTCAAATCTTATTCACACGTAGTAAGGGTGACCCGGCTCTGTAGGAGTTGAAGAAAGTAGATCGGACGTACTTGTGGCAGAAATGGTTAAGGTGGTGCAAGGGATCTAGCCTTGAATGTGTAATGCTGGTGCAGGCATGCCCTAGAGAAGAGGTGAATATTAGCGGTGTGGGCAAAAGCAGCACATCGGCTACAGCTGAACAAGTTCAGGAAGTGGTGCCGGTTGAGGTAGCACCGGAGGATGATAACAGGGATGCAGCAAACACGGAAGGTCGGGCAGATGAAGGGGAGGAAATCGAGCAACTTGTTGATCAATTGGAGTTGGTGGACTGTATGGCGATGCAAGACGAAGCTGAAATGGTGGAGTGTGATGATGACATCGACGAAGATGAGGAGGGAGGAGCTGATGATGATGAAATGCATGGTAGTACTGGGGCAACGGATGTACCCATCCCTGATGAGTGGAACAGGAAAAACAAAGCTGCTATGGAAGTTTTGTGGAGGCATGAGTCGCGTTGGGAGTATGCTAGCAATGCTGTTCGGCTGAATCAAATTTTTGCAAACAATTATGAGTTGAAGTTGGCAGTGAGGCTGTAGGCACTATCGCAGCAGAGAGAGTTCCGGGTTGTTTTGTCCAGGCCAGATAGATACACAATGAAGTGCAGAACCGAAGGATGTGAATTCCGAGTACATGCATACAAACCAAAGTGCGAGACATTTTGGATTGCATCATGCAGTAGATGGGCACACATGCGGACTAGAAAATGTATTGGTGAAACCCGCAGCTTGAATCTTGGTACATGTCGCCATGTGATGTTCAATGAGATCATCGAGAAGCGGGACATTGAGTGTTCTTATATTCAGAAAGCAATCTTGAGAACATTTAAGTACCAGATAAGTTACTCGATGGCTTGGCGTGCGAAGCAAAAGGCATTAGAGAAGAGGTTTGGCACATACGAGGCTTCGTATTGTAACCTACCTCGTGTGCTTGATGTCTTGAAAGAAACCAACCCAGGCACATACACCACTTTTGAAGAAAGTGAAGCGGATGATAATGAGATCTCGATATTTCGTCGTGCTTTTTTTCATTGGGTCCTTACATTGCGTCATTCAGTCTTGCTGTTCATTCTTTGTCGTCGATGGTACATTCTGTTGGGAAATACAAGGGGTAGATTCTAACGGCCATTGCAGTTGATGCGAACAACCACATACTTCCATTGGCCTTTGCATTTGTTGAGGGTGAGAACCGGAATAGCTGGCTGTGGTTTTCAGACATTTGAAATTCGGGGTAGTTCGTGATCAGCCCAACGTGTGCATCATCCATGATCGTTATAAAGGTATCATTTCGGCAATTAAGACTCTACAGGAGGACCTTGATGAGCCTTTTCCATGGCGTGACATGCGAGCAATTGGTGCATGAGACATTTGGGAGCAAATTTTTCAGCGGTTCAAGAATAAGAAACTGATGAACCTATTTAAGAGGTTATGCAAGTAGAACCAGGCACGTAAGTTCAACGCGATATTGGCCGAGTTGGATAAGCATACTACTGCACATATCGAAGAGCTGAAGAAGCAACCAGTAATGCCGAACGATTGCCCAACCAAAAGGCTTTCACCCCTTGGAGCGCTCAATCCTCCAAATCTGAGGAGACGAACGTCAAGAAACATTAAGTGTTTCTCGCACTGGATAGAGGCGGAACAGTTGGAGAAGTGGGCATTGCTCCATGACACTGGAGGCGCCAGGTTAGTGTACTAAATTAACATAGCTGCGAGGATTGAACAATTAGAGTTATTGTGCTAACTGATATGTTTGAACAGGTTTGGTGTTATGACAACAAATATAGCCGAGGTTTACAATTGGGTCATCAGAGGCCTGCGTCCGCTACCACTTGTGGCCATCCTTGAAGGCATGTTGCACGGCATCGTTGGTTACTTCCAGAAAAGGCATGCGGAGGCTGTACTTCATGCCACGACATTGCAAACGCTGTACTGTGCGCGAATGATGGCCTACATGGAGGAACGAACCACTAAAGCTCAGCTGCATATGGTGCGAAGTTTCAAAATCACTGAGTACCGCTTCGAAGTGACTCTCCGGTGTAAAGGGGGATTGGGAACCGACACAGCGGTTATTACACAAGAGGTTAACCTAGGCCAAGGGGCCACTGGATGGTGTGAATGCACCTGCAACAAGCCAAGACTTCTTCATATTCCCTACTCGCATGTGATAGCAGCTTGTGGGCAAATTGGGATGAACACGTGCATGTCGTGTCCCTTTCTACTGAAGGATCATCTTTGTGAATACAGGTCCGGTGAGTTTCATGGTTTTCGTGCACATGGTGATTTCACTGCCATTAACAGAGATGTGCACATATGTCTACCGGATGCAAACTTGCAGAGGTGTGCGGAAGGGCAGGCTGGTCGTCCACAGTCTAGGCGCATTCGCAATGACATGGATGAATCTGAAGTGGGTGGCCCTGTTAGGAGGTGTTCTCAGTGCGGTGAGTACGGGCACAAGGCAACGCAATGCCGGTAGTGTTATGTATTGAATTGTGTAATATGTATCATTTTATCCTATGTTAGGTTTTTGTGGGTATATTAGACCTTCCGTCATGTCTATGTATCAAATTATGTAATTTGTATTGAATTGTGTAATATGTATCATTGTATCCTATGTTTATGTATTGAATTATCTAATTTGTATTGAATTGTGTAATATGTATCATTGTATCCTATATTTATGTATGTCGTTTCTTTATTTATGTTGAACTCTTCAGTCTTTTGTTTCACATTACTAACCCTATTGTCTTCCTGTTTACTTGCAGGGATGGAGCACCCCGAGTCACTTCTTGACTCTTCGTTGGACCGACGGCACAGCGCGTTCGTCCACACCACAAAGGGCCTTGAGAGGGTTCCTCTGCTACGGATCCGTGTGCCTAACAAGGCATGGCGGATCCACCCAGCCTTCTACACCAGGTGAGTTGCACTACATTTACATGTTTCATTGCTCGCACAATTGCATTTCGTCTAACTAATATTTGAATACTCGATTTGTTTTTCTTTGTGGATAGGTTGTACGTCTTTGGGTTGCTTCCTCTCTTTCGCATGATCGAGGGCTCAACTGAGGACGCGGCTGAGGATTAGGCGGAGGGCGAGGATGATGGTCCAGAGCGGTCACGGCATTTTCCGTTCGACCGGTGTCTACTCCCGTGTTGGGTGGACCGTTGGCGCTCGGAGATGCACACTTTCCACCTGTCGTTCGGTGAGGTGACGGTGACCCTCCAGGACGTCGCCATGCTTATAGGGTTGCTGATCGATGGGACACCGATTGGACCCTCGGTGACTCCTGTGAGGTGGGTGGCTGACCTGCAGGAGAGGTTCGCTGGAGTGGCTCACATTGACCCGGTGATACGCATCAACAGGAAGAAGCATGGGCCGTCGAGGAGGTAGTTGGCCCAGTTCGAGGTGAGTGCTTGTACGTGTATATGTTATTCTAATTTTTTGTAACGTTATTAACATATTAGTATATGTTAATTGTCACAGGTGCAGCGGATAGTAGAAAACCCCACAGAGCACCAACTGGCACGGCACTTGGAGGCCTACCTGCTGTGGTTGTTTGGGATGGTGATGTTCACGACGACACACGGCGACAGTGTCGACGCACGGTGGATAGCCTACGCACGAGCTATTGCCGACGTTGACCCAGACCACGTCCCGCGGGTATCCTGGGGTTCGGCGGTTCTTGCTACCACGTACCGTGCCCTTTGCGACACGTGCGTGAAGAGAAGCAAGACCGCCAATCTGGTAAGTATGCCTCTTCTTCTTCAGTTTTGGTCGTTCGAACGCTTCCTTGTGGGTCGACCCTTGGTCGACCCGCGACACTACACCGCCGACATGTACGGGGGCGATGAGATCGAACGGCCTACCATGGGCTCGCTTTGGACTCGACGACGGGTACTTATTTTCTTGAATTGCATTTATCAAATTTTAATTGCAGTCGCATGTGCTTACACATATTTTTGTCTATTGCAGCCACAGTGGGCGGGAGTACAGATACGTTCGGTGTACCACTCCTTCACGGAGGCGTTCGACCACCTGCACGCGGACCAGGTGGTCTGGGACCCTTATAGCGAGCGCCGTGTCCAAGAGAGAACCGCGCCAGGTGGGCTCTCAGCGCTTTGCTATAGGGACCAGACTTACTGGCTGACGAGGAGGAAGATCCTCATCGACATCTTCGTGGAGGACTACGCGCCGCACCGAGTCCTCAGACAGTTCGGCCTCCGCCAGCTGGTCCCTGTTCCTTGGGGGGATCGTGTACCGACGAGCGTACACACGTGAGTTATTCGACCAAAAAAACGTGAAATACTTACGTCATATGTCTAATAATTTGGATTTCTTTTCAGATTCTCCACCCAGGGGCCCCCGAAGAGCCTGACCACCTTGGTACAGAGGATGGAGCCGTGGTTCGCGCAGTGGGACGGGGCGCAGCACGACGTCGTCGCTGAGGACACACCGTACGACGACTCGTCCTACCAGCGATACTGGCCTAATCGTGCCCGAATCGTGCCGTCTCCCTCTTGGTGGAGGATCCTCGACCGAACATACGCTCCTAAGCGTGGTGACTTGTACCGAGCCGGCGGAGCAGCCATGCACGCCATGGTAAGTCTTATTTTTTGTAAATTACATTATGTATTCCTTACGCTATTTCCATGTGCATATCAGTTTGTCGATTGTGGCATGTGGACCACGCTAGGGACCTCCACGAGCACGGCAACAGTGTCTTGTCCAGACTGCTTGACGGAGTCAGCGTCTCGGTGGACGAGATAACTGAGGCGTGGAGACGCGTGGTGAGTGCCACTCGCAGGATGGTGGAGCTGGGTTCGTGTCGGCACGTCGACGCTACTGATCGTGCCACCTCTTCCAGACCGCCGCGTGTGCCTTCGCTAATATTGCATCAATATGACAAAATCTCTAAATTATTTTTCACTATAAAAATTTAATAACAAAATTTCAAAAAAATTACCTATTCTTTCCCTCCTTCCTTCTTCCTCCCTCCTCTCTCTCTCCTCTTCCTCTCTCTCTCCCTCCTCTCCCGAGCGCGTCTCCTCTCCCTCTCTCCCGCGCGTGTCTCCTCTCTCTCTCTCCCGCGCGCCCTCTCTCTCCTCCCGCGTTCTCTCTCTCTCTCCCTCTCCCTCTCCCTCTCCCTCTCTTCCTCTCCCTTTTTCTCTCGCCGGGGCGCTCACTATAGGAAAATGTCTATTTTTCGTCGACCATATGCCGACAAAAACAAGGGGATTCCCGACAAAAGTATGTATTTTCGTCGGTTTGCCGATGAAAATAGACCCATTTAAACCAAGTAGAGCGAAAATAGGAAGTTTTTTAAATGGGTTACAAGCGAAAATAATATATTTTAAATGGCCCCAATGAGCCGACGAAAACAAAAGACCGATGGCTAACCCGACATGCCATGTCAGACGTATTTTCGTTGGCCAGCGTGGCCGACGAACGAGTATCCCATCCATCACAACAATGTATAATCCTAACTCTCGGGGTTGTTTGAATTATGGCCGCTACCTCCAGAGGCAAAGAAGCCGTCGACATCTGCATTAGGAGTGTGCGAGCTTGAACCACGACGGTGGCCGGGTGGTGGAGGCGGAAATGGGTGCCACAGCGAAGGAGGTGAGAACCTGTAGAGTCATGAAATTTCACGTTAGTGCTGAATTGCAAATAATTTTCAAAACTATGTGTAAAAGTTAATTTGTAGATCTCTTGGAGGATATATCTTGATGGTGATCCATCTTATAGTTAACAATGTGGGGTGGTGATGCAAAATTAATGTAAACCAAATCAAGTTAGTAGGAGTAATATTACTAAACTATAGGATCAAAGCTCGATCGAGGTTCTTTGCAAGTGTGCTTTTATTTGCATAGGTTTACTCACTCTCCTAATTTATTAAGCGAGTTCTTTTTTTTCGATTTAACAACAGGATATTACTGGTCAGTAGTGATACCAATTCAACACACACAACGAATATATATATATGGAGATTCTGAATTAATCTAAAGCATATGTACCTGCGGTGCTTGCCCTGGTGGCAGATACCCGTAGAACGGCTGAGGAGGTTGAGAACCCTATAGAGTAGTTTTGAAATTTCATGTTAGTCTAGAATTATAAATAATTTTCAAACCGAATTAACCTAAAGCATAATTACCTGCGGTGCTTGGCCTGGAGGTGGATACCCGAAGAACGGCAGAGGAGGCTGAACGTGGGCAAGCCGTGTTGAGTGCCCACAGATTGCGTCTGATTCTGCATATAGTCAAAGTGTTAGATCCGCAATAGTAAAAATTAATCAATAAGTTGAGATTTGAGCTTTTACGAAGAGCTCCTGGAAATGCGTCTGCGTTTGCCTTAAATCGCCATCTCCGCCGTGCCGCTATCGGCTCACGCTGTTGGCGAGCCTCCTCCGTTGTTGGTGAGCTTTGCTCCTCGTACTCATGAACCTCGCATTATCCTGGAGGAGCGAGCTTTGCTCTGTGAGGACACCGCGCTCTTCCTTGGGACGAGCGGCGTCGAGTCCTAGCGCCGTTGAACATGGAGAACACCGCAATGACATATATGAAACGAAGGCATTAATAAAAAGCGCAAGCTGTTGGCGATATCGAGTTTACGATAATACACAAATAAAGGGATTATTTCACCTTCCATGTCTCTTGCCCCCACCACTCGGTATAAGCCGAGACATCGAGGTCCTCGCTCCTCGATCGTACTCGGGCCGTGGCCGAGCCATTTCATCCCCATATTGCTCTGCATGCCAACAATCTTTGAAACAACGGTTTGAAGACATAAATTTCATCAAAGTAGGTCGAACAACTCACAATCCTCTGAGTCGCCGACCGGGTGCACACTGTCCGAGCCACTCTAGATCGGTGCTTGGTGTCCCAGAAGATAAACATCGATGTAGCTCGAGAAACGCCCAATTTGACCTCTGTAATCCAAAGTTAGCGACATGCATTCAAAAGCGTCTTGAACTAAGGCTAGATACTTACCATCGCCTCGCTAAGCGGAGGTGTCCATCCATATTTATCTGATGCAACAGGGTCACTGCCTCTCTGTTGCCTCGCTTCTTGTTGGACCTAGCAACAAAGTCGTGGGCCTTCGATATGTGCACAAGTACAAAGCTTAGGGCACTTCATCGGCCGAGGATGGGCGCTGGAGGTACTCATCCTCGCGTAGGTAGATCTTGGAGGCCCCGAGCTTCTTGGTCATTTCTCCTTTTCACCCCTTGTAGTAGGAGCACCTTGCTGGATCGTGCATTGGACATCATGTCCTTCATGACCTTATGGGCCTCCTTGTAGAAGACTTTTTCGGCCCTCTCCTGATTTGCGGGGACATCCCCGTCCTCCAGGCGGTACCTCTCCTACAAAAGCAATTATTGAGCTAGCGACATATCACTACAAATGAATGAACTGTAAAGAGGTAAGGAACTCACCCAGAAATCATGCGAAACCGCGTCAGTGCAGGTGCCGCGACGCGCCTCAGGAGCCAACCTGTAGTGCTCCCACTTTAGGGCCGCCTGCGGCACCCCGCTGATGGTCACCAGACCCGGGTAGTGGTTGCGGCAGTGAGCTCCCAAGACCGCGTTAACTTGCGATCGCTGGTGCCTACCCTCCCACGCCACGTCATCCCATTGCCTACAATTAATGAAATCAAACCAGTTAGATTCTCGACAAGTTACTTTTTCAAAATAAGAAAACTAACTTACCAATCCCCATGGGGCTGATCACCCTCATTGGTTAGGTTCAGCTCTTGGGAGGGCGTTGTTGGATCCGGAACTGAAAAATGCCAAAAATGAGAATCACAACTCTATGCATACAAAAATGAGAATCACAACTCACACGAATACCTGAAACGCTGTGAAGAAGGCATCGCAGCATCCTCTGGGATCTCTTCGTCACCATCATCCTCCGCCAAGTCTTCCGCTACCTCCTCCGCCGCTGGTGCTAAGTCCTCAGACTCGACTGAGGAGTCGGAGGCAGAAGGCACGTACTCCTCGTTGGCCTCTCGTGCTTGCTCCATGCACCCCAGGAGCTGCTGCTGCCTCTGCCTGCTTTGGACAGTCCCTTGGAAGAGGCATCACGACTCCTCGAGACTCATCCCTTTGGACCCCTGACTCTTCCGCTTACCCCCACTCCTGGAGGTCCTGGAGGTAGATCCACTGAGCTTACCAACAATCTTATCCTTCGCATGCTTGAACATCTGAAAATGTTTCAATAGAGTTAGATTGTACATTTATAACAAATTATAGCAACAATGTGGAAGTAGTAAGAAATATAATCAAAGTAGTATTACAGCAATAAGAGGATATGTACTTATCAAAACTCATCAGTGTCTCGAGGTTCATTGGTGACTCGTTGTCTAGAAAGATGTGTTTTCACAGAATCCCGATGTCGTTTCTTTGATGGACGAGACTCAACTATTAGGTCTGTGGCATCGATGGCTACCTGATGAAGGTCATCCTCATGAGCAACCCGAAAAGATCTTGGCAGACCTTCTTCCTGGTAGACATCCGTTTCCTCATCGTCCATCGTACTGCCGACGTAGTCAGCATCCCCAGGAGGATATAACCGTTCACGTGGGTTAACTTTATATGCTACCCACCAAGGATGCAAGCTGGGATGAGGATAGTTCAGGTAGTACACTTGCTCAACCTGGTGAGCAAGCACGAAATTGTCGTGGCCTTGAAGCCTTGACTGGTGCTTGACCTCTGTCATGCCAAATTCATCGACACGTGTGCCATTGTTAGGATCAAACCAATCACATTCAAAGAAAACTACTCTCAGTTCTTTGGACCCCCCAAACTTGTACTCAATTATGTTTTGAAGAACACCATAGTAGTTAATTATGCGCGCACTTGCATCGCATGCCTTAGTTACCACTCCGCTGTTCACAGTGGGTACAAGTGGACGTCTCGCTTCCAATGTTGCTGTTCGGAAACGAAACCCATTAACATCGTAACGACTAAAGTTCCTTACCGTAACGGTACCGTGTGATAGCTACAGCAGGTCATCATGGACCTCGGCATCGAGCATGCACTGCAAAGGTTAAGACATCCTTACTAGGTGCAACGGAAATAATTTGAAGTTTAGGGTTAGAAAATTGGGAGGAGGATAAAACTACATGCTTTCGGAACCAGCCAACGAAACTAGGGCCGTTGTTTAACCCCTCACGTCGTAGCTTATCCAACTTCTTACTAGTAGGTTGGCGAGCAGATTTCTAATGTTGTTGATCAAACAATCTGCGTGTGGACCGACCAAATGAGAATAGTTTCAGGATTACACAATTTAGTACAAAATACGAATCATTACTTACTCGAAATATTTTTCCATTTCATCCATGTTGGAGTACATATAAAGCAAAGCCGAGTTCCACTCTGTTGGTGACACCTCATGTGGAGTAGAAGCGCCGACAGATTTACCCTTCCACTGAAAAATTTGAAGGTTACTTAGGGGTGCTTCTTCTGCGATATGATACCGCGTTGTAGGGGCATTCACATTGTGCTCATGTGCGAAATACGTACTTGAGAAGTACGATATCTCTTTTAGAGCATACGCCTCAGCAATGCACCCTTCAACCCTAGCCTTGTTGCGTACGGTTGACCTGAGTTTTTTCAATTCTCTTTCCTCGCAATACATCCACCTGAATTGCACAGGTCCTCCAACCTCCGCTTCCCAGGGCAAATGCACCAACAGATGTTGCATCACGTTCATAAAACCAGGTGGGAATACCTATTCCATTTTGCATACAAGTACCGGTATTTCTCTCTGCAACTTTCACATCATCTTCTTCGAGATTTCCTTAGCACATAACTGCCTATAGAAGTAACTAAGCTCCGCAAACATTCTCCACAACTCATCCTTGAAGTAGCCACGAAATATTATAGGGAGAAGTCTTTCCATTATGATGTGGTAATCATGGCTCTTAAGCCCATTTAGCTTCCTATTCGACATTCCTTTGCCGCTTTATGTTAGCTGCATAGCGATCTGAGGAATTTAAGGGTTTTCAACCACGGAATATCTGTTTCTTGTCTTGAGGTTTCACATAGTCACGGAGCTCGTGGCACAGCAATTAGTCCTTCAGGATCTTATGCGATCTCGGCGCGGTTGATCACAAATCTCGGCTAAGTCTCTTCGTGCCTTCACATTGTCTTTTGTTTTGTCTTTGAAATCAAAGCACATGCTTCGATGCTTTCGCGACATTACGCTCTTGGTGCATCACATCTATATTGTCTTGGCGAATCAATGCCGCACAATAAAAAGCTCCCAAATTGCACGAGATATGAGACCGGTTGTGCTCCACTTTGAAACCTTGAACCCTCCATCGTCTTTTACTACGAGCTGCCTATGCCGGTGAGCTATCTCTCCACCGTCAAACGCATCGGCGGGCCCTTTATAATGATGGTGTTCTTTGGAATGCATTGGACATCCGCCTGAAAGGATGATTCGATGGTAGGAATCGTCGATGGCAATCAAAGAAACAGAACTTTCCACCATGCGGCACCCGAAATGCATCTGAGTCAAACATACAAATGGGACAACAAAGCCGACCATGAACACTCCAACCGGACCATATGCCATACGCAGGTAGATCGTGGACCGACCATAGGTATGCGACACGCAAGGTAAAGTTTACTTTACCGTAGCTGTCATATGCCTCTACCCCTCTCCATAACTCTTTCAACTCTTCCATTAACGGTCGTATGAACATATTGAGGTGCTTCCCTAGATGATCAGGACCCGGAATGACAAGTGCTAGAAATATGTACTCCTCCTTCAAGCACAATGCAGGTGGTAGGTTGTACGGCAAGATGAAAACCGGCCAACAAGAGTACAGGGTGGCACTTGTACTAAAAGGTGTGAACCCATCTGTTGACAACCCAATGCGAACACTCCTAGGGTCACTTGCAAATTCGGGGTCGAAGCGGTCCAATACCTTTCACGCCTCGCCATCTGCTGGATGCACCATCACACTATCGATCTCACGGACACCTTCTTTATGCCACCTCATATGCCTGGCTATTTTTTTAGATAAGTACAGACGTTTAATCCTAGCCGTGATTGGCATGTATCGGAGCTGCTTCATCGCGACTTTTGTCATCACCGTTATCCCCTTATCATTTACCAGCTCGACATATCTAGACTTGTTGCAGTACCTACAACGAGTGTCGTTGGCATGTTCCTTCCAAAACAATATGCAATTATCCTCGCAAACATCAATCTTCTGATATTTCATCCCAAGGCCGGACAACATCTTCTTGGTGGTACATGTCCTTGACATCTTATGGTTCGGCGGAAGGATATCAACGTCGAGTTGGACCATATCGTTGTAGCACTTGTTCGAAAAGTTGTACTTGACTTCATTGACATGAGCCGTGTCACCGTCGTAGGGCGGTCACCTTAGTGAACTCATGCAATTTCTCTTAGGGCGAAAGGAGCCTATAAAATCTTTGCACCTCGGCCCAGCTCCTCTTAGAATTAACCTCAAACTCCCTACCAATATCATTGACATCTCATCCATCTGTCTTCATCCTCATGGTCCGACTCAACAATGGGCTCCACCTCACCATGTTAGCACCATATCAAATAGTCGGCATGAAACCAAACTTGCACAGTGCGCTCTACATCCGACTTCACGTGGTAAGAATAGTTGCGGCACTTGCTACACGGGCACTTTACGACACCACCAGCAGCCCCTGCGAATGCATGGTCCACAAACGCCTGTGCAATGACTGCCCATTCTCTAGAGTGCGCCCCAGTCTTACTCCAACCATCATACATCCACCTTCGATCATCACCCATTCTCGAATCTAAACACATGCACCGATATCAACCACAGCGGCTTAGTTGCGAACAAGGGCTCTACTGGGAAAGATAGGTCCTAAACCCACCCAAGAATGGGCGCTAGAGCACGGATTTATGCCGAGCCTTATGGCGAGCGAATTTCGGCAAGATAACCCGTTGTTCTCCGAATGCCGCCCGATCTTGGTGCATCGGAGAACAATCGGATCATGCTCTTGAGATTACGTTGGACCGTTGGGCTCGTCATAAATCCTACATATGCTCTAGCGTCCATTCCTAGGCTGTCCAAGTTAAACTGGACAATTCCGGAATGGCACACCTCACAAGTAAATGTGAGATGCGCCGTTCCCGAACGGGTGACGCCTAGGCTTGGCTGACTAAATCGATAATACTTAATTGAATCATGTTCTACTGACTTTAACCCCCAACTAATCATGGCCCAAATAAAATAAAATATGAATTTTAAATTGCCTCATTTGCTTGCAGCGAAAATAGCCCTACTTAATTAAGAACTAATGAAGCAATCATCTAATTAACTACTCGTCGACGAAAAACTCACCTTGCTTGACGGGCGGTGCGGAAAGAAGCGATGGCGGCGGCCTGCGGTCTCTGGCGCGGCGGCGTGGGGCAGCAGCGGCGTGGCAAAGGCGAGGCAGCCTTGAGGCGCCGGTCGGGACCGTGGCAGAGACAGCGGCGTCGCGTCTTGGTCGGCGTGGAGAGGCGGAAGGCTGCGTGACTGGCGCGCGAGAGGCGGCGTAAAGCGCGGCGGCGTGTGGGCGCGGCGGCGCGCGTGAAGCGCGCGGCGGGCGTGTGGAATCTGGCGAATAGAGGATTCGTGAAGGACGGGCACAGGTTAACACGCCTTATTTTCGTCGGCTAGTAGCACCGACGATAATAAGTTCTACGTGGCAGGTTACCGATTTTTGTCGGCTACAGGGACCGATGAAAATAATGCTTCAAACCACGTGGCGCAATACGAATGGGCCAACACGTTTTTCGTCGGCCGGGGAAGCCGATTTAAAATAGTTTAATTTCATTGCCGCCACAGGCACAATTGTTTTAAATAAACCCCATTTGGCCTGGCCGACGGAAATATACGTATTTTCGTCGGTCCGTTTCTTTAGCTGATGAAAATAAATGTGTTTTCGTCGGCATGACCTAGACCGACGAAAAATGACTATTATTATCGTCGGCTTAAAAGAAGCCGACGAAAATATTGCGGGCCGACGAACAAATATCGTTTTCCTGTAGTGGCTGCTCTCTTCTTTCTCTTTTTTTCCCTCGCAGCGATCGAGCGACGCCAGCTTCGGCGCAGATAACTATTCGCCTATTTATGCCAAACGGTGTGGCGACCATTATATGGTTGCCGAACGGTGTAGCGACCATATAATGGTCGCCAAACGGTGTGGCGTAAATATCCTAATCTCGGTGTTAACGGTTGTTGACGCCAAAAATGTGTAGAGGGTTTCTGGCCTACAACACACCGGACGAACGCCGGGTTCAAGTGCGAGGCGTGCCAATCGATTTGACCCTGCAATCGATAAGGAACAAAATTGTGAAACTCAATCAAGCCGATTTCCAGATGCAAATCGGTTAAGACAGAAATCAGCCAAACCTTTTCTGCCGATTCTTCTCGTAGTTTCCAAAAACTGGTGCAAACATATGCCCCCCATTTTTGGAAGATAACTTGTTATCTTTCAAAAATCCATCGGCTTCTTCACCCATCAGCTTCTTCGTATCAACTCAAAGAAGTGTTCCAGTGATCACTGTCTTAATTGCGCCGTAAAAAATCTCGGTGCGGTTTAATGACAGATGTCGCCTCGAATTCATTTCCCACCATTTTCTACTTTCCTCCGTGCTATATATATGCGGGACCCCCACGGTCATTTTCACGCGTTCCTGCTCTCGCACCCTCTGCAATCGGCTTCCTTCGACTTCTCTGCCCTGGTGATCAACCTCTCAACTCCCTCAGTCGGCTGAATGGACCCTTCAAAGGTACTCATCCCGATCCCAGAAAGTAATAACCAGTATTACTTAGGACCGGTAGGGAACCTAGATCCGATCTGGTGATAAGCGTAGAAATCCCGAGACTCCCCTATCATTAAGCTTACAATGTGAAAGAATGGGGCAAAAGTTTTAGGGCTTGGCCGACAAAGACTCAAGGGGTGGAGAAGTTGGTACATTAGAGTGTCATTTCGAGAAAAAAGGAGAATGGGAGTGGATGGGCATGGCGAATGCCTCCCTCTAAGCTCTTTGTCCGAAGCCAATGAGCCCTTGGTGGCCACGGCATGCTATTTCTGGTCTGATACCTTTAACGCTTTCCTTTTTACCGCCCTGGTCCAATCGGCCCAACCCTTCTGGATGTAGCCGAATTGTGTTGCTTGAGGCCTGACGGGGATCAAATATCGACTACGTTGGAAAACCCGGTACAAACGACTCGGTCTAAAGGAGAAGGATGGTCAAAATATATTGACATAATAATAAAGTAAACAATTTGGTATCGGATGAAGAGCATGCGACTTTCTTGAATCTTTGGCTTGGCGGTTTCTTTTACGTGGTGCATCCTCGGACCGACTCAAGTGTATCGATTGTTGGCGGGGCGGTGATAGAAGGCCGTCGGCTTGCTCTCGGAAAATGTTTTTAAGCGCGATCTACGGATGATGTTTGTCATTAGAAGTCGGCTTTTTTTTCTTTGAATTAAATCGTCGGAAATATTGGTGGCCCTTTATGGTTTATCCAACTATGGTTATACAATATCTTGATGACAACTTATTTCGAACCGTTTGAAGATTCACTTTTCCTCGAGAAGACTACCCAGAAAACACCACTCCACAATTCAGAGCAAGCCGATCCTATGGTGAAAGGTTTATAATGTGCTCAAGTGGTGATACAAGGATTACTCTAGCTGGCTTGAAGAAGTATCTCTCCTTCTTCTTGGGTTTAGACAATGTAATTTTTACTCAACAGGACTTCTTCTCCTATACTGACACAGCCAATTTTCGATGGCCTTCTTTCTTACACCTGGATGCCGATAGTTCTGAGATGTCGGATCTGACGTTGATGTTCTATCGGCTTTTCATCTCTCCTTGTACTCTTCATGTTGGTTTGAATTCCAGAAACAGAACCTTCCAACCCTCATACGAGTTTTACCATCCTACATTTCGCTCGCCAACTTGGCTTTGGTCAAGTGATTCCTTCTTTACCTCTCCTTGATCGGCTTGACCCGAGCTAAGGTGAGAATTTGATATCGGCTAATGTCGTTAAAAATTGTCGATCAACTTCAAGCCTCAACTTTGCCGCACTTTTTCTTGAATTCTTGTCGGGCTAGCTGTTTCACTGCGTGGTGGTCGCGTATTGCCGAGGCTCTCTACTTGGACCGTGATCCATCGGCAATTATAGAAAGGTTTTTGCCGGATTATCATGAGCCATCGGTAGTCTCCAGCAGCAGCAGTTCAAGCGAGGATAATTCCTCGGGTTATACTGACTCGTCGGTAGCTGTAGAGGTATCGGTTTTTCTCGAGTAGCTTACCCTGTCTTGATTCTTCATTATTCTTCTGCTAACCCTTTCGTGACTTCTTTCCAGATCACAGCTACGAGTGGGAAGGCTGCTACTGGCCCATCGGAGGGTGGATCGAAGAGCAAAAGACCACACTAGTCAGTCGGCTTAACCGGCTATACTTCTGGCAACCTCGGGATACAGAGTCCCTCTCTGGATGAAATTACTAAAGACCGGTTTGCGAGTAAGTGTTTGTTCTTTGTTTGATAAATTCCTCTTATAATCTCTTCCTAACCCTTCCTTACCGATCTAGAAAAGCCAAAATCCACAAAGGTGGCAGCCAAGAAGAACTCTAGGCGTAAAGAAAAAAGTGCCGAGAGCTCTTCTCATGTACTGACCGACGTTGCCGAAGTAAGTGTTGCCATTTCTGTTATCCTTCTCAAGCACTTTGTTAATATTAAAATGCTAACTCTCTGGTTTCTTCCTTCAGCAGATTCCTTCTGAAAAAGTGGGTGACATCTTGGCCGATATTTTCGTTGCCGATCCGACACCGCCTTCCCCGGCTCTCCCTCAGGTCACTTCGCCACTCCAACCGGTCACCTTTGCACCTCAAGCCACCTTGCCGCCTCGATCGACTCGTCGCGCCAAAAGAAATGTCGACTGATCCTGTGGACCTGCTCGGCTTTAGCCTGGATGACCTTGATGACCCGGCAGTGATGGCAGCAGATGACTACGTTGCTGATCTTCGTAATATCATTGACATCTCTTCGAAGGCGTTGGCAATAGTCGTCCGTTCTGAGCCGAACATACAGGACAAGCTAAATCAACTTTTCAATGAGATCTGCCAGCCCGAAGCGCAAATCATAACTAACACTCAGCCGCTAAGGGATGCCATGGCCGCTGTAGAAGCCGATCTTCCTCCAGAAACCATGGGGGCGATCCTGGGAGTATGTCACTTGGACGAGCAGAGGGAGGAAGTGGAGGCTGCTCGCGCACGCGCATTGCTCAACGAGAGGCTCAAAAAGCTGATCGTCATGCATTAGATCAGCTAGTGGCTGAGGCAAAAGGGATGAAGTAGCAGTTCGACAAGGATGCTGCTTTCTTGAAATCCACTAAGGCCCAAATTCTTCAACTCGAATCATCTAAAAAACTACTTGAAGAAGAATTGGCCATGCTCCAAGATCAATTGGTGAAAGAACAAGCGCAAGCATCGGCAAAGACCGCCTCCCTTTCTGAGCAAAAACAGAAGATTGGCCAAGCCGTGGCCAGAGTCAAGGAGCAGTCTGCCAAGATAGTTCATGTGCCCGACAGTGCCCAAGCTGACGAGTAGATTGTTGATGGAGTCCAAGCTGCACTTGCCAAGGCCGCCGGAGCACTGTCGGCTTTGGGTGCCAGACTTCCTGGGTCGGGCCTGTAACTCTGTGATGTGTTGGTGTAATGTTTTAAAACAATGTTGCTTTAGCTGCACTTCTTGTAATGCACTTTAATTGGCTGTTTAACCGATTGTATTTATCTTGTTTTAATCGGCTGTTTAACCGATTTATCTCTGAATCCTTTGTGTCGTACTTTAATTACGCACCGACCCAAACGCTGGGGTAGTACTTCTTTAGGTACTTTCTGTTAATTGCCTTTGGTAACACTAACCCCTCAAGTGTTTCGAGTATATTCCGTTAATTGCCTTTGGTAACACTAACCCCTCAAGTGTTTCGAGTATATACGCATTTCCGCCAATAAGCCGATTTATTTTATATGGTCCCTCCCAGGTGGGTGACCACTTGCCGAATCGATTATCTTTAGAACCTATCGGCAATATTGTTTTCCAAACCAAATCGGCGTCACTGAAGGTCTTGGGCACAACTTTCTTATTATAGGCCCTTGCGAATTTTTCCTTATTCTTTTCAAGCCGATTTAAAGTAATCAACCTTAACTCCGCCAAGTCGTCCAAATTGCATAACATTGATTCTTTGTATTCATCAGCCGATAGATTATTTTGTTTCGCTACTCGCATGGACTCAATATTTATCTCTACGGGCAACACGGCCTCCTAACCATATACTAACTGATATGGTGACAATTTAGTCGATCCGTGAAACGCTAGCCGATAAGCCCACAAAGACTCTGATAGTGTAGAGTGCTAAGTTCGAGGCCTTTCATCGATTTTTCTTTTAATCAGCTTGATTAAAGTTTTGTTAGACGACTCAGCTTGTCCATTGGCCTGGACGTAATATGACTACAAGTTAAGTAGTTTGATGTCCAGACTTTCTGCAAAGATTTTAAAATCGTTAGACATGAACACAGTTCCTTGATCGGTTGTGATGGTCTGAAGAATACCGAATCGATGGATAATATGTTCATTAACAAAGCCGATAGCTTCTATGCTGGTGACTTTTTTAAGCGGAACGGCTTCGACCCATTTTGAAAAATAGTCTGTGGCTGCGAGGATGAACTTATGGCCTTTGCTAGATGCTGGGAATATTTGGCCGATTACGTCTATCCCCCACCCTCTGAACGGACATGGCTTAATAATCGGGTATAAAGCCGATACTGGTGCAAGTTGCACATTCCTAAACTGTTGACAACTTTGGCACCCTTTGTAACACTTGAAACAATCTTCTAGCATTGTCGGCCAAAAATACCCAATTCATCTTAGAATCCACTTCATCTTGTGAGCCGATTGATGTGCTCTGCAAATCCCTTTGTGAACTTCACCTATAGCTACTTTTGCTTCTTCATCGCCTAAACATCGCAGAAGCAATCCTTCCAATGTCCGATAGTATAATTCTCCTTCCAGCACAACATACTTTAGTGCTTTTTGATGAACTTTTCGTGCAGTAGGCCTGGATGGATTCATTAGGTAAGTTTTTATTTCTGTTCTCCAGTCGGCACTATCAACACACAGCACCGTTTTGTCGATCAATTCAAATGCCTCGTATCGGCTATATTCCTTATAGCCTGAAGCTGCCTGAGCCAAGATGTTGGCCTTGTTATTCATCTCCCTGGGCACATGGCCGATACTAAATGACGTAAAAGTGTTGATAACATCGAGACAATGCTCTAGATACTTTGATAGCGCCTCATCGTTGCATTTAAATTCTCCTTTAATCTGTTGCACCACCAGCAATGAGTCACCATATGCTTCTACGTTACTTGCCCCAATACTTTCCACCAACCGCAACCCTTTGAGCAATGCTTCATACTCGGCCTGGTTATTAGAGCATCGGCTTTTAAGCCGATATGCAAACTCGATGTCATGTCCCTTTGGTGAAATCAATACAATACCTATTCCACTCCCCTCTAGACAAACTGATCCATCAAAATACAATCGCCATGGCGCCACATCGACCGTTCCCGCCATGGTGTCATATCCAGTAATAAAATCGGCTACTGCTTGGCCTTTAATGGCTTTGGCCGATTCATATTGTAGATCGAACTCGGTTAGAGTGTAAGCCCACTTTCCAAGTCATCCTCTCAAGATTGGCGCAGACAGAATATATTTGATGATATCGGTTCTGCATACTACTATGCAAGTCGATGCTAATATATAATGCCTCAATTTCGTACAAGCAAAATATAAGGATAAACACAACTTCTCTATCGGCGGGTACCTGGTTTCAGCTTCCAGGAGTCGTCGGCTTAAGTAAAATATTACTCGCTCTTTGCCATCGACTACTTGCGCCAATATAGCCCCGATGGTCTCGTTTTCAGCCGATATGTATAATTTGAACGGAATTCCCTTCTGTGGTGCGGCCAGGACTGGTGGTGACGCTAGGTACTATTTTATATTGTCGAAGACTTTCTGCTGATCGGCTCCCCATATAAAATTTTGACCATCCTTCAATTTTAGTAATGGCGTAAAAGCTTGAATTCTACTAGACAGATTCGAAATGAATCGTCTTAAGTAGTTAATTTTCCCGATCAGCTTCTGTAATTCATTTTTACATGTCGGTGGTTTTGTATCGGCTATGGCTTTAACTCTTGCTTGGTTGACTTCAATTCCTCTTTGGTGAACCATAAACCCTAGGAATTGGCCAGTTGATACACCAAACGCGCACTTTAAAGGATTCATTTTTAACCCATGAGCCCTTGTATTTTGAAATACCCTTTCTAAGTCGGCCAAATGCTGCCAATTTTCCTTGGATTTAACAACCACATCGTCAATGTATATCTCAACAATATGGCCGATTAGGTCATGAAAAATCAAATTCATCGCTCGCTGATAAGTAGCACCTGCATTTTCTAAGCCAAATGTCATTACAGCCCACTCATACAACCCTAGAGCACCAGGGCATCTGAAGGCGGTCTTGGAGACATCGGCTTCTGCCATGAATATTTGGTTATATCCAGCATTCCCATCGAGAAAACTAATAATTTTATTACCTGATGCAGCATCGATGAGCATATCGGCTATAGGCATTGGGTATTCATCTTTTGGCGTAGCTTTATTTAAGTCCCTGAAATCTACACATACCCGAAGCTTACCGTTCTTTTTCATGACAGGAACGATATTAGACACCCACTCAGCATATTGGCAAGACCTTATAAATTTGGCCTCTAACAACCTTTCAATTTCTTCCTTTATTACATTGTACAATTCTGGATTAAAACGCTGAGGAGGTTGTCTATATGGCCGATATCCCGGTTTTATAGGTAGCCGATGCTCTACTAACTGTCGGCTTAATCCAGGCATCTCATAATATTCCCAGGCAAAGCAATCCCTATATTTCCTAAGTATTTCGACCAACTTATTTTTGTATTCTATCCCTAAATTTGTACTTACAAAAGTTGGTCTCTTTCTATCGCCTTCTCCTATATCGACTTCCTCAAGCATATCGTGATGAAACCTTGGCCTAACTTTTAGATCACGAAATCTTCAATGGCTTCACAAGAATTTATCGCATGCCGATAACTTCTTACCTTGTCTTGCAACACTTTAACCATTTCTGACCCCATCTTCTTAGGACTTCGTTTGCCCGATCAAATGTGCCTGGCTTAACACTGATCGGCATTAACCCTGACTTACCAATACATATAAAGTCGTAATCGTCTAATGTTTTACCCGATATACACTCCGCTTCTTCATGCGGCCAATTCGCATCGGAACTAGCCATAGCAATATGGGCCGATGTATCGACTGAGATGACCTCAACTTCATCTCCGTTCCATTGAACTAGCAGCTGATGCATGGTTGATGGTATGCAGCAATTGGCATGTATCCAATCGTGTCCAAGGAGCACACTGTATTTTCCCTTTGCTTCAATTACAAAAAATGCGGTCGGCAAAGTTTTGCTGCCGACGCAGTTAGTCTGTAACCATTACTCCCTTAAGCCGATGAGGGTCTCTGTGAAATCATTTAGTACCATGTTCGTTTTTATCGATCTTCATCGGTTTTGCCTAACTTCTTGCGGTGGTGGCGGCATCGGGTTTGATAGCCCTCCATCAATGAGCATCCCGGATATCGGCTTTCGTTGATGTAGCCTTTCAAGTACAACGACTTAAGATGCCGATGAGGATCTTGCGGCTTTTCAAATCTGACATCTTGTGCGCCTAAGCATAGTTGAGCAAGCGTGTCTTTAGCGATTCGGTTTTAATTACGAACTCTACCGGTAGGGTGAATACCATGTTGATATCCATGGGAGGAGTGTCATCTCGAATCATTGGTGACAGCAAATCATCTGAGGAATCTGATTCATCATCGGCTTGTTGTTTTCTCCTCCACTCCTTTGTAACAAGTTTCATTGGCCGCAACTCATTAAACGCTTGATCTCTCTGTTTTTCTTCTTCGACTTCTCTTATCTCTTGCGTCCTTAGGCGTTGAAGCCGTCTGCGTTGTGATCGACTAAGTCCAGTTGGGCACCACCTAGGTTGAGGCTCAATCGGTTTGCGAATCTTACCAGACAGGTTTTCTGTAATTTCGACCCTTTCATCTCCATTCTGTATCCCCAGCCTTTCCTTTATCGGCTTTCTATGCCATGACTCTGTCCGATCCGGCGCTGTGTCGAATGGCCGCTCTTTCACCGTTTGCCTTGGCCAATCTCTTTGCGGGTAATGCTCCATGGGACATGACCTCGAAGATGGTAATGCCATACCTCTCTCCCAACAGAATTGCCAGAAAGGACATCTCTGATGAGCTCTCTCTGCAGTGTCTAGCCGATACAAATTGCTTGCCCGAAACATATTGTTTGGCCGATGCATCCCGTCTGGTCGGCGAGTCTGCCGCTCCTGCCGATGGCTTATCCTTTCATATTTCTCAAGCAAGCGTGAAAAAAGTCGGCAGGGTTTGAATCTTTGCTTCCGGCGGATATCTTTCGGCTTTGTACCATCGTCCGATTTGCAATTCCCCTTTTGGTTTCACAGTTCTTGAATTCTTCCCATCTTGATCGGCTTCAATTTGAAGTGAGCCGATCGTTATCTTCAGTGTTTCTCCTTGTGAGCTTGATTCTATGTCGACTTGCCGCGTTGCTATGGGTCTTTCATCGACAATGTGTTTTCCTTTGCCGGAGCACTGAACCATGTTGATTGGGAAGGGATTGACATCAACTTCCATGGCCGGCTCCTCTGCGAACTTGAGCCGACCGTCTTCAATAGCTGCCTATATTTGCTGCCGAAAAATGTTGCAATCATTAGTGTTATGAGAAAAAGAATGATGCCACTTACAATATCATCATTTTTTGATCTCATCGACCGACGGTATGATATGTCCTTCAGGCAGTCGTATCAGCTTTTCTTGTAACAACATGTCGAATATGCGGTCACACTTGGATACGTCAAAAGCGTATTTAACCTCCGACTTACCCCTAGTCGGCTTGAGCCACGAACAGACAAGTGGTTTTTTAGAACCCCTTATCCATTCAGCTATATTTACATCTGCTTCATCTTCGAAAATTTCACTTGAACTATATTCAACCATGTTTATTTTAGCTTTATCCTTTCCATTGCCATTTAGTCTAATTTTGTCTTTGAATTCTTTACTTAAATATCGGCTTTCCTGTGCCGATACACGATGAAGCAGGTGACTTAAATCAGTAAACTCCTGTCCAGCAAGTTTTTCTTGAAGTGGGGGGATTAACCCTTGAAATCCTAAATCGGCTAGTTGGTTATCGGGCAATACTACACTGAAGCAGCGATTTCGCACTTCTCTAAATCTTCTAATATAATCAGAAGCCGACTCGCTAAACTTTTGCCGGACAGCGCTCAGGTCTGAAATTCTCAACTCTAAGCTACCAGAGAAAAAGTATTCATGAAATCGACTTTCTAAATCCTTCCAAAAATGGACCGAATTTGGAGGCAGATTGGTAAACCAAGTGAAGGCAGTCCCTGAAAAAGACAAGGGAAAAAGCCTAATCTTTAGCCCATCGGACTGAGCTGCTTCACCACACTACGCGATAAATCTTCCAACATGCTCTAAAGTGGTAACTGAATCATCCCCTGAAAACTTCGCAAAATCAGGAATCCTAAAGTTATAGGGATACGGCATGTGGTCAATATAATCTGGGTACGGCTTTCTATAGCCGATTGTGTTCCTTTTGGGCTGTAAGCCAAATTGATCTCTCAAGACTATGGAAATCTGATCAGCCCAATTGATGTTATTAGCCGATGGAACACTAGGGTTTGGCCAATTGTGATGAGCAGTATCCTGCCCCCTGAGTGCAAACTCGGCTGGTCGGCTTGTTCTAGCAGTCGGGTACTGTTGTTGCCATGCTTCATACCCATCGGTCCTGGCAGCCGGACCCTCTGGTAACGGTACAAACGGCTCTGTATACGAAACCACCTTGTAAGGAGCCGGGTTTCTAACTTGGAATGGTCCTTGGGGTTTGCAATTTCTATCTAATTCAGTCGGCTGCGGAGCTGACGGAACGCAGGAAATACCTGACGCCGATGGATCTAACTTTGCAGCGTCAGTATATGCATGGTAATGAGTAACTGGGTTTGAACGAGGGTTTGTTGGTGCCAACACTGTGGGCTGGGTCGGCATCAGTGAGGGTGCGGGTGCCGACGCTTTGATCGTGTTGGCGTTTGGTGTCACAGAATACGCGGGATACATTGGGAGTGGCTGTAATGGGTCCAGCAATCCTCCGGATGTTGCCAACTCTTGTGCAATCGACTTTACGCTATTTTCTATCATCGGCTTTAATGTCGTGACCAAAGCCGATGATTGATTAATTAATGCATGATGCACAGATTGTTCAATCATAGCAGATAACTCAGCTTGAGCCGGCATATATCGACTTACCGGAGTTGACGCAACGCCAGCCTCTCCGAGTGGATTCAATGTTGGAAGCGCCATCTTCTGCGTGACTCATCGTCGGGTTTTTTGATAGCAACCCAGCATCAATTCCTCCAAGGCAGCTTTCCGATCTTCGATTTTCTTGCGCTGCTCGGGGGTTAAATCGTCCAAGGTAGGGACGATTATAGCGTCAGTGTTCACGTCGGCTGGTGCGGTGGATTTACTGCGATCATCTTTCCGTCACCCCACCGTCGTGCCAAAAATGTGTTGACGCCAAAAACGTGAAGAGGGTTTCTGGCCTACAACACACCGGACGAACGCCGGGTTCAAGTGCGAGGCGTGCCAATCGATTTGACCCTGCAATCGATAAGGAACAAAATTGTGAAACTCAATCAAGCCGATTTCCAAATGCAAATCGGCTAAAACAGAAATCAACCAAAAGCCGATTGGAAGGGTAACTAGACTAGTCGATTAAGACTAATCCGAGGGGTAAAAGGCAGATTGATTCTGAAAAGACGATGCGCAACAAGACAACGAATCAAACCTGAAGAAATCGATGATGACCAAACAATCGGCAATTCGCAACTTTATTTGATCAATATCGACTTACAAAGGAACGATTACAGAACTAAAAGACTAAAAGCTAAAACAAACTAGCAGATGTGATTTGTGATTGTTGTCCCTCTCAAGCAGCCTTGGTGCGCCTTATATACCTGTTTAGCCGATCTGAGTCCTGCTCGGTTACGGCAACATACTCCGAGTCGGCTATAGTTTCCTAACCGGACTCCTGTTCCCAAAAGCTTGACGTACGTTATCCAAACTTTCCAAAGATGTTTCGTGCGCTATCCAAACTTGACTTTTTCTGCCGATTCTTCTCGTAGTTTCCAAAAACTAGTGCAAGCAACGGTTTAAAAAGAGTATTAACGCGGGATTAGCCTTTTTACGCCAAACGGTGTGGCGACCATATAATGGTCGCCGAACGGTGTGGCGACCATCTATTTACGCCAAATGGTTTGGCGATGGTATATTATTTCTGTAATTTTTTTAATCCGAGTATTAATGTCACAATTTGTAAATAAAATAATATTATTTAAAAAAATTCGATTGTACATCATGTCGTAGATGCCATGTGGTTGCCGTCCCCAGGAGTAGCCTTCTCCTGAAGGCAGCGGCTAGATGTTTTGAACTCGAAGCTCTGACACTACTTAATCTAAAACACAGAGGAAAAGTATAGGGTAAAAGAAACAGAAGATATTAACTTAACGTGGAAAAACTTTTTGGGAAAAATCACATATGCACGAAGGCTATATCATTGTATGAGGAGATGTTTATGAGGTACTTCTATACTTTTCTTTTTAACAGTTGTACAAATATTAAAGCATAAATGAAAGGTAGATGGTGATTATTTATCCCTTCCTTGCTTCAAGATTTGTGCAACTTATATTAAGAAGGAAAGTATGGAAGCACTGCTCGTTTATGAAGATCTTTTTTTCTCTTGTACTATTCTATGGACTATAGGGTTGTATTTAAAAGGATACATAAGAGACTTTGTATAGGAGAAAACTCTAAGTTGCTTTACAAAATGAAACCGAAACGAGTTTGGATCACAGACTCAATAGGAAGAAATTAGTGTTCAGAATGGAGCATTTTCAAATGTCAGGAATCTTGATATCTACATCCTGGAGCAATTCTGAGAGAGATTTGAGCAGGGCACCTCCCCACGGGGAGTGAATGTACATTCCAACCATCATATGCTGTGAATGGTGCAAGATTGTGCTGACCAGGGGTGGAGCACCCGGTATGGCGAGGTGTGGCGCTCGCCATACCTCAATTCCGCGGTGAAAAACCCTAGCGACGAATCGTTTTTTTGTCCCCGTCAGCTGGCCGCCATCCTGCTACATCCGCTGTTGAGAGTCGAGACCGTATCTCAGCATCTAGCCTGGGTGCTTGTATTGTACAGACGCATCCACATCTGCTATTTAGCTTGCTGCAGCGGCGAGACGCGAGACGGCGAGAGACGAACCGTCGTCGTCGAATCGAAGTCAACCAAGGGCGCTGACGTCGAGTCGTCATTGGCGATCCGCTGATCTGGTAGGCACTGAGCAACAGCGTGTCTCTCATGCACCCTACGTAAGTGGCCCAAGCATGGCGGCCAAGCGCCCACCGTGCTGCATTTGGCCATTAAGTTATTCTGATTAGTATTAGCACATGCCACATTCACATGGCGCAGTTGTTTACGATTTACCCAATTGCTTGTTTATTATTTTATTTAGTTGTTTTCCCACTCAATTGATTAGTAAATGGTTGGACAGTTAAAAAACAAGAGTGAAGTAATTAAGTAAAATTAGATTGAAAGGGAAAGGGCAAGGCCAACGCCCAAACGACAGGTACACAATGCAATCTGGAGTTTATTTACTGGACAAAGTCGGTATAAAATCATTTTCTATTTCTGTTCTCGTAAGTTTTGGTGATATGATAGTGCTGAGCGTTTCTTTTTTGTCCGGTTGCAGCAGCTAAGAACTCAAATGTTGCATTAGAGGTTGAATCTTACGTTTTCAAATTCACCATACCTTAAGTTTATTCCGTCCTCCGCCACTGGTGCTGACCACTATGTCCAAGGACACTGAATGTTCTGAAGTAAAGATTGAAGATGTGGAATCCCTTTCTAAGCCAGAAAAAGATTTCATGACGCCCTCGACAATCCATGCACATGTGAACTGTGTACAGTGAAGGAATCTATTTATCTTTCTATTTAAGTCTATATTCTCATAGAGGTATGGCCGGCCTCACCGCCGCGCCACGCATCCTATTTTATTGTGGTTTCTATAGTGATAGCCTACACAACCTCATATATTTATTGTCCATCTCATTTCACATGTGCCGCTTAGATCAGTTGGCCGAAGGCTTGTCATGACTGCACGAGGCCTTGGGTTGAATTCTGTGAAACCCGAAATTTTTTTCAGTTTTTTTACGTCAAATTTGCTTAGTTAATTAAACTATTAAATAATGTTGTAAATTTTTTAAAACTTTTCGAGAAGGGATCTGAGAGCATGTCTAACCTACCATACAAAATTCGGATTATGATCAAACTTGTGTGATTTTCAAAAATTCTGGCAATGCTTCTAATGCATTTAAAGCAACTTCACTGATTTAATTGAGCTACTAAATTTATAAATTCTTTAAAATTTGTGAGAAGAGTCCTGAGAGCATGCCTAAACTATTATAAAAATAATTGGATCATGATCAAACTTTTGCAATTTTTTAAAATTATGGAGGTGTTTTCGAAAAAATTCCTTTCTCTGCTAGAATCCCTGCCTATCTCGACGATTCCTTCCGCCCGCAGCAATGCGCGGGAGCGTGTTAGAGAGGTATGGAGGCCGCCCTCCTGCGTCGCCACGTCGCACCGTTTCCTGTAGTTTCTACAATGCGTGTTATTTATCCTCAAATATTTATTGCACATCAAGTTTCACAAACCACGTGTAGCTCAGCTGGCGCATGGCAGAGCGTTTGCATGGCTTACATGAGGTCGACGCGAGTTTGAATCCGACGGGAAGCATTTTATTGAATGAACTTCACCGATTAAATTTTTGAAACATTTTGGGAGGAGTACTTAGAGTGTGCCTAACATAGAAAAAAAATTCAGATCATGATCAAACATGTGTGATTTTTAAAAAATCTGGCACTTTTTGTTTCTTTTTTGTTTGTATTCCTAAAAAAATTCTCTCTCCCTATTAGAATATCTGCTTTCTCAACAATTCCTTTCATCCGTGGTAACCTCACTGCGTATCTAGTATTGATATCTGCTTAGTCCTGCTCTGTAATAACTTCTATTTGTAATTATCACGTTAGATGTTCTATGAGTACAATTCCTGATGTTGTTTTCAGTTTTTGGCCACGTACATTTGTATCCCTGTTTATCTCATGCTTGTTTCTAATTGATTCACTGAGAGTTCTACGTCTCAGTTCAAGGAAATAAACTAATGCTTTGTAAGTATTCAGCTTGGGAGGGGAGATTTCAGAATATGACACTCTTTAAAATTCACATTTCAGGATTTGACACTCTGGCCAACAGTCATTGACTTAGATGATCCCATATGTCATACACACAGCCAAAGAGGCACACGAATCAGCTTGGATCTACGGGAGATCGAGCTCACTAGTCGTCAATTCACTTGGGCTAATTCTTTATCTAACCCTACTTATGAGAAGTTAGATAGAGTCCTTATGTCTACCGAATGGGAGTTTAAATTCCCGTTGGTCTCTGTTCAAGCTTTGGACAGGGGCATTTCGGATCATACTCCTCTAATTCTTGATACTGGTTCATCGGCTTCCTCGAGAAAATCTAGACCATTCAGATTTGAGCTGTGTTGGTTTGATCGAGAGGATTTCTATGACAAAGTGGTAGAAATCTGGAGTAAGCCGGTGAGAGGAAATAATTCGGTCCAACGCTGGAATAACAAATTGGGGGCTTTGCGACGATTTCTTCGCGGATGGGCTATGCATACTAATGGGATGTATAAACAACAAAAAACTGAACTTCAGTCGATAATTTATGAATTGGATATAGCTGTTGAGGGAAGGGCATTATCTGAGATCGAGCAAGAAAACCTAGCTCAGGCTCGGGAAGACCTGGCCCGACTTCTTAGGAATGAAGAAGTCAAGTATTATCAGCGGGCTAAAGTGAAAGATGTGCTCTTAGGGGATAATAATACCAGATACTTTCAGATGATTGCTAATGGCAAACATAGGAAGAAAAGAATTTATTCACTAGATTACGAGAACGGGAAAATCGAAGGACAGTCTAATTTACAAAATTATATAACCAAGTTTTACAAAGATCTTTTTGGTGAGCCTAGGGAGAGTCTGATATATCTTGACGAGGAACAAAACCATGATTTTGTGCGTGTTTCTCAGACTGAAAATGATCTGTTGACATCACAATTCACTGAGAGCGAAGTTAAATATGCTATTTTTCAGATGGAGCATAATAAGGCACCCGGTCCAGATGGCTTCCCGGCTAAATTTTATCAAAGATTCTGGGAGGTCATTAAATGGGATTTTTGTTCAATGTTCCAGGAGTTTTATGATGGCGTGCTACCTCTTTTCAATCTAAACTTTGGTGTTATAACCCTATTACCAAAGGTTCAAGTGGCGAATATCATACAACAATACAGGCCTATTTGTCTTCTGAATGTGAGTTTCAAAATCTTCACGAAAGTTGCTACAAATAGACTGAATTTGGTTGCGGATAAAGTGGTCAGCCCAAATCAAACAGCTTTCATGCGTGGACGTAATATCCTAGAGGGAGTCGTCATACTGCATGAAACCTTGCATGAGTTAAATCGGAAAAAACTTAGTGGAGTAATCTTTAAGATCGATTTTGAGAAAGCATATGACAAAGTTAAATGGTCCTTCTTGTTACAAGCCTTACGTATGAAGGGTTTCTCACCCAAGTGGATTTCTTGGGTTCAGTCATTCATTTCGGGAGGTAGTGTGGCGGTAAATGTTAATGGGGAGATTGGTAATTATTTCCAAACAAGGAAAGGACTCCGGCAGGGGGATCCTTTGTCACCTCTCTTGTTTAATATTGTCGCGGATATGTTGACAATTTTAATTAAAAGGGCTAAGGATCAGGGACAAGTGGGAGGGGTAGTACCTCACTTGATTGATGACGGTCATCTATTTTACAATATCGAGATGATACAATACTCTTTATGGAAAATGATCTGGAAAAAGCACGTAATATGAAGTTATTGTTATGTGCTTTTGAGCAAATTTCAGGGCTAAAATTAATTTCCATAAAAGCGAGTTATTACTGCTTTTGGGGATGCTCAAAATTCTTTAGAACAATACATACAAATTGTTTGGTTGTAAGCATGGCACACTACCTTTGAAGTATTTAGGTATTCCCATTCATTATAGAAAATTACGAAAATCAGAATGGAATATGATTGAAGAACGCTTTGAAAAGAGGCTCAGTAGTTGGAAGGGAAAACATCTGTCGGTGGGAGGTCGACTGACATTGATTAATTCAGTGTTAAGCAGCCTGCCTATGTATATGATGTCCTTTTTTGCGATCCCTAGAGGTGTGCTTAAAAAACTGGAATATTTTCGCTCTCGTTTTTATTGGCAAAGGGATGAGCATAAGAGGAAATATCGACTTGCTAGGTGGAATATATTATGTCAACCGAAATATCAAGGCGGTCTGGAGATTCATGATTTGAACTTTAAGAATATCGCCCTGCTTAGCAAATGGTTGTTTAAACTTTTAACATCAGAAGGTACGTGGCAACAACTACTTAGGAATAAATATTTAGGTTCCCGGCCATTAGGGCAAGCTGAGTGGAAACCAGGAGATTCATATTTCTGGTCCAGTTTAATGAAGGTAAAGCAAAATTTTCTTTGTTTTGGCACCTTCAAAATTAATAATGGATCGCAGGTGAGGTTCTGAGAGGATATCTGGCTTGGTAATAGAACACTAAAAGATCAGTACCCTGGACTATATAGCATTGTTCGAAGGAAGTTTACAACCATTGCTGAGGTTTTATCAACATCACAACCAAACATTTCTTGGCGAAGATCATTAATTGGACCAAAGTTAGTTGCGTGGAGTGAATTACTTTCACGAATAGCTAATATTAATCTAACGCAGATTGATGATGAGTTCCGCTGGAATTTATGCCAAAATGGTCAATTCTCGGTGAAATCTCATTATCAAGCATTGATTAAAAATGATGTGCCAAATTTAAACAAAAGATTATGGAAGCTTAAAGTTCCACTAAAAATCAAGGTGTTTTTGTGGTATCTTCGGAGAGGAGTAATTCTGACTAAAGACAATCTAGCAAAACGCAATTGGCAAGGTTGCCAAACATGTTGTTTTTGTCAAGAATCTGAGACAATTAGGCATTTGTTCTTTGATTGCCATTTTGCTCATACTGTCTGGAACCTAATCTATTTGGCTTTTGGCATATCTAGTCCAACGTGCGTCGCTAATATGTTTGGAAGTTGGCTAGGGGGTTTTGGTGCAACCGTTAGAGACCTAGTTCTTCTTGGTGCTGCAGCTACGTGTTGGGCTATATGGCTGTGTCGGAATGATATTGTATTTCAAAAGAAAACCAACTCTTCTCCTGTGCAGGTTATTTTTGTTATTACCCATTGGCTACGTACGTGGGCTGTGTTGCAGAAGGCAGAAATGCGGACTACTTTGGAGGAGGCTACTCAATGCGTGATACGGGTGGCCAAGGATTTCTATTCTCGGGCACATGGGTGGCGGTCTAGTCTTCGGATTGTTGGTCATTAGTGTGTGCATGCTACTTTTTCTTATTGTTTGGCTGTGTGCTTCTCGTTAAGCAGAGGCCGAAAGTAATTTCAAGGAATTGTATTATCTCAATGTAATGTTCTTGAAATTAATAAAAATACTTCCAATTTAAAAAAAAAAGAGGCACACGAATTGAGTGTCATATTCTGAAATAATCCGCTTGGGGGAGATGCGGAAGACCCATGTCAGGACAGATGCGGAAGATCCGTGTCTGGACAAAATATGTAAATTCAGATTCTCTGTATATACTATACTAATCAAAGATCATATTAGTTTACACAATAACAATATTGATAAAGTACAATTCTATATGCATGGTAATTAAAGAATAAACAATTAATAATAAATATGAGACTAGCGATGTTATTATCAAGGCTTACAGTTATTAATAAACTATAGTGGAAGGAAACAGAATATCTTGAAATGAAACCCATCCGTAAGCCCGCATGCATTCAACTCGTGTAACGCAGCCTAGTTGTCCCCAATCGTCAAGGTAATCCACCTTATCTAGTGATATCATGATAATGTTTTCAATAACTTAAGTAATATTGTTCATAGCAAGGATCAGTACACAGAGGACTCAACAAGTTGCACCACATAATGCAATCTAATAACTACATGCAAGAATAGCTAATATGGTTATTCCGCTTAAAGCAGCATTTAACATTTGAATATAATAATAGATTAGAAAAACAAATGATAGTAATAATAACTTATTCAGAGATTTCTCAAGTTAAACTAGCACACAGTCTACACCATTTTCTTTTCCTAGCACACATGCAACCTTCTCTCCTAATTAAGTTTATTTTATAAAATTTAACATTTGTGTGAAATTACTGAGTATTATCTATAACTGGAGACACAACTATTCGAATAGTTTTACATTCTGTAGAAGTTATATAATTTACCTATAAGATGTGATCAATCTCTTATTGTCATGCAATTGATACGCTTCTTTAGACGTGTGACTGAGAAGATCGTAACAAATTTTTTGAAAACTCTATCCGAACATAAACTCTCTCAATAAGTCTGATCTCACTATTCTACCCTCATACAGAGCAGAAAAATGAGAGATACTCACCGTTGAACTAAAAACAATAATTATTCAAGGTATGAAACCACTGCAACACACACCTTCTCCGAACAACTTAGTCTACCAAATGGGATATCATATGTTCAGACTCGATAACTTACTAAGTTAGATTTCTCCTATGACAGACATATGGTTTTATGATTAGCCCATTTTAATGGTTTACATGGGTAAATTCTTAATTGACTAAGGCAAGATTTCTAATATACTTGTTCACACGAAACTATATCATCTTGATTCACACATAATCAAGGTTCAAAATCTCGGCGACAAAAAAAACTAAAAAAATAAATTACTTCAGTAATTTTAAGAAATTTTGACGAAATTTCGTGAAACTTGGCCGAGAGTTCCGTCCTCTGGACCGAGATTGATAAAAAAATGACCGGAGTTGCTACAAGAAGACCGGAATACGTTGGTCAGGGCAGTTTGCTTGCAACGGAGAGAGCCGGTTCGTATCCCGGGCATGGAATTGTTTTATATAGTAGCCTTATGCTCATAATAATGTTTATACATAATTAAACGATTTGTGTATGTAGACAGCTGGTTGACTACTTATTTTGTACCTGGCCGTGCCAATTTTTTTGACACACAATCTAAAAATTCTGAAAAATGGTACGAAGAGTGGAAGTTGCACCCGCGACCTCACGCTAGTGAGAAGACTAGCGTGGGACCTCACGCTAGGTTTGTACTAAAGTAGACGTTCGAAATTTTTTTAAGCCTCTAAAGACCATTTCGCAAAATCGAAAAAGCATCAAAATTTCAAGATTTTCACCCAAAAAATTCGAGATTTCAAACTTGTGTTTTGAATTATGACCAAATTTTAGTCAAAATTCTAAGATTTCACCAAAATTTCGGATTTCGGCCATATCTGAGATGGTATCCAAAATTTTTTTTTCAAATATTACATATAATCATAATAAACCCTTAAGAGACACGGCGAAAAAGCTTCTTCGGCGTGGATCCGTGCGCACGAAGTAGCAAGCTTCAAATTGGTCCCAAAAATGGGTAGATGAGATCAAAACGCACCTGGTGATGTAGTCCAAGGTGAGGAAAGCTTGGCGATGCGGGAGATGCGGCGGCCTGATTTACTGATCTCGAAGGAGACGGTGGCAGCTTATTTCTGCTCAAGGGGTGGTTTCGAGTATAATAAGATGCGGAGGGTGTGGCAATACTATTTACACCCAAAGATAATGCAGAAATCGTGTAGACCGGTGTGGAAACTGGCAGAGGTGAAAAGTCTAGCTGGTACAAGAGTTGGAGATGAAGAACAGTGCTTCTGGTTGACAGGTGGGCCACACCTGTCAGTGTCTCAGCAAGACGTGCGACGCGGATGGGCAGGCCAAGAAGTGGGCTGCGCCAGCGCATAATGGAAATGGGTTTCGGCTCAGGTGGAATTGCCCAATGGATTATTGGAATTTAGATTTGATTTTTGAATTAAAGAAAAGGTTAGAAATTCAATTAAATCAAAAGAAATAGAAAATGAACTCAGAAAATTCCTTGCAACACAAGGAACGCAACAAAAATTAGTTTTTAATTCATTAAATTTTAGATTACTAAAATTAAATTTTTATAATTTATAAAAGTCCCAGTAAAGCTTTATTGATTTTTGATGGAAATTTTTGGAAACCTAGTCTACACAAAAGATTTTTAAAACCTCGAAAATCAGGATGTTCAATCCAATCCAGTAGAGATGATTAATTACTATGCAGCATTATTCATCCCGCTATCTACAAAAGCATTATTCTACCCAATCCAGCATTATTTGAACGGGTTAAATGTTTGTTCACTGTTTGCGAATGGATGAACCTTTCTGGTAGGTAGGTTATTTTGTCGTAATGCTTACAACAGAAGACAACTTAGTCAGTTCTTGACGTTCGCAAAATGCAATGATGATGACACCTGTGCAATCTTTCTGGTAGAATGGTTATGTGAAGCTCGATGTTGAACACTGCAACTTCGGGTAGAATTGTAGTCGGTGCTGCCATAGGAGATCACAACGACCATTTTGCTGTATGGATCACATCCCCAGCCGAGCTAGCTGAACGCTATGCGATCAAAACTGGCCGTTGGTTCAGCTTCCAAATGTGCTTATGGCTTCGGATGTGTGCTGCAAAGTGATATTTCCAGAGCTTAGACCGAGTTTACAAGTGGGAGTTGCTGGTTCTGATTCCCTCGACTAGACAACGATCCATTATTCAACAACACCATGGACCAACTTGATGCGAAGCCCCAGTGACCAGGAACTTCAGTCTATTGCATTCTGGAATGCATTGTTCAGCGAATCATCGGTTAGTCCGATTGCTCACACGTGCAATTATCAGTAGAGACTCCGTTTGCTAGTATTCTCTATTTGTTGCTGCCACTATATTTGTCCTTGTTTGTAACTGAACAATGAGCACTTATGCTCCTATTCAGGTTTGAATTTCACGAAATACTCCTGCTATGACTGCTCTATGTTCCACATGCAACATCACATGCAGATGCTGTTGATATGGAGATGCAGCAGCAGGGTATTTCGTTGTTCTGTTTTGTCATCTCGCCATGAGTTCAAAGGGGGAAAACCGTGCTATTTGTTACATTTTACAACTGCTTGATGATGTATACATTTCCAAAGGGAGATAAACACTATTAGTGGCGGGCCTAACCAGTTGGTGAATAGTGGGAAGACAGGTCAAAATAGTAGTGCTCACATTGATGACTACTCAGAAATTCCTTTTCGGATTTTGATTTATTTAAAGGTGTAAATAATATTATTTATTTTTTAAAACTTTTCATAAGAGTTTAATTTGGGTTAAGGATGTTCCCATAAAAATTTCAAGTTAAAATATTATGTATTTATTTTATAAGAATTCTGACATTCCAATTTTTTTCAGATTTTCAATACTTCTGTTTTTAAATTTTTAAAAGCTTCAAACGACTTTATTAATTTTTAATATTTTACCAGGTGTAAATACTGTATTTAGGGTATTATGGTAATTTTGTTAGAACGAGATAATGGTGGGCAGATTTTTCATTAATTCCAACTGTTCATTGTTCTTAGTCAAAGGTTGTCTTTTCAGTTATTAATTATTTTCACTGTGCAGTAAAAATTAATTTTACCAGTTAAAAAGTTTATATAAGAGATAAAAATTTAATATAAATTTTTCAAAATTTTAATTTTACCTTTTTATCTTTTTACCATTATCCATTTATTAATTCTATTTGTTGGGTTTTTCACACAAAGCATAAATCCAGAGAAATCCAAATAAAAACCAATGATACCAAGAAAACTCAGAAATAATCATATTCAAATGCAAAACATTTATTTTAATTTTAATGTATTTTTCAGGATGTTACAACTATGCAGCATTATTCATCCAGCTATCTACAAAAGCATTATTCTACTCAATCCAGCATTATTCTAGACATTCGCGAAATGCAGTGATGATGACACCTATGTTAGGTTGATCTCTCGGGGGTTTTCAGTCAAGGACCGTTCCCCTGACCCACGTAGCGCCCTGATCGGGGGCGCAGCAACAAACCCTGGTTGTGGCCCCCTGTCACGCCGCGCAAAATAAAAGGGGGGGTTGAAGGCCGGCTCGGGAACCAACGTTCCCCGGCTTTGCTTCACCCCAACAATCATCTGAGACCGATCCTCTCTAGCGCTCGCGGAAGTGACGGGAAGGCTGCTGCTTCTTCTTCCCACTACATCTCCTTCGCCTGACTGCAATGGCTTCCTCATCGAGCTCCAACCCCGAAGGTATTTCCCCTAATGCTACCGCATCTAGGTGTTACTCTAGGCACTAAAGATCCAAGAAAACTCAACAACCTATGCAATCTCCAAGAAAACTCAACAACCTATGCAATCTTTCTGGTAGAATGGCTATGTGAAGCTCGATATTGAACACTGCAACCGTCGCCACTTCGGGCAGGATTGTAGTCGGTGCTGCCATAGGAGATCACGACCACCAATTTGCTGTATGGACTATGGATCACATCCCCTGCCGAGCTAGCTGAACGCTATGTGTGATCAAAACTGGCGGTTGATTCAGGTTCCAAATGTGCTTGTAGCCTCGGATGTGCTGCAAAGTGAAGTTCCCAGTGTTGCGAATGACAGAGGAGTGACACGACCGGGACATCAATCGGAATAATAGGTGATGGAGCAAGCTACATTGTGATTTCCAGAGCTCAGACCGAGTTCTGATTCCCTCAACTAGACAACGATCAATTCTTACACGAAGCCCCAGTCTTGGACTTGCAGCTTCCAGTGACCAGGAACATCAGTCTATTGCATTCTGGAATGCATTGTTCAACGAATCATAGGTAGGTCTGATTGCACACACGTGCAATTATTGGTAGAGACTCCATTTGCTAGTATTCTCTATTTGTTGCTGCCACTATATTTGTACTTGTTTCTAACTGAACAATGAGCACTTATTCTACTATTCAGGTTTGAATTTCATGGAATACTCCTGCTATGACTGCTCTATGCTTCACATGCAACATCATAAGCAGATGCTGTTGACATGGAGATGCAGCAGCAGGGTATTTCGTTGTTCTGTTTTATCATCTCGCGATGAGTTAAAAGGGGAAAACCGTGCTATTTGTTACATTTTACAACTGCTTGATGCTGTATACATTTCCAAAGGGAGATAAACACTACTAGTGGCGGGCCTAACCAGTTGGTGAATAGTGGGAAGACAGATCAAAGTACCAATATATACTTACGTAGTAGAATTTTTCCCTGCCCCCTAGCCTCCAATTCGAGAGTTCACTTTCGGATTCAACTTAATTCGAGAGTTCACTTTCGAATTCCATGTGTGTTAGTAATTGATCATAGAACTAATACAGTACACACATAAAAGCCGGATGGGAGGAGGCAGGGAGGGTTTAATCTCTCCTGCCTTTCCATTTTTGTGTGTGTGTGCAGGCGTGCAGCCAACGGAGAGGAGAGAGACGATGGGATTTATGTTTGGCTTCCAAGGTTAACATGAAAAAGAAAATAAAGAATCCAATTGCGATGAAATCAATGAAATTTTTTGGTACCCTAAAGTAAACTTGGTACATGTTAAGACTAACATGCAAAAGAAAATCCAATTGCGGTGAAATCAATGAAAATTTTTTGTACCCTAAATCAAACATGATACATTTTAGGACTAACATGCAAAAGAAAATAATGAATCCAATTGCGACAAAATCTATATTTGATGATTCCCCGATGCTAAGTTATTTACCGAATGTGCTCTAGAATCACGGTGTTGCAGCCCTTTTTGTTATAAAAATCTATCTTGTAGACATATGTTTTAAATATTACGTATATGTGCCACTATGTAATGTTTATCGAGTATGGATGTAGTATTTTAATATAGATGTGTGTGCTAGTTATTGATCATAGAACTAGCATGGTGTACACATAAGAGCTGGATGGGACGACAAGGACCCAGCTTCTGCTGATGGAGTCACAGTTATATTCAACAAAGTCGGAGGAGAAAAGGGGTGGGAACGGACAAGACACTGAATCACCTTGCAAAAGGGTGGTATCTCATGCCTCCAAGCCAAACTCAGTATGTGACTTGACTTATCATTATTCTTCTCTGAATTTCACCTGATGAAACTACAATACTATCACTAATAGTTATTAGCATGCAATTTTTCATTAACGTCATTGTTCTCATGTGCAGAATAAATGGTTTTGCTGTGTGACATCCTGTCCTATACAATCTTGAGGAAGACAAGTGCTATGGGTTGCAAAATACCGTCTTTTAATTTTGCTATATACATACTATCCATAAGACCTTGTAGAAATACCCATACTCACTGGGCCGTTAGGATGGGTATCTCTTGAAATTCTGAAAGTGTGTGTATATGTATGTTTGAAGGCTATGGGACGCTCATTTGGATAAGTGAATTTCTGATTGTAATTTTAGTCCCTTCCTCCCTCTCTTTTATGACGTAGTCGTACTTATTGCTATAACTGCAAAGTGCAAACATTGAAATTCTGAGTTCCTGACATCATAATTCTGCTGTACTTTGTTAATTGTTGCAGTTCTGGATCAAAGGGACATATCCAGTGCAATCATATAGTTTGGTGCAATCACCGTGCAATCCAACTAAGAAAAGTTTTAAAAAATTCTGAAAAAAAATCATGGATGTACATCTCATCTTACCCCATCTACATATAAAATTTCATGATTAAATTCGTCCTATGTTAAGAGTAATAAAAAAAACAAATTTCTAACAAACTTGAATAGTTCAAATGCACCCTAAATTTGTCTTTTTTGTAACTTCTAGCATAAAACAAATTTGATCATGAAATTTTATACGTAGATGGGGTAAGATGAGATGTACATCCATGATTTTTTTCAGAATTTTTTGAAACTTTTCTTAGTTGGATTGCACGGTGATTGCACCAAACTCATGATTGCACTGGATATGAAGATTTTTCCCTCGAAAGAAAAACAAAAGAAATCATCTAAGATTGCTGGTGGTCGAAAGCATCTGATTGGTCATTTTTTTGGCTAGCGTCGAGGATTCAGGATTTTGATATAATTTTCAAATCATCACGTTTGTGCCGCGGACGGGCCTCACGCAGACTAAACGGGCTTGCTGGAATGGGCCGGGCCCAAGACACTGGCAAAGCAGTACAAATATTGAAGTGTTGGCAAAGGGAGGATCGGACTGAACAGAAGCAACTACAGGCTTCTTCCTTCTTCCGTTCTGCTCGTCCCCCAACTCTAGTTCTTCCCAATCTCAGTTCTTCTACTTGCCAATCCTAATTTCTCCCTTCCCGGTCCCCAATTTCTCCAATTGCTCCGTGAGTTTCATTTTTTGGAGGTGTTAGACAAGCCCAGCTAAGGTTGCAGCCTTTCTATTTGACGACAATTTTAGTCTATGATAAATGCTACATTCTCAAAAGCAAAATGTCTCTTGAATTCAACTCCATGCTAAATAAGCTCTTATATTGACTAATACCAAGCGAAATAGAATGGAGCGTTCTAACCACATTCCGATCATTCGGGCTACATACCGGACAGAACGGACAAAATGGAGTGGAATGGAACGGGACTTTATTCGGGTTTGCTTGGTGGAGCGGAACGTACCGAAATTAATAATAAACTTGTGCACTCCATCCACTCAATTGAGTGCTCAAACTTGTAGCTTCTCGTACTACATGGAGCGCAACATCAATTGTTGAGCTCATTGTTTTTTTAATTTGTTGTCTCTAGATAAATACTCTTCATTTAAGTTTATAGCACGTATTTTCTAAATAACCATATCTATAAATATATTACTATTTAATATTCTAATGTAAAATTATTCTGATGCTCCCTCTATATATCTAATAAATATCCATCTTTACTTTATACTCTCTGGATGCATGCATTGAATATATTGCTTAAATATAATAATTAAGGATAGTATTTTTAATATATCTCTAGTATATGTGTTAAGAAGAAATACGTCCTATAAACTATAAACTTGGACGAAGTGAGTACCAGACACGGAGGAAAAATGACATTTGTTGGTTAGAGTTGGATAACTTGTAGTACTTACTGTATACTTTTCACATCCGCCATCTGCTCCATATTCTTTCCTTAGCCACTTCCATGTGCATGACTAGTATACTACACTAGGAACGTTTTCACGGCGTGACACGCCACGCATGTCTGTGATTGCACTAAAACGAAAGGTCCTTTTCGCGAAAAATAGCTGAAATGATATAAACGTAATTATGCCCTTTTTTGGTATTTAACCAGGGTCTTTTCATGAAAGTTTCGCGATCTTGCTGAACCAAAATCTGACCTGGTTTTTTCTTGTAAAAAAATGCAATTTTGTTTTTCTTGGCTTTTTTTTTAAAAAAATTTGGCCGCAGCCGCGTGAAATCGAAAGATCCTTCTCACGGAAAATAGCTGGAGCGATCTAAACGTAATTATGTTTTTTTTGGCATTTATCTAGGGCCCTTACACAAAAGATTCACGTTTTTTAAACGTAATTACTTTTTTTCAGCATTTACTTAGGGTCTTTTCACGAAAGATTAGCGATTTTGCTGAACCAAAATGTCCTTTTCGTAAAAAACCACCGAAAGGACCTAAACGTAATTATATTTTTGTACGTTATTTTTTGGTATTTATTTAGGGTCCTTTCATGAAAATTCACGATTTCGCTGAACAAAAAGGTCATTTTCGCAAAAAACCATCGGAAGGACCCAAATGTAATTACGGATTTTTTGAGGGGCGTTTGTGCAAGGCTGACATGTGGCATCGGTGGCTGGGCGTGAAATATGCAAACTTTAGGAATGTTATAATTCCAACCCTACAGTATATGGAGATGCCAAGTTGCTACCGTATATATATGATAATTTCATTTCAACCACTGCAATATAAGAAGACTTAGCCATGATCATTGACGCAGGTCTGCATGATACAGGGCAAGATGACTTGGTAAACTGCATTAGCAGCTGGCCGGCAATCTACATTATTTGTACCATTAATATTTTCTAGATTATTTGTACTGGCAATATTTTATAGTATATCGATCGATCATATCCTTTTTCGATACGTTGCCAATCAGAATCTTTATCGGCCTTAAACAATGCAACCCAACCTTTTGACACACATGGAGAAATATATTGAAGACAAATGCGTGGAGGTAGCTATCTTGTTCAAACACTTCCTAACTCCAACGTAGACTGGATGGCAGCTCGGCAACCGGCGTATCGCTAGTAGTGGTAGCTTGTTTGGAAGAAAGTTTGACACTTGACCTGGAAGACCCGCTTCAAATTTTATGAACATTTTTACGGTGTTTTTGAGGTGGTTCTAAAGATTCTATAAAATTTGCACAATTTTTAGCTTTGGATTTCCTTTTATAATTATGTTAGTATTTCAGCTTTTAATAAAGTATGCAGTTTTTTATTTTCCATAAATATTAAACTACTTTTAAAATTCATGAAAGTTTTCAGAGAGCTCCCTCAAACTATATATTTTTAGACTTTGAACTGATTCAAATTTGAAGTTTGAAAATCTCAAGCGATAACTAGGTTATTGAAAAGCATTTTCTTTTAAAGCCAAAATCCAAGAAAATCCATATAATTTCTGAAAATTCACATATCAATCACCAATTTTTTATAAATAATATATTTTTAATAAAAAATTACACAAATAATATGACAAAAATAAAAATAACGATTATACCCACCTGTCGCGCATTGAAATAGCGACAGAGAGTCTGTCATCGTTTGAAATAGCAACAGATTCTCTGTCGCCACTTGAAACAACGATAACATATTATCACCAATCCAAACAGCGATAGAGACTCTATCGCCATTGTCTCTGTTGCCATTTGGTTTAACGACAGAGAACTACAAATTTGAAACTCATAGCAATTTTGAAAATGTGCACTAAAATTTTTGTATGAAGCATAGATGTGTACAGATGTGTAGCATAGAATTAGCCTCGTATGGTTATTTGTTTGGAAAATAACAAATATTTGCATATTTATATTACATATGTTGCCACATCTGTCAATGTTGTTGTTGCAACTAGTGCAATCATTGCATGTTTGAAGTTCGTAAACAACAGAATGAATGAAATATGGCAATTCATATTCAAGGGGATTACATGGCGCATACAATTTGGACAGTATAAATGGCAGCACAGAGCAACCACGAAAAATGACAAAAGTACGATACTAGTGCACATTTTGGGAATGCAAAAAGGCGGTATGGATTACGGTTTATGGGCGAAGGAATTAAGACTCGAATGGATAACTATACGGCACCCACAAGGGGTGTTGATCGTTAGGACGGCGTGGACGAGGCTGTAGTAAGTGTGATAGTCACTGCTAAGGTGGACGACCTCCTCCTTGTTCCTCTCCCTAAGCCTTTGACGACGTAGGTCGTCATTTTGGGTCTGGAACTCTAAGTTCTGCTTGCAGAGCTATTCGTTCTCCTGCTTGACCTCCGTGAGCTCCTCTTCCTTTTCATCGAGGCGATACAACAATGTATGGATGTAGCATTAGGTAGGTATGGGATACGGTGGGTCCATTCACTCAGTGAATTTGCAATCCTCAGTCTACAAGAAATAGTATGTATCATATAACGAGACATGAGCTGAATGGTAAGTAAGAGTTGTAGCGGTTACCATAAACAGAGAGCATCGATAGAAACGATGTCTTGGGTTGGGATCCTGACCACAAATCTATCGAACTAACACTCATCCCACTCCGTAGAGAACTTTGTCGTTACTCAAAGTCTTGTATTCCTGGCTCTCTGCATCCATTGCTTCAATCAATGATTCAATATTTTGTCCCTCGTTTGCCACACCTAGTGGTAACTGAATATCTGGCATTGGAATATCAACTTTCTTGCCTTACACACCATCATGACTCAAACTGATATCCTGCCTCACTAAGCATTCTCTGGTTCAGTTACTCTCCCCAACTTCCTCCGGTTTATCACCATCAACCTCCTTATGAGTCGCATGGTCAGCATTGGTTTTCTCAAATGCTTGCGTCAACAATACTAATGGCAACCTTTCTCAATCAGCAATCTTACATACGAACTCCAGGACTTCTACACCTTCAGTTCCAATAACTCCTCATACGTATAATCCAATCTCCAACATCCTACTCCGTATAGCTTGAGGTCATGCAATTTACCGTCCAACGAAAACATGTCATACAACCATCTGTTAACCGTGCCCCATGAATGCTCACCGGTATGTGACAAGCCAGCCACGGTACTCTGAAAATGACTAAGTTGTTGGTGATATGCCCTTGAGGCAATCATAGAGATGATTGTATCATGCCTTATGTTTATGAAATAATATATTTAATTGTCTTTTGAATAAATATTGATTGGATTAATCAACAAGTAAGTGATTTGTTCGTGAAACGTTTTCCATATATTGATATTATTCAAGTTGTCCCTAGTCGGTAATCATATGAGGACACATATGAATAAACTAGTATATATATTGGTTGATAGCCACGTTTCACAAGTCATAGATATGGAGATATCAAACCAATAATATAGACACATGTTAGAGAACATAATGTTGGACATTGACCCACTATGAGACACTGCGAGAACGTTGTATTCTTTCATGTTATTAGTTGGTCTCATATACAATGTGTATGCTATATCCTTCGACTTGAGATTGTCGCATGTACTCAAGATGCATAATGGCTTGCTTTGGGGTCATCAAACACTACTCTGTAACTGGGTAGTTATAAAGATGGCTTTCAGGTTTGTCATGAAACATGATGTGAGGCGTGGTCGATCAAGATAGGATTTGTCCCTCCATACAGTAGGAGAGATATCTCTAGGCCTCTCGCGTGATCGGATTCCGAAAAACGCATGGCCATGCTATTCGAGTAAAGAGTTACTCAAGTCATCGAGTAAAGAGTTACTCGAGTAATCGAGTAAAGAGTTTACTCGATGTATCCAGGGAACCCGAGTCATGTCATCGAGAAAGAGTGATCGAGCCATCCAAACAAGGATGACAACAGCTCGCCTTGGGTTTGACTGATATCGTGAGGCAAATGGAAATGCATATAGGATATTGTTGAGGTTCATCCAATCTTTACATGTACTCGGAAGTCGGTAAGTCCTGCTAGGGGCCACTATCGACTATTGGTCGAATGCTCGATTGTCGAGTAGGTGGGTGTACCCGATGATTGAATAGGAGTATTCAATGATCGATAGGGGTGCTCCAGCTATGTCCGAGTGCACGTGAACCTATAGAGTCACACACTTAAGGAGTTAGAACATAGTGGTACGGATTGGATCCGTCACTAATGGGCCAAGTGAGCTTTGTCCTTCGGTTGGGTCTTAATGTAGGGTTCCACCGTAGGGGAGGAGACAGCTATATTAAGGTTGTTCGCAGTTGCAATAGATGGACATACATCAGATAGCGCATCCACCGAAACCCTAGCCGTGATCGCTTGAGCCTTCCCGTGCGCACTGGTGCCAGCACACTGTTGCACAACGTTCCTTTCCTGAACATGTGGATACCGGTAGAGGTGTTGCTGCTACTACGACACTGATCGGGACGGACGATCGACCACTGCAACTAGACGCAAACTTCATTGATTCAGGCTACATCAACTTCCTTTCGCTGCACTGTGCGTCTAGTGATAACGATCCATGATCATATACTTGTGTGGCTTCTTGGTTTATAAGGTAAAAAATTTAATTGTGCGCTAGCATAGCCTACCCGTATCCCTTCATAAGTTCCATCACTTGTGCACTCATCTGTGAAACCCCTTCTCTATAGTGTATTTTAAATTGTATTCGTTTATCCATACCTGTCAAGCATTTCATTAATTTTTTAATATGCGCACAACATACCACTAACACCTTTTAAATTATCATTCTACCCATACTACTACACCTTTGTACCACAATGATGTATTCTACACTACTTCAAACAACTACTGCTACCATACAAAAAATTATTTTTTGTATGACATTGTATCTTGCATAATACTAGCAGTTTTTTATGTCCATAACTATTGTTACTCTATACAACTAATTAATTACAAACCTAAATAATCCGATCGCTAACTCGTTAATGTAAAAAATTATTGGCAATCTACACAACTAATTACTTACAAAACTAATTAAACTGGTCTCTAAGTTATCTACATAAATAACAATTGATACTCTATAGGACTAATTACTTATAACCATAATTAATTCGGTCCCTATGTGGCCTTTCTAAATAATTATTACTCCACAGACATAATTACATGCCAATCTCTTTAATATGGTCACTAAATTGCATTTCTAATTTTAAATTAAAATTACTCATAAAAATTTTACCTGCTTAGATGACAAATTTTTTCCTCCTACCCCTCTTCTTCCTCTTCTCCTTCCCTCTTCTCCCTCCTCCTCCCCTCTTCCGCCATTTCAAATAACGACAAAGCTATTATCGCTTTTTGAAACCACAATAGAAAGTCTATCGCTATTTCAACGGCGACAGGTGGGTATAATTGCTATTTTTATTTTTGGCATATTATTTGTGTAATTTTTCATTAAAATATATTATTTAAAAAATTCACCAATTACCAGTGCTTATTGCCTTCTCGGCCGGGCTTGGCCTTAATCCGCGGACTCCACAAAATTATTCCACACAGATGAGATATATATATAGAGATAGAGAGAGAGAGATGGAGAGAGAATTGAAGAAGAATACATGGAGTTTGATAGCTTGTTCAAACACTGCCTAACTCCATTGTACACCGCGTAGCAGCTCAGCAACAGGCATGTGCATACGCGTGCTGAATTTATGACGACTCGTGCGCTGAGCTAGTAGCAGTAACTTGGTCGGAAGAAATTTAGACTTTGAATCAACATGTGTTTACTTGGTTAGCATGTAGCCCTGGAGCTGGTGTCGCGGTTTTTTACCAGATAGGTCGCTGCCAACATACTGGGGTTCTCCCAACAAAGAGACTATGGTTCGGTAGAGGGCATCTTCATGGTCGAAAACCCTAATGACTCTCGCACGGAGGATTCCGGGGCCAATAGACCAAAAGAGAACACCGCGATTTACCCAAGTTCAGGCCCCCTGAGAAGGGTAATAGCCCTACGTCCTGCAAGATCTTTGTTGAAAGGTTTGAAGCTAGTCACCAAACACTCTGGTGGCGTGCTCTTTCTTCTCTTTCTCTAAGTGTTTTTCTCCTACTGCTCTATTGCTTCACTCTCTTATTCCTCTTTTTTCATCCCGCTTCCCCATGCACCCAAGCTCCCTTATATAGGCGGGGCTAGCTCGGGCAGGTAAAGGGGGTGCCATCACGTTGAGCTATGATACATTAATTATACCCATCAGAGCAGTCTTGTTCCTCAAACCTCATTTAATGCCGACGCATGGCTTCGCCCGGTCCGCCCGGGATGGGACATCTTTGCGACGGGTTGGTGAGAGGCGTCAGAGAAATGGTCTGTAGCTGAATTCTTCGCAATCAATGGGCCTGACACAGCCGGCCAGACTCTGACACAGCGTGTCAGGGGAAGGAGACTTCGGGACGAAGCCTTTCCTCCATTCTTTTGGTCTTCCACTCGCCCAGCGAGCAGGGCGAAATCGCCCACCTACTCGCCAGGGGGCCACGTGGGCCGCACGTCCGACGAGTAGGGCGTAATCGCCCACCTGCTCGCCAGGGGGCCACGTGGGCCGCTCGCCCAGCGAGAAGAGCGTGATCGCCCACCTGCTCGTTGGGGGGCCACGCGGGCCGCTCGCCCGGCGAGCATGGCGTGATCGCCCACCTGCTCGCCGGGGGGCCGCTTGGATCAGGCGAGAACCTGGATCAACACCAGGCGAGAGGGGCGTGATCGCCAGCCCGCTCACCCGGCTGCGACGTGGGTTGCTCGCCCAGCGAGCAGGGCCTGATCACCCACCTGCTCGCCGGGGCACCACGTGGAGTTGCTTCTACAACGAAGTGGGTACCCTGGCGCAAAGTATGCTGACAGTAGCCCCCGGGTCCGTCCTGGAACGTGCGTCAGATCTTTACAGGCCTCATTTAATGTTGGTGCGTTCCTGGATGGGCCCACCACTTTTGAGCATGCGACCGTTTCGGTCCTTTCCCACTTCCGCCGATTTTTCTTGAGATTCGAATCGTCGCACCACTTTATCTCTTCACGAACCGTCTGTATGAGAGGCCTATATATATGCGCATCCATATCAAGCAGTTTACGCTTTCTGCTCTTTTGCGCACTTTGGTTCTCTTGCCCTTTCGTCTTCCTTGCTCCGAAGCTTTTGCTCTTGTTTCTTGCTCCCATGGCGCAAATTCTCCCAGCTTCCACGGTCGACCCCCACAGGGTGGGGTGGCTCACCCACATTGCGCCTGAAGGATCTCTCGACCTCCCCCCCGGGACACCTACACTGCGGTGCGCCTCCGGGGAGATCATCGCCTTTGCTTGGGGGATGATGGCGGGCCTGGTGCCGCCATTCTCCGAGTTCTTCTTGACGGTCCTCCACTTCTACGAAATCCACCATCTTCATCTCACCCCCAACTCCATTCTTATTCTCTCCACCTTCGCACACCTCTGTGAAATGTTCATAGGGGTGATGCCTAACCTTTCTCTCTTCCACTACTTCTACATCTGTCGCGGTTCCACCGACGGCGCAATGGCGGGTAGCTGCTACTTCCGCCTTGGGGATGGATTGGCTTCCCGCTACATTCACTTCCAGCCAAAGTCCAACTGGAAGACGTGGCACAACGACTGGCTGTACGTCGGCGACGACAGCGGAGTCGACGACTTGGAGGTGCCCTGCGGGCCAGCGGAGGCCCACGAGAGCTGGAGCTCGCCCATCGAGGAGACAGCGGAGCTCCTGGCGATGGCGGCTCGCGTCAACAGACTGCGAGACGCTGGATTGATCAGGGCGCTGGTCGTCCGGGACTTCGTAACCCGGAGGATCAGCCTTCTTTGTCAGTGTGCCCGCCCTGCATGGCAGTACACAGGGGACGACGACATAACTCGCACGTACCCAGGCCGTGAGTTCTTTATTCTTCTTTTTCTTCCCCTCCTTTTTTTTATTTTGACACTCATTGACCAATGGCTTCGTCTTCTTTTGTCTGGGGCAGGCGCGGGAAACTTGGACGGGCAAACCGTTGCCAAGTGGCTCTCTAGGCTGCTGTCGCCAATGTCGAGCGGCTTGAATTTTCCTACCGCGGCCCGGCCACTCGGCGACCTGGAGTCCGCGGAGCGCCTGCAGATCGTCAGGCGACTCCTGGCAATGGACTCCACCGGACCAGCGGTGATACCAGTCCGCGGTCCTTTGGTGATCGGGGGGCCAGCCCCCACCGACGATCGGAGCACGGGCAAGCGGCCGCTGTCTCCAGACACTTCGGGTGCGGATCCTAAGAAGGCTTGCACCATGGATCAAACTTCTACCGCCACCAGCTCCACGGTGGTGGCATCTTCACTCGGGGCGGCGGCGCCTGCCACCCCTCCTTTGGCGCCAATCCTGCCGACGCCGTCTTCCACGGCGCCAACTCCATCGCCGCCGGCTTCAACTTCTCCGGCCTCAGCGCCTCCTCCTCCGGCACCAGTCCCAACTCCACCGGTGCCATCTTCCTCAGTCGCGGGGACTTCTGCCACTGCCCAACGGGGCGGGCTCGAGGTCCCCAAGGTTGCCTTCAGCTTCAGGGTGCCTTCAAGGGCGGCTCCACAAGGCGCCACGGAGGCACAGACGTCCGCCGCGCTAGCCGAAGTGGCAACGGCTTCAGCCCTAGTGCCGCCAGACACCGCCGAGGGGCCGAGGTGGGTGTTACCACTGTCGGCACCTCCAGCCACCTTGCTCCAAGCGCCGCCGCTGCACCTACCGCCTGCCTCGTCGAGCTGTTCACCGAACTCGGCGAGGCGCACACGACGTTGGGCGCCATCTCGCCAGCACCACCCGGCAGACGGACGCCTGGCGTCCCGAATAGATAGCGTTAGGCGGCGAAATAAGCGCAACGCGGAGAGGGCAGAGGTGCAGTTGGCGCAGGAAAGGGCCAATGGGGCGGCCCTGCTTCTCCGGGCACAGAGGCAGGCCGAAACGGACGCATTCCACCTGCGGAAAAACCTCGCCACCATGCTCCGAATAGCCTTTCGGCGCATGGCGAGGTGCCTGGAACCCCTAGGGGCGGATTTGCACGAGCCGCTGGAGAACACGGCCCTGCATTACGCCCACGGGATCAATTAGGTCGTGGAGGTCCTCCGGGGACTTCCCGCCGCCCTGGCCACCCGCTCTACCCGAGAAGGGCGGGAGGTTGCGACTGCGACTGCGACCTTCGTGCTGGCTTGTTGCGCCAGCTGCGACGCCTCCTTTGATCCAATGGCCACCGTGATCGGCATTGAGGGAGACGCGGCGCGAGCGGAAGCACTCGTGTGCGAGGCCGTTGAGCACGTGGTCGGGTTGCTAAGCGTGGAAAACCCGGTCATGGACGTCACGATGCCGCAGGCGGAAGCAGAAGACGCCGGCGACATCCAAGTCGATGACGACTGATGAGCCGGGCTGCTACTTTATCTTTTACGTTTTTCTTCTTGCTTGTTTTTGCTTTCCTATATGCCAAAACAGCTTCAGTGATTGTAATATAATGGACATGTTTTCACTTTACCTGTGCATTTGTTTGCCATGCCAAATTGGGTTCGCCTTATTTAGCCACCAGGCGACCAGCCTCTAACTTTGCTAAGATGCAAAATGAGCACCTAAGTTAGGACAACACTCTAGCGATTCCTTGGCGATCACCCGCAATTGCTACACATGCAAACAAGGATTACACAGGACACACAGGGCGTAGGTGAATATGATCTTAAGTCCAGCAGGACATGTAGGATGTTAAACAAAATTTAGTCTTGAGTTCTTATGCGAGATTGTCATTGGCTCGAACCCCTTCGGGACTTAGATCTCGGCGATCTCCCGGAACCAGACCGCAGTGCCGCGTGGCAAAGTAGCAGGCTTCCAGGAGCGGTATAGGGCTTACGGTGCTTGCGGTGACAGCCAGCGGTGCTTCGCGGAGCTAACCCGAGGTGTGCGAGCCACGTTTGAGCATCGTGCCACACTCGCACCCCTGGTTGCCCGTCCTTGCTCGACGCTAGCACTGGGCGTCTTCCTTTTATCAACAAGGAACCTTCAGGTTATTAGGGCCATTGACGATCATGCGCAACTTGACTCAAGAGGGTGCAGACGCAAAAGATAAGTCAAGAGTGCTAAAGCAAGTAACTTATCTTGGCCACGGGCTGTTGGGCGACCAACCCGATACCGGCGACTAGCTCGGAAGGTCAGGTGACTGCTGGAAGGTCAATCAATCACGGATGGTAGGCGACCACTCGGCGATCGGGCTACCAAATCGAGTCATGACTAACCCCAGTGCCGCAAAGCAATGTTGGACCTTTTGAAGTAGGCCAATGCTTCAGCGTTTTGCCTGCGGCCACACTTAGCCACTGAAAACACAAGTAGAGGTTATGCAAGGCATACTGGAGATAGTTCTACAGAACATAAGTCCCCACGTGGGATTGCCATGGTTCCTCTCTTTGGACTTAAGTCCTTGTGATGAATTGCAAACAGCCCGCGGCGTAGCGTTCAGGGTCCCCAGGAGTGGTATCAGGCTAGCGGTGCTCGCGGTGACGACCAGCGGTGCTTCACGGAGCTAACCCGAGGCATACGAGCCGCATTTGAGCACCGTGCCAGACTCGACCCCCTGGTCGTCCGTCCCCGCTTGACGCAGGCGCCGGGTGTTATCACATGTCAACAAGAGACAGCCAAATCCTTTGGAACCAATGACATCCACGCGAAAGGCGACCCATTAGGGCAATAAAGAGATAAAAACGATAAAGCAAGAGCCTTAGAGGCAAACGACTTTACTGATCACCAGTAGCCGCCGATCAATTAGGGGGGAGCTCGCTTGACAGCTGATCGGAGCAAACTACCGGGTGCTTACAACTCTTATGGATAAAACTTTCGCAACAACTCGACAATGAAGGAATTCGCCAGTTCTTGGCCGTCATCAGTGGCCAACCAGACCGCCCCGGGTCGAGATACTGAGACCACCTTAAAGGGGTCCTCTCATCGGGGAGACAGTTTATGGAGCCCGGCATGCGTCTGGATTCTGCGCAAGACCAGGTCGCCAACTGCCAGTGTTCTCTTACAGACCCGGGTGGCGTGGTACCGCTTGAGACTTTGCTGGTACTGGACGGCGCGCAAGGCTACCCGGTCACGCACCTCCTCCCGAATGGCATCTTGCCGCTCGGGTGCTTGACGCCGGACCTTTTGACGGACCGGGCGCACTCCTGGGAGCGTTGCCAATCGGTGCTCGATCACCTCCCTGGGGACCTCAGTCATATCGGACGGTTGCCAGGCGAACACGTCGGAATTGGACTGGAGGAAGGTGACGAGCGCGTCTTCCTATTTGGCGCTGAGGCTGGCGCCAATGTTGACGATCTTCCGAGGCTCGCCCTCACTCAGGGAAACCACCTTGACCTCGCCGGCCGAGCCGGGCGAAGCATGGGTCCGCGCCTGAGGGGCTCCCGAATGGACGGCAGAGGCGGAGCTGCCCATGGGGCTGGGTGGGGCTGGAGCCCACCCAGCCAGGCGCTTAGCAAAAGACCCCCTCCGCGATGGTATTGGCCCATGACCATACGCGTAGCACAGAGACAGTCATGCAGGTCAGTTCTTCCGTGTAGCATAGAGGCAAGCAGATCGATTCGTCTTCAAACCAAATTACGACGTCGCGTCTCACGTGACTTGCGTCACGGGCTCACGACGTCAGTTCGTCTTCCGCGTCTCGACGTCTTCCTCTATTTTATAATATGTCGATAGTCATAGTAATTGATTTTGAATGTCTCTTTTTTAAGCCCCCCTCTTTAGAACTTTCTGGCTCCGCCACTAATGGGCGGCATCAGCACGCCCAACACAGGTGGCACCAACCAGGTCCAACGCGTGCTTGCAGCAACACAGGGCTTCCGGTTTGTCCACCCGGATGGTTATGAGGCCACCAGGCCCTGGTATCTTCACCACCATTTACGCATAGTGGGTTGTCGCCATGAACTTGGCCAACGCCAGTCGACCAAGCAGAGCATTGTAGGGGAGGTCGAAGTCAGTGACTTCGAAGTCGACTAGCTCCGTGTGGTAGTTGCTCTCCTCTCCGAAGGTGACGGGGAGGTGCACCTGGCCCAGGGGGACTGAGCTAGCCCCCGGGGCTATGCTGAAGAAGGGCAATGTCGGACGCAGCTCCCGCTGTGGGATCTGGAGCGCCCAGAATGCATTGGAGGACAGGAGGTTGATGGAGCTCCCTCCGTCCATTAGCACACGCCCCAGCCTCACATTCCGGATCGTGGGAGACACCACGATCAGGAGATGTCCTAGGCCGGTGGTGCTTTCAGGGTGGTCGGCCTGACTGAAGGTGATCGGCTCCTCCGACCACTTCAGCATTCGACACGTCCCTGAACTCAACGCTGCGGCACAGACTTCCCTACTCAGCCGTTTGTAGGCAGTGTTGGAGGGGAAGGTGGCCGAGCCACTATGAATGTAGGCCACTGCGTGGTCTGCCTGCTGAAAGGCCAGCAAGGCAGGGTCTTCGTCTTGATCATCGTCGCGGGGGCGGCGCTCCTTGAGCCGCTGCTCACCCATCTTGCTCACAACCTGGCAATTGTTCAGGCCGTGAGTGTTGGTCCGGTGGATTGGGCAAAAAGGCTTGCCCTCCTTCTCCTCGCGGCGATCATTCCTCTGGCCGCGGCGATCGTCCCACCGGCCGCGACGGTCGTCCCGCCGGCCGCGGTGGTGGCGTCCTCGCGGACGAGCGTCTTCATACTCGTGCTCAGCGGTCAGGACCCGCCTGGTCTCAACCGCCTCGCGCCTCCGAGCTTTCTTGCTCGCAGGGCCGGGTGCCCCTTGTGGTCCCGGCTTCTTCCCCGCCGCGTCCTCGCGTGGCGCCAGACACCGGTCCCCGAGCCTCTGCTGCCCGCACGCACTTATGCGCTAGGGAGAAGAGCTCGGAGGTGGTGGTGATGTTGCGGGTAGCCATCTTTTCCCGCATCTTACGGTCTCGAATGCCTTTTCGGAAGGCGATGACGACCGACTGCTCCAAAATCTGGGGGATCGTGTTGCGACAGTGGTAGAACCGCCGAATGAAGTCGCGCAACGACTCCCCCTTTTCCTGCTCGAGGTCATGGAGATCATCCTCCATGCCCGGCTGTGCAAAAGAACCTTGAAAGTTGACGACGAAGAGGCCGCATAACTCCTCCCACGAGCGCACAGATCCCCGCGGGAGGTTCAATAGCCAGGACCGGGCGAACCCCCGTCAAGGCTGTTGAGAAGTAGTTGACCATGGCCTTTTTAGACCCGCTAGCGGCATACACACCGTGGTGTAAATCTGCAGAAACTCCTCCGGGTTGGTGGTGCCGTCGTACTTCTCGATGGAGGCCAGGTGAAACCTTTCCGGCCACGTCATACGACGCAGCCGTCGGGAGAACGCCTGGCATCCGATGCCGTAGGGGGAACCCTGCAGTCCACTTGAACCCTGACCCAGAGACCGTGCCGGGGAGTGCGGATCGCGACTCCCCAAAGAGCCGGAGGACTTAACCTCCTCCACGACCTGGAGGCGAGAGTCGAGGGAGGAACTCTCATCCCCAGGGGTCGTACGCCCGTCGCAAGAGCGGCGACGCTGCAGGTAATCATGCAAATCACCACCGCGCCGCTGGCGACGCTTCTCCAGATGAGCCCTCGGGTCCTCACGGCCCCTCGCGTAGCTGGGACCTTCTTCTTGCACGCCCTTTCCTTTGCTCTGGCCCGCCTGGCCAGAGTGCTTCCCACTTGGGCGGCTGGAAGCTTGGGTGCGATCAACATGCACCTTCGATCAAGGGGTGCCGACCGTCATTGATCGGTCGGGCATCCCCACACGGAGCTGGGCCGCATCTATGAGGCCAGCAATGTCCCGCAGCCACGAGGCAGTCGGAGTGTCTCCCGCCAGTTCCACCGGAGGGTGGTCCAGGAGGAGACGGACCGCATGCAGGTACTGGCCCGGAGTGGCCGCTTCCAAGGGCAGCCGGCCCTGAACCGGAAGTCCGACCGCAGCCACCGCCCTCCTGCAGGGGCGGAGTCCTCTGCTGCTGCGGGTGCAAATCCGACATCTTCAAACGCGTGGTTCATGCAAACGAGAAACTGGAATCCGCCGGAGAGACGGCAGGGTGAACCAACCACTAGCCCCCTACCTGGCGCGCCCCTATCACGATTTTTCACCTGACAGACCCCTGCCAACAGACTGGGGTTCTCCCAACAAGGAGACTATGGTTCGGTAGAGGGCATCTTCATAGCCGGAAACCCTAATGACTCTCGCACGGAGGATTCCAGGGCCAACAGACCAAAAGAGAACACCGCGATTTACCTAGGTTCAGGCCCCCTGAGAAGGGTAATAGCCCTACATCCTGCAAGATCTTTGTTGAAAGGTTTGAAGCTAGTCACCAAACACTCTGGTGGCGTGCTCTTTCTTCTCTTTCTCTAAGTGTTTTTCTTCTACTGCTCTATTGCTTCACTCTCTCATTCCTCTTTTTTCATCCACCCCTTCCCCAATGCACCCAAGCTCCCTTATATAGGCGGGGCTAGCTCGAGTAGGTAAAGGGGGTGCAATCACGCTGAGCTATGATACATTAATTACACCGATCAGAGCGGTCTTATTCCTCAAGCCTCATTTAATACCGACGCATGGCTTCGCCCGGTCCGCCCGGGATGGGACATCTTTGCGACGGGTTGGTGAGAGGCGTCAGAGGAATGGTCTGTAGCTGAATTCTTCGCAATCAATGGGCCTGACACAGCAGGCCAGGCTCTGACATAACGTGTCAGGGGAAGGAGACTTCGAGACGAAGCCTTTCCGCCATTCTTTTGGTCTTCCGCTCGTTCGGCGAAAGCGTGATCGCCCACCGCTGTCGGGGCCACGTGGGCCGCTTCGCCCAATGAAAGCGGCGTGATCGCCCACCTGCTCGCCGGGGGGCCGCTTAGATCAAGCGAGAACCTGGATCAACACCAGGCGAGAGGGGCGTGATCGCCAGCCTGCTTACCCGGCTGCCACGTGGGCCACTCGCCCGGCAAGCAGAGCCTGATCGCCCGCCTGCTCGCCGGGGCACCACATGGAGCTGCTTCTATAGCGGAGTGGGTACCCTGGCGCAAAGTACGCCGACAGCTGAGTACTCCATTGTTCTGTTTTTCTCTTGCTGTAATGAGTTAATGCATAAACAAGATAAACATGACACTTGCTACATATTATCACTCCTTAACGCTAATTGCTTGGCTGATTAAATTCATCCAAAGTGTGGAAACAATTGCATTGCAGGGCTAGTTTGTTGAGGCGATTATCGCAAAAGGATATGCAATCTCTTTTTTTTTTTGTTGAAACATGCAGTAAGTATTCTTTTCGGGAGTAGAAGAATGGATCGATCCTGACTATTGAGTTGCACAAAACCACAAAAATTGAACTCACGTTCGGAAAATAAGTACTCTAAAGAAGAACGTGACATTGGAATGTAATCTAGGGTTCACAAAATCGTTGAAAAGCCGGCTCAAATTTTGAAATCGGTCGGTAAACCGGTTTAATTTAAATTCAAAAAATTTAAAAAATTTACCACAAGTGTTAAAATTTTTTGAAAATTTTTGTGTGAGGCCCTGAGGCAATGCTAATGATACTGTAAAATTTTCAAATGATTATCATACCTATGTATTTTTTTAACATTCTAACAGTACTACTGTCTTTTTATATGCTCTCATGTTTTTATTTTCTAGGGGCATTTAATGAAGAATAATATTTCTGCACATTTTTTTTGAGGAACTGAGGCAATGCTAATAATACTATAAGTTTCATATGATAATTCTTTTATAGAATATCCTCTGTACCATATCATCTTCTATTTTGTACATGTGAGGAGGTCCTCTGCGTTTTGGTAGAAATTCCAACCCTCTACTCCTGGACTTGAGGTAGGTCCTGCACATGCTTCAAGCGTGCACCTTAAATAGGACCCGCGCTGGTCGGGGTAGCACTAGTCCCTACAGTGCTATCCACCATCTTAGAGGAGCCTCTACTAGTTCTCCTCTTCTTTTTCAACGGAGGAGCCACTGGTCGACAACTCACTCCCGACCATACATATGAAAAGTAAAACTTAATTGTTAAATATAAAACAACTAAAAAATTGAAGATACTGTTCACCTTACGGCACCGTGCGTGGCCAGCGCTGCAGCGTGCGTAGAGCAACATTGCTACCGGGGGGAAAAAATCAGTCCTTCATACGCTACTGTACCTCACACTGTTGCTAGTGTCATGCAGGCCACCTTGGGCTGTGTACCAAACTCAACATGTCCACACATGGCTGCGTGCAGCCGACAGCTTCATGCAGCCGAAGGACAACTTTATTGCTTGTGGGGCCATGTCGTCTCATGCATGCATCACGTTCACGTTAAACTTTTCATTTCTCGGAAAAAACCGGACCCCTCCAAAATTTGACGAAATTTCGGTTTTTGAGCCGGAGGACATTTAAAATTTAAAAAGCAAAATTCAAATCCGGTTTATTTGGCACCGCAATTTCTAAAATTACCCGAAATTTCGCCCAAATTGCACTGACTAAAAATTAGTTCAAACGATGTCGAAAAATTTTGAAAATTTTTTTGTAGGTTCCTGAAATATTAGAGATGTTCTCCTAAAATTTTCAGGTGATTATCAGTTTTGTGGATTTTTGAAAAATTCAAATATTAGTACTGTCCCGATGAAACGTTGATCGGCAAGTTTGAACCGGATGAAAAATAGTACAAACGACGTTAGAAAATTTTGAATTTTTTGTGAAGATTCCTAACATATTTATGATATTTCAGTAAACATTTCAGATGATGATCAAATCTAAGGAATTTTTAAAAATTCAAACATTGGAACTGTCTTGGTAAAGCGCTGAGTGGCAAGTTTCATCCGAATGAAAATTAGAACAAACGAGGTTATAAAATTTTGACAATTTTTCTGGATGGTCCTGACACATCCATAATATTCTCATAAAATTTTCACATGATGATCACGTGTCATGAATTTTTAAAAATTTGAATAGTGGTAGTATCCTGTTAAAAGGCCGATGGTCAATAATAGATTTCCTTTACCAATAAAAAAGGTTTAAATTTTTTAAAAATTTTACATAAGGGTGACAAGGAAATGGTTAATATCTCATAAAAATTTTGAATCATGATTACGCTCCAGTGAATTTATAAAATTCTTATAAGACACAGTGCCATTTATGTTCTTTCTCTGTTTGATTTTTGAAATATAATACAACAAATTAAGTTGAGTGCTTACTGCATTGATATATTTTATTGAGCAAACCAAGAAAGCTTAAATTTTTTGAAAATTTTATAGAATGGTATTGACGAAATTATTAATTTGTCATAAAAATTTTAGATGATGATCACACTCGAGAAAATTTAGAAATATCTAACAAGTTTACTGTCCCAATTATGTCCATTCTGTTTTTGATTATTTAAAGATAACAAATTTTGTTAAATTATTTTGAAAATTTTTGTGTATGATCCTAAACTACTAATTATGGTACCATAAATTTTTTAGATCATTATCAAGCTTGTAAAATTTTTTAAAAATCTGATAGTGTTTCTACCCAAATTTAAAAAAAACTCAAAAAAATAGTTTTTCATCAAATTTTAATAGAAGATCACTTTCTAATAGGTTATTGGACCAAATCCGGTGCTCAAAATTCAAAAACCGGATTCAAAACCCGAAATTTCCGAAATTTAGCATTTTCAAAAAAAATTTGAAATTTTGAATTTGCCCGGCTTTTGTAATCTCGGGGGGTCCGAAGCCGAATTTCGACGAAAATTTGAACCCTGATCACAATAGCATTGCATTGCATCAACGCGTCCACTCATGGGTAGGGCTGGAAATTTGGCTCACGATTCACAGCTCGAGCCTATTTTTGTGGCTCGATTTTTCAGCGAGCCGGCTCGGCTCGGCTCACGAGCTGCTCGTTGGCTCGGCCCAATTAGCCCATATGAGCAAAACCCTAAGTGATACATTTATGAGTATATAGCTTCTTCCCACACACAACCTATCTTGGTTCTCGTGCTAGAGTCGACTCTAGATTAAGAGACGGCTCAACTTTCTATACGCACCCTCTCTCATCCACGTCATTTTTTATCCTACGTGGCAAAACTTAGAGACTGCTGACATGTACCATTGTACATGCTCTGATGCCTGCCAGCAAGTAGTCGGCACCTGTAGAGTTTGCTTACGAGGTCGAACCGTTCGAGAGAGATTTTACAGGAAATTAATCAGCTAGATTTATTTGTTTCCAAAACATATCTATTGAATCTGGATATTTATAGCTATGTATCCCTTTCTTGTAAAAACAGACTCCACATGAATAAGATAGCTATTTCCACACGAGGAAGTTGTCGGGCCAACTTAATGTTGATAGCTATAGTATTTTCACAGGAGGAACAGGTGGTCTGATACCATGTGAAAAACGACAGCATAGTAGAAAAAGAGAGATTGTTGCGGACATTCAAAACTGGATTGTGATGGGTGCTTTTTATATAGACCGCGTGAGTAGTACCAAAAAAGGTAACCCAAGTATTTTTGATAATGAGATAATCTTTCTCTATCTACAACTGATTCTATCTACAGAAGAAAAGAAGGATGTACAATCCTATCTATTTACAATATAGAAGTAGGGATGAAAACGGGTCAGATATCTTCTGTCTAATATGGGATCGGATTTTACTATCTGGTCGGATCTGAGATCAGATCCGGATACTTAATCCAGATTCGGGATCGAATCTGGAGCGTCCAATATCCGGTAAAAACGGGATGGGATCCGGATATTCAGATTTTTCCTATTCGAATATCGGATCGGATATTCGGATTTTTCCTATTCAGATATCAGCAAGGCCCAGCCTATGTTCATCATTGTTTTCCATGTCAGCCCATTTGTATTTACAAATAGTTGGTTCTATTGATCCTCATGTAGCATATTTTTTCCATAACGTTTGTTGAGTTTAATTGATATATAATTTGTTACTATAGTCATGTACTCGTATGGTTTTAATTCAATATATATTACTCTAATATGCGTGCATTATCCTTATATCTTTATCCGTTTCCGACCCAAATCCGTCACATATCTATCCTGTATCCGTATCCCGAATAACCCGTATCTGGTTTCGAATCCAGAAAAAATAGGTTAAGATATGGAAAGAGCAATATCCACCCGTATTCGACCCCACTGCTATGTAGAAGGATATACAATTCTACCTATTTACAGTGTCTCTAACTTTACACAAAAAACTGCAATGGTTTGGAATTTCCAATCATCTGATAAAAACTTACCCGTTACCACTGGTTTACAGAACCCTCCTGCTCATTGGAAACTCGGATGGCTGTGTGTTTGTCCCCACCTGAACAGTTTTTATCCCTCTCCTTAACTTCTTAATTTACCTCCACAACGGTGTAGAATTCAGCAAATAAAAGGAAAGTATGAAAACACAGATGTAAAGAATTGGACAGAAAAGCCGCGCGCGATTCACGGTGCCTGGGTAGAAAAGTCGGCACCAATGATTTGTGAACGTTAACTTGCCTTTGAATAGACCAAGACAAGAAATATATGATTCGTTTTTAATATGAAACAGCACAACCCTTCTATCTGAACATTTGGCAAATGCAGAAGCCTAGACGAACATTTTGTCATTGCTAAACTAACCAATCTTCCATTTGGTGGTGCTAATGAATTCATAAGGTCAACACCGAGCAGATCCAGATAGGCACATACAGATGCTCATGGTAGGATTTCTCTAAGAAATTAAAACTGGGCATTTACATAGACCAACATGCTCAAGAGAGGGATCCACCTCTTGGTCGGGTGGAGTTATGGATATACGACTCCAAAGAGGTGCTTGCATGATTTTTCGTCGGGATCCTCATGCCTGCGAGCTACAGGAGCAGCAGCGGAGGCAGTGGAGCGATGGTGCAGCGGGGGGCAGACGGCGAGGCGACGCCTTGGGCAGGCGGCGTACAAGTTCCAGAGCTTTGGCACGGCGTGGCTGGCAGAAGGTGGCGTGGAGGATGTTGGCGGTGTTGGCCAATGAAGAGCAACGACATAGCACTGCGTTCCTGACCACATAGGAAGGCTGCAAGCTAGGGCCAACATAGCACAGTGCGGCAAAGTGTCTGGGCACGCACGGGGCCCAAGGGAGTGCCTCGCAGGTTGGCCTGTTCAAATGGGCTGATGGGGCCTGGGTGGCCGAGAGTGAGGGAGGAGGGAGATATTAACTGAGAATGGAAAGTGCATTTTTCTAGAATGTGTTTCCCAACTTGGAAAATGGTTTTTTGGCTAAGACGCTTCCGTAATGGGATTTAATTGGATTTTATTTTAAGTTCTTAATTCGTAGCTAGGGCTTTTAAAATTTTTAAAGGTACCAAGCTTGCATCAAATTTTATGAACATTTTTAGTGTGTTTCTAAGGTGGTTCTAAAGATCATGTCAAATTTGCACAATATTTTCAGCTCAGGATTTCCTTCCATAATTCTGTTAGTATTTCAGCTTTTAGTAAAGTACACAGTTTTTTGTTTTTTATAAATATTAAATTACTTTTAAAATTCATGAAAGTTTTCAGAGAGGTCCTTTATGATGAGGATTAAAAGTTTGTCACTTATTTAGGCCCTCAATTATTTGTGAACTTTGTTGATGAGTCTGTAATACATAAATCCCACAATATATAGAACGAAGCTCATTATTATCCGAACGGTTAAGTCTCCGACTAGTTCAATAAATGAGGTCAAAACTTTGCTTCACACTAGTTATCACCGACCAGTGAACTAGTCGGAGACAAGCTGTTACCACCACACTTGTCTCTGTGTGTGGATTTATTTGATAGAAACACATAATCACCCGGAAGTTATCTTTTAAAAAAGCACCCTTTGACAAGAAGACACCATTTGACGAGAAGACATATCTCGATAACACGATGCCCTTTTGGATAACAACTATCTCCCCTTCAACCAAGATAATTATGGGGCTAATACATGCTGTTGAAGGCATCTAGAATCTGCTCTAATCAGGCATAGTATAGAAGATCCACTACTACAGAACGGCACATTACTATCGCTTTATCTGTGTCGGTTCTTAAGTTTTCAGGAAAAAACGATTGTGATAGATAACTTCGGACGGGGTGTTAGTAATAATCACTATCGGTTCTGAGATTATAGTGATTGTGATATGGACTGGACATATCCCAATCGGTTCTCAACTAACAAGCGATAGTGATATGGACTGGCATCTCTATCGGTTCCAAGAAAATAAGCGATAGTGATGATCACGTATACATCACTATCGGTTCTTTTTATAAAGTGATAGTGATGTGGGTATACATCACTATCGGTTCAAGAAAAGAAGCGATAGTGATGTTCACGTGATCATCACTATCGCTTTATGGAAAGAACCGATAGTGATAACCGTGGACATCACTATCGCTTTTAGTTGAGAACCGATTGTGATGTGCCTCGCTAGGTTATATATACCACTCGGGAACAAGATCTCTGTTGTTGTTCCAGAGGAGATTTCTCCGCCGCCACTCAAGAAAACAAATTCATATTACGTGCTTGGAAGCAATACTTGGATGATAAAATTTGAAATCCTCAAGGATAGGTGTTAAGAGGGCAAATTTGAAGCCTTATCTTGAGGAGATTCCTTCTTTTACCCTCGTTTGTTTGTTTTCTTCAAAATGTGAGCAATCCGCCTTTAAATTAAACCCTTCAATTTTGCACTAGGTAATTTTGATACATCGTGAATAAAGTTTAAGTTGCAATCGAATTGAATATATGCTATCGATTTCACACTCTCTATTAATTTGTCAAGCACACATCTATTTAATTATTGTAGTGCTCTTGTTAATATGGAATTATTGTTAATTTCTATCATGTGATAAATGCTAGAGTTTAGGTCATGAACCTACATCTCTGCTCGAGGATGCTTGTTTATAAATATGCCGAACAAAATGGCATATTTATAAGTGAGCGCCTCGAATTGTCCACGTTTTTAATTGGGCGAGTTCGAGGATATGTGGTTTGGGCAAGTTCTCGAAGTGTTGTACAACTCGAGTAGATTTGATAGCGTCTCCTGGTGTTCTCCATATACACACCCTCTTGACTGTTGTCGAGACGTGCATATGGAGAACAATGAGATGTCAAAATTTTCTCTCGAGTTGTACAACACCTAGGAACTTTCCTAACCACATATCCTCGAATGATTAGGACCTAACCTATTTAGAGATTAGGAGTCATCGTTGGTACCCTTGTTTTGTTTTGTTGTAGTCAAAAGATTTGCAAGTACTACAAAGAGCTATATAATTAGATTATTTGATATCATTGTTGATGTTAAAATGTACGTCTCCTATGTAAGGAATTGAAAGCACTAAACCGAGAAGAATCTAGATATCGATCGGAGTACATATTTTATATATCTTGGAACCTGTCCTCTATTTCATAAAGGTAATATTAACCGAAATGATGTCTCAATATTTCAAATAGCTAGCTAGGTGTCTCAATATTTATTGTGCGGTTTAATTACAGATGGACCGTAAGGAATGGATGTATCGTAAAAGTCGTTTGAGTGCTGAATTTCAGAGGGTGTTAAGGAGTTCAAAAAATTGCGAAGAGGACATTGTGAGGAGGGTGTAAACTTCATATATTGTCCTTGCATTGATTGCACCAATCGAGAAGATTTAACAACTCGGCTCAAATCGAGGACCACCGATTCGACGTGGCTTTGTGAGGAATTACACGTGTTGGATCCATCACGGCGAGACAGTGGTACCCTTCCTGTGTGTAACTAAGATACGGTGGAACCGGATGACGAGTTGCAAGATGATATGTTTGAGGATGAGAATTTGGAGCAAATGTTGCGGGATGTGGAGGGTAATTACACGGAAAGAGAGTTCAAAAGTTTAAAAGCTTGATGGAAGATTTATGCCAAACCGCTGCTCACAAAGTTGCAAAGCGGAATACACCAAGTTGGGTTCGGTCCTTGCATTGTTCGAATCAAGGCAAAACACCGTTGGACGATACAAGTTTCAATGCACTTCTAGTTCTTCTATCGGATGTGCTTCGACGGAAACGAGTTGCCAACAAGCATTTATGAAGCGAAGAAGCTCATCGTGTCCCATGGGAATGGAAATAGAAAGGATACATGCATGTCCTAATGATTGCATCTTGTACCGTGAACGCATATCGGAGCTGCACGCTTGTCCAAGCAGCAAGGTGCCCCCGTACAAACAAAAGGAGAAGCGTAACGACAAAAAGCGTAAGAGCCGAGGCAACGATGGTGAAGAGGTCACTAAAGGTGCACCGCCAAGGTATTGTGGTACTTGCCCATCATTCCCGCCTTGAGCGGTTGTTTGCAAATCGAGAGAGGCAAAATTGTTGCGTTGGCATTATGAGTCTCGAAGGAAGATGGCAAGTGAGACACCTCGCGATTCGGCTCAATGGAGAAACATCGATTGGAAACATGAGGAGTTTGGTGCCGAAATGAGGAACATAAGGTTTGGGTTGAGTACCGATGGAATGAATCCGTTTGGTAACATGAGCAGCCGTCATAGCACGTGGCCAGTTCTGTTGTGTATCTACAACCTCCCTCCTTGGTTGTGGATGAAGCGGAAGTATATCATGATGTCCTTGCTAATCTCGGGACCCAAACAGCCGGGAAATGATATTGATGTGTACCTTGCACCATTGATCGAGGATTTGGTACAATTGTGGAATGAGGGGTCGTGGTGTGGGATGCATACAAAATAGAGTATTTCACCCTCACGAGCTATGGTATTTTGTACCATAAATGATTTCGGTAGCTTGGTAATTTGGCGGGTACAAGATCGAAAAGGAGCCAAAGCGTGTCCTATTTGTGAAGAGGAGACGAGAGCCTATGGCTACCGAATTCCAAGAAAACCGTGTATATGGGTCACCGAGGTTTCTACCTCAAGTCATCGATCACCGTAAAATGGATGACAAATTTGATGGGAAGAGGAAGTCCGTTCGCCCCGCACCTATAAGTGGAAGGCAAGTATATTCACGTGTGGAGGATATTGAACTTCAGTACGGAAAGAGTCGTAAATTTGTTCGTACTAGGACAATTTGGAAGAAGAGGTCCATATTTTGGGACTAGCCGTACTGGAAGGAGTTAGATGTCCGACATTGTATTGATGTCATGCACGTTGAGAAGAATGTTTGCGACAATTTGGTTGGTATCCTGCTGAACATACCTGGGAAGACCAAGGATGGTGTGAATGCTCATCGCGACATGGCCTACATGGGAATCAGGCCCAGGCTTGCAGTGATAGAGGAGGATGGGAAAGGTCCGTACATCCCCGCCGCATGCTACACCTGCCCAAGAAGGAGAAAGAAGATCTCTGCAAATGTCTCCAAGGTATTAAAGTTCCATCCGCTACTCCGCAAACATTAAGAAGCCGTGTCCATGGATGATTTGAAGTTGTTGGGCATGAAGTCCCACGATCGCCATGTCTTGATGACCCAAATGCTCCCGGTTGCAATCGAAATATTCTCGCTCGAGGATGTCAGTTTGCAACCACAAAGCTCATTATTTCTTCAATGCGATCTCCAAAGTTATTGACCCCGATATGCTAGACAACTTACAGAGTGAGGTGGTGCGACTCTATGTCGACTTGAGATGCATTTCCCACCATCGTTCTTCGACGTCATGGTCCATCTTGTTGTTCACCTTGTCGAGAGATTAAGATATGTGGCCCCGCATTCTTACGCTACATGTATCCGCTCGAGAGGTACATGGGTATATTAAAGTCCTACGTGAGGAATCGGTTGAAACACGAGGGTAGTATTGTGGAAGGTTATGAGATCAAGAGGTTATTGAGTTCTGCGTGGACTATCTCGGGAGAAGACAAGCAATCGGTGTTCTCTATCTCGCCATGAGGGCGATTATCGGCAAAGGAACTGTTGAGGCGAAACTAACGAGGCCACGCTTGATATGTATTGCAAAGCGATCGGCGATCTTGCAAAGACAAAGAAGTTGCGGGGTATATCGAAGCGGCAAGACAAGTCGATTTTACGAGAAGAGAATCCACATATGGATGAGCTTTCCATCATGCGAGAACACAACGATAGATTTCTAACATGGTTCAAACAGAGGCGAGGTCTCTGTTAGTGATACTATCAAATGGTTGGTCGACGGACCTAGATTTAATGTACGACATGGCAGGGTACGATATTAATGGGTACACCTTTTATAATGAAAGTCGATGCTAAGAGTACTGTTCAAAGCAATGTGTCAAGGCATAGATGCTTTGTCCGATGAACATCATCGAAAGGAGGATCCTCAATGGCAATGAACTCTTATTACGGGGTGATCAAGAAATTTGGGAGCTCGACATGAATATACCAAATTCCATTGTTCGATGTAAGTGGGTGGGACTTCCACATGGAGTGAAGGTCGACAAGAGAGGTTTTACTCTTGTGGATCTCAACAGACTCGCCTATAAAGATGACCCATTCGTACTTGCATGGCAAGCAAATCAAGTCTTCTATGTGCGTGATCCGCCAATCCGAGGTTGCACGTCGTCCTTTATGGTAAGCGGCGGATCGTTGGTGTCGAAAATGTCATAGATGAAGAAGAATACGACCAATTCGATGAAATACCTCCGCTTATGGATGAGGCTGTCTTAAGCGGTGACAACGACACACATGGAAGAAATTATATGTGTGTAGATCATCAAGAAGGGTTATATTGTAAATAAAAGGAGTACATCATTGTATCAGTTGATATGTGTTTGCAAAGGTTATGTGTACTCTTTGACCAAAAAGTATGCCTACAAAGTGAATTTGGGTTTCTGTTTTCAATGCTTACTCATTTTGCCAAAATCCTTTTAGAAAAGATCTGTAGTATCACAAAGTATGTTTCGCAAACTTTCAAATAATTCCAACTATGTGTGCAAAAGATATGGCCTTTTCACTCTTTGATCGAGATATCTCAGAATTCAGACTTTATGGTTTGTCGGAAAACAAACAAAGCCTATATTTGTATCGGTTCTTATTCAAAGCGACACATATACATAATCATTTGTATCGGTTTTTAATAAAACCGATAGTAATACTATCCTTCGCTTGTATCGGTTTTACTTTAGAACCGATAGAAATATCACTCCTAGGGTTTTCCTTAGTACAAGTATTTCTATCGGTTTTCATTTAAAAACTCGATAGAGATACTATCATTGTATCGATTTTACTTGAAAACCGATAGGAATATGCCTCCTAGGGTTTTCCTTAGTACATGTATTTCTATCGGTTTTTGTTGGAAAACCGATAGTAATGAGGGAGAGTGAACAATATTACGCGCGCGCTCCTCCATATTTTTGCCCTAGCTCCCGCCCACGCTGGTGCTCCGCGACCACGATTTCTTCGCCTCCACCGCCAACGCCGCAAAGCCTCCACGCCCCTCTCCTCCTCACGCCGTGCACTCCTTCCCCGCCGAATCGCCCCCACGCCGACTCCTCCCGCCGACTCTTCCCCACGCCGTCGACTCTTCCCCACGCCGAAGTCGTCCTCCCACGCCGTCGACTCCTCCCCCCGACTCTTCTTCCCACGCCGTCGACTCCTCCCGCCGCCAAGTCGCCCCCATTGTCCACTCGGTATGCTCGCATGTGCTTAAGTTCCAATCCGTATTTCTGTTAGAAGAACATAATTGATTTGTCGACTCGGGAGTAATGTATATAAAATGAGTAAATGACAAGATGAATTCCTTTGTCAAGTTTTTCTACATCAGTTACCGATAATGGTATGAAGTAGCATAATAAAGAAGAGGAAAATTCATTGAACCAGTGACAATCGGTACTTCATTCTGAGTGTTAGGGTTAGCATGGCAAAATAATGAAGATTAGATTCAACATGAAAAAACCCTTGCAGGAAAAAAACCATGAGAAACAGATCATTATAATGCTTCAAAGATTACAAGTACAGAGGTGGCTTATATTTAAGTTATAACAAAATTGTTTTTAAAAAACCACAAAGGGTATAAAAGATTGAACAGTCTTATTAAAAAGCTTGATTGCTCAAAAATTATCAATATGAAGAAAAAATTCTTGTATTATCAATATGAATGCTTTCTGTACATCAACACATATGTGCACCAATCAGTGTACATTTACCTGCACCAATCACTTTGGTAGATTGTCTTGGACTGTTTACTAGGATCCTCAATTTCCAAACTTCAATTACGAGTTTAGTTTAGCAAAAGTGGACTTCTGATACCAACAGGTTTGCAAACTACCAAAACCCGATGTTAAGTCAGTATATGTGTTGTTGCTATATATGTGGATTACCTTATACTCTTGTCTTAGTTTTAACAAGCGCAACATATATGGTCTTATTTGTCCTTATATGATTCTCAATTCGATTTTCTCTATGCTTGGTGTATCTCTTGGATAGTCCCGGTATTTTACAAAGTTAGCAATGCAAAAGTATTCATACATTTCTATATAGCATAATCTTTCCATATGCAAGTGATTGCTTGTTTATATATGCAAGGATGGCTTGAAGCAACTTTTGAGTATGCCAAGAGTTATTTCAATCTTAATTGCATATTACTTTTTTTATCTCAAAGATATGTTAGAGTTTAGGTTATGTAACCTCGCCTCCCGCTCGAGAGTGTTTAATTATAAATATGCTGGAATAGCATATTTATAAGCAAGCAGTCTCGAATTGTCCACGTTTTTTGGACAGTTCGAGGATATGTGGTTGGGCAAGTTCTGGTATTTGTACAACTCACGAGTAGATTTGATAGCGTCTCCCGCTTGTTCTCCTGATACACACCCTCTTGACTTGTTGTCGAGACGTGTATCCGGAGAACAATGGGAGATGTCAAAATTTTCTCCGAGTTGTACAACGGCTTAGTAACTTGCCCGAACCACATATCCTCGAATGGGATTAGGACCAAACCTATTTAGAGGTTAGGAGTCATCGTTGAAGATCATTCGCTTTCTCTGCTTGTTGTCAATGAGTCGTTGCTTTACATGATTTATTGTCAACTTCACATAATTGCTACTAATTGCTTTATCTCATGTCAAATATATGACCATGTCGATAAGAAAACCGAAAATGTCGCAACTAGAGAGCATCGACTCATCGCCAGATGTAACCGAATTAGCTGCTCTCGAGGGGCCGAGCGAACTTCAAGTGTCGAGCCGAGCCAACTTCCAAGTGTCGAGGGGCCGAGTAAGGTGAGGAAGGCCCGAGGACCGAGTAAAGGGGCCATAGGGAGAACACCGCAGTTCTCCATTCAATGCCACGGGGTTTGCACGGGTCCTCCTAAGTACAAGAAGCGATACCGCCATTCCTCGCCAATTGGTGAGGGAGAGGGTTGCCATAACGGTTAAGGACTGGAGAAAGGAGGTCAGCGCCGAGTAGAAGAACCGGCTGTGGGACGAGGTGAAGGGCAAATGAATTATAGAAGAGGAGGACGAAAACAATGCCAGGCGGTACGCCATGAAGAGGATGGGTGTGGCTTTGAGGCACTTCAGGGTCTACATGCATAGTGAGTACGTGCTGAAAGGCCGTACACCATTCGAGAGGTATCCGTTCGTGACTCCCGATGTTTGGGAGGAGTTCACGAGGATCAAGGGTACACCCGAGGCGGAGGAGCTGAGACAGAAGAACATTGGTATCCAGAGGCGTAACACATACCGCACCACCTCGGTTCAAAGTGCTACTGAAGGAAGAAAGCGAGATGGGCGCGAGTAGCCGAGGAGTGCGCGAACTCGGATACAAGTTGCCTTACTCCCACATATGTGAGGAGCGGCACGTGATCGGGTATTAGCGAGGACAAAGAAATCATGGACGGGCAACCGGTAGTACCAAACCCGCTATCAAGCAAGTCGTCTCCACCATCGTAAGTCAAGAAACTTACTACATTGCGATCAACCATTCTGTTGTATTTCAGATCTAATTCAGACTCTCTTGCGGAGGAGGTCACCAAAGGAAAGAGCAGGGACCTTTGTTAGCCAAGGGTCAAATGACATCTTGTCCTCCGCGATCGGGAAGTCCGACCATAAGGGCCGGGTACTTGCCGTAGGGGCGGGGCATACGAAGAAGACGTACTTCGAAGACGAGGTTAGGAGTGCCAGGGCAAGATCATGGGAGGCACGCGCGGAGCGCATGAAGGACACGCTCAGGGAGGAGATCAAGGAGGAGATGAGGGGGGAGATGACGGCACGTGAGCAGGAGATGAGGGTAGAGATGGACCGCTTGAGGGCCGAGATGATGGCGATGTTCTCCCAGAGTCAGAGCTAGATGACCCCGCCTACCGTACAGAAACCTATGCCGCGACCCAGCAGCTGCAGTTCTAAAAACGATAAGGCTGGTCCGCAGTTAAAGGTAATAGTTAATTTTGCATGGCTTCGAGGTGCGAGGGTAACTCCCCAATATTTTCTCTTAAGTTGCGCACCTCTTGCAGGCGCCTCGGAAGTTACCACTCACCGACGGAAGACGGATTTCTGTTGAGGTCAGACGCGGGTTGCATTTCCATGCAACGAGACCGACATAAGGCATGGTCACCTTTGGGAAAGGGCTACATGAGGGTCCAGTGGACTACGCCCACGGCCTTCTTATCACATGTGCTCGAGTTCCCCCAATGAAGAGATCACCACTCTCGAGCAAGCGCACATGTCGCTTCATCAAATAGCCCACGGCGGCATCGTCTCGGGTCAAGGTAAAAACCGCGCTTACGTACCATTCCAAAGAGTATTGCAACAAGTTGTTCATACGCTGCTTTGTAGGTTCCTACCGCACTGCGCCTCCTCCCACGATCGGATTTAGTCCCGCACAGCAGTAATTGAGTGGTGCATAAAAGGGCTACCACGACACCCACAGAACCACTAGAGGCCTCCGCTAAAAGCCAAGGCTCACACAGCACCACAATGCCCTCTCAGTACAGAAAAGCCTCCAACCCCGCCTCGGAGACTCCTTCGCCCGAGAAGGAGAGCCAAGACAGCCACAGAGAAGCCCTATAATTTTAAGGCGTATGAACATGGAAAGCCCCTTCTGCCTCCTGCGAAATTGAATACTTTAGGCATGTGGACTCAACAGCTCCATGGATGGTACATTGACAAAACGAAAGAGAACGAGCGTCGGGTCGACTTCAATGTTAGGTACAAAAAGGGACATTTCCACCGTGAGGAGGACGAGACATTTCCAGTCAGTTTTGAGGATCTGTTCCGTCTCTACCAAATGATCTCCATCGACGTTTCCACTGTGCGATCCTGGACACTGTGAGTATCGCACCACGTAGCATGACCTTAGAACTTCCATAGGATTTTGCATTATGTTTCGTAACATTCAATACGAGTTGCAGGGCAATGAGGCAGCGAGTCATGACGAATCGACAACTAATTGGGTTCGTCGACCCTGAGCTGGTGTCCGCAACGATGGCTAGGCTTCAACCGCAATGGCTTACCGGCTACATCAAGGGTGCGTTGAAAGCTGAGGCCAAGAAGGACTTCATTCTATTCCCGTACCACGAGGAGTAAGTACTACTACACCCTTCAATTACTTGTACGCACTTCAACCGTATGTGAACTTATTTCCTTCGCTGGATACCATTTAATAAGCAACCATTGGGTCTTACTCGTGATCATTCTGAGTAACAACGTGGTCTACACTTTTAATTCCCTTGAGAAGAGACCGATGGCCTACGCGATCAAGCCTCCTTTGGAGCAGTAAGTGCACTACTCTTATGTAACACTTTACGTATTTAACTACGTACATTCATTATTTTGTACTTAACAACGTCTCTCCAATGTATATAGGGGTTTCTCGACTACGTCGCGGAAGGAGGATACACGATCGAAAAAAGGGCTCCAAGTCAGTAGTATGTGCGCTTCAAGGTACAAGTGGCGTTCCTATATAAGATTTAGATTTCTGACATATTTTCTTCATCTCTTAATTTCTTTTCTTTCTTCACAAGTGCCATCAACAGGCGGCGACGACCATCATGGTTTGTACGTCATGCATCACATCTTGATCTTGATTAGCCTCTCGACTGTTTCCCCGGTATATATGTACATGAATAATAATACAAGTAGCCTTTCACATAGAAATTTCAAAACTTAAATTAAAACACTCGTTTCTATTTTGCAGACTCTCAATATCCCCTAGAAGAGTATAGACCGCACTACGCTCAACAAGATAAGGGACCACTTATGCCAGTGGTACTGGTTGGAATGTATGGTGGAGGACAGACGGTTTAGAGATCCCGAAAGCTCGTACTAGGCTATATGTGAACAATATTACAAATCTGAATGGGATTACATGTGTACATGATGGTTAAGCATGTGTCAGTTGTAACAAAGTATTCATTTTCTGAATGTGATATGTATTTGTTGTAACAATTAAAGTATTCATTTTCTGTGAATGAGTTGTATTCATTTTCTGTGAATGTGAATGTGATATACATGCTGTATGTTTGTGATATGTGCATATATATATTGTGTGAAATATGTGCTGATTGGAGGGTCACCACACCCCTTCATCTCTATCGGTTCTCACAAGAAAATGATAGAGATAACATTGTCATCTCTATCGGTTCTTTGTAAGAAATGATAGAGATAATGTTTACATCTCTATCGGTTTCTACAAGAAAATGATAGAGATGAACTTATCATCTCTATCGCTTCTTTCGAAGAACCGATAGAGATGATGAGTTCATCTCTATCGGGCAAGAACCGACTGTAATAATAGCGCTTCATCTCTGTCTAACCGCTTAGTGTCGCCACCAGAACCGATTGCGATGATAAAAAAGAACCGATTGTGATGTGTAAACGTGTAGTAGTGGTCCCACTCAAATAGGCAGTAGACATTTCTAAGTATCCATTCTGTAATCTGTATACTCTGTAACAGTCGCTTGGCGGATGAAGAAGCAATTCCCATTTTTCTCATCTTGTTTACTAGGAGCCCATGATTATATTTTCGTAAGTTCGATTAAAAGACTCTAGATCTTTGACATCGACACCTCAGAGTATCTGAGATTTAAATTAAATATTTTTGGACTTTAAAATGACTCAAATTTGAAGTTTGAAAATCATAAGCAATATCTAGGTTATTGAAAAATATTTTATTTTTAATGCCAAAATCCAAGAAAAATCCATAAAATTTATAAAAAAATTCAGAATTTACTCAGGAAATAATTTTGCAACTTTATTATTTAATTTGATAAAATTTAGAAGGGAACCGAGTGAACACGGCATGCAGCGCGTACACTGACTCCTATCAATCACGAGTCCTTAATGCCTCCTCGACCGGGCCCAACCTTAACCCGTTGAGCCTGCACAATTATTCCAGAGAGAGAGAGAGAGAGAGAGAGAGAGAGAGTTGAAGATGAATACTTGGAGGTAGCTAGCTAGCTGCTAGTTCAAACGCTGCCAAACTCCAACGTACACTGCACAACAACTCAGCAGTAACTTTGTCGGAAGAAATTTTGACACTTGACTTGGTAGACTTGCTGTCTCTTTCATATGAACCAACATGTGTTTATTTTGTTTTGTTAGCATGGAGCGCTGGAGCTGGGTAGTCCGTTGTTCTGTTCTTCTCTTATCGTAATGTGTTAAATCAATGTACAGATACCTGGTTAACAATGGTATTAAAGTATCATAGGAAATTTGGCTCACGAGGTTACCTTTGAAGATCAAAATTTTCCTGTGGTATATTAAGAAAGGAGTAATATTGACTAAAGATAATTTGATGAAGCGTAACTGGCATGGGGATAAATATTGCAGTTTCTACAGTTCTCCTGAAACTATTCATCATATTTTCATCTATTGTTGGTATGCTAAATTCCTTTGGCGAGTTGTATATGTAACTTTGGGTATTCCATCTCCTGTATCTATTCATCATTTATTTAATGGGTGGGTGAAGCAGGGAGGGATTGCCCAAGGTTCTGTTTTACTTACAGGGGTTGCCGGAGTTTACTGGGCCTTATGGCTAACTAAAAATGATGCTGTTTTTGACAAGCACTTTCCTAAATCTCTATTGCAGGTCTTATTCAGAGGGACACATTGGCTTCGAACTTGGGCCAAATTACAGCGGTGTGAAGTCACCCAAGCATGTCTCTTAGATGTGTGTCGTCGGCTGGAGACTGTGGCTTTGGAGTTATTTACTTCGTTCGGTTGGCCTTTTGTGTTTAGGATTGGGTATTCTGCTAGTTGATTTGGTTCGCTTGCTGCATTTAAATTTTGCTTGACATTCTGTAATAAGTTTGGTCTGATTCCCTAAAAGGGAAAAAGCCGGAATTTTGTATTCCATTATCTTAAAAAAATGACCCTTAGTACATATTACCGCTCCTTGACGCTAATTGCTTGGCTGATTAAATTCATCCAAAGTAAGGTAAACATTGCATTGCAGGGCTTGCTTGTTGTGGCGTTTATCTCGAAAGGATATGCAATCTCTTTTTTTGTTGAAACATGTAGTAAGTATTGTTTTCGGGAGAAGAATGGATCGATCCTGACTACTGAGTTACATAAAACCACAAAAATTGAACTCGCGTTCAGAAAATAAATAATCTAAAGAAGAACGTGACATTGGAACGCAATCCCGGGTTCACAAAATCGTCGAAAAGTCGACGCAAAATCTGAAATCAGTCGGTAAACCGATCTAATTTAAATTTAGAAAATTTAGAAAAATTTATCACAAGTGTTAAAATTGTTTGAATTTTTTTTTGTGAGGTACTGAGGCAATGCTAATGATACTGTAAAATTTTCAATTGATTATCATACCTGCGTATTTTTCTTAAAATTCTGATAGTGCAATGTATACGCAGCGTGGTAGAGCAAGAGCAACACTGCCACCAGGAAAAAAAATCAGTCCGAGCAGTGTTCATACGCTACTGTACCTTATACTGTTGCTAGTTCATGCAGGCCACCTTAGGCTGTGGCCCCAGTTCATGCAGCCGAAGGACAACTTTATTGCTTGTGGGCCGCCCGTCGTCTCATGCATGCATCACATCCACAACAGCATTGCATTGCATCAACGCGTCTGGACGCACCCGTGACATCATGATGCCGATATCCAAAACAGGATTTTGATCGGTGCTTTTTATATAGACTGCTGGAGTAGTACGAAAATGGTAACCCAAGTATTTTTGGTAATAAGATAATTTTTTTCTATCTACAACTGCTTCTATCTACAGAAGGATAGAAGGATGTACAATCCTACCTATTTACAATGTAGAAGGATATACAATTCTACCTATCTACTGTATCTCTAACTTTTCACAAAAACTGCAATGGTTTGGAATTTCCAATCATCTGACAAAAACTTACCCGTTACCACTGGTTTACAGAACCCTCCTGCTCATTGGACACTCGGATGGCTGTGTGTTTGTCCCCACCTGAACAGTTTTTATCCCTCTCCTTAACTTCTTAATTTACCTCCACAACGGTGTAGAATTTAGCAAATAAAAGGAAAATATGAAAACACAGATGTAAAGAATTGTACAGAAAAGCCGCGCGCGATTCATGGTGCCTGGGTAGAAAAGTCGGCACCAATGATTTGTGAACGTTAACTTGCCTTTGAATAGACCAAGACAAGAACTATATGATTCGTTTTTAATATGAAACAGCACAACCCTTCTATCTGAACATTTGGCAAATGCAGAAGCCTAGACGAACGTTTTGTCATTACTAAACTAACCAATCTTCCATTTGGTGGTGCTAATGAATTCATAAGGTCAACACCGAGCAGATCCAGATAGGCACATACAGATGCTCATGGTAGGATTTCTCTAAGAAACTAAAACTGGGCATTTACTCAGACCAACATGCTCAAGGGAGGGATCTACCTCTTGGTCGGGTGGAGTTATGGATATACGACTCCAAAGAGGTGCTTGCATGATTTTCGTCAGGATCATCGTGCCTGCGAGCTACAGGAGAAGCAGCGGAGGCAGTGGAGCGATGGTGCAGCGGGGGGCAGACGGCGAGGCGACGCCTTGGGCAGGCGGCGTACAAGTTCCAGAGCTTTTGGCACGGCGTGGCTGGCAGAAGGTGGCGTGGAGAATGTTGGCGGTGTTGGCCAATGAAGAGCAACGACATAGCACACCGCATTCCTGACCACACAGGAAGGCTGCAAGCTAGGGCCCACGCAGCACAGTGTGCCAAAGTGTCTGCGCACACACGGGCCCAAGGGGGTCCCTCGCAAGTTGGCCTGCCAGATGGGCTGACGGATGGGGCCTGGGTGGCCGAGAGAGAGGGAGGGAGGAGATATTAACTGAGAATGGAAAGTGTATTTTTGTAGAATGTGTTTCCTAACTTGGAAAATCGCTTTTGGCTTAGACGTTTTCCATAATGGGATTTAATGAGATTTTATTTTAAGTTCTTAATTCGCAGCTAGGGCTTCTAAAATTTTTAAAGCTACCAAGCTTGCTTCAGATTTTATGAACATTTTTAGGGTGTTTCTGAGGTGGTTCTAAAGCTTGTGAAAAATTTGCACAATATTTTCAGTTCAGGATTTCCTTTCATAATTTTGTTAGTATTTTAGCTTTTAATAAAGTATGCAGTTTTTTGTTTTTTTATAAATATTAAATTACTTTCAAAATTCACGAAAACTTTCAGAGAGGTCTTTCATGACGATGATTAAAAGCATGTTACTTATTTAGGCTCTTAATTATTCGTGACTATACTCTGTTGATGAGTCTGCCATACATAAATCCCATAATATATATAGAATGAAACCTACTATTATTCGAACGGTTATGTCTCCGACCAGTTCAATAAATGTGGTCAAAACTTTGCTTCACACTAGTCGTCGTTGACCTATGAAATAGTCACCTCGACCAGTGAACTAGTTAGGGATAAGCGATTGCCCCTGCACATGTCTCCGTGTGTGGATTTATCTTATAGGGATACATAATCACCGAAAAGGTATCTCTAGAAAAGGCATCCTTTGACGAGAAGACATATCTCAATTACACGACACCCTTTTAGATAACAAATGTCGCCTCTTCAACTAAGATAAACAGGAGGCTTATCCATGCTGTTGAAAGCATCTAGAATCTGATATAATCAGGCATAGCATAGAAGATCCTACTCATAATAGGCAATAGATATTTGAAAATATCCATTCTGTAATCTATATACTTTGTAAAAGCCACTTGACTGATAAAGTAGTAATCCCTATTTTCCTCGTCTCGTTACTAGGCGCCCATGATTATATTTTCGTAAGTTCGATTAAAGAACACTAGATTTTGGACATTGACACCTTAGACCATCTGAGAATCAAATTAAATATTTTTGGACTTTGAAATGATTCAAATTCCAAGTTTGAAAATCAAAAGCAATACCTAGATTATTGAAAATTATTTTCTTTTAACGCCGAAATCTAAGAAAAATCCATAAAATGTCTAAAAATTCACAATTTACTCACGAAATAATTTTGCAACTTTATTATTTTAATTTGATAAAATTTAGAAGGGAACCGAGTGAACACAACATGCAGCGCGTACACTGACTCCTATCAATCACCAGTCCGCAATGCCTCCAAGGCCGGGCCCAGCCTTAACCCGCAGACCCTGCACAATTATTCCACAAAGAGAGAGATAGAGAGTTGAAGACGAATACATGGAGCCATGGAGGTAGCTAGCCTGCTCCTAGTTCAAATGCTGCCAAACTCCAACGTACAACACACAGGAGCTCAGCAGTAGCTTGGTCGGAATACTAACTTTATTATACTTTGAAAGATTCACGGCAGCGCAGCGTTTTTTTTGAGCCTATACTTTGAAAGATTCACGGGAGCGCAGCGTTTTGAGCCGAGAGATTCACGCGTTTTAGCCGAGCGCTCACGCGTTTGAGCCGAGCCGGTGGCTCGGCTCGAGCCGGCCGGCCGGCTCGGCTCAAAACATTTTCTTGCGTTTTGATCCTTTTTGAAAATTACAAATAGGTCCTTCGTGATTTTTTGTGAGAGTAAAATTTTTCCATCTAAATTCGCGTTCGGGTCCCTCGTGCACCATTTTACGAAAAGAACCTCCCGTTAAATTCAAATCGCGAACAGGCCCTTTTCTTATTTTTAAAGATAGCGGACAGGTCCAAAAACGTAACATTCAGGTCCTTACTCTTTACGTTTAGGTCCTTTCTCCGTTTTTCTCGGGAAAAAAATGTTTTTGTCATTAGAAATATGTGTGCAGCTCTATCTCTAGACTTTTTCCCCACCTCGATTTCCCATCTCGATCTCTAATATTTTTAAAGCATGTATTATTACTCCACGAACGCGTCGATCTCTGATATTTTTTAAAACATATCTCTAATATTTTTCGCCCTTTTCTCTCTAGACTTTTTCCTCGTCGTAGTTTTCCAGCTCGGTCTTCAATGTTTTCCAAATAATTCGTCGAAAGAGATATTTCTACAACTCTATCTCTCTATTTTTCCCCCGTTTCGCTCATCATTTCGATGATTTCAAAAATTAAATGCTACCGAAAAAAACATTTTTTCCTCGAAAAAACGACACGCGCGACGTGTTACGCCGCGGAAAATTTCCTAGTCATCACTTGACTTGGTAGACTTGGGGCTCTCTCTTTCACGTGAACCAACATGTGTTTATTTTGTTTTGTTAGCATGGAGCGCTGGAGCTGGATAGTCCGTTGTTCTGTTCTTCTCTTGCCGTAATGTGTTAATGCATAAACAAGATACATATTATGGCTCCTTAACGCTAATTAATTGCTTGGCTGATAAAATTCATCCAAAGTAATGTAAACATTGCATTGCAGGACTAGTTTGTTGCGGCGATTATCTCAAAAGGATATACAATCTCTTTTTTCGTTGAAACATTTAGTAAGTAGAAAAGTGCTGTTGGGGTGGGGGACAGCCCGAGACTGCACTATTGATATGTGAACGTTAAGTCGTTATCTTTGGGTAGACCAAGACAAGAAATGTACGATTCGTTCTTTTATCTAAACAGCGTAGCCCTTTTATCTGAACATTTGGCAAATACAGAAGCCTATACAAACATTTTGTCATTACCAAACTAACCAATCCTCCATTTGGAGGTGCTAACATGCAACCACATGAATCGTGCTAGCTAATGAATTAATAAGGTCATTACGGAACAGATCTAGATATGCACATATAGATACTCACAAAATTCTAAAAAAATTATCATAGATAGGGGAGGTGTGCTTCTATAATTATATAAATTTGAAGACTAAATGCAATAGCATTTGAAGGATATGAAATTGACAAGCAGCAAACAAAGAATGCTAAATAGCGACGATATCACTATCCAGTTGAAATTATCTTTTTCGTATCTTTCAAATGAAATTGATTTTGGTCATCAAATTTTGCAAAGTTGCATAATCTCACCTCTGCTACGTATGGTAATTTGTTGAGATTTTTTTAAAAGCTTTACATGTCGGCTCTGTAGTAAAATAATATATGGACGGTAATAAATATTATTGTAATAGATGGTAAAATCAAATGAGAATCAGTCATAAAATGTTACGCACCTTTTCAGTTGTAAAATCTTACATGTATCTGTAATTTGGTGTTCATTTGATAGTAAACCACTCTTATCGTGTAAAATCCACAAAAATCATATGTAAAAGTTTTGAACAAATTCTCAAAAATTACCATACATAGGGAATGTCAGCTTCTATAACTCTGAAAATTTTCAAGACCAAAACCAATAGTATTTGAAATAAATGAAATTGACAAATAGCAGACAAATAGTCGAAAACAGTGACAAAATCTCTGTACACTGTGAGAACACTAAATTCTTAGGATATCTACACTGAATCTCTAGCCGAGGTGTGTGTCCATATGGCCTTTTTACTATCTGTCCCTAGGGCTGGAAAATAAGCTCGTGGCTCGGCTCGGGCTCGCCCGAGCCTGGCTTGACTCGCACAGGCTCTTGGCTCGGACCGAGTCTGAGCCAAGCTTATTTTTCAGGCTCACGAAAACACCGAGCCGACTGGGCTCGACCACCCAGATGTCTCGCGAGCCAAATCGGCTTGGTGGCCCAGCCCATGCCCATCTATTCAGAAGCAAAGCCCGCTAGGTGCCAGCCCAATAGCCCACTCCTATTCTCGTGAGTCCTGATCGGTTGATCTCTTCAGTCTCCACTTCTCCAGATTTCACTCCCGTGCGCAGTTGTCTGCCCATCTCCCGTGCGGCGTGTGTAGCGCAGTTCCCCTCCCCACCTTCTTGCGCAAGGCGCAGCGCACACAGCAAGCCAGAATCACCGCCTCGCCGGACTGCCGGATCGGAGTCGTCGCCTCACCGGACTACCGAATCGGTCAGCGCGCCTCCCCTTCCTCCCCTCATCCACTGATCCAAGCGCCTCAAGGGCTCAAGGCCACGTTCGCCGCTGCGTCACTCCTTTGCCTAGCGGCCACCGCGCCGCCCCCCGCCGTGTCTCCCATCTAGCTTCAGGAACTCGGCCAAGGTCACCGAGATTCGAGGGTTTCCTCGGGCTCCAGGTTCACAAGGGCTTCAGGAATGGGGTCGACACGCTCGGGGTGGTCACCATGATCGCCACTCGCCAGAGAGGTCGCGGACTGCCGAACTCGCGGTCTGGGTCCGTCGGAGTCTCGGAGATGTTGGGGCGGTTTTTAACTTTTGATATATGTAGAGATGATTTGATATATATGTAGAGATGTTGGGACTCGCGAAATCGAATACTTATATTTGATATATATACAGATTTGAAAGTGCATTTAGGCACTTATGTTATTTTGGTGATTAATGACAAACGCATATAATGACAATCTATGTAATTGTGTAAATGCTTAACTTAGTGTTTAACAAATGACAAACCTTTAGTATGATTATATTGCTAATGAGACTAACATGTTTATTGCCAAGTTGAGTATTAGTGTATTAATCTCATCTATTTAGAGGAAAATCAAGTGGATAGTTAAGCAAAGATAAGGTATGCAATCTCGGTATCCCTTCTATATTTGTTATTGCATTCCTCTTGTGCAAATGCATAGTGAACTTCAAGTAACATGTTGATTATATATATGCACATTGGTTCAAGTTATATTTATTTGTGCATATATATTCATTTGAGTTCATTATGTGCTTTGCTTTTAGTATGCATGTATTAACTAGAGTTAAACTTCACATTGCTATAGATTGACTTGGTGCACGCATGTTTTAGTTGTGTATCTTCTCATGCACCTCTCCTAGTGAAGTTTAATCTAGAGTTGGATCACATGTTTACTCTTATTCCAAATATTATTTGTACATGTACAATTCGTGTATATTCTTCATGTGCTTCATTTAAAATAAAGACTGTGATCCTTTGCCATGATTTAATTTGTTCGTCATATTGGCAATTATCTCTCTAGTGCATATAGATCAATTACATATTCATCATGATGCACTTAGTAGAGAATATTTATAATGTCAAGTGTTTCCATTCATGTTGTGCTTCTTTATTTAAAACACTTGTGGTAATCAATTGCTCTCAAATATCAATTCATTCATATCTATTGAGATTTTGGGACTAATGTCTTTCATGAGTGATTTGGAAAGAGTTAGGTCCCGTGTGTGTATGATGACCAAGATATCTTGGAGGATGATCGTTAAGCTGAGGTCAACAAGACAGCGGTGTCACCAAGAGTTGAGGACTAAGTCAAGATCGACTTTGCGTGGAGATCGTCGGAGAGGATGATCAAGTCAAGGTTGATAGGACGAGAGTCTCATGAGGTGAATCATTTGGTGAAGGTCATCATGCACATTGCATCCACGGAGAAGTCGACATGCGGATTGAATGTAAGACTTAGATTTTTCGTTTGAATTTGAGTCTAAGGATTGCCGTACTATTAAGAGGGATGCTCCATTGAATGACTTTTAGATGTGTCAAGTGCTCAAATGATCCATCCTTGTGAAATTTAGAGAGAGAGTGGTGTTGGTGGTGCCGGAAAGTGAAAGATGTAGGTCTCCTTTGGATTCTTGGTGAAATCTGTATTTATCCTTTGAGATTTGGGTGGTGAAACCTTGTTAGTTGGGTAGCTCTTGTTCTTAGCTTTTAATAGAGTCCAAGTTCTCTGAAATCGGAGTCCGAAGTCAAAAGTTATGCTCGTTTTGGTCGAGCTGCTCAGTGCATATCGGATAGTCCGATGAGGACTTAGAAAATTTCTGAAACATCATTGAAAATGGGTACTCTCTGGAAATATCGGATAGTCCGATGTTTGATATCGGACAGTCCGATGTTCACTTGGAAATCTGGAGTTTTACACACATCGGATAGTCCGATGTTCAATATCAGATAGTCCGATGTGGGTCTAACCAGGGCATAACGGCTAGTTTTTTTGGAGCCTCTATTTAAAGCCCACTCCTTCCCATTCGAGATGTGGCCGTTATCCTGCAGCTTTGAGGTGTTCTCCTCTTGTTCTTGAGCCCCCTAAACACCTCTTTACCCTTAGATCTAAGTGATCCCCTTTGTGAGAAGGGTAGGGAAGAGTTTGAGGAGTGAGGTGTTAGATTGAGTGGATTTGAGTTGTTTGAGCACTTGATTTCATCTCCAAGCTTGTTCTTCGTGAGCATTTGTTACTCTTGGAGGTTGAGGACTCCTAGACGGCTAGGAGGTCGCCTACGAGCCACCGGAGCTTTGTGTGTGGTTGGCCGTAGGAAGTTTGTGAAGGCCGGATTCCGCCTCCGCATGGGAAGGAATCAAAGAAGTGAAGACCGTGAGTGCATTTGTGCAACACCGGAGGAAGAGGGTTGAAAGAGACCGGCTCAAGCGTCAAAGGAGTTGAAACCCGTGAGTGCATTTGTGCAACACCGGAGTAAGAGGGTTGAAAGAGACCCGACTCAAGTGTGACCGAGCCGCTTCAACGGAGACGTGGGATCCTCAGGATCCGAACTTGGAAAAAACCAATCGTGCATCAAATCTTTGGTTTGGTCTTTTCTTGTTGCTTTAATTAAATTTGCCTTGAAGTAATTGTTATAGCTAGCCTTCTACTCATTTGTTGCTTACCCTAGTCTAGCTCTAACTTGTGATAAACCTGATTGCTCTCGCTCTTATCGGATAGTCCGATATTCAAAGTCGGATAGTCCGATTCTTTTCCGCTGCTAATTAAGGTTTAATTTAATAATCGCCTATTCACCCCCCCTCTAGGCGACATCCCTGTCCTTTCAAGATTGCATATATTTGATATATGTATAGACGATTTTGATCGAAATCGAATGATTGCTTCTTAGTTCTTGACTTCTTGTACGTCAGTTAAGTTTGGATGATGAAAGCTGTGTAACAATTTCTTATTTCTCTATCCAACTCCAACAGCATTGAGTTCATCAATGGAATTATGCATTGGTGCATGACTAATAACAGAAAAGAAATGATATGAGAATGTTTGGTGTGTTGTGCACTTGTGCTCACTCTTAGTCTCTAGATTCTATCAGTCAGAGATGCAAATTTGTATGTTTTCAGTTTGAGTAAGCCATAGTTTGTAAATTTGGCGCTGATGGTAATTTTGTTGAAATGGAGAATTGCAATGTGGCAAAGCTACTAGCTTCAAATGTCACTTTTGGAGCAGTGCTTCAGATATAGTTTGAATACACATTAAAATTTGGCAATTGGCATTTGGCAGGCATGGAGATGGAATCATCCGTGGCGAAAGGGAAGGGGAAGAGGACCTCAGCCTGGCCACGGCTAAGCATTAGTGGTGCCTCTCTAGCCAAGCTGGTAAGCATGCTTAGACTTAGTCTTAGCTAAGAATCTATATCTATATGGTAAAAAACATGGAATCATCATCATGCCAGTATGTGACGTGATTTTTGTTACATGTTCTCAGGTTTTATGCAAGGAAAGGGAACAAACGACTAAAATTGAGGAAGAAGATAATTCTTATAACATGAACGATGCGATGTCCGAGGACGAGATAGCAATGCCAGGTGATCAAGAAGAGGGTGAGCATATGACAATTGAAGGCTTCGAGGAGGATAAAGATAATTCTGGGGATGGTAGTCTTGGTAGAGCTCGTCAAAGAGGGAAAAACAACAAAAGGGGGTGAAAGTCAAGGGTGAAACATCATCTAGTGTTTGGGATGCGTTTACAAAGATGAAGGTGCCATCTCTGACTGAAAAGGGAGTGATGATATCAAAGGCACAATATGGGTACTATAAGAAGTTGTATTCTTACAAGCAAGGGTCAACTATGTCACATCTATTGAGACATAGGAAGAAATGTGACACGTACTTAAGTCTTTGGCAAAGAAGTGAGATCAAGCCCTTCTAAACTTTGCTTCTTCGAAGGCAGGTGATTCTGGGTCTGGTCTTCCAACTATTATTGCTCCTAGAGATTATAATCATGAGCAAGTTAGAAAATTATTTGCGAAGATGATAATAGTTCATGAGTACTCGTTCAGGATGGTTGAGCATACATGGTTTAACATAGCAATGAAGTATTTAAATCCTTCCTATGAGTTCATTGGTAGAAAAACAATTAGAGCTGAATGCATGAAGGTGTTTCAATCTGAAAGAGAATCATTAAGAAAGGTCCTTAAATATGTGGATAGCATTGCCTTAACCACTAATTTATGGACATCTAATCAAACATTATCCTATATGTGTTTAGTTGCACACTACATTGATAATGATTGGAAAATGCAATGCTGTGTGTTGAACTTTTTTGAGTTAGATCCTCCACATATTGGACCTGTCATAGCTCAAGCTGTTTATGAGTGCGTTGTTGCTTGGAAGATAAAGGATAAAATCATTTCCATCATTTTGGATAATCCTTCGAACAATGATGTTGCTGTTCGTGGTTTAAAGGCAAAGTTTGCAGCTAGACAAGGCAATGCTTTCCTCGCAAAATATTTTCATGTTCGGTGTTGTGCTCGTATTATCAATTTGGTAGTGAATGATGGGAAAGCCGTGTTAGCACCTCTCATAAGTAACATAAGAGAAACTGTGAAGTACATCAAAAAGTCCCTTTCTCGCTTGCATAAATTTGTCGAAATTTGTAGATCTCTTGTATTGCCAATTGGGGAAGGGTTGAAACTAGATGTATCAATAAGGTGGGGTTCAACATATAAGATGTTGAGTACTAGCATTGCATACAAGGAAGCTATACAATCATATGCCGATATAGATGCAAATTATAGATGGGAGCCTACAGCTGCAGAATGAGATTTGTTTGTAGCAATTGAGCCAATCCTTGCATCTTTAGCTAAAGTTAGCACTACATTCTTGAATGTTCCTTCTTAATTACAACCTTGCAATGTGTTGGGACTTGGGACATATTTAAGGCGAATTAATTCGTGCACATAGTTTCTTGTTAGACATGAACTAAACATATATTAATGCAATCCACATGTACTATATTCATACTTTTATTTTCGGGGGAGGCCCTCGCACTCTCTCTCTCCTACTGCTACCAAAGTCACAACTTTTGTGGTACTAATAATTAGGTCAAAAAGAAAGCCTCAATGTAAAAAAAATAATATAACACCAATATTAAACTTGGAAGTTTTCTAGGACGCTTGGCGCGCCACGTCAGCGTTTGCAGGACGTGCCCGCCCGATGGCCCTCCACGTCCCCCGCAACAACAGCGTTGAGGTCACCCGTGCGTATGACTGGCTCCTCATTTGCCCACGTCGCTCGTGTTGCTCGCCGGGTTGCCTTCCTCAAGTAATTTGGCATCGTTACTTTTCGGCGTCAAGTGCCTTGTGCAATGAAGGGCTTCGCTGAAAAGGCGTCGTAGCGTCGAACCCCACCCGTGACACCCCGCACAATTTTTTGCCGAGCGACGCGTGGAGCAGGGCGCCAACACATGTTTTCTCGTGGAAAGGTGACCAAAAATTCCCGAAATTACAGATTGGTCCTTTTTTTGGCAGGGAGACCCACCCGAATCTTACGGATTTTTTTTGAAAAGGTGCTTTAAATTTAACAAAATTAAAGATTAGCCCTTTTTTGTGGAGGACCCTGAAACTTCTGTACTTTTGAGAAAAATAGGCCTGAAATTTTCTAGAATTACAGATTAGTCCATGTTTTTGCTAGAAAGCCCTAGAGATTTTTTTAGAATTACTTCTAAGTCCCTTTCTTCGCGGTAAGGCCTTGTTGTCCCGGAAATACTGCCCAAAAAAATTATTTCAGAGTCTCGAAATCTTTTTAAGATTACGTGAGATTTATCCCAGAGTCCCAAAAGCTTTTCGGAATAGCAACAGACGTAGCGAAAATTATACAATTTGTCTCGGAGATTTTTGAAAATTATGTCTAGATCCCTTCTTTCACTGGAATGCCCGGATATCGCATTACGGCTAGCGCAATGCGGCGTGGCGTGCGCCGCGCCCACGTGTCTAGTAGCTATTAAGCTTGGAAAGAATGCAGTGCATGCAGCCCACAAAATACATTTTTTGTGAAAAGGCCCTCTGAAAATTCTAAAATCGCGAACAGGTCCTTCCATCATTTATTCTGCAAAAAAGTCCTGGAAATTCCAAAATCATAGACAGGTCCTTTGATGTCTATTTTTCAAAAAGGCCCCTGTAATTCCGCAAATTCGACCCGGACGCTGGTTCTTCGACCCGGGAGATTCTGAATTCACGAACAGGTCCTTTCACCGGTTATTTTGCAAAAAAGACCCCGTAGTTCCGCGAATTCAACACGCGCACCGGTTCTTTTGCCCCGAGAGATTTGAAATTGTGTTTAAGTACGATTATTTTGTAAAAAAAGTCCTTTCACAAATTCGACATGGACACCGGTTCTTAGACCTAGACTATCCAGCCAACTTTTAGCCTGGTTATTTAAACCCGAGAGATTTCGGGTAAGTCCTTATAGAAAAATCGTCGTTACGCAAATTCGCTGACGGCTCCTAGCCAACTAATTTTTAAAAAACACCTAAAAAAAAACAAAATTGCATTTTTTAAAGAAAAAAACTCGGATCGAGTTTTTTCAGTGGGCACAGCATCCCGTGCCTCTCTACCTAGTAAAGCTTAAAGCTGGGAGCCTAGAGAACGTATGTCAGGATCATGCTCCCAATCTGAACATAAATACTATTCAATTATTATCGGTATGATTAGATTTTATTCATAGATTTTACTACCATACCAGAGGTTTAGCAGTCTGTGCAGTAGTAAAATGTTATAATACATTTGGTAAAATGACAGTAAAAACTCATTCGTGCAGCGTTTATTAGCGAGACTTAAATCATTATGTTGCTCTCGTGGTCAGTAAGCTATTTGTGAAAACCGTTCATACATCGAAGCTGTCAATAAAAAGTTATAGTCAAATCAAAGAATACAGAGATTCATACACAAACTAGAAACACATTACAGAAGACATTTTTACTAGTCGGTCATGCTCACTAGTAATGTGTTTCGTAGTTTGTATATATATGAATTTGTTTTTTCTTTGATTTAGTCATAACCTTTTATTGATAGATCCGATTCATAAACTGTTTTCACTAGTAGCTTGCTAATGATGAGAGCAACCACTGATATAAATCTCGGTGCATAAAACAAATTTTACTATCCGTATATATAGATGTTACTATCGGTATATATAGATTTTACTATCATACATAGATTTTACTATCATACAGTAGTAAATTAATGTACATTTGGTAGTAAAATTTGATTTATGTGATGTTTATTAGCGAGACTTATTTATGTTGTTCCTCTCGTCATCAGTTATCTGATGGTGAAATTTGTTCGTGAATCGAACATGCGAAAAAAAGTTATGGTAAAACAAATAGAAATCAGATTCATGTATACATCTTTGCATCTCTCGGTCACACACATGGATGCATTAATTATGGATGATTAATATTCCTAGGCTTGGTTGTGAATTTCATAGCACTAATTAGCGGAACACTAGGCTCGGTTAGACTGTAAAACCGACCGACGAGTAGAATTGCTTAAACTATACGTAGCTACAGTATATTTTTGACGCCATGGCGTGCTACCTTGGTCTGAGATATTTCACCATGTCATATAGGTTAAGTTGCAGAGCTCGGATCAAGAGGGTGGGCAGATGAGGCGTTCGTGTTCTTTTCCCTCACAGCTCGTTTGGTTGGAGGGAATTGACGGAAGGGAATAGGAATTGAGAGAAGTGGGTTATAAAATCCTTTGATTGGTTGGTGGAAATTGGAGAAAGGAATGGGAGTTTGCAACTTAAACGTAGGGAATTCAAATCCCTGCCTGGCCCCTAGGAATTAAAGTCTCACTTAATGTCCCTGCCCATTCCTATTTTCCAACGATGTCAACCGGCCATCAGTTGAATCGAGAGGAGGGAAGACGACAAGCGAGCAGGGCCGTTCCAAACATTTTGGGGGCCCTAGGGCAAAATCAAAAGTAGGGGCCCTATAATCTAAAAAAAACATAGAACACAGCTATATATATATATATCAATCAATATCTAATATGTTCAATAATTTAAAGATAACAGGAACTATGGTCTATGGACGAAAGAAATATTACTTGTATAGAAGATCACGCTTGAGACTTGATGAAAAGATCACTTCGGCCAATAACGATCAAGGAAAACCACTATGTTTCACCTAGAAATGCAAACAAACAAGCCCATCAAAGTATAATAATCATATAAAACAAACTTTTTCCTGATCAATTGGGTGAACTAGTTATACACTTTCATTCAGAGCCAGTTGACTAAATCTTTATTTTCGATCAGTGATGATTGTTGAATGTCATATCACATATTATTCATCAAAACAGTTACAGCATTACCTCCCACACCACCAACAGTTAATATTGACTGAACAGCTACGCCACAAGCCTCAGCAAGAGCCATCACACCAAGTCTCCAAGTGCAATTAGTCCCAATGACGACACCTTATCAAAGGCAGATAACCTGGCTTGATCAGCACTTAAGGCAGCTTGGTTTGTCATAGCTTTTGCGATGAAGTTGGTTTTGCACCTATGAAGGAACCAGACAAAAGAGAGAACAAATGCACCCCTCCATGCCTGTGGAAGATAAGCTGATATGCTTGGTGCAATAACTGCAGCCCTGAGGAAGTGGAAACATCAGAATAATGAATATTTTGAGAAAATATAAAAACAGAATATAAACGGTCTAGATATGTCACATGAACAGATCTAGATATGTCACATCAACCAAGCATCATATGATACAAATCTTTGTCATCAATCGTTACTTAATTTTGGCTTGGTCTGTAATGTTAAAAATGAAACTCTAACCAGTATAAACGGTCCGCCTAGAACTTTCTCAAACCATGTCCATGCTTACCATCACAATTACAGGATAACCTCAACTCGATCGGAGTGAGTCTGCTCCCAGGCCCCAGCTCCGATTCACATTATCACATAAGCACAAGCACTCGACGAAAACAAAACAACACGGGAGGGCTGATGAGTGATGATCGAGGGATACCTGCCGGACCAGGCGGTCAGAGATCAGAGATGCCGAGGGCGCTGGCGTCTACGGACTACGAGCTCGGCGGCGGCGGCCGTGGCGAGCGAGCGCGGCCTCGCGGCAGGCGATAAGGCGAGAGGAGCCGCCAGGCACCAGGGCCTCGCCGGCAGCGGAGCCGGCGCGAAGAGGAGGAGGCGGGTGGCGACGAGCCGACGAGCACGAGCAGCATTCCGATTTGGGAATTGGGGAGGAAGAGGAACCGAGAAGACAGGCCTTGCGCTGGTCTTCGATTTTTAGAGGATACAACAGCAGTAGTCTACTGGGCCTTGGGCTGGGCCGCCGGGGGCCCCTAGTTCTCGGGGGCCCTAGGCCGTCGCCCCGAGTGCCCTGGCCCAGGAACGGCCCTGCAGGCGAGGGCCAAACCGGATATGCATGGATCCAATTAGCCACGTTGCATCTAGTCCATAACTGAGGTGGCACGTCACTGAGACCACATCCCAGGTCAGTAGAAAAAGCCCACCAGGGGGTATGTCATTCAACCATGCACTTGCGAAGGTAGAGGCGTGTGACACAAAAAATTTATAGGGGTAAATCAAATTCAGACAAACTTTAGGGGGTATTTTCAATTTTCCCTTAGTTCTATGATTGCTAACAGTCATCATTTGGACTAAACTAATTAACTATGGCATTTACATGGGCTTTCAAACAAACCCTTTTAGTTAGTCGAGGTAAGAAAAATAATAGCGACGAGAAAAAAAAAATTGTAAAGGATTTCGCTATAAAAGCTCTGGAACTTGCCTTGCCCGGTGCACCGACTCCTTAATCCTAAACACCCAGCAATTCTGAGACTGCGCGCGCTTAAAGAAAAAGAGAAGCAATTCTGAGACTGATTGTTCTGACTTCTGAGAGGGGCTGGCGATGGCGGAGACGGTGCTGAGCATGGTGGGGAGAGCCGTCAGCGTGGCCACTTCCGCCGCTGGCCAAGAGATGAGCATGCTGATTGGCGTGCAGAACGAGATCTGGTACGCAATCATCATCGTGTTCTCTATTCTTAGGAGCATTTTATTCTACTGGATCAGCTTCACTTTGCGATGACTCGCTGGTTAGAACACTAGATTTGCAATGAAATTCTTCGAACTCGTGACTCACAGGTACATAAGAGACGAGCTGAAGACGATGCGAGCGTTCTTGATGGCTGCTGAAGTTACTAAGCAGAAAGACGAACTGGTGAAGGTGTGGGCAGAGCAAGTCAGAGATCTAGCCTACGACATCGAAGATTGTCTCGAGGAGTTTGCCGTCCATGTGGGGCGTCAGAGCCTATCATGGCAGCTGATGAAGCTCCGACACAGCCACCGAATCGCGGTCCAGATTCGCAGCCTCAAGTTAAGAGTTGAAGAAGTGAGCAACAGAAACGCTCGCTACAATTTAATCAAGCCTGCTCCTTCTAGCAGCGTGGATGACTCTACAAGCAACGTGGAAGTGGTTCGGTATCAAGCTGCTCACTATGTTGATGAAGCTGACCTTGTTGGTTTTGCCGGTCCCAAAAGGGAGCTCCTTGACATGATATCAAGTAATGATGGTGCCGAAATCCAGGTAATTTGGGTTGTCGGAACCGGTGGGCTGGGCAAGACCACTCTTGCCAAGAAGGTCTATGAAAGCTCAGAAATCAGCACCAAGTTTGCATGCCGTGCTTGGATCACCGTCTCACAGTCATTTAACCTGAAGGAGCTACTCAAGGACATGATCAGGCAATTTCTTGAGCCAGATTCATTGGAAAAACTATTGAAAGAGCGTAAAGGACTGGCAGTGCACGAGAGTGACCTTGCTGATCACCTCAAGGAAGGGCTCAAGGACAGAAGGTACTTTCTCATTCTTGACGACTTGTGGACCATGAAGGCATGGGATTGCATTAACCCTATTTCTTGGGGAAATAATGAGAAAGGTAGCCGAGTTGTGGTAACAACAAGAAATGGTGACTTGGCAGGAGGCAGTTCTAACTCACACAGCTACCAACTTAAAGCTCTAGAGAATGAGGATGCTACCAAGTTGCTGTTAAGAAAAACAAATAGAAGTCCTGATGGCATAGAGAAAGATAAAATGAAGGAAACATTTGATAAGATATTAAAGAAATGTGGAGGTTTACCGCTAGCTATTGTCACAATAGGAGGCCTCCTTGCAACAAAAGATGTAAAAGAGTGGGTAAATCTGTATAACCAACTTCCATCCGAACTTGAGAGCAACCCAAGCCTAGAAGCAATGAGGAAGGTGGTAACCCTGAGTTACAACCACTTACCATGTCATCTTAAGCCTTGCTTTCTATACCTAAGCATCTTTCCAGAGGATTTTGAGATCCCAAAGAGGCGTTTGGTAGGCAGATGGATAGCAGAGGGGTTTGTTAAAGCCAGGGATGGGATGTCCATTGAGGATGTTGGAGATAGTTACTTCGATGACCTCATCATTCGAAGTATGATTCAACCATCAAAAATAAATACACAAGGGACAGTCAAAAGTTGTCTAGTTCATGATATCATGCGTGATATCATAGTCTCATTGTCTAGATATGAAAATTTTGTACACTTGATTAGGGATAATGTGACTAGTGTAGCAGAAGAGAACTTCCGTCATGTAGCATACCATGGTAGCAAGTGCCCAAAGATAGGCATTGATTGGAGTCATGTCCGATCGTTAACTCTGTTTGGTGAGAGACCCATGGAGCCAGCACCTTCACTTTGTTCACCCCAATTGAGGATGCTAAGAGCCTTGGATCTACAGGATGCAAATTTTGCAACCACACAAAAAGATATCAACAACATAGGGTTGTTGCGCCACTTGAAATATGTGAATATTCAGTATGCTCAAGGATATTCAAATATTTATGAGCTCCCAAGATCCATAGAAAGATTACAAGGCTTACGAACTTTGGACATAAGAGACACTTATATTACAACCCTGCCAACAGAGATTACTAAACTCCAGTCTCTCTGTAGCCTCCGCTGCAATAGAAAATCAAGCTATGATTATTTTAATCCAGCTGATCCTAAAGGATGCCTGAAGACCGCATTGTATTTGTGCCTACCAAAAATATTCACACCTTTATTTGATCGTGACGTCCGTGCCGAGGCAATTGCCGAGTTACATATGGCCTGTTCGACCCGTTGGTCTGAGACAGATGGTGTGAGGGTGCCAAGAGGGATCGGTAACTTAAAAGAGTTACAGAAGCTAGAGGTTGTGGACATCAAAAGAACTAGTAACAGAGCAATCAAAGAGTTGGGGGAACTAAGCCAGCTAAAAAAATTAAAGGTGGCAACAAAAGGGGCCCCCATCAACAAATGCAAGATACTTTGGAAAGCAATTCAGAAGCTTTCTTCGCTCCAATCTCTTTCTGTTGGTGCCGCAAGTATTCAGGGACTGGGACTCGAGTGGCTGGATTCTGTTCCCTCTCCTCCTCCACTCCGGAGGACCCTCGTATTGGATGGATATCTTGGAGCGATGCCCAACTGGTTTCGGAATTTCACGCAGTTGGTGAAGCTCAGGTTACGGGAGAGCCAACTAAAGGAAGGTGGAACCATGGGGATACTTGCGGCACTGCCCAACCTCATGTTCCTGTGTCTTTTATCGAATTCTTATACCGGGGAGAAACTAGTGTTCGGAGCTGGAGAATTCCCAAATCTCAGGAGACTTGATATTTGGGGTTTGGGGCAACTGAGAGAGGTGAGTTTTGAGGAGGGCGCCTTGCCCCAGATGGAAAGGATACGAATCAGCAGTTGCAGGTTGTACTCAGGGATTATTGGTATCAAGCACCTTCCAAGGCTCAAGGAGATTTCAATTTATTTCGGTAGTCGAGTGGACAACCTTGGTATGCTGCAAGAGGAAGTGGACGCACACTCCAAGCATCCCGTGTTGCGAATGTGGGGTGACCGGAATTGGCATGAACTGGGGGATTCTCACCGTGATGCTTACTGTGATGCTCGCCATGTTGCTCAATGTGATTTGGAAGCCCTTACTAAAATTCTTGGTGACAACAAACGACAGGTCAGTGCTGCACAGCAGCTAGTTTCTCTTTCGTTCAAGTAGCGGCTATAAACTTGAATATTTTATACTCACAATTCCCCTCTTCTCATGTTGTCTCTAGTGAAACCGTTAAACCCAACAACGAAGATGCCTGCTAATGTGTGCGTGCTTCTTCACCTCGGTTGACACCCGCTCAGGTCACAGCCTTCTGATGCCATGCTGGTAACGCTCAAATCTCCCTCTCTTTGTTTCATTCGAGTATTTATCGCAATGTTTGCCAGATCCTTTTGGAGTATTTTTGTCTGCTGTGCAAGTGTTTGTCAGAATGTCTGTAGGAGGTTGCGCGTATTTGGTAGCTCGGCAAATTTAGTTTTCCAGCATGTTTTGCTACGAGCTTTAAATTTGGACAGAATTTGTGTCTGTATATGCATTGGAAATTAAAACCATATGCCTAATATACTGGGTTCAACTTGTAAAATGTGAAGGCTATAAATTGCCCTAAACCTCTCATGTCATTGTGCGCACAGAATTTTACCTAGATCTTTCCTATTCACATCTTAGACATGTAAAATTACACTTTATCTGTGCTGACTCCATAATTTAGTTCCACAACATATACAGATTCCTCCAAAGAAGAAGACACAGGACACGTCACCAGAGGTATGCATTATCTTAACTAATGTCAAGTATGCAATCACTTTTGTCTTATCAATTTGCTACAAGGCACTAAGTTTCTGTACTAGAAAACAAAACCTTCTGTATTCTTTAGCTTGCGATGAGCTTGAGTACATGAATGGTGATTCATGGATTCCTGTTTTAATTGCTTTCAATTTTGGACAAGTCGCAGTCTCTGCAAGACATTATTTATTTCATTAGCACATATGCTGTTATGTTTATGCTAAGTTATCACATTACACTAGTTATATTGTAAAAAATTTGTTATGTTTATTCTTACTGAATTATGCTTCAATTGCATATTTGACCTGCTGATGGTTTTCCTTTTTAAAAAGGAAGGTTAGATATTTGATAAAAAGAATGTTCGACTTGGGGTTGACTGGTACTGATGAGAGGCTAAGACAAACCCAAAATGCAATATTGTATCATTATTTCCATTGCCGTCGACCTACTGGAAATGTAAAAACTATCTCATAGCAAGTTTTGCATGCTGCAACCTGCAGGTGATTGCTTTTTTATATCCATGGTCTTTTGCTTCTATTTCCCCCCTTATCTCCAGCAAACCCATCTGTTAAAGAGAAAAAAAATCACACTATTTGTTTGTTAAGGATGAATTACTATTGCATAGTTTTTTTGGCTTGTCAATTATTTCTGACATAATCGTGATATATGCAATATAATATGTGTTAATTGTAGTAATTTTTTGTATCGATCTTGTCTGTTGGACACACTGTAACCTTGAGCTGGGCTCTGTTTTTTTTAATTGGGATAGATCCCATTTTCCATTAAGCAACGGAAATAAAAAAGTTTATAGATTGAGTTTAGAAGTATCTCCTATGAACATAAGTTTCTTAAGTTTTTATGAAATTTGAACCAACCTCCTGTTGCCAAACTTTGCATGGCATGATCAACTCACGATGCAGCATGCAACTTGACTTTTGGTGCACAGATTGATTGGTTGACCTTACCCTTTGTTGAAGATTTACTAGTGAGGAGCATATAGGATCCCCGTTTATCTCATGCTTGTTTCTAATTGATTCACTGAGTTTTACCTCTCATTTGAAGGAAATAAACTCATGCTTTGTAAGTATTCAACTAGAGAGGAGATGTGGAAGACCCAATTGAGTAGAGAAGATTCATTACACAACCACAACCACAATCAACCAAGTTTTTTGTCCCAAACAAATTGGGGTAGGCTAGGAATGAAACCCAAAAAAGTCAATAAAACCCCTAAACCTTCGATCTTAGGTCGTGGTTCCGGTATATGGATCACCAACTTCCATGCACTCCTATGTAACACCAACTCTTTGGATACATTCCAATCCCTCAAGTCTCTTTTAGCTGCTTCTACTCATATCAGTTTCGGTTAACCTCTACCTCTTCTTGAACAGGTCCTTGAACAGGCCAAATGTTTGTGTACAGACAAACCTTTCCGGTAGGTAAGTTATACTGTTGTCATTCTTGTAACGTAAAGCAACTTAGTCAATTCTAGACATTTGCAAAATGCAGTGATGATGACAAATGTGCAATCTTTCAGGTAGAATGGCTGGGTGAAGCTTGATGTTGAACACTGCAACCGTTGCCACTTCAGGCAGAATTGGAGTCAGTGCTGCCATTGGAGATCACAATGACCAATTTGCTGTATGGATCACATCCCCATCCCCTCTCACACCGAGCTAGCTGAACGCTATGTGATCAAACTGGCGGTGGAGTTTGCCATTTCGTTCAGCTTCCAAATGTGCTGGTGGCCTCGGATGTGCTGCAAAGTGAAGTTCCCAGTGTTGCGAATAACTTCATTTCCAAAGCTCAGACTGAGTTCACAACTGGGACTTGCTGGCCCTGATTCCCTTGACAATGATCATTTCTTCCACTACACGATTGACCAACTTGATGAGAAGCCCCAGTCTTGGACTAACAGCTTCCAGTGCCTAGGAACATCAGTCGATCGCATTCTGTAATGCATTGTTCAGCGAATCGTTGGTTGATCTGCTTGCTCATATGTGCAATTATCAGCAGAGACTCTGTTTTCTAGTATTATCTATTTGTTGCTGCCACTATATTTGCACTTGATGTAACTGAAGAATGAGCACTTACGCTACTATTCAAGTTTGAATTTCTTGAAATACTCCTGCCATGACTATTCTATGTTTCACATGCCATATCATAGTAGATGCTATTGTCATGAGATGCAGCAGCAGGGTATTTCATTGTTCTGTTTTATCATCTCGCAATGAGTTAAAAAAGGAAAGCTGTGCTGTTTGTTACATCTTACGACTCAGTGGCGTATCCAGAAACTTAGCAAGGAGGGGGCTAAAATTGAGACCTCCAAACTAATATATATAATACATTAATATATATATATATATATATATATATATATATATATATATATATATATATATATATATATAGTATTTTTTCAGAATATAGAACTTGATGAATGATATATATAATATAAAAATACCAACACTTATCTAACAGTCATATATAATATAAATACGTAACATTATAAAGAAAAAAATGTACCAATCATTACTTTTTAAGAGTTGATAGTTGATATTTACGGGTTTTTATGTTTTGAAAACGCTACAATATATCTTCCATGTCTATCTTGAAAAATATGTCTCGCTCGATGTAGTATACTATGAGATCATTTAACCAGTCATCACTTATCTTATTACGCAAATCAATCTTGATAATCTTCATTGCCGAGAAAGCCCTTTCAACTGTAGCTGTGCTCACAGGTAAAACTAATGCTAATTCAATAAGCCTATAGACTAATGGATAAATAACATGCTTTTTTGCTTCAACCATCATCACCACGAGACTAGCAAGATCATCATAACTTGAAAATTCTTCTCTTCTCAAGTCATCAATGAATAAGTCAAGTTGTGCTTCTAAAACCACACGATCATATGATGAAAAATCATCTGAATAAATCTCTGAAAGCTGAAGAAGCCTACCATGTTCAAAATTTGCAAATGAATCTCTTGAGTCTAGACAAGCAATGCATCTCAAAAGCTTTATCGAAGATTCATTGAACCGATTGTTTAACTCGGTAGCTTCTCTAAATTTGTAGATAAGTTTTCCCTAAATTTGTCTAACTTAGGGAGGGCCACAGGTAGGGCTCCAACCCACCTACGCCCCCTGTAAATACGCCACTGTTACGACTGCTTGATGCTATCCACACTTCCAAAGGGAGATAAACACTCGCAGTTGCTATTTGTCCCTTTCCCGCTATAAATCACAAGTCTTCATCGATGGGGCCCAGCCTTGACCCGCTAACCTGGCAAAATTATTCCACACACACAAAGATAATTGAAGAAGAATACATAGAGCTAGCTAGCTTGTTCAAACTCTGCCTAACTCCATCGACCATCATACACAACATTACCTGACACCGGACTAGGGGTGGGACGATGCTAGATAGAGCCTCCCGCCACATCTGGAAGAGATGGGGTGGAAGTGTGTGATGTGCGTGGTGTGCTATGGTTGACCCCTCAACCACAAGACAATATGCTTGATGTCTCTTTAGCATGGTCATTGTGAGTAGCAAGGAAAACATGTTAGCAGAAATGTGACCGTAAGCAATAGAGAATTGATTGTGTTTTTATTAATCGAGCAATAGAATGCGGAATCCAACTCGGTGGGGTTTGTGTCTGCCATGGTAGTGATGTGCCTTAGTGGATCCTCTATTGCACGCATGATCGAAATCTCGATCCGTGTGCTGTACCACTCGACGTAGTTGTCATATGTGTGTTTTCATATGGGTTAGCCTCGTAGTGGACATTGTAACATCCCCATTTTTTCCTCTTTGAAAATCTTTTTGAGTAGTTTAGCCTTTAAAAAAATTTCACCATTTTATTTGGTAATTAAAGCTTAATATGGTATTTTCATAAATAAAAAATAATTTAATATGACCAATTTTCTAGTGAACAATTGTCAAAATTATTTTTTTATGTTCTTTTTGTTTGGAAGTATTTTCTAGATTTTTGGGAATTTTTCGAGTGCATTTTCTATTTTTTGAGCACTTGAGCTTCATCATATGCTGATGAACTCAATCCAGTTCACTCTAGTTTACTCTCTTGTTTGAATTTTGTATGAGCTAAGTATTTACATGTGTTGCAAATAAGAGAGCCCATGCTTTCTTCTGATTGAATCTTGATCGATTTGGATTTTGCGTGAAGCTATGGATTTGCATGTGTTGCAAAAGAGAGATAACTCATGTAATTTAGTTTATGTGGTTTTTGCATAGAGCTATGTTTTGCATGTATTGCAAAAGGTGAGAGTTCATGCGTCGGTGTTTTAGCTTATGATTTGATCATGTGTTAATCATCACAAGGCTAAGTAAAATTTATACTTTGTGTATACAAATGTGTTTTTGTAAAATATTGATTTGTTATTTGCAAATAAGTTAGAAGTTATGGTTTCGATCCTAGAGCATTAACATTTGCAAATGTGCTTTGCAGAGTGTCGGGATCATGCGTTGATTCTTATATGGCTAGAGGATTGATCTAAAAGGTTCTTAGTTTATTTGTAAATTATTTTGATCATGAGTTAATTATCAAATAGCTCAAGATTTGATCTTATTGACTCTTGCTAGCTTGTGTCACGCTCTTGATCAAGTTTATGTGAGGGATTTCGAGAAAATCAGATTTTAGACTTGAGTGACTACATTGGAGTTTTTGTTTTGTGACATTTAAAAATACCTATAGTTGCTTAAATCTTGAAAAAGAGTAAAAATTGTGGCCATCTTGATAAGCTTCGCATAGAGTTTAAGATCATCTAAATTGGAGTTCGGAGTAAAAAGTTGTGACCGTTCTAGTCACTGTAGCAGCGGTCATACCGTCCCAAGGGCGGTCATACCGCCTCAGGGGTGGTGTGAAAATTCCAGAGAAGCTATTTTTCTCTGTTTTTTAAGGCTGGTACTACCGAAGTATGAGTGGTATGACCACCCCATGTTTGGTATGACCGCACTTTCTATGTAACGTCTAGTTTTTTCTAGCTGTTGGACAGGAGGCCGGTGCTACCGACCCAAGGGTGATAGAACCTGGTTTTCTATGTCTTTTTGCCTATTTTACCCCCCAACGCCTAGTTTTTCTTATGGAGGCTATAAAAGGAGTCTTGGGGGCTACCATTTGGGTTTTTTGAGGTTTTGGAGTACTTGTTACTCTTTGTGGTTAAGTTGTGCATGTGTTGCACCTTCTAATTTGGTTTTTGAGCTAAGAGTGAGCTCTAATTGTATGTGTTGCAATTAGAAGATGATTTAGAGCCTTTTGTGCATGTGTTGCACTTGAGGGGAGCCTTGCGCATGTGTTGCACTCGGTGATCACCATTGTACATGTGTTGTACTTGGTAGAGATCAAGTTAGAGGGCTTGACTTGTACTCTTGGTGTTTGCCAACACCTAGATGGCTTGTGGAGGCGTTGTGCACGATGATCTTCTCAAGAAGATTGTGAGAAGGCCCGGTAAAGTTGTGAAAGTCGGAGCTCATCTACCCAGAGGGGGAAAGAGCTACCACTAGTGGCATTGAGGCGGGTGTTCAATTCGTGGAGCTAGTTCAAAGTGATTTGGGCTTACCTCAACGTGGATTAGAAGAGACCGGTAGATCTCTGAACACCACAATAAAATATCGGTGTGTCTCTTGTGATTTACATTCTATTCCTTATTTACATTTAAGCAATTTATGTTCATAAAATTGATTGATTGCTTATATTTAGAATTGGAAAATTATTGTTAGAGACATAATTAGTTAGTGCACTTAGTGAGCCTATTTGATTTAGGCTTTAAATTGTCAAAACCTTAGTTTATCACTTCCGCATATTTTATCTTTTAGGTTTTGACCTAAGGGTATTTAGGCACGAAAGTAATTATCATTTAGTTAGAATTGAATTTTTTAAAGCCACCTATTCACCCCTCTCTAGTTGTCATTCTTGATCTTACAAGTGTTATAGAGCTTGGTCTCTCATTTATTAGGCTTTACCGCTTAGCGAGTAACATTGTTAAAAAAAGTGCTAGGCGGTAGGCGGGCGGAGGCCCACTGCCTAGCGCTTAGCCCGCCTAGGCGTAAATCACAAAATGGCAGGTTGCAGCAAAACTAAAGAGTGAAAGACACACATGAAAGATGGAATATAGTCCCACATATAATATAGTCACAAAACTAGGTTCCACATATTATATAGTCAGAAAACATAGCCCCACAGATAACTAAGTTTCACAAAAGAGTGAAAGACACACATGAAAGATGGAATATGATAAATGATAAGATGTGATAGCATTAAATGCAATGAGCCAATGATCATGAAATGATAAATCCTCTAAAGGATAGAGCTTTCGTGGCAACACTTCGTTTTCGTCATCCTCAAACTCAACAGCCACCTCTTCCTCATTGCCTTCCTCTTCTTTGGATTGGAAATCATTATCATGAAGCTCTCTCACTCTTGCACTCCTACAAAATTCAAGTTGTTCACTAGTACCCATAGCTTCATCAAGTACTCTCCATGGTATACCGGGCACTACCTCTTCTTCATCCTCCTCATCCCTAAAAACAACCAATGCATGATTATTCCCTCCCTCATATAGAAATCCTTGAGCTTCGGAAGCATCACAACATATGAGGGCATCAGTGTTATTCTTGGCCATTATCCTTTCTTTCTTAGCCAACATTCTAGCATTGAATTGTTTGTAGACTAGACTATTAAGGCGGGTAGTGGTTAGCCTATTTCTTCTTTTGGTACGTATCTATGAATTGCAAAGTAGATTGAGACATTACATGAGTTTGGGAATTGAGGTATTGCATAAAATTGGGAATTGAGACTATAGAGTATTGAATATTGGGACTCAAGAGTAGAGACTAACCAATTCAAAAGTTCTCCAATTTCTTTTACAACCAGAAGAGCTTGAGGTCAATGAGAGGAGTCTTAAGGTCATCTTTTGTAATTCCGGTGTTTGGCCTCCATAGAGCCTCCACCAAGACGGTATCAATAAGAAAAGTAAGAACAATTTAGTAAATGTATATCTATATGAGTTGATTAACAAGTTACCATGCATTGCAAAATGAAGGCATGATTTAAGCACAAGTTTACCTGGATTATAGTCGAAGTTTTGACAACTCCTGCAAGCTTCTTTCCAAAGGGACCTTCTTTATTTTGAAATTCGATCAACTCTTGATTTACAACCCGATCTTACTTGTTATCATCACCATGATAAAATATCTCAACACAAGACATAAATGATTCCGTAATGTTTGGATCCATGAAGATTGCATCATTAACATAACTATAGTATGGATTCAATATGTATGCACCTAAGTGCAATGGAGAATCAAGTCTACCTTTCATCTTCTTCGCAACAATGGCTATAACATCTTTGTAGTTCTTCTCCACATTTCCAAAGGCATTCTTGAGCACTTTCTTTGCCTTAATTAGTTCTCCATATAGAAAAGCCATAGATGACTTGACATCCCCATCAACCAAACGAAGAACTTGCATCAAAGGCTCAAAAATCCTCAAGCATAGAGCCACACCGTTCCAAAAGGCCCAATTTAAAGTTGTTGCCATTGCATCCTTGACCTTTTTGGTTTTCACATGACTCAATCTTTCCCACTCGCTATCAACCACCATCTTCTTTAGTTCTTCTTTCTTCTCCATCAAGCTTTGCAAAGTAAGAAAAGCGGAAGCAAATCTAGTCACCCCCAGCCTTATGATATCCCTCTTCTTTGTCAATTGCCTCATCAATCCAAGGTCTTGTGGTGCAAGTAGATGAAGATAGTGAATGCCTTTGCTTGGTCAAATGTCTTCTTGAATTTTGGGAAGTTGCCAATTCCTTGGAGCATCAAGTTGATAGTATGAGTTGCACAAGAGCTCCAAAAGATATTTGACCTCTTGGCATGCAACAATGCCTTTGCTCCCATGTTGTTAGAAGCATTGTCTATTACTACTTGTACCACATATTCCGGGCCTACATCCTCAATTACTTCATCTACTATGTTGAATATGACTTCACTTGTGTGTGACACATCTGATCTCTTTTAATTTTAAAAAACTTGTTCCCATGCTACAATGTGTGCACAAATTCATTATGCTCCTCCTCTTCAGGTCCGTCCAAGCATCGGTCATAATGGAGCAACCATTATTTATCTTTTCCTCCTCACGTTCCTTTAGCAAACTCTTGGTTCTTAAGAATTCCTTACTCAACAAATTCTCCCGAAGGTCATATTGGGTAGGAGGTTGAAAACCAGGGCCAAATTGATCAATGGCTTCACACATTTGCTTGAACTCATCATTGTCAAGAGTGTTGAATGGTACACCTATCAAAATAATACAAACAAGAGGTTAGTTAGGTAGCAATCAATGGAAGGTAGAAGATAGAAAGATTTACTATGTGTATACACCCATCTAACAACATATTACCGCACTTGATGCGTTCTCTCTTTCCAAAGCGCCTTGGTAATATTTTGTTGCTACTTGGCTTTAGTCGGGCTTGCTTTAGGATCAATAGGACGTAAACTTGTCTATAGGGCCTAATTTGTTAGGTCCCAAGCTTCCACCGTCCTCCTCTTCTCTAACTGATGAAACATTTACATCTTCTCTAACTTCGTCATCACGGTTTTGCTTTTGCTTCTTCTTTTGTTTTGCTTCTTTAAGAGATTTCTTGCACTTGTCTTGAGATTCCTCTGAAGCTACTTTGCATTTAGCACCACTATTGCCAACATTGCCCACGTGTTGCTTAAGATGATAAATCCCTCCCGAGCTCACATGGCCATAAAAAATGCACTTCACTCTGTCCAAGTTGGACGGATTGACTAGAACCCCATAAGCCCATCCTACATCATCCGACTTCCTATTAAGAGTCGTCGTGCTCTCATTAGTTGTTGACGTCGATCCTGTTGACGCATTCTGTAAATGGATAACTCACATATCATGCAAGAACATGTAGTAAAGACAATCTCAATTAATAATGTATCATCTTATTCACAATGTACAAATTTGCAGTGTACAAGCTCAATTCATACCATATTATTTGGTTTATACCAACTCATCAAGCAACTTAACAACATCTTTAGTAGCTCAATGCATTTAATTTGCCATGTAGCATGACCACACTCACCGTGAAACAAACTAAATTTACTAATTGCAAACTGAAAGAACTTGCATAACCTATAATCTATTAGTTAATGTTTCTGAAAAAATGTTACACTATACAATACGCATCAGTAAAACTTTAGCTTTCATGTGAAAAACAAAATATCGTACACATACAATTTGCACATCACCACACAAGGATTTAGCTAGCGATCAGATTAACATACTAACATAGAGCTCATAGCTAAAACTATCTCCAGACACCAGACAACAAAACTACTTTATTTCATCAGTTCATCCTCGATATTTTTCCTCTGGGCTCTGGAACATGGTGTAAAAAAGCGACAGAGGTAGACCTCACTTGAGACCTCGAGCACTGGTGAGTGCTGGTGGTGCAGGATGCTCGGCCACCGGCGCGGAAGGAAGAGCTTGGCACTTGTGGCGAGTAGGCGGGAAGGAGCACTAGCGCTGGCAGCGCGGGAGGATCTCGGTGCTGGCGGCAAGTAGGTGGGGAGGAGTTCTGGTGCTAGTGGCGCAGGAGGATCTTGGCTGGCAGCAAGCAGGCGCAGGAGGATCTCGGGTGCTGGCGGTGCGGGAGGCAGGGAGGATCTCTTGCGCGAGTAGGTGGGGAGGAGCTTTGGCACCGACGGCGGGGAACACGGCCTCCAACGACCGAGGAGATCTGCCGGCGGAGAGGATCAACGCTCGGTAACCTAGCCTTCCCTCTCTTCCCCCTCACCCCACCGCCCCGGTTTTCCCCTCTTATCCAATCCGGCACTGCCTAGCTTTACTTTTTCTCTGCTGAGCACTGCCTACTCCTACCTGCGTGGCCGCCTAACCCCGCCCAGCTCCACCTAGGCGGCCTCTCCACCTAGAGAACGATTTCATACCTAGGCGAGGCAGAGAGTAGCCATCGAGCGCCTAGGCACCGATTTTTTACGCCTTTTTGAACACTGAAGAGTAAGGATGACAACTAGTGGTTTAGTGCACTACACCGATTCACATATTTTTGATGGCTCAAATTATACTTCATTAAAATTATTTATGATTTCTTATTTTAAATCCATGAGCCCTCAAATATGGTGGATCGTAGATGTTGGCTTTTCTTCTCCCTTGGATCAAATTGCTCCAATTAGAGGAGAGGAGAAATGTAACATTCCAAAATTTAAAGTTTTTGAGTGCTTGAATTTCAAAATGAACCAGTTGCATTTTCTTTGAATTAAATAAAGCTTAAGTTGGATTTTGAAATAATAAAAGGATTTAATTTGATTAATCTATCCATAAAACTAAAGATTTTCTATTTTTGTTGGGTTCTTTGTGCTTCAAGGAATTTTTTCTGCATTTTTGGAGATTTTTATGAATTTATTTGCTATTTATTTGAATTTATTTCCTTTTATTCAATTTTCTGGGATTTTCTAAATTTAGAAATCATTTTAAATTCCTCAACCCTTCTCGAGCCGAATCCTTCCGCCCGGCCCATTCCTATTCGTTCTCCAGCCCGATCCTATTTCGCCTTCCTTTGCCTCCGCTTGTGACCAACCGCTAATTCTCCCGGCCTAGCCCACCTTCATTAAAAAAACCCTAGTGCCCGACCGTTGGATCTTGATCCAACGGCCATCGCTCGCCCGCATCGCCACGCGTTGTGGACCGTTGGATTGGCGCCTCGCATGCGGCCTCGATTGCGCCACATCGCCCCGAGCGCCGACGCCGCCAGCGCAAACCCTAGCCGCCGTTGCCCGAATCGCCCGCACCTGCCGCCGCGATTTCTGCGCCTGCCACGCCGTATCTGGGTCGGACTCCTCGGGGATCCGCGCCTATTTAATGTGCCGCACCTGCTCCTTTCATCCATTCCAAGGTTCGTCGCCTGTGCGCCGCAAAAAGCCAAACCTTAGCTTCGAGTTGCGCCGCCGGGTTGTGATCTCTTCTTCGCCATATTTCTCCCTCATCGGTGAGCCTCTGTCACCGATTTCGATTCTATTGAGTTCACCTCGAAGCCCTCTCCATGTCTCCCTTTGGTCCCGCGTCGTTTCATCGTGGTTTCGCGCGCGCACGCTTCGTCTTCCTCACCTCCGGCGCTGCGCCATCGACGCTGCGCCGTGCCGCCACTCCGCTCTGGCCCGTGGCCGTCCAATCGTCCCCCAGTGTCTAGGATGCTGCCACGTTGCCGCCGCCCGCATCTCCACTCCTCGGCCGTCCGATCTTCGGTGGATGCTTCGAATCTACCGCATCGCCTCTGGTCCCTCAACCGTCTGATCCCGAGCCGACGTCCCGGATCTCGCCGTGTGTCCGTGCCAGTCAGCCGCACCGCCAACCGCAGCGTCATCGCCCCATGTCTGCCAGCTAGCCGCCACCTCAGCCCTAGCCCTCCGCGTGGCTACCACGTCAGCGTGGTCCGCCACATCACCGCAAGTCTCCTCGATACTCTTGGTCCACGGTGAACCGTGTCATTGACGCGTGGGCCCCACGTGTCAGAGGTATTTCTTTCCATTTTTCCTGATTTTCCCAAAATTCCAAAATTCAGCCAATCACAATCTGACAAGTGTCACCTCTTTTGATTTTTCTGATTTTCACTACCGAGAGACTTCCAGGAGCACGTTCTCCTCCGTCCGAGCTCTAATTCCAGTGATTCAAATTTCTAAATTCATATAAATTCATGATCTATCTTCTAGTACCATTCTTTTCAATTTTTTAGTTTTTTGAATTTGATTTATTTATTTGTTCTCGTTTCACGTGTAGACGACGTAGTCGAAACGCAGGCGAATCATCAAGCAGAGGTAGAACCAGCAGGTGTCAACGAAGGCAAGTCTTCCTTGAACATGTTGATCCCAAATTTTATCAAAACATTATGTTTTTTTAAATTATGCATGCTTGTTATTTTGTGCAAAGTACTTTTACTGTGGTGTTTAGGTGTAGTTAAATTCCAAAACTTGTTATACCCTCATTGATGTTGCTCATGCCAAACCTTTGTCACCCTAGATAATACTAGCTAATTTAGTTGGTGATAACCAATAGTGTAGCATGGGACGGTAGATTTGCTTAGTCCAGCTTAATCGTTTCGGTATTGTGCCATTATGGAAAACCTTTCAAACATTGTTTACACTTAATTATGAGATTGTGGCAATTGGTGTTGATGTTGTTATTTAATTGAATTTAAGTAGAAATGTCTTAGACCGGGGTGAATGAATGTTTGGTGGGTGTTGGATGCACGAGATCTTGTAAAGTGGTTGTTCCGCCCTAGTCAATTAAGGACCGAAGCATGTGTTACCATAGACCGAGCACTACCGTACAACCACAAGTCTATATGGATACGACCTGGCTAATTAATTTGTGTGTCTCGTTGTTGGCTTTGCCATTTGGTTGAATGTGGGTGCCGGATGTAGACACTCGCAAGGCGCAAGAGGGAGCTTCTGTACTGGGTGGCTAGAACCCTAACAGCGGTGAAACCTTAGCGGGCGAAGTTAGTAGTGGGGTCGTGCATTGTAAAGGCCTTGTCATGATCTCTCTGTCGACACACCAAAGGAAGTGTGTTAATTGCATGGCAACAAGAGTCGATCATGTCTTGTGGGTAAAGTTGTACACACTCTGCAGAGTTAAAACTACTTAAGTAGTCGTGCCCACGGTCAAGGGCAGGCAAGGTCCGCTAGCACATTGTAGATCTTATGATTTTGTTTTAAATGAAATGATGGTTTGGGAATTCGTGAGTGGTTGGAACTCTCGAGTTTTGATTTGGCGGTTGGAGCCAGTCAGGTGGTTGGAATCTGTGTAGTTGTTACATCAAATTTAATTATTATTTACTTACATTTTTGTTAAATGATGCTTTGCGAAATTACTATTGGTATTTAAAGTTAAATTCTGATTTACGCCAAATGAACCATATTATGCCTTCAATTGTTCAGCCATGCATATAGTTATCATGCATTATGTTTCCAAGACTTGCGGAGTACATTTTGTACTCACCCTTGCAACTTCCCAACTTACCACAAAGGAGTGTGCTGAAGCTGAAGGTGACTACGAGTTCTATGCTTGTGGTTATGACGAAGGTGATCCGGACTACTAGGATGCGTACCCTAGTCGATTGCCTGTTGGGTATATGGATTGGCTAATTCTGCTGCTACTATTTTATTTCCACTGCTTCTTATTGAACTCAAGCCATGAGGCTGTTTATTTGTAATAAGTTGGCCATAAGGCTAAATCTTTCTACTTAATAAATATTATTTGCTTCATAATATGATTGTGTTATCATCACTGTTTCCACTGTGTGTGCTAGCTTTTCTTGGACTAGCACGGGTATACACAGAGGGTTCGGATTTGGAAATCCGGACCTGACAAGAAATGCCTACTTCTTGATGTTCAAGCTACTAATATTTTATTTAGTGTTGTGAGCGTAGACGTATTCAATAAAATTTGCAATCTCAAGAGCGCTAGTAAGATGTGGGTCAAACTTCAAGAAATATATGATTCATCCACATCAACCAATGAAGATTGCATTGATGAATGCATTTTGGTAGAAGATTCCTCCACTTCTACCTCAAGTGATGAAGAAACCACAACCTCTGTCTCAAGCAACGATGAGTATCCAATGCTATCTTCTCTAACTCGTTGCTTCATGGCTAAAGGTAAAATTGAAGTAAATGATGATAACGATGTTGAAGTCTCTTATGATGAACTTATGGATATTTTAGAGGAGCTCAATGAATATTTTGGGATGGAGAAAGCAAAATATAAAATTTTGAAGCTTAAGCATAACTCACTTCAAAATGATTATAATATTCTTAAAGAAAATCATGAATCCCTCCTTCTCAAGGAAATCATTAAGCCTAAGGTGGACATAGGTATTACTTGTAATTTAATTGATAAAATGCCATGCTTAAATATTAATCCTAGTATTTTTATCAAAAATTGATATGTCCACCACTAGTGATAATATGCCTTGTTGCTCTAATAAAATTGTGTCAAGTTGCTCTATGTTTTGTGAGACTAACCTTGTAGAGGAAAATATCAAGCTCAAGGTTCAAGTCATAAAGTTGAAAAATAACTTGAAGAAGTGCTACAAAGGGAAGGCTACTCTCGACGATATCTTAACCAAGCAAAGGTCTTGCATGACAAGAGAGGAATTAGCTACATCTCTGAGAAGAAGGTGAGTAGTAAGATAAGGCACAACACAAGACACACGAAGAACATTAAGTGCCTTGGATGCTATGAGAAGGGTCACTATGCCTTAGTGTGCCCAAACCAAGAGAATGTTAAGTCAAGGACATCAACAAAGAGGCAAACTAGCATTAAGTATGACAAGAAGATGAACAGAGGTTCAAATGGTCAAACATACTTAAATTGTTGGGAAAAGGGACATTTTGGTAAGGATTGCCCCAAAGGTAACACTCCTAAGCCAACTCTCTTCAATAATCTTTATTTGTTTAGGAAAAACAAAAATGGTAACGTGTTTGCGAAATTTGTCAATTCTTCTAAGAGCTTGCAAAATAGTGATTTTCATTTGCGTAGGAATAGCAAAACTAGAAATACACACAGGCCTTTACATACAAATTTTAAAATTTAAATTAGTGCACTCATTTCAATTTTGCAGAAGATCGATATCCCCCTCAAAAGCTTACAAACCAAAGATCTCAACAAATTACGAGACCACTTATACCAGTGGTATTGGATAGAAGTTATAGTAGACGACGGTAGGTTTAGAGACCCAACAGGCTCCTACTAGTCCATATGTAAACAATATTATATCATATGAATATGATATGTATACTGACTATTAAGTATATATGTTTGTGCTCTATATTGTGAATGAATATGATGTATATTGTAAAATATTTGTGTTCTATATATATTATAAATGTGATATGCATACTATGTGTAATCGGTTATATATATTTTGAATGTGATGTATATTGTAAAATGTTTGTGCTCTATATATATTGTGTAATATGTGCTGCTTTCGGGAGGTGTACAAAGCCCCAAGCCCTCATCATAATTGGCTTTGAGCTAGAACCGATTGTGATCAGTGCTCTCATCACAACCGGTTCTACCTTAGAACTGATTGTGATGAGAGCCTTATCACAATTGGTTCTTTCTCAAAACCAATTGTAATGATAATTTATCACAATCAGGCAAAAATCGACTGTGATAGCATCTCCACATCACTGTCTAATAATTTTTTATCACCACCAAAACGGACTGTGATGAAAAAAAGCACCGATTATGATATACATTCCTGTAGTAGTGCAAAGTAATCAATAAATTTGCTTCACATTGGTCGTCCCCGATATCATTGGTCAGGGACAAGCGGTTATACCTGCACATGTCTTTGTGTAGACAGTTGTCTAACAGATATACACAACTACCTAGAAGTTATCGCTGAAAAAGATATCCTTCAACAGAGACCCTATTTGCTAGTGTTCTCTATTTGTTGCTGCCACTATATTTGTACTTGTTTGTAACTGAAGAATGAGCACTTATGCTCCTACTCAGGTTTGAATTTCATGAAATACTCCTTCTATAACTGTGCTCTATGTTTCACATGCGACATCATATGTAGATGCGCTGTTGGCATGGACAAGCAGCAGCACGGCACTTCATAGTTCTGTTTTATCTTGTCGCAATGAGTTAAAATGGGAAAACTGTGCTGTTAGAACTGCTTGATGCTATCCACACTTCCGAAGGGAGATAAACACCTGTTGGTGAATAGTGGAAGGTATCTCAAAGTAGTTGAAATTTTTTTAAATAATATTATTTTTTTTAGAAATTACGACATTAATACTCGGTTTAAAAAAATTGCATAAATAATATACCTTCGCCAAACGGTTTGACGAAAATAGTATTTTCGCCAAATGATTTAACGAAAATAGGTTAATCCTGCGGTTTAAATGCTAATCACCGAGATGACCCTATTTTCACCAAACGATTTTCGCCACACCATTTGGTGAAAATAGCTAAAATAGTATTTTTGCCAAATGGTGTGGCGAAAATAGCTATTTTCGCCACACCATTTGGCGAAAATAGTTGAAAGGACCGAGATGTCGCCTAGAGGGGGGTGAATAGGCGTTTTTCAAATTTAATTCGCAGCGGAAATTAAAACTTCGGATACGATAGTCCGAGTCAAATTTCGGATAGTCCGAACGGGTCAGGGTTCCAAAACCCTAGAATGTAGATCTAGCGAATCTAGAGATGTTTCTAGTACCAAATGATGTATCTTAGCTAAGAATACTTATAGAAGATGGAATCCCACCAATATCTATCACAAGAGGTTACTAAACACTTTAATCCCCAAAGATTTAAACTAAGCACGAAAGGGGACAAAATAAAAAAACAAGATGCAAAGAGACACAACGATTTTTACCTAAAGTTCGGATCCTTGAGGGCATCCTACGTCTCCGTTGAGGCGGCACCAAGCCGGGGTCTCTTTCAACCCTTATCCTCTAGGTGTTGCACAAAGCACTCACCTACTTCCTTTTGAATCCTCCCCTTGCGGAGGTGGATTCGACCTTCACAAACTTCTGGCGGTTTCCCACACGAGCTTGGGAGCTCACCGGCGACTCCTAGCCGTCTAGGAGTCCTCAACCTCCAAGAGTAAAAGATGTGCCAAGAAATCCGCGAGAGAATGATTTTTGTGCTCAAGATGAATCAATATCACAAGATCTATCAATCTCTCAACTCACTCAACCTCAAAAGATTCACAAATCAAAGGACTTAGAGGGAGTGAGGGCTTGAGATCTAGAGGCTTGAAATGGCTACAAATGAGTGGAGTTAATGCTCTACTAGCTGTTAGGTGAGGGTATGGGGCTTTTATAGCCACTCAAAAACTAGCCGTTTTGAGTTGTGCCCGATTCTGTTCGAATAGTACGAACTTATGTTCGGATAGTCCAAACAGGCTGAGTTCAGGGCAATTGAGCGACCCAGCTCGGATAGTCCGAACACCTCGGATACTCCGAGTGTTCGGATACTCCAAAAAATCTTCGGACATTCCGAACCCAAATAAACTCACCCTAACCGAGGGGGTCCACTCGGATACTACGAACCTATGTTCGGACATTCCGAATCCAATTTTTACCAGACCAACCGAGGGGGTCAGTTCGGATATTCCGAACCAGGGTTCGGATACTCCGAACTGTTTTGAGCAAAATCCCCCCAAGATTTTATGCTTTGACTCATTTTAACATTAGAATTCATCATTGAGCACATTTAGTCATTCTAAAGCTATTTCTTGCCATATCCCTCTTTATAGTATAGTAATCCTTAAGTTCAAATAAAATTAAAATATGTATACCACCGTTGAGTGTAACCGATGCCGTTTCTCCTTCGATTTGAGGGTCATCTTCTCTTAAGCGACTTTCTCATGAGTGTAATAATCTATTCACAATACTCATAAGGCTCATTAGTCACTTAATCTTGTTGTCATTAATCACCAAAATCATTGAGGGGCCTAGATGCACTTTCAAACTCCCTCTTTTTGGTGAATTGATGACAACACGGTTAGATTTATAAATGAATTGAAATGAGATTGTATTTGGAATACCAAATACATAGTGGAGCTCCCCCTAAATGTGTACATTAGAAAAGTTTTAGTGGTATATCAAATGCACATATTTACGGGAAAATTTGGCGAGACTCCTCCTAAATCTTTGCTTTCAAGAGAATATGACAGGATATATAACAAATATTTGCACAAATAAATATGACATGGTATCATACAAATGCATTACTAAAGGAAAATTAAAATTAAGCAAATATCGTTCAACTTCCAACAATCAAGCATCCAACAACCACAAGCACAAGATCAACAAAAAGCAACAAGCAAATAGACCAACCAACAAAGATAAGCAAACTAAACAACCAAGCAACCATAACCAAAATAAATCTAGACCCTCTCTCCCCCTTTGGCATCAAGACACCAAAAGGATCACTCCTCACTGCCATCATCGTCGTCGTCGCCATCACCACTGTCGCCACCTGGTGCATAAGCAGAATCGCCCTCATCATCTCCAGTAGGTGCCGAAGTGGCGGGAAGGTCAAAGAGCTACCGAGTCGCATAATCCACTGTCGCTGAATCTGACTCGGACTCTGACTCCTCAGATGAGCAAGATAAATTTAGCTTCCCTTTGATGACGTTCAACTGATGACGGGTATCAGCAAGCTTCACATTCATCTCCTTTATCTTCTTGTGATTCTTCACTCCTAGGCAGAAAATGGCACGAAGCATGTACTTGATGGAGCCGCCTGGAGAAGAAGGATGAGCCAGAGATAAAGGTCTAGCAGAGGAGGGAGGAGCTGCTGACCGGGTGCCTAGCACTGAAGGAGCAGGGGCTGGGGCTGGAGCTGGCTGGGCTGGAGCCTTGATCAGTCTGACTCTATTAGGAAGATGATCCACATCCTTTGCGAACCACAGACCTGAGATGCTCTCAACCATGCACATCACATATGAAGCAAATCCACAGCTGCTACGTGGGCTAAGAGATTTGAGCCAGATCTCTTGCCAGATAAAATCAAAAACATCGAAAGGCCTCGATCCTTCGCCAATCCTTAGCAAAAGGTTCCTAGCATAGGAACTGATATTGGTGGCGTCTCCCTCCTTGGACCACAAAGTCTTCCGAAGTAACTTATAGAGAATGGCATAGAATGGTTTCAAACCCTTTGTGGTGCCCAGCTTGAAGTTCTAACTCTCATCATACAAGGGACCTAGGTCATTGATGCCAGAGGTGTCAGAAATGTGCAACTTATCCAAATTCCCCCAATTCTTAGTGGAAAAGCCCAAGCAATCTGCAAACTGAACCTTTGTCACTTAATAGTATAAGCCATCAACCATAAACCACATTGTGCACCCTTCATTAGAGTCAGTATAAAGAGTGGCATAGAACTGAGCCACCACCTTGTTGTTCCACTTGCATCGAAAAGACATAATTTCTCTCCAGTTGTGGCGCTCACAGGTAGCGATGACTTGATCAAATATGGGATCCTCCTGTTGCTGCATGTACTCCCAATCAATCCATTGCATCAAAGCCACCGGATTCTTCTTTTCAGCAATCACAGAGTCATAAAAATCTTGCTGAAAATGGTTCCAAAACCTTTTGCCCACATAATCTTCCTGCAGATACATCAGCGGATCCTCATTCCTGTGCTGGCGAACCTCTTTGCCTCTCCCTTGTCCAATACAGTAATCGACCTTCTTTTTGGGAGTGACTCATATGAGTTATATGAACAGAAGGATGAATCTGCAAGGGACCTATCAGCTCACCTGCCCTGCGCTGATCTACACATTTTGCCACCCTCAACCTTGGCATTGCAGCCCTGGGATCCTCAGCAGTACTACCCCTTTGCCCATCGTCACCTTGCCCTTGCTCAGAAGTAGCGGCCTGGAATCTTTGGTTCTTCTTGCGAATGGCGAGACGCTTCCTTCTTCCCGCGGACTGAGGTGGAGGAGACTCTGGAGGTGAATCTGAGGGAGAACCCGCGGGAGCCGTTGAAGAACCACCGGTGGGATGATCATGCTTCACCTTCTTTTTCTTGGCCAAGTCGATGTCGGATTTGCGAGAGCGGGGATTGCCACCCTGAGACGGATCCATTCCAAAGGTATGCAAGGGTGGAAGTTGGATTAGACCCTAATTAGAATCTATATGAACATCAAATGGTTGGAAAGAACTCACTAACTTCAGATAGTCCAAAACTTTCTTCGGACAATCCGAAGTTTTCTTTGGATATTCCAAAGTTTTGTTCGGATAGTCCGAAGTGTTCTTCGGACATTCCGAATAGAAACTCGGACAGTCTGAGGTGAGCAATTACAAACCCTAAAATATTCAAACTAGACAATATTCCAGTAAAATTAAGATCTAACTAGGGAAAACTATCCTAACAAGGTCTAGAATAGTCTGGAGTCCAAGGATTCGCAAATTTAGATGAGAAAAAGGCGAAACAAGGGTAGATTCAAACTAACCTTTTGGAGGTTGAAAAACCGGAGTTCCCAAAGTGAATCTAGGGAAAAAAGATGATGGAGATGAATCCCTTGCCCTAGAGGATGAACTTGGAGTCTTCAATTTGCAAGAGCTCCGGCCAAAACGCAAGATCCAAGAGTTGGGGAGGAGTTTTGGAGAGAGAAACCAAAAAAAAAGAATGAAGAGAGGAAAAGAAGAAGAGAGAGGGTTGGGCTGGGTTAAAAAGCCCGAGACCACACTTCGGACAGTCTGAACGTAAGTTCGGATAGTCCGAACCAGTTCGGATAGTCCGAATGGAATTTCGGACAGTCCGAACTGTCTTCTCAGGATGGCATGAATCAAAGGCCAGGAATGACTCTGGAGCAAGAAAGAGATGAGAGGTCCTAAGAAGTCAAGTCATCATGTGACCAGCAAGCTACTCAACCAATCAAACCATGATCACATGATAATTGACAAGATTCGAAGATCAAGAACCAATAAACACAATAAGATAAGAGAAATAAAGCAAATAAGATTTTCAAAGGCAATTTGCAATCACCAATCAAATTGTGAGCATATTTCAAGCCAAATTGCGAGAGTCTAGAATATTTAGCCCACTCCTCAAATCACAAAATCTCTTTTCATCAAGTGGCTTGGTGAAAATATCAGCTAATTGATCATTTGTGCTCACATGTTGAATATCGATATCGCCTTTAGAGGAATGGTCTCTTAGGAAATGATGACGGATATCGATATGCTTCATGCGGGAATGTTAGACAGGGTTGTTTGCAATTTTTATGGCGCTCTCATTGTCACACAAAAGTGGAACATGGTTATAGGTTAGGCCATAGTCATTTAAAGTTTGTCTCATCCAAAGTAATTGCGCACAACAACTCCCGACAGCTTTATACTCGGCTTCGGCTGTGGATAGGGCTACGAGTTTTGTTTCTTGGAAGACCAAGAAACAAGAGATCTACCTAAGAATTGACAAGTTCCCGAGGTGCTCTTCCTATCCACTTTACATCCAGCATAATCCACATCAGAATAGCCAACTAATTCAAATGATGAACCTTTTGGGTACCAAAGCCCAAAATGAGGAGTGTACACTAAATATCTCAAGATTCTTTTTACGGCCACCATGTGGCACTCTTTAGGAGCGGCTTGAAATCTTGCACACATGCACACACTAAGCATAATATCGGGCCTAGATGCACAAAGATAAAGTAGAGATCCAATCATCGAACGATATACCTTTTGGACGACCGGTTTACCTTCTTTGTCGAGGTCTAGATGCCCGTTGGCTTGCATGGGTATTTTGATTGGCTTGGCGTTCTCCATACCGAATTTCTTGAGCATGTCCTTAATGTACTTGGTTTGGCATATGAAGGTCCATTCCTTAAGTTGCTTGACTTGAAAGCCGAGGAAGAACTTCAATTCACCCATCATGGACATCTCGAATCTTTTTTGTCATGATCCTGCTAAACTCCTTGCACAATTGTTCATTAGTAGACCCGAATATAATGTCATCAATATATATTTGACAAACAAATAAATCATTATTAATATGTTAGTAAAGAGAGTAGGGTCGGCCTTTCCGACTACAAAACCTTGTTTGAGAAGAAAATCATGAAGACACTCGAACCATACTCTTGGTGCTTACTTAAGTCCATACAGAGCCTTGTGTAGGAAGTATAGATGGTCCGAATGGTTTGGGTCTTCGAAACCGGGTGGTTGCTCAACATAGACCATCTCGGAAAGTGGTCCATTCAATAGAAAGCGCTTTTCACATCCATTTGATATAACTTAAAATCATGGTGAGTAGCAAAGGCAAGTAATATTCTAATAGATTCAAGCCTAGCTACAGGAGCATAAGTTTTATCGTAATCCAAACCTTCGATTTGCGTGAAGCCTTGAGCAACTAACCGGGGTTTATTTCTCGTTACTATTCCATTCTCGTCTTGCTTGTTTCGAAGTACCCATTTGGTTCCAATCACGTTTTGCTTAGGCCTTTCGACAAGCTTCCATACTTGGTTCCGCTCAAAGTTGTTTAGCTCTTCTTGCATAGCCATCACCCAATCCGAATTTTGGAGTGCTTCTTCCACCTTAAGAGGTTCAAGAGAGGAAACAAAAGAGTAAAATTCACAAAAATTTGCAACTCGAGATCTAGTGGATACTCCCTTGTTAATATCTCCAAGGATGTTGTCAACCGGGTGATCTCGTTGTACGCTTTGATGAACTCTTGGATGAGGGACGGTCGCATTGGTTCTTTGGATTGCACCCTCATCATCTTGAGCGGTGTTCGAGCCATCTTGAGCTTGCATTGAGGAAGAGGAAACATCATTCAAAGCATCCGGAACGTCCGAATATTCTCTCACATCTTGAGTTGAAGTGCTTGGAATTACTTCTTGCTCAAGTGGTCTCACTTCTCCAATTGCCAATCTCTTGATTGCATTGCACGGGGGTTCTTCCCTGTCAATCACAGCACGATCAACTTGTTCTACTTGAGAACCGTTAGTTTCATCAAAAGTTACATCACGCGAGATTTCAACTACACCGGTGGTGTTGTTGAAAACTCGGTATGCATAGGCATTTGATCCATAACCAAGTAAGAAACCTTCATCTACTTTAGGAGCAAATTTAGAAGACTTAGCTTTCTTGTTGAGGATATAACATTTGCTTCCGAAGACTCGAAAGTAGGAGACATTAGGTTTCTTGCCAGTGAGTAGCTCGTATGCCGTCTTTTTCAAGATCTTGTGGAGGTATAACCGATTGGTACTGTGGCACGCAGTGTTGATGGCCTCCGCCCAAAATATGTCGGAGACTTTGTACTCGTCAAGTATCGTCCGCGCCATCTCGATGAGTATACAATTCTTTCTTTCGGCTACCCCATTTTGTTGAGGAGAATAGGGAGCTGAAAACTCATGCTTGATGCCTTCTTCATCGAGATACTCCTCCACACTGGTGTTCTTGAATTCGGTGCCGTTATCACTCCGAATTCTCTTGATCTTCACTTCAAATTTGTTTTGAGCCCTTCTCATGAATTTCTTTAAAGTTCCTTGGGCATCACTTTTATCATGCAAGAAAAATACCCAAGTAAATCGAGAAAAATCATCGACAATGACTAAACCATACTTGTTTCCTCCGATGCTTATATATGTGACTGGGCCGAACAAGTCCATGTGAAGCATCTCCAATGGTCTTGAGGTAGTCATCATGTTCTTGGCGGGATGAGAGGCTCCAACTTGCTTCCCGGCTTGACACGCGCTACATACCCTATCTTTCTCAAAGACAACATTGGTTAATCCAAGAATGTGGTTTCCTTTAAGGAGTTTGTGAAGGTTCCTCATACCAACATGAGCAAGTCGGCGATGCCATAACCAACCCATGCTAGATTTAGCCATTAAGCATGTTTCAAGGTTAATTCTATCCGTAGTAAAGTCTATGAGATAGAGATTTCCCTTTAAACGACCCTTAACGGCTATTGAACCATCATCCCTCTTAATGACATCCACACCCTTATCACTAAACACACAATTATAGCCCGCTTCACATAATTGAGCAACGGACAATAAATTGTAACTTAATGATTCAACTAGCAAAACATTGTTTATATGAAAGTCATTTGAAATGAGAATCTTACCTAAACCTACCACTTCACCTTTTCCATTGTCGCCAAAAATGATGCTTTCACTATTTGCCCCATTCGCTTCCAAATGTGCGAACATCGCCCTTTCTCCGGTCATATGATGTGTATATCCGCTATCCAAAATCCAACTTGATCCACCGGAGATGTAGGCCTACAAAATGAAATTTAGTTTTTGCTCTTTGGTACCCAAACTTGTTTAGGTCCGCGCACGTTAGTGACAAGTGATTTGGGAACCCAAATAGGTCGCACACTAGAAGCATTTTTGGGCTTACCCCCAAGATGACAAGCAACGACTCTACTAGGGCTAGTCCTTTTTAGAACATAAGAAGCAAAGAAAGTAGAGTGTGCCTTATACTTAGAGGTTCCTTCGCCCTTAACGAAGTGGATGGGCTTGTTCAAAGGAGCAACCACGATGTGGCTTCCTTTGCCCTTGGGTGGAACATACCCAAACCCATGTTTCATAAGCTTACCGAGGAACTCCTCTAATCCCTTGCTATCCTTATAGGACTTTTGAAGTCCATCTTCAAGCATTCTCTTGAGCTTCTCATCTTCATGAGCTAATACTTGCAAAGTCTCAAGTTTAGTGGCACAAGCGTTAATATCAACATTAAAGTATCTAGCACAATCATTGCTAGTAGAGGCTAATGAAGCGTTGGAGTTAATGGTTGAGATGATCGGAGGACTATTCCTGAGATCAACAAGCTTCAACTCAAGATCCTTGCAAGCATCTTTTGCCTTTGCAAGTTTCTCTTTAAGTGAAACGTTGGTGATCTCGAGACTAGTCATTTTAGATTTGGTCAGTTTTGTGCTCTTGACCAAATCCTCATTTTTCTTTCTTTCAAAAGATAAGCTTTTCTCTAGCTCACAATTTTTCTCCTTTTCAAGGATGAGCAAATCCTCTTGAGTCTCGAGAGTAGCTTCCTTTTGTTCCACCACTTCCTCCAATTTTTTAATATCTTTTAAGAGCAAATCTAACTTATGAATGTCAAAGTCCTTCAAGGACTTGAAAGTAGTGTCAACATCATCATCATCGCTATCACTATCACACTTATCTAGACAATTATCAACAATAGAGGGAGTGGAGGCTTTCGATGATACCTTGTGCCCCTTTGCCATAAGGCACATAGGAGCTTCTTCATCTTCGTTGCTCAAGTTGTCGAAGAGACTCTGCGACTTTGTCGATGAAGTAGCGATGGTGACGGAAGCGAGTCTACCCTCATTGTCGGAGTTAGACTCGGAGTCGGAGTCGGAGTTGGAGTTGGAGTCGGAGTCTCATTCCTTTCCAATGTAGGCACGACCCTTGCCCTTGTACTTCTTGCTCTTCTCCTTGTCCTTTCTCCGGTACTTGTCTTTCTTATGAGGCTTCTCCTCCTTCTCCTTTTGCAGGCACTCGGCAATGAAGTGGTTGGGTTCACCGCATTCATAGCATCTTCTAGTAGAGTGTCTACCCTTTGGTTTGCCTCCAAAGTTCTTTGAGTAACCTCCTCCCGATCTGGAGTTCTTCTTTTTGAAGAATTTGTTGAATCTTCTTACAAATAGAGCCATGTCTTCACTAGTCAATGGGTCACATGACTCTTCATCCTCACTAGTGCTCTCTGCTGCTTGGCGCACAATTTTGACGGCCTTCAAAGCAATGCCTTTCTTCTTTCCCGATTTGAGCTCTTCTACAACCTCCGCCTCCTTTATCATCATTTCATCTATCATTAGCCGACCGATAACATCATGAGGCATCAATGTGTCGAAGTTGGGCCGGTCTCGGATTAATTGAACAAGATTGCGGTTGGTAGGGGTGATTACGCGAAGTACGCGAAGAATGATCTTCACCACAGCCTTGTCAGTAAGATCGGTGCATCCAAGACCCTTAGCTTGATTCACAAGCACCATCAAGTGGCCAAACATCTTTGTGTATGATTCACCTTCTTCCAAGGTCAAGCGGCTTAGCTCACCAATAATGAGCTCAATTTTTGATTCGCGGACACTTGAAATCCCTTCATGAGTAACCATGAGTCTATCCCATATTGCCTTTGCTTCTTCGAGTCCATCGACTCGGTTAAATTCGGAATCACTCAAGGCATTGAACAAGGCATTGATGGTCAAGTTATTGAAATGTTGAGCTTTGTCTTCATCGGGAGTGAGATTGTTTGGATCAACGGGCTTGAAACCTGTTTCTACAATCTTCCAAATAGAAGAGTGAAGAGATCTCAAATGCATCTTCATCTTGTGTTTCCATGCGGCATAATGAGTGCCATCGAAGTGAGGCGCTCTACCGGAAGACACCGAAACATAAGAGGAAGAGCTTGAGACTCCAAAGGGAGGATATTGATAAGGAATCTCAACCCCTTTGCCGGAACCCGTGCCCTTGTCTTGGTCACAGCTTCCGCCATTCTTTTCTATTAGCGACATCTTGATTCTCCAAGCGGTTAAGCCAAACTATGGAGATTTGGATCTGATACCAATTGAAAGGATCGAGATGTCGCCTAGAGGGGGGTGAATAGGCGTTTTTCAAATTTAATTCGCAGTGAAAATTAAAACTTCGGATACTCCGAAATTTACTTCGGACTGTCCGAGTAGTTCGGATAGTCCGAACGGGTCAGGGTTCCAAAACCCTAGAATGTAGATCTAGTGAATCTAGAGATGTTTCTAGTACTAAATGATGTATCTTAGTTAAGAATACTTGCAGAAGATGAAATCCCACCAATATCTATCACAAGAGGTTACTAAACACTTTAATCCCCAAAGATTTAAACTAAGCACGAAAGGGGACAAAATAGAGAAACAAGATGCAAAGAGACACAACGATTTTTACCCGAAGTTCGGATCTTTGAGGGGATCCTACGTCTCCGTTGATGCGGCACCAAGCCAGGGTCTCTTTCAACCCTTATCCTCTAGGTGTTGCATAAAGCACTCACCTACTTCCTTTTGAATCCTTCCCTTGCGGAGGTGGATCCGACCTTCACAAACTTTCGGCGGCTTCCCACACGAACTTAGGAGCTCACCGGCGACTCCTAGCCATCTAGGAGTCCTCAACCTCCAAGAGTAATAGACGTGCCAAGAAATCCGCGAGAGAATGATTTTTGTGCTCAAGATGAATCAATATCACAAGATCTATCAATCTCTCAACTCACTCAACCTCAAAAGATTCACAAATCAAGGGACTTAGAGGGAGTGAGGGCTTGAGCTCTAAAGGCTTGAAATGGCTGCAAATGAGTAGAGTTAATGCTCTGCTAGCTGTTAGGTGAGGGTATGGGGCTTTTATAGCCACTCAAAAACTAGCCATTTTAAGTTGTGCCCGAGTCTGTTCGGATAGTCCGAACTTATGTTCGGATAGTCTGAACAGGCTAAGTTTAGGGCAACTGAGCGACCCAGCTTGGATAGTCCGAACACCTCGGATACTCCGAAAAATTTTCGAACACTCCGAACCCAAATAAACTCACCCTAACCGAGGGGGTCCACTCGGATACTCCGAACCTATGTTCGGACATTCCAAATCTAATTTTTACCAGACCAACCGAGGGGGTCAGTTCGGACATTCCGAACCAGGGTTCGGATACTCCGAATTGTTTTAAGCAAAATGCCCCCAAGACTTTATGCTTTGACTCATTTTAATATTAGAATTCATCATTGAGCATATTTAATCATTCTAAAGCTATTTCTTGCCATATCCCTCTTTATAGTATGGTAATTCTTAAGCTCAAATAAAATTAAAATACGTATACCACCATTGAGTGTAACCGATGCCGTTTCTCCTTCGATTTGAGGGTCATCTTCTCTTGAGCGACTTTCTCATGAGCGTAATGATCTGTTCACAATACTCATAAGGCTCATTAGTCACTTAATCTTGTTGTCATTAATCACCAAAATCATTGAGGGGCCTAGATGCACTTTCAATCTCCCCCTTTTTGGGGAATTGATGACAACACGGTTAGATTTATAAATGAATTGAAATGAGATTGTATTTGGAATACCAAATACATGGTGGAGCTCCCCCTAAATATGTGCATTAGAAAAGTTTTAGTGGTATATCAAATGCACATATTTACGGGAAAATTTGGCGAGACTCCTCCTAAATCTTTGCTTTCGAGAGAATATGACAGGATATATAACAAATATTTGCACAAATAAATATGACATGGTATCACACAAATGCATTACTAAAGGGAAATTAAAATTAAGCAAATATCGTTCAACTTCCAACAATCAAGCATCCAACAACCACAAGCACAAGATCAACAAAAAGCAACAAGCAAATAGACCAACCAACAAAGATAAGCAAACTTGTAACGTCCCGAAATTTGGCCGAATTTAAAATTTTGGAGTTATTTGAATTTTTATGAATTTACCAACCTTTAATTGCCTTTAAATTTTATTTAATTGGATTTATCTGAATTTTTGAAGATTTATTGAAATTAATAAACATTTATTTAAACCATTTTTTCCCTTGAGTAATTGAATACCAGAAAATATAATTATCAAAAATTAAAACTAATATTTTATTTAGGCCCAAAATGCTCTGAAATATTTTCTAGAATTTTTCTAGAATTTTTCGGGTATTTTTAGTGCCCTAAACAATTTCTTTGAATTTCGGCATTTATTTTAATTAGAAAATCCGGAAAAATCCTTAGCTACAGTGTTGGGCCGGCCCAACACTGTGCTCGCGCGCCGAAACCCTAATCGACGCGTCAATCCGCGCCGTTGATTCCCGATCGAACGGTCGATGTGACCGGACGACCTCGGGACGAGGCGATCGTCGCCCAATGCGCCATTGGCCGCCGCAGATCCTGTCGGGGATTTCTTCGCGCGTCTCGAGGCTGTCCGAGCGAGTGAAGTAGGCCGGCGTGTGCAGCACTTCACCCCGCTCATTTCCCCCTCTCGCTCGTTAGCTCTCATCCACCGTAGCACGCGCAATAGCTCGCCGTAGTTAGCTCTCTCCTCCGCCTCGGTTTTTCCCGTGCCCCGCCGCCGTCCGTCGTTCCCCGCCGCCGTCAAGACCACCTCCGAGTTCACCAAGCCGAGAAGCATCCGTGTGGTTACTTCTCCCGACCGGAGACGCCCGGAATCGCCGTCGCCCGTGTCATCTTCCCCAACTCCGGCAACGAGCGCCGCCGCCTCTTCTTCGACTCCTCGCGTGCAACCTCAGCCGTTAGATCTTCATTCGACGCCTAAGGTAACGCCACGTAGTCCCGTAAATAGTAAACCGCTCGGTTAGACTTGCGCCGTCTGATTTGAATCCGACGATCGGGATTGCGTGCATGCGTGGCCGGATAGTTCCTCGACGCGTGTCGATCGGCCGACATGTGGGTCGAAACCATCGTTATGAGCCCACTTGTCGATGGGAGGACCGTCGGTATCTTGACGTCGACGACGTCACCCGGGCCCACCTGTCAGTGGCCGTGGGCGACGTGGCTCGCTCCGGTGCCGACACGTGTCGCGCGGAGAGAAAATCAGCCGAAAAATCGGTGGAAAATAGAGAAATAATTCGGTTTATTCTTTTATGAATTTCAGCAAAATTGAAAGCGCTATAACTTTTGCATTTTAACTCGGATTTGAGTGATTCCAGTGCCCAAAAATTTGTAAAAATGTGAACTATTTATTGGTGATTTTATTTTATTTTAGAATTTATATTGCTGTCTGTATTGTATGTTTATTGAGTGATTGCTTGTATCGACTAGACCCCGAGTTGCGAATTTAAATCGAGGAGAGTTTGAAGACCCGTCGCAGACTTTCGACCAGAACCAACTCCTCTTCGAAGGCAAGTCATGCTTTGACCATATTGCCCCTAGATTTTAAAACTATACTTTGATTCAAATATTGCATGCTATGTTAAGTATAAATGATGTTGTTTATATGGGACAGTAGTTAAGATACCCATCTTGAATTATGCCACCTTGTTAATGTCATTATATGCCCTGAATACCTTGTCACCCTAGGATGTTTAAATTACGTTGGATGCTAATATGATGCCAACACGGGAGGCTAGACCGTGACAGTTGCTTAGTCTGCTTGTATGCGTGGAACGACTTTCAAATATCAAATGAATATTGACTAAACAGTTATGGAACGCATTTTGGAAAATGCGATGATGTCATGAATTGGAACTGGGATAGTGACCTGTGTGGTGCTATTCATGAACTGATGTGGAAAATGGCATGTGTTGCTTAAGTATAAAGTGGGGTGGGAAAATGATTTGAGCCGGGCAAGTGGCAAGAAGGCTTTGTGCGTGGGCACGTGTGGCAATGGGATGTATGAAAAGATTGTGAAGGTGTGTGCGAGATGTATAAAATGGTTGTCTTGCAGGACAATTAAGGACTTAACCTTGCGAGCCTTTGAGCTGAGTTCGTGTACAACCACTTATGCGGAATGGGACAGACCTAGTTAAGTAGGTTTCTAATATCTTTCCTTTGATACCTCGGGGTGACAGCTACACCGAAATGTAATCAGACGGGAGCGTACTGTCTTTGACTTGGTACCCATCTAACGGTATGTGCCTGTTCTAAACTTTGGCTCTGTGTGAGGGAAGTGTTAGGAAGGCAATACTGGAGAGGATCACTGGCTAAGTGTTAGTCTCTGAAAGACTTTGTTACAATCAATCGCCTGTGTGGTGAACGACTGTATCCTGTGGGTAAAGTGTACAGCCTCTGCAGAGTGTGTGTGTGAATCTATTCGAATAGCCGAGTCCGCAGAAATGGACATTGCTCGGTGATTACAGTCAAGGGTTAGATTTTCAAAACGAAAATGTGGAATGGGTGGTCAGCCAAAAAGTCGTGTGAATGAAATTAGGGTCAGTGCCAAACTCTTGGAAAAGAATTGAGAAATTAATTATCAATAATATTGATCTTACTGCTTTCGATCTAATAAGGATTACCTATCAAAAGAAATGCTGCTTTATGCAAAATAACCAATTAAGCCTTTCCTTGGAATAAGCCTTGCATATAGTAATAGTCTGCATTGTGCATGACTTGTTGAGTATGTTGTATACTCACCCTTGCATCGACAAAAACCTCAGAAGAAGAAGAAGCCGTGCCAGCTTGGAATGAAGAGTTCGTCGAAGGCCAGGAGGACTAAGGGGGTTGAGCCGCACTCAGTAGCCTGTGGCTAAGAATGGTTCCGCTATCGTATTTTGCTTCCGCTGAATGAACTTGGTACTGATAATATTTATCGCCCTGCGTGGCGAAGTATTGTAAGGCGACCATAAAGTCATGTAACTCGACTATATTATGCTTGAAGTACTTTATTATTATTTCCGCTGTGTATGATTGTGGTACTTCAACCTGTTTATCCTGTGTGTACCAGCGTGATCCTGGACTGGTACAATATACACAGAGTGCCTGAATCCGTGAAAATTCGGGGCACGACACTCTCCCAGCCCCAACTCCAGCTCCGCAGGCCGACCCTTTGTTCCGCGGGATCATCAGCTCGCTCCAGGATTTGGCCGCCGATCGCATGGGCTTCAGCAACCGGATAAGTTCAGGGTTTACCCGACCCCCTGAGTTCGCGTTGGAGCTTGGTCTACTCAATGCGAACGCTTTGGCTGCTCCTCCTACTACCGTCATGGATGGGGGTAGGAAGGGGCTCTTCAACTGCAGCTCAGCGACCCCATCTAGGAGGGGGAGGAAGAGGAAGGAGGAGGTCGAGGAGGACTCCGATGAGGACTGGGACCCGCGGAAGAAGGGAGCCTCTGACTCGGATTCGGATGTACATATCGAGCGCAAGAGGGGCTCTGGGGGCAGGGGCAGTGGCGCACCACGCGGAAGGCCTAGGAAAACCGATGCTCGGAGGGCTGCACAGGTGAAGGATGAGGAGATGGAAGAGAGAGTGCAGTACCCGTCCCCCGCTGAAATGTTGCTACAGCTTATGTCTGCTGCTGCTGATCCGTTCAACTTCAAGGCTTACGACTCTGTGCCTGTGATTGTTAGCTTCTTCTCAAAGTACAAGGACTCGGAAGTGCCGAGTGCATACGATGATAAAGAGCTGTTGGGCGCCAAGAAGGGTAGGAAAATGTCAGTGGGAAGCGTGTACCCAGCAACCAAGGCAGAGTATGACAACGATAAAGAACAATCTGAGGTGGGGGATGGCCAGAGGGGCAAGATGAAGTCTGCGGGAAGCCTGTACTCAACTAGAAAGGCGGATATATACTCTTGAGTATTTTCAATGATACTTCCTGATTTGTCACTCCTGCCAGCTTAGTCCACCCTTTATCGATCCTGCACATTCTGTATTCAGGGAAATGCATTGCGAGGACTGGAGAAAGGGAGCATAAATTTGTGTCACTGACTTAGAGCTAGGAGAGCTCACTGACCAGGTCACATGAGTCATTGAGTTGGCCAGTTGGGTGAGCAGATTTTTATGTTTACTCTGGTTTCATGCAATCGGAGGGCTGGTTGTGTACTTGGGGTCAGAGGTAGTTTTATTTTAAATTATTAGATGGTAGATGATCTCCATGGGATGCCTCTCGTTATCTTTGCCTAGATCAATGCACAGCTGTGGATCTTGATGATATGTTATTTTCTTAGCTTGTATTTCCATTTGTAAGTCCTAGTTAGTTGACTTTACTTTTCTCGTAGATTGCGTTGCTTCCTATGTTAAAATAGTTGCTATTTCAAGATTGCCATAGAACCTGTGGTCAGCAATCAGCATGCTATGCTGAAAAGATAGTTTAGTTAGCCTGACCGTTTGTTTCAATCTAGCTATGGAATCTTTCATGATCGCTGAGCTAAAGCTGTACTAGTGTTGTTGTTTTTCTGCATATCTGATGTGTGCCTATGTTTGTACTCTATGTGCATGCCTGCGGAAGTGCATGCACTTGTGTCCTGTGCATTACAAGAAGCAGTAGTTCGGTTAGAGAGGTTCTGAGCAGGGATTTGAATGAGTCCTCACAAATACCTGATTTCTTTTCTTTCAGGATTTTTGAACTTTGTAGATTCCAATGTAGCCTTTTGTATTTAATGGTCTTATTGTAATGCCATTGGCTTTTAGTTTGAGTTTATATCTTGTTTGATGAAATTTGGCCGGTTTAAAACCAGTAACCGCCGGTAACTAGTGCTGGAGGAGGTCCAATATTTTTCCGTTTCCGGTTTTGAATCCTTGTTCGTGTCATCGTGTGAACTCACTGGGTCCTTTCCACATGGTCTGTGCCCCTGTTCTTCCGCAACACCTTCCTGAAATCGACATAAAAGTTTCTGCTGTCTTTTTTTATACGTATCTAATAAGTATGTTTGCATGTTCAGTTTACTGAGTACTGTGGAACCTCGTATCTTTATGACTAAGGTGGCATTATAGCACATTTGGTACAATATGTTGTATAATTGTGTGATCGGACAAATTTTGTCATAGGTTACGGTTAGCATTTTATCAGTTTGCATGGCGATTTGCCCATGTTGAGTTTCTCTTAGCCTTTGTGTTGACGCCAAAAACGTGAAGGGGGTTTCTGGTTGCAACACACCGAACGCCGGGTTCAATGTCTGCGAGGCGTGCCAATCGATTTGACCCTGTAATCGATAAGGAGAGTTTATAAAATTCAATCAAGCCGATCCTAAGATCGAATCGGTTAAAACAGAAGTCGGCCAGTAAAGCCGATTAAAAGGGTAACTAGACTAGTCGATTAAGACTAATCCAAGGGTAAAAGGTAGATCGATTCTGAAAAGGCGATGCGCAACAAGACAGAACAAATCAAACCTGAAGAAATCGATGATGATCAAACAATCGGCGATTCGCAACTTTATTTGATCAATGTCGACTTACAGAGGAACGATTACAAAGCTAAAAGACTAAAAGTTATGAAAGAAACTAGTAAATGTGTTGTTGATCGTGGATGTCCTTTAATCCAGCCCATGGCGCGCCTTATATACCCACTAGCCGATCCGAGTCCTGTTCCAACACGTTAATACAATCCGAATCGGCTATAGTTTCCTAATTAGACTCTGATTCCAAATTCTACCCACATGCCATCCGAAGTTTCCACGCATTACCCAGACTCTCCAAAAGGCGCCTCGTACTGCACGCAAACTCCTCTCCTTGGGCCGATTCTTCAGCAGTTTCCAAAAACTGGTGCAAACATATGCCCCCCATTTTTGGAAGATAACTTGTTATCTTTCAAAAATAAATCGGCTTCTTCGTCCGTCGGCTTTATCAACCATCGGCTCTTCTTTGGTAGCCCAATGATAATCATAAATTTAATCACGCCGCCAAAATCTCGGTGCGGTTTAATGACTCGTGTCGCCTCGAATTCACTTCCCGCCACTTTTTACTTTTCACCACGCTATATATATGCGGGACCCCCACGGTCACTTTCACGCTTTCGAGCTCTCGAACCACCTTCTATCGGCTTCTTTCTTCAATCGACTTCCTGCAATCGTACTCAAGCCCAGACGAACCACCAATCAGCTTAAATGGATCCTTCCCAGGTACTAGTCCCAATCCCTAATAGTGAAGATCAATTCTACTTAGGACCAGTAGGAAATCTGACTGCCGACGAATGAGGAAATCCCAAGACTTCCTTTATCGGCAAAAGGCTATAACATAACGGAATGGGGAAAAAACTTCAGAGCCTGGCCGACGGCGCTTAAAGGTTGGAGAAGTTGGTTCATCCGAGTATCGGCCCAAAAGAGGTCTGAATGGGAAAACATGGGCATAGCTGAGTGTCTTCCGCTGAGTCTTGCAAACCCTGAAGCCAACGAGCCCTTAGTGGCCACGGCCTGCTATTTTTGGTCAGATACATTTAACGCTTTTCTTTTCCAGACTGGTCCCATCGGCCCAACCCTCCTAGATGTAGCTGAGCTTTGTTGTCTTAGGCCAGATGGTGAACAAATATCGGCTTTTAGCGGTAAGCCACGATACAAGTTAATCCGATCAAAAGGTGAAGGGTGGTCCAAATACATCCAGCATAATAATAAGATCAACGGACTGATATCAGATGAGGAGCACGCAGCCTTTTTGAACCTGTGGCTGGATCGGTTTCTTTTTTTGTGGAGCTTCCCTTGGGCCGACGCAGGTCTATCAATATGTGGCAGAGCAATTGGTTGAAGGCCGTCGGCTTGCGCTTGGCAAGATGTTTCTGGGAGCTGTATACCAGATGATGCATACTATCAGAAGTCGGCTTTTCTAGATTTGCCCAATTTGTTGTCGGCAACATAGGCGGTCCTATGTGGTTCATCCAGCTTTGGCTTTATAGTATGTTTAGCCGATCACTTATCTCTGAGCCTTTGGAGGACTCGGCCTTCCCCCGTGAGGATTACCCTGAAGGCACCATTCCACAGTATAGGGCCAGTCGGTCACATGGAGAGAGATTAGTGATGTGCTCAAGTGGCGATGTCAAAGTTACTCCAGCTGATTTCAAGAAATATTTGTCATTTTTTCTCAATTTAGATAACACGCTTTCAACCAAAGAAGATTTCTTCCCATATACTGATGAAGCCGACTTCCAATGGCCTTCATTTCTTCATTTAGACGCCGACAGTTCTTCGATGTCAGAGTCAACCTTAGAATTATATCGGATTTTCATTTCCCCTTGCATCTTCTTCGTCGGTTTGAACTCCCGTAACAGGACCTTTCAGCCGTCGTATGAATTCTACCATCCTTCTGTGTATGCTCGCCAATTAGGTTTTGGCCAGGTAATACCTAGTCTTCCTCTCCTGGATCGCCTTCAGCCAAGATCCAAAGTAAAAAATGCTATCCAGACCGATCTACTTCTAACACTAGACAATTGCATAGAATGGTTTCAAACCCTTTGTGGTGCCCAGCTTGAAGTTCTGACTCTCATCATACAAGGGACCTAGGTCATTGATGCCAGAGGTGTCAGAAATGTGCAACTTATCCAAATCCCCCCAATTCTCAATGGAAAAGCCCAAGCAATCTGCAAACTAAACCTTTGTCACTGAATAGTATAAGCCATCAACCATAAACCACATTGTGCACGCTTCATCAGAGTCAGTATAAAGAGTGGCATAGAACTGAGCCACCACCTCGTTGTTCGACTTGCACCGAAAAGACATAATTTCTCTCAAGTTGTGGCGCTCACAGGCAGCGATGATTTGATCAAATATGGGATCCTCCTGTTGCTGCATGTACTCCCAGTCAATCCATTGCATCAAAGCCACCGGATTCTTATTTTCAGCAATCACAGAGTCATAAAAATCTTGCTGAAAATGGTTCCAAAACCTTTTGTCCACATAATCTTCCTGCAGATACATCAGCAGATCCTCATTCCTGTGCCGGCCAACCTCTTTGCCACTCCCTTGTCCAATACAGTAATCGACCTTCTTTTTGGGAGTGACTCCCATAGGAGTTATACGAACAGAAGGATGAATCTGCAAGGGACCTATCAGCTCACCTGCCCTGCGCTGATCTACACATTTTGCTGCCCTCAACCTTGGCATTGCAGCCCTGGGATCCTCAGCAGTACTACCCCCTTGCCCATTGTCACCTTGCCCTTGCTCAGAAGCAGCGGCCTGGAATCTTTGGTTCTTCTTGCGAATGGCGAGACGCTTCCTTCTTCCCGCGGACTGAGGTGGAGGAGACTCTGGAGGTGAATCTGAGGGAGAACCCGCGGGAGCCGTTGAAGAACCACCGGCGGGATGATCATGCTTCGCCTTCTTTTTCTTGGCCAAGTCGATGTCGGATTTGCAAGAGCGGGGATTGCCACCCTGAGACGGATCCATTCTAAAGGTATGCAAGGGTGGAAGTTGGTTTAGACCCTAATTAGAATCTAGATGAACATCAAATGGTTGGAAAGAACTCACCAACTTCGGATAGTCCGAAACTTTCTTCGGACAATCCAAAGTTTTGTTCGGATAGTCCGAAGTATTCTACGGACATCCCGAACAGAAACTCGGACAGTCCGAGGTGAGCAATTACAAACCCTAAAATATTCAAGCTAGACAATAATCCAATAAAATTAAGATCTAACCAGGGAAAACTATCCTAACAAGGTCTAGAATAGTCTGGAGTCCAAGGATTCGCAAATTTCGATGAGAAAAAGGCGAAACAAGGGTAGATTCAAACTAACCTTTTGGAGGTTGAAAAACCGGAGTTCCCGAAGCGAATCTAGGGCAAAAAGATGATGGAGATGAGTCCCTTGCCCTAGAGGATGAACTTGGAGTCTTCAATTTGCAAGAGCTCTGGCCAAAACGCAAGATCCAAGAGTTGGGGAGGAGTTTTGGAGAGAGAAACCAAAAAAAAAAGAATGAAGAGAGGAAAAGAAGAATAGAGAGGGTTGGGCTGGGTTAAAAAGCCCGAGACCACACTTCGGACAGTCCGAACGTAAGTTCGGATAGTCCGAACCAGTTCGGATAGTCTGAATGGAACTTCGGACAGTCCGAACTGTCTTCTCGGGCTGGAAAATATCATCTTTTTCCTCATTTTCTTGAATTTTAACTTTAAGAAAAGAATAATTGCGATTTTAAAATCTTTTCTTTCAAAATGAACAAACTATGAAAATAAGTACGAAATATGATCTTATTTTGAATTTCCATATTTTCTGAAATTCCTTAAATTTTGGTTTTTAAGAAAATCTTTTATATTAATTGTTTTCTTCTCCTTCAAAATGCAAAAAGCCAAAATCCCTTAAGAAATAAAATCTAAAAAAATTATATAAATCTCACATTGTCTCTAGGTCATCCCCAAAATTTTTCAAAAGTATGTGAGCATATTTATTGCTGAAAAGAAATCAAAAACAGCATAATGTGACTATGTGTAACCTCCCAAGTTTTGGCTATTTATTTAGTTAATAGTGTTTATTTGCAATTTATGCTTTTTATGAATTTTCTAGGATTTATTTGATTTATTTTAAAATAAGTATATTAAGCCTTTGCCAAAAACTAATTATATGTAGCTAAATTTAAAATAAAGTTTTGCTAAAAATATTTTATTTGAGTCCAGAATGTCTCAAAGTATTTTTGAGATTTTTTTGGGATTTTTATTGGTATTTTTACTACCCTAAATAAATCAAATTATTTTTCTCTAATTATTTTAATTAGAAAACACCAGGGAAATTCGTTGAGCAGTCTTGGGCCGAGCTCAAGATCAGGCGCTGCCGTCAGCTTACTGTCTTGTTGACCATTCAACCCTCTTGACCCGCTTCTAGAACGTCGCCCCGCAGCCGTCGGATCTTCATTGGGCGGTCTTCATCAAACCGCGCAGCCGCCAAACCCTAACCGCTCGTAGTCGTCGGATGCTGATCATGCGATCATCGACCATTGCGCCAACTCAAAACCCTAGTCGATCCCGTCCGTTGGATGCGATGTGCGGATGAGGTCGTGCCACGCCAGGAGTCTCTCGTGTCCGTCCGATTGAAATCCAAAGGCCGTCCGTCGTCGTCTTGGATTAGGGATCCGAGTCTAGCTTGTGCACGCCGTTGCCGCCGTACACCGTTAGAATCCCGGATTTCGCACGTTTGCCGAGGGTATAAATAGGGGTGCGGGGTCCCCGAGGTTCGCCAGATCCAGCCGCGTCATTTGCCTGTAGTGCCGTCACCCACGGAGCCTTGGAGTTCGCGCACGAGCTCGCCGGAGTCCGAGAACCGTTGCGCCGTGTTTCGCCGTCGTCGAGACCCTCACCCGCCGCACCGACTCCAGCACCGAACTCCCCTTGTCGCGCCACATCGGTTCCGCCATCCTGTGGTCATCGGAGGGCACTGCAACGCCGTCGGCGTCATCGTCGTCTTCATCTCCGGTACACCAGCGCCGCCGCGTCGCCATCGTCGAGCCTGAGCACCACCAGCCGTCGGATTCGAAGCCAACGCGTGAGATCGATCCACGTAGCCTCTGAGCAGTACCCGCCATCTTCAAACCGGAGCCGTCAGATCGCCAGCAGGGGCCTCGGATCAAGCCACGTCGCTTCTGGAGCAGTGACCGCCTCGGGTAAGTGTCAATCGTTAGATCTCCCGTGGGCGGTCTAGATCGTTCCACGTCGTTACGGTGAGTAGCGCAAGTGACGGTTAATCGTGGTCGTCCGATCGCCGATGAGTGCTTCAGATTGGACCACATGGTGAATTAATCGGTGGCCGTTAGATCTTGAGGAGCGCACCAGATCGCATCGTGAGCCGAACCAATCAGAGGTCGACATGTGGCGGTTGCCGTCATGCTGGTATCAGCCGGTGCATGGCATAGTGCCGTGGTCCACGGTGAACCGGCCGTACGGTGAACCCAGTCCACGGAACAGTGCCGAGAGCCACGTGTCAGCACCCGGTTGGCTCGGGTCCGATGCTGACATCAGCATGACGCAATAAATCAGTTTTTCTTTTATAAAATAATTCAGTTAATATTGATGTTCCAATTTTCTGAATTTTTAGGAATTTGAATCTTTCGAGAGCTCGTTCTTCCTCATACGTACTCCGATTGAGGTGATTCAAATTTCTAAAAATTTGTAAAATTGAGATCTATCCAGTAGTAGCTTTTGTTTGATTTTTGGAGTTCATTTGCTCTTTGTTTTTTGGTATTTATTTGCTTTTCCTCTTCGTTTCGCGTAGACGTTGAATTGTGCGACGCTTCGGAGGAGGATTTGGCACTTCAAGATCAATTACCAGAACAGGACCAGGAGCTTAACCAAGGCAAGTTGTGCTTTGATCATGTTGAACCCATGTTTGCAAAACTGTTAATTTGTTTTACTTTATTGCATGTTATTTCATGTGTACAAATGATTCAATCTAAATTGGGATTTAGATATCATACCCTTTGAATTATACCCTACCTTGTCAATTGTATGCCATGATTCACTTGTCACCTTAGATTGATTCATTATAGTTGGTTAATAATAAAATCAACATGGGATGGTTAGATCGGATTAGATTGCTTAGCCATGCCACGTCATTACATGTTCATGAAATGATGATTATTAATCTTGACTAATGAAATATGGAACAACGATATGAACTTGTGTGTCATGTGTGGTCACACAAAGAGATTGAGTTGTTGTGGCGAATAGGTCACGCAACGATGTTGATTTGTGGATAGCACGTGGTGCTTGGTAATCAACTGGGTTGGTAATCATTTAGATTGAAGCAAGTGGTAAGGGCAAGTGTGCCAGGGTAGGCCCCGATGGGTGAGGGTATGTGCAAGTCTTGCTTTGATCAACCCTAAGGACTTAACCTTGCGAGCCTTTGACCTGAGTAAATCATGCAACCACATGTCTGTTATGGGGCAGCATAGCTAACTAATTTGCAATGTCTTAGCTTTGGTACTATCATGGTGGTGTGAGTCCGGGTGTACGGAGGAACTCCCATGGCGCAAGAGGGGGGCCCTGTTGTGGTGGTGTAACCCATCAGTGTTGAAACCTCAACGGGTAGTACTGGGTTAAGATGGGGTATTGTAAAGGCTTTGTTATGATCATTCGCTTGTGTGGTGCATGGTTGTATTGTGTGGGTAAGTGCATAACCTCTGTAGAGTGTACAAACTATTCGGATAGCCGTGCCCACAGTATTGAGCAAAGCTCGGGAATTACAGTCAAGGGTTAGTTAATCAATTGGATAACTAAATGGTTTGGCAGATTCCATGTGGATGATGAAACTTGACTAGGATGGAAACTTGGTTTACTTGAGAATCATTGAATCTATTAATGGTTATTATTTGTTTTACTATCTTTTCAATCTATGTAAATAAACCACATAGCCATTCTTTGGAATAAGCCTTGCATATAGCTATGATAGATTTGCATTCTGTGCACAACTTGTGGAGTGCTTTTGTACTCACCCTTGCCATCAACAACAAATCAACAGTGGAGGAATCATCGCCCGTGTTGGAGGAGGACTTCCAGGTGGATGCGAGTCACTAGGCCAAGCCTTGTTAGTCGCCTGTGGTGTACTGATGAGTCACTGCATCTTCTATTATTTTCCGCTGTATTTATTTTAGTTTATTCTTAGTCTAGCCCTGCGTGGCTGAATAATATAAGTGATCATAAGATCATACACTAGTTATACTAATAAATGAAGTCTTGTTATTCTTATCGTTGTGTATGATGTGATGTGTCGGGACCCGAATTCGCAATTCGGAAACCCTCTGTGTTTTCAGCACTAGTCCCAGGATCAGTAGCTAGTGCCCACAGTTAACAAAGATGAATATCACAATCATACACAACGGAATAATAAATAAAGAATTCATCTTTTAATATAACATATTGAACAACCTTAAGGTCAACTTACAATTGTGAAGCCTAGATGGCTTCAACTCAGAGTAAAACGAACAGCAGCGGAACGAAGAACATCGGTGAATCCTATCAAAATACCACAGGCATTTGACAAGGTTCAACTCCTAGATATTCGCCTTTTGCAGAACTTCTCCTTCTTCGAAGACAAAGACTTCTCCTCAACTAGTGATGTTTTGTTAAAGCAAGGGTGAGTACACAACCGTACTCAACAAGTCATGCACAGAATGTAGTTCTATTACTACATGCATGGCTTATTCCAAAGGAATGGCTGAATGGTTTTTTTTGCAGTAAAGCAGCATTCACAAATAATCATAGTAGATAGAAAAGCAGTAAAACAAATAATACCCATAATAAATTTCGTAATCATTCTCAAGTAAAGCATTTCTCATCCTTAACCAATTTCTATATCACATTGTCTACATTCCCAACCTTATTTTATTTTCAAAACTCTACCCCTTGACTGTAATCCTCGAGCAATGTCGATCATGGACTCGGCTATTCAATAGTTTTACACTCTGCGAGAGGTTGTACACTTTACCCACAAGATACAATCAACTCATCACGTCGGTAGTGAATCGCCATACCGAGTATGCGAATGAGCGATCATAACAAAGCCTTTCAGAAACTTCTATCTCAACCTAGGAACCTCTCCGGGTTGCCTTCACTATCACTTCCCTCACACTGAGCCGAAATATAGGACCGACGAACACCGTTGGATAGGGTACCAAGCCGCAACACAGGTACGCTCCCCCATACAGTCACCCCCCTAGATGACTGCCACCCGGAGGTATCAAAGGTGAGATATCAGAATCCTACTAAACAAGGTCTTCGCATTCAGACATGTGGTTGTACGAGTGACTCAAGTCAAAGGCTTGCAAGGTGAAGTTCTTAACTGACCAGGGCAAGACATCCTTCTCTCAAAATTGGCGCACATCCCTCATAACACTCAACCCACCCAAATGCCACGATGGCCCACCTGGCATAAAGCCACTTGCCACTTGCCCCAGTCTAAATCCTTTATCACCCCAGTTGATTATTGCGCAACACAATGCCAACAACAACTCAACATCCATGTAGAACCACGCTGGTTCCACATATCAACATCATCGTGTGGCAACACGTCACACCATTTCACAAACACATTTCATAATCCATTAATCAGTATTATTCTTTTATTTTCAAAAGACATGTGTTGCGTGGCATGGCTAAGCAATTATACACGATCTAACCAACCCACGTTGGCAAGTATTAACAACCAACTATTAATCAACCATCTTAGGGTGACAAATGAATTACGGCATACAAATAATCATGGCAAGGTGATATTAGCAATTGGGTTGAATATCTAATCCCAAATTAATTTAAATCATTTTAATCTTGAACTAGCATGCAATAATTTGAATCAAAGTAAATTTGTAAAACTGGGAGCAATATGATCAAAACTGGGAGCAATATGATCAAAGTACGACTTGCCTGGCCCTTGAAAATTTTTATTACTCTTTATCTTCGATCCTTGATCCTCAATCTTCAATTTCTGCTTGCTTGATCCTCAGCTCCTTCGAATGACTTCCGGATAACGCGCCTAACGATAAAGAAACACAAATACAACACAACTCAAAAGCAAATCAAGTAAACTCCAAATTAAGAACGAATAGCATTGGGCACAACGGTTCAGATGAAATTAGGAACTTGAATGGATTAGGTTGATGATTAGACAAAAGAGAACGACTTTCGGAAAATGAACCAAAGAGAAAGATTAATAACTGGGAAAGAATAATATTCCGAAGAATATTATCTTGGTTGGATAGCCGATGTCATATGGACTCTCGATCTATAGACCGGGTCCACGAAGTTACGTTAGTTTGCCATGAACTAAGCAGATGCTCGAGGTTGATTTTCGTTGATCGAACGGCACATTCAACCAAAAGGAAGATAGGCTGATAGACTAGGTCTGGCACAAGAATATGGCATATGGCTAATGGTCTATCGACTAAGACCACAAATGAATTCTAGGTTAATGGCAGATTAGATTTTCAGGGATAAGACAAGGATGGATGGGATCGACATCCACTCCGGTTCGATCCACAGGTTAGTCTTACATCGAGGACAGAACTCGACGACGACGTGGCGGTGATGGCAGGAATACGAGGCTGAACTCAACGTGATGAGCTAGATCACAATAAAGCGATAGAAAAGGTGATGACATCGCACTAGGGCTTTCACTTGCATGCACCTATGCGATGACAGCGATACAATGAGAGCAAAGCGTTAACAACGGGACGTTAACGATGGAACGTTAACGACGGAACGTTAACGATGGAACATTAACGATGGAACGTTAACGGCGAAACGTTAACGACGGAACGTTAACGGCGAAACGTTAACGATGGAACGTTAACGGCAAAACGTTAACGATGAGGGTGAAGCGTCGGTCGGTGCAACGACAAGGCAGCGATAGAATGTTACCGAGGATAGCTAACTGAGACGCGAATCGATAACGAAGGACTTGGTTGAAAAGACGACGGGTAGATACTAGAATATGGCTTTGACGGCAACCGGGAATCAAATAAACTTCGCCGATGGGCAAAACAGTGAATGACGACCCACCGGATAGGACAACACGCCGAAGCGAACTAAATTGGGTGGTGACAAAAGACGCGCGCGCGGCGGCGGCAAATGGCGGCGGCCGACGAATAAAATAAATTTCGGTATATACAATAGCAAAGGGAAAGTGTCCATCGCGTAGAATGCGACGAGACGAACTCAACAAAATAGGCGGATTTGGTGGCGACCCACCGGATTAATCACAAATTGCTGATGAACGGCTCCCGGGACTAATAGATCAAACGATCATAACTATTAAAATAATAGATGAAACCTAACCAAATTTTACAAAGAGCTATCTGGGATCATTTGGCACAATATGATGTGAACGGATCTGAGTTTTACCTTCTGGATCAACGGGAAACGCGCGACGAAGTTTTCAACTGTCTACAACGCAGTCTGATCGGAGAAGAGAATTTTCTGCGCAACATCACGAGGTCAAAGCCATGGGTTAGGGTGAACACTATGTATAGGACATCAAGTGGAGTCTACCATAAAAATTTCACGGCCAAACTCGTAAAAACGAGGGAGAACGGGCAGAAACATGATTTGAGATTGAAATGGCCATAAGTTTTGATTCCATGAACCAAATTGCACGAAATTTAAAAGAGAGACAGAGGGTACCATAGAGCACAAGGTGACATAGTTGGATCACTAAAGATCATGACGAGCCGACCAGGAACGCGACGCCAAAACTGGCCGACGTTAGGGGCGGTGCAGACTGCTTGGTGCGCCGGTGGTGCTCTGTTTGGAATTTTCCAAAACTATTTCACAGGAGTGTTTCAACAATCATGGGGGTTCTCCATAAGAAATTTGAGGATGAACGGAGTTCGGGAGCGCCCGGTAGAGCTCGCCGAAGTTCTCACCAGAGTTGGGGAAGAAGGCTTGCCGAGGGAGATCCGTTGTGATTCTGATGGTGATCTTTGAGTATGATGTGGGTAATGAGGAGAGAAGTCTAGGGTTCAATTTTCAGCTCAAATGAGTGCTGGATCAATAGAAAAGGCTCACCGGAGTTGGGAAAGAAATCTGTGGCCGAAGGTGCTCCGGTAGGCTTTTGCAAAATCTGATTTTACTGGAGGTAGACGATAGGAAGAGGAAGCTCTGATAAAAATTTCAGATCAAATGAAAATTGGGAATGATCAGGAGAGCTCGCCGAAATTTTCGCTGGAGTTGAAAAGAATGGCTTACGCAGGGAGATCCAGAACTTGGATGGGAAAAATTCCAATTGGGTTGTAAAGGAAACGCACGTAGCAATCTGTGGTTCAATTTATAGGGCGATCAGATGAGCGGATCGTCAAAAAACACTTGCCGAAGTTAAGACTGAAACTGCCGGAATTACTGTAGCGTTACTGGTTTATTTAATCCGAATTAACCAATAAAATCGAAATAAATATCAAACGACGGTTCAAAAATCCGGGACAAATCTGGAACATGACTCACAGGCTTAGTAACCCAAATAAAATATTATTACATAAAATAATAATTTTATTTGTGTACAGTAAATACTTTTATATTGTTTTTAATATCTTTTTAATTTGGAAAATACTAAAACAACCCCAAAAATTCTAAGAAAATTCAGGGAGTTTAATTAGGACATTTTGATATTAACTAAAATATTTTGGTACCACCAAATATTTTATTTTTATATCAACATATATTTTTATTTTGTTAAAGCTCTCGGAAAAGGCTTTAGAAAATATATAATTTGACAAATGTAGGAAATTTCGCAGAAATTTCCTTAAGTTTATTATATTAAATAAGATAGTTTTAGCAAAACCAAATCTTTTATTTTGTCTCCAAACTATATTTTTTAATTGATGAGACTTTTGGAAAGGTTTTGAAATCAGGATTTTAACAAATAATAGGAAAATTCACCGAAGTTCCTTGTGATATATTTTTTAAAATTAATTCCAACTTAAATAAGGTTTTTATTTTTTTTAAGGAAATAGTTTTAAGTTTTTTTTCTAAAAATAGGCAAAGTCTTTTTCTTTTGAACTCTAGAGAAATTCAGAAAAACAAAGATGAGACAAATAAACTTTGAGACAACCGATAAAAATAATAATTTAAAATACTTTTTATCCTAATTTTGAAATAAAATTTTGGGATGTTACATGATGTTTACCGATGTTAAGTTGTGTGTACTAGCGTTGATCCTGGTGCTAGTGCAGTAAAACACAGTAAATTCGAATTGGTGAATTCGGGTCCTTACACTATGAACAGTAACATGTCAGAATTATTACATTTCGTAAAAACCTTATCTTATCCTAAAAAATTTACCACATCATCTACAGAACTAGGAAATATTATAGAGAAAATTTTTAAAAATAAATAATAAAATTATTGAATTTACAAAACGAAAAATTGAATCAATTTAAAAGCAACATTATCAATGTTAGAATGTTATAAAATCATATATGAATGATCATCATCCAAAATTTTTATGGTGACTCCCAGTAATTATTAAAATCACACATAAAAAGTTTCATATAAAATAAAGGTAATTTAAAACCTTATAAAAATAAAAATAAAAATAAAAAACTTAAAATTGTAACAGCAGTCTTGTCAGAATTTTATAAATTTCCACATATAAGACCTTGACTGGAAATTTTTACCAAAGGATAAAACCAGCCTCTAAATTAGACACAAAAATTTTCACAAATCTTAGGACAGAAATGGTAGCCCAATTAATTCTCAAACCCTATCCTGTCCCAAGAAGAGAAATATATTTTCTCTTTGCATTCGCTGACATGTGGGGCCCTGACCTATCTTGGCCCTCCTACTAGTAGCTCATCCCCTCTCTGCTCTCCTTCCCTCAGCCAGCCGCTACCTTGCCCAGACACTACCACGACAACCGAATTCAATCAGTTTTGCTGCCACGACAGAAGATCGTCGCACGAAGCCTCCATCCAGTGCCGTGTGAACTCGAGCTTTGAATCAATGCCGCACTACCGCGACAGCCTTTTGCCATACTACGCGCTACCGTGGCAGCCACAAAACTCGCCGACCCAGAACAAACCTCAGTGCTCTACCATTGCCCCAATCTCGACGAGTTCCACAGGAGAGGCAACTTCAATTCGCCAATCCAGTAGCACTACAGGAATCCTAGAAATTTTCGTGGGCCAGAAGCCCACGAAAATAAAGCTATAACCGACGAAAATAGTAATTTTCGACGGCAATACCCTTATTTTCGTCGGTCCACGGCCGTCAGAGATAAGGAGCCGAAAGTTAAGCAATTTTAAATACGACAATTTAAAGTTCGTTATTTTAAATCGGCTATGAGCGCTAAGACGAAAGTTAGTCCTAGAAAGCCATATTTTTAAATTCGGCCAGAACGGCCGATTTAAAGTTCGTTATTTTCGTCGGTTTTATTCTAGCCCACGTAAATAACACAGGTTAATTTTCGTCGGTTTTGGTTAGCCCACGAAAATAACACAGGTTAATTTTCGTCGGTTTTGCTTGGCCCACGAAAATAACACAGGTTTATTTTCGTCGGTTTTGCTTGGCCCATGAAAATTAGTCTGGACCTGACAAAAAAAACAGCCCAATAAACCCATTTTTCATACAAATTTAGACAAATATCATTCATAACAATACATATATCATTCATTCAATCATTCATCCACATATACTGCTCATTCATCCACATATCATTCAAATATGCACATACATCCATTCATTCATCCACATATCATTCAAATATGCACATACATCCATTCATTCATCCACATATACTGAACTGAAGCATTAACAACCAAGGTTCAGAACATGCTCTGCTTGTGTTCATCCACATCATTATGGATACGATTCAAATACAGTTTGGCTTGTGTTCTAAATGCACATACTGCTAGTCATACACATAATATCGTTCATCCACACATAATAATTAGTTGAGTTGTGGTATCTCAAGATTACAGATTATTACCAAACATCTCAAGATTACATAACATGAGGGTCATTTGAGTTGTGGCCACTACCTGCGGAGCCAAATAGGTTTTGAACGAATTGAGATGCCCTCTCGGAATCCTAAAGATCAAAATTCACGATTAGTCAAAAAATTGTGGGAAGTAACAAAACTAACCAAGAATATGACAAGTGACAAACGAACCTGCTCTCCAGTTGCTGCTGGCTGTGGCGGCGGAGTTTGGTAAACCGGGGCGATGTTGTCCCGATTCCTACGATCTGATGAGACCAAATTTAACTAGATTAGAGTAAGTTACGCTAAATTGACCAAATTTAACTGCTTCAAATAAGTAGATAACATAACACCATATGGGCCACTTCCAACATTGTTTATCTTGGGTAACTACTTAGACCCTTTGCCATGCCCTTGGATCACTGATGACAACTGAATTCAGGGAAAATAGAGCGGGTGCCCAACACAGTGTGCAGTCAAATGCATGCAGATTTTTTTTCAAACATGCTCAGGTCAAAACTTAAGTGATCCAAGGCAGGGCATTTGTTCATGGAGACAAATGCTACGATTTGTATTGAGATGTCAGATTTTCTTCTTCATTTGCATGCTTCTTGTTGGGTTCTATTGAAATACATAGGTACACATCTTGTTTTACCGTTGGATTAATTAGGGTTGATTGTGCGCTACACCGCGTCGTATGACATGAGGTAGGCAATAGTCATACAAGAATCATTCTAATTCATTATAAGTACCAAGTAATATGGACTAACAGTTAACCATAAATAAACTATAGAACATAAAAGCATCCATGAAAGACTATGGCTACCGCAAAAAATTGTCAAAAAAACAACTATAGAAGAATCCAGCTCAAACCATAATAGCTAAAGGCAAATGTTCATATATGAGAGCATAAACAAACTGAAGTTTAGCGAGATAGTTGATTCAGAGTATGAAAAGTTGGGGAAGAGATGCAATCCTGAAAAGCAGTTGAAGGAGAAAAGATCAATATATTAATGTTAATATGAAAAAAATCTAACATATGCTATCAGACTCCAGTCGTTGTAAAAAAATCTAACATATTGAGATTCTTGCCTAATTTCGAAAGGTGCATCTTGATTAATATCTCTCCTTTTTTTCAGTGTATGATGTCACTCAACGAGAAACATTTACCAATCTTTCTGATATATGGGCGAAGGAAATTGACCTCTATTCAACTAACCAGGATTGTATAAAGATGCTTGTTGGAAACAAAGTAGACAAGGTATATGATACTTTTATGCTTCAGGTTTACATTTTATCAACTCCCTGTACTTCACCCAAGTACTATTTTCTTTCTAGTTGTGCAGGTTTGCTGCATAGGTTTCTTCTATGTTATAATTTTTTTACTTCATCATAGCTAAACTTAGATGCTTGGTTTGGCAGGAAAGTGAGAGAGATGTTACAAAAAAGGAGGGCATCGAATTTGCTCGGGAATACGGATGTTTGTTTCTGGAATGCAGTGCAAAAACCAAAGTTAATGTAGAACAGTGCTTTGAGGAACTCATCCTGAAGGTATGTGATGACCTTCAGCTTTCAATTTGCTCTGTACCTGATTTATTAACATATATATGTTGGACTGTGAAAATTGTTAAAGAGAAGAAAAGTTGTTTCTACCTATTTTTAAACCATAGTTTCAATGCAAGGTCCTTGCAGAAAGGGATATGTTGGGATAAGCATGATCTTCTAGAAGAAATCAATGGAATTTAGCAGCATAATCAGTGTAGTATTAGATACATGGATAGATGAATGAGCAATTAATTAATGATCCTTGCCATCAGATTGATAGTTCATTGAAGCATTGACCACGCTGTAAAATTGTAGTTGAGCATCCATCTATCGCTAGAAAAGACCAAGTTTAGCTAACCTGAGCTGCAGGAGGTGCCGGAGGATACATCCCCCATTGTGGCGGTGGTGGCGGCTGCCATGGTGGAAAGACAATGGTGCAGCCTCGTTCTTTGGAACATTGCTGTAAATGCAATGTGTCAGTTTCATATATTGTTGCATGCTCGGAATGCTAACTGTTGAGGGCTAAGACTTACTTGAATAGCCGCCTGCTGCTGTGCCATGTACTGAGCATAGTATGCCTCCTGCGACCTTTGATGTTCATCCTGCTGCCTTAGCTCCTCGCGCAGCCTAGCAACCTCTACCTCCTGCTCTGAGGGGCGACGACTACTACTAACCCCCGAGCTCTAAGAAGAAGACCCCCTCTGAGCTCGCACCTCCCTTGAGTCAATCACTCCGGTGAGCATGGAGTACCTTCAAAATACAGGAACACAAAGGCTTTAGAACTTCAATTTATTGCTCGCATTAACAAAGTTTGAGAAACTATGACATTTTACCGTCCATGGGCCTTTCCGCCTCCGGTAGCATGCACAGCCACGCCGTCAATACATTCCTTCCGCCAATTGTAGCCTTCACCATGACGCCTGACCATTTCCTGCCCATATCTCTCCTGCAGGCAGAAGCGAACCATACAACTTAGAGCTCCAAAGTTGATGAGAACTCAATGAAAATTGTGAATAACTCACCAGTCGATCTGAGGCCACCTGAGTGCACAGCTGCTCGGGGTGTGATGGGTCTCGTCCCTTATGACCTCGCACATAAACTTGATGTCACTCTACCGAACACCGTTTGAGCCTCCTATAGCTAGGGGTTAGTGGCATACATATACTTGTGAATATGTTCTTGCAAATATTTGGTACGACCTGTCTTACCATGCGTTTAGCCATCTGAATGTGTCCATCACCGCCATACGTATGGCCTCCGCCTCTGCGATCTCTGTACTTCCTTGACTTCGCGATCCATTCAGGAGAAGCCCATCGCTGACAAAGAGCCTGATAAGCATTTGGACAGTCTTCCATCCACGGAAGCATGACCTGCACACATGTGTTAATACATCAAAACAATATTAACATCACAACCTAATGACCATGAACCCTAATATGCTTTACACCCCATCTTGTTCTTCGGTCAAGTAAGTTTCCGGTGACCGAAACTTGCCCGGTCGATGCCCTATGCCCTTCAAGTATATATTTGTTGCTTGAATCCGGGCATTGGAGAATGCATCCCTGACTACCTTCGTTGCATTGGCATGGAACACATTAGTCGCGTGGCCCAATTCAGCAGGATTAGCCAAACGGTAACGTTTCTGTAATGTCAAATTTAAGAATTGTTATTACAAAATTATAGAACTCAACAATTTCATGACTCAAAATCATCCAATCAGTAACATATGCATGATACTAAACACTAACTTAATTAAATATGCACGATATGTTATTTCTGTGTTCTAAAACAGCCTACAATTTGAGTATTTGACCATACTCACTTTACATTTCCTGAGTCTAATTAACTATAATCTGAGTTAAATGATTTGCACATTGCCATATTCGTATGCAGCCCATATATACATGCTAACCGCTAGAACCCTATATGCTAAAAACACACTTTTAAGATCTTACCCAGAAATCATTCCACACTGCTCCCTGAGCATTTACATGGTTCACATCAGGAGATAGCTTGTAATGCTTCCAACTTGTGGCAAGAATGCTCTCACCAGCCTTGTTAATCACCATTCCCGGGTAGTGCAAACGACAGAGGTTACCCAGTACGACGTTAACCTATCTATGGTGTCCTCTGCCGTCGAAACCCGTGTCATCCCATGAGCTGCAAGAAACACAAACTCTATAGATCTAGTTCTAAAGTAAACAACATAAAACAAACATAAATAAACTCTATTCATGTAGAACTCCCTGAAGTACATAAAAAAAGAGTTTGCCTTAGTTATTCTAAGAGCAAACTGGTCTCACCTATCGCCAACTGGTCTGATCACAATCTTGTCCTCCTCGCGCGCGGGCACCGGAGGAGGGGCGACAGCATGGCTCCTCCTAGTCCGCCTCCGCACTAGGCTAAAACCTTCAGCCGAATCCTCCTCGGTCGCATCTTCATTCACCTGGTGCTCCTCGGCCACATCTTCATTCACCTGGTCCTCCTCGGCCACATCTTCATTCACCTGGTGCTCCTCGTCCTCGCCGGCCGCATCTTCATCCACCGGGTGCTCCTCATCCTCCTCCGACGCTGTGTCATCCTGCGAAATTACATAAGAGATAAGTACATATGAAATGGTAGGTACATATAAGAGATTAGTAGATATGAAATGCTAGGTACCTCGGTTCTTTGAAGTGCGATCGGTCGTCCCTGCAATTCCGGCTGCACGTGTCTCAACAAGTCCTGGCGTCTTTGGCTTCCTGAAGTACTGCCCTGAAAAAGAGACTCATCGCCGCGCCGAACAGGTAGCATCTTGCTCGCAACACTGAGGAAGCCCTTCGCCGTTTGCTTGACCTTGCGTGACATCCTGTTCAAGAAACAAGTACAAGGTAGTAATACATGAACATAATAATAAATGGACAAAATAATAGCTGAACAAAATAAGAACTATAAATTAATGGTTACTTGTCAAAATTCATCAGCATCACGATCAAGTAGTCTCCTTTTACATAAAGACTGCCACGTAAATTTTTTCTTCATGGTATTGTTTTTTGTTTGTCGGAACAATTACATCATCACGGTCTCCAACTAAGGAATCGAGTCCTGAACCAGGCTCAATAACAAAAGAGCTTGGCAATTCTTCATCTTGGTAAATCTCATCAACCTCCTGGGCCTCCAGCTGACTATCACGATAACCAGCGTCACCAGGAGTATATAACCGTTCACGGGGATTCACTTTGTATACTACCCACCAAGCAGCCAGCTTTGTGAATGGATATGGCATATAATAGACCTGCTCAACTTGGTGTGCAAGGATAAAATTGTCGTAGCCCTTAAGCCTATCGTTGTGTTTCACTTCCACCATGCCATACTGGTTTTGTCGAGTCCCTTTATTGTTATCGAACCATTCACAATCAAAGAAGACTACTTTAAGTTTCTTGTCCCCGCAAAACTAAACTTGAGGATGTTTTGAATGATTCCATAATAATTAGTTTCCGCCCTTGTGCATCGATTGCCCTAGTCACAACTCGATATTAGTTGTGGATGCAAGAGGAAGACTTGCTTCACAGCTTGGTGAGCAGGCGGAACCCATTGACATCGTGAACGCCATAGCTTTTAATAGCCACCCTTCCATAAGATAGGTAGCGCGCAAGTCTGATGGGCGTTATGCGTCTTTCACGCCTTGCATTATAAGGATATATACTATTGAAGCGTAACATAATAGAATAACATATCACGAGAAGATTGTATATGATCTCGAACCAAGTGATGAAATTTGGCCCTCCATTTATTCCATCCCGTCGCATCGTATTTAGTTGCTTGCTCGTAGGTTCTTTGCCTAGAAGTCCAGCTTTTGCTTATCGAACTCACTTGCACGAGAACGTAAATGAATTAGATCTATAGCAGCATGAACAAAGAGATAATTACAGACAACACTTACGTGAAATCTTGCTCCATCTCATCCATATTGGTGTACATGTAGAGCAAAGCGACCTTCCGTTCTTCCCGAGTATAATAGCAGTCCGTGCGACCACCGGCAGTTGTGCCCTCCATTGAAACAGTTTGAGGTCACTACAAGGTGGTTTTTCATCGACATTATACCGCATCGTAGGAGCATTGACATTGTGTTAAATCGCAAAATATACACTCGAGAAGTATGCTATCTCCTTAATTGAAAATGCTTCCGCGATGCACCCTTCAACTCTTGCCTTGTTGCCAACCATAGCTCTAAGCTTCTTGAGGGCCCTTTCAATGTGATACATCCACCTATATTGCACAGGGCCACCTACCTTAGCTTCATATGGAAGATGAACAAGGAGATGTTGCATTGGATTGAAGAACCACGGAGGGAATATTTTTCCATCTTACATACAAGCACCCAGTATCTCTTTCTCCAACATCTCCATCATCTCCTTCGTGATTTCTTTAGCACAGAGTTGTCTATAGAAATAACTTAGCTCAGCTAACACCTTCCACACATCATCATTAAGGTACCCGTGAAACATTACAGGCAGGAGTCTTTCCATGATTATGTGGTAATCATGGCTCTTCAACCCATTTAGCTTCCCTGTCTTCACATTCACAGCCCTTCTCAAGCCCGCAGCGTAACCATCGGGGAATTTTAGGTTTTTCATCCACCTCAGCACTTCTTTCTTGTCTTTAGGTTTAAGATAAAATGGAGCGCGTGGCTTACTACCACTTTCGGTGAGCTCAAGGGTTGGACGGTTACAAATCTCTGCTAAGTCTCTTCGGGCCTTGAAGTTGTCTTTTGTTTTGTCCGTTATATCCATGCACGTGCTTATGATGCTTTCAGAAACATTACGTTCCTAGTGCATGACGTCAATGTTGTGCATCAGAATCAACGCCTTGGCATAGGGAGCTCCCATATTCGGATATGTGAGTCGATTGTGCTCCACTCCAAAACCTTCAAACCCGTCGCATCGCTTTTGGGACGGTTTACTCGGCTTATCAGCAATTTCTAGCCCGCTTAGACGCTTCGGCGGTCCCTTTGTGACAATGGTGTTCTTCCTAAAAGCGTTCTTCTACCGTCTAAAGATGTGTCTCTGGGCAAGAAACATCTATGGCAATCGAAGTAGCTGATCTTTCCACCAAAAGCTAGGCGGAAACAATCCGTGTCCGAACCACAGATCGGACAGGCCAAATTTCCATGGCAGCTCCATCCAGCAAAAATACCATAGGCCGGGAAATCATGAACGGACCATAAATACGCAACTCGAAGGTTGAATTTCTTCTTCTTGTAAGAGTCGACGCTTCAACTCCCGTCCCACAAATTGTTTCAACTCTTGATTAAGGGTTTCACATCACGTTGAGGCGTGTCCTGTGATGTTGCGGGCGGTATGATAAGGCATAAGAACATAAACTCATATTTCATGCAAAGAGTAGGTGGAAGGTTATACGGAACAGCAAAGACGGGCCAACAAGAGTAGGAGGCATGGATTGGCCGAAGGTGTGAAGCCATCGATCGCCAACCCAATGCGAACATTTCTCGCATCGCGGCGCGGTCTGCGTCAAAACTATCGAGCCCTCCATGCCTCACCATCGACGGGTGCACCATCACTCCGTCGTTCTCACGTCTACCTTCCTTGTGCCACCTCATGTGCCTAGCGGTTCTCTTTGAGAGAAACAGCCGTTTGACCAGCAGTATAATCGGCATGTAACGGTTATACAGGCAACATCAGTCATCACCTTTGCACCGTCTTCATTTACGACCTCGACGTACCTCGGTTTGCCACACTTTAAGCACTTCTTCTCATTCTTATGCCCTTTCCAGAAAAGCATGCAATTGTCTTTGCACACATCAATCTTCTCATATTTCATACCGAGAGTAGAAACCAATCTCTTGGTATGGTACATGTCTTTGGGCATGTTATGAGGCTTCGGAAGCACATCACTGATCAAGTTGGAGAGCTCGTTGTAACAATTATTCGAGAAGGCAAACTTTGACTTAATGGCCATGAGCCGTGTCACAAAAGCTAGGAGGGTCACTTCTGTTAGTTCGTGCAACGGCTCTTCCGAAGCTTTGAGGGCCTCGAAGAACCTTTCAACCTCTGGTGTAGGCGGATCCTCGGAATGTAGTTCGAACTCCGGCCGTATAGCTTCAAGCATCTCGTCCATCCTATCATCACCCGCCCTATCATCATCATCTACCTCTTCTACTTCAGCTTGAGAGAATGACTCGCCGTGGTGCACCCACAGCTCATAGCTTGGCATGAAATCGTGCCGACAAAGGTCTAGCGTCACCTTTGTCTTGTCATGTTTGGACAAATTTTGGCACTTGCCACATGGGCACCTCACCTTATCGGTACTAGACAAAGAGAACGCATGGTTCACAAAATCCGTAGTCTTGGCCACCCACTCATCCGAGTGAGCCCCACTCTTATCCCAACCATCATACATCCATCGCCGATCGTCACCCATACTTGAGGCTATAGATTAAAGCAAGTGTAATCATGAGTTTTTTCGTTCCTATATATATCATGGCCCTACATCTATAGGTAAGGATATGTCCTAAACCCACCCAAGAGTGGCCGACAGAGCACGGATTTATGACAAGCTTGTAGGGTCCGAAAGAAATTTCGGCAGCATAACCCCGCTGTTCTCCATCTGCACTCCCGGATATGGTGCAGCGGAGAACATCGAGGTTATGCCGTCGAAATCTCGTTCGACCCGTGGCTCGTCATAAATACCACGCCTATCGGTCACTCAAAACTGTCCAAAAAGGACAATTCGGACCAGCACATCTCACATGTGTGGCGCATGTGTGGCGTGCGGTCCGAACGGGTAACACATAGGTTTAAATGACACTAACAAATAGAATTTGGAAAGGTAAGCTTGAAGAACATGCATATATGAAATAAAATGTATGGTCGACCAATGTAAGACATGTACATTGTATTATTCAACTTGTATGATTTAGTTAAATCTTGAGTGAATGGATGACAACAAGATGATTTAGGTGCTAGACCTCATTACTGATTGGAATAGATTTACTAGTACTAGCTTAAGGTAAGTAAGAGTAAAATGGCATCAACTACAATAACCAAAATCCAAAACACTACGATGCATGATTGACTTATCGGCATATGCAAATTAAATATGCGGTGCACAATTTGGCTTTAGGCTATAAATGCAATTAAAGCAAACGGCTCAATCCATTCAGGCGAGAGCAACCTAGGATGATCTATACAACATCCTTCACAAAGGCATTACTTTCCTTATGCAATGAAGCATGAAAAGGAAAGCGACCAATAACCACTACCGGCTTCAACAAGCTGTGGTTCACACTAGAACAACAGACAAGCTTTTATGTATAAGGAAAGTACTTATACCAACATATATTATATTCAATTGTGCACTATATGTCAATTGAGAATGTATTTGAAACAAGGGGTTGTATCGCTTGGGAACAACCCTAAAATAAGAGAATCTTGAACTTGTGGTCTCGATTGTCGATCGGCATGAATCCATTAGTGCATACTGACCATACATATGATTGAAAGGTTGGGACCATGTCATTGCTAACTTTCGTGGGATGCTAGCAATGTTACCTTCTCATGTTCAAATGGATGGAAAAACTTCCTCACATAATTGGATTGTTCGACCACTATTATCTATTGTCATGTTTAGAGGTGGGCCTATTTGACTGTTACATTTGAATACATATCACTTACAGTTTGCTTTTTCAACAGATGTATAATATGGAGTTAGTCGTTATATATGCTTGTCTTTGCTTAGGCAATATATAAGCAAAAAGCTATTACGGTTACATCATGCTTTAATAGGCTGCTTCTTTGCTTTGTTATTTCAACTATTTTAGTTTATTTTATGTTTTTAAAGAAGATTAAAGAACCTTATTATTGTTGTATATTTCTTACACATTGACTTTGCAGTCAATCTAGGAATGTATGTAGCAAATGGGAGATATGAACTATCTGTGCTTGTGGATCATGCGATTGGAGCTTGAGTATTCAGGATGGTCAAATAGAAATTATGCTCCACAGTATTAGCTGGATGGAATGCCCCGAGCTAGTTCGGATCTAGCACCGATTAGTTTCCACTGGGCACTCCTTGCCATATTCCTGCTGTTTACCAGAGCACACCAATCTTACTCTAATTATTTTTTATATCTAAATCTGGTGTCATTATTTTGAAGCCAAAGGCCAACTTGGATTTAGAGAGGGACTGGTAAAAAATTGACAATCTTTTACGTCAAACCAACCAAAACTCGGAATTTTGAACTCATCTCTTTTGGAACCCACCTGTGTTTCTAACTTTCTATACAATACTGTTAAGTGATTGACTACAGAAATGTTTACCAACTTAGTTTGCAACCTCTTGAAATCAATCACAACTCTGTGTAATCAAGATCTATGTCTCTCCTAACCATGAATATTGTGAATCTCAGGAGCATACTAAATGATGATGGCAGAGGTGTGGGGGAACCACCTGAACGAACGACGTGTTTGACAACGCTGGCGGGCGGCCGTGGGGCGACAGCGGCGTCGAAGCGGCCATGAGACGACGGCGGCGTCGGGTGGCCATAGAGACGACAGCGGCGGCGAAGCGGCATGGGACGACGGCAAGCGCGTCGGGGTCAGCGGGACAACGGAGGCGGCGGCGGCGAAGCGAAGCGGCAATGGCGGCGTCCTGCGAAAGCGATGGCGGCTATGGGCGATGGCGCGGCGGCAGCGAAGCGGCGAGGGCGGCGACGCGGCGGTAGCAGCGGAGATAAGCGCGCCAGATGAAAATGCGTGGAAATGCCGAGCCGGGCGGAACATAACTCATTTAATTTTCGTGGGTATATATTAACCCACGAAAATTAAGTAATTTTCGTCGGCCTGTAACCAACCGACGAAAATAAGAGCCGCCACAGTAACCCTAACGCGCGGTTTATTTTCGTGGGTTCCTATTTGCCGAAAATTATATTATTTTCGCGGCCAAAACCAACCGAGCGAAAATAAGAGCCGCCACCATAACCCTAAACCGTGTTTATTTTAAATCGGTTTCATTTAGCCGATTTAAACTTAAGTAATTTTCGTGGGCAATGCTTGAATCGAGCGAAAATTAAATAACAACTTTCGTCGGCTGATATTGGCCGTCGTAAATAAATTAACTTTCGTCGGTATTATTAAGAGCCGACGAAAGTTTAGTTGGCCGACGAAAATTTTAAGGATTCCTGTAGTGTAGGTGAAAACCTAATTCTTTTAGCTCAGGACATCATGACTACACTTTGAGCATTTTGCCACCTCATTTTCTAGCTAAGGGTCACCAGGAGAAGCTCCATCGCCGCCGCTATCTTCTACAACTCTGACGACTGTCGCCAGAGCAACCCAAAGCTGCACCGACCCTCCAAGGTATAAAAATGGAACCCTCTTGGTCCCTTGATGCTCATCACCCTTTGCCCCGGACCTAACTTAGCATCCACTGCCGGCGAGGCTAACCGATCTTGCTGCCGCCACTGGCCCTCTATGGCTGACCTATTCCGACTATGTGTTAGCAAGTATGAACTATTGTACCATGTATTAGCAAGGACTGGATTTATACCATGTGTTGGCAGGAAATAGTGCGATTCTCACATTTATGAGGATTGTGAGTTATTATGCGCTATACTACTCTTATTTATTTAAATACCTGTCAAATTTGCTTTTCCAAATTCTGTTTTGCAAGTTACTACTTGATTTTTAAATTCAATTTTGCTTTATGCAAATTAACCATGGAAGCTTCATTTGGCGTAGCCTATATTTACTATATTTTTTACGATATACCTTAAGTCTGGCTGAGTACAAAAGTACTCATCTTTGCTTATTTGTTGGTTTAGGTGAAGATAACTGTAACATCCCAAAAATACATTAAAGTAAAAGTAAATGTTTTGAATTTTAATATGATTATTTCTGAGTTTTCTTGGCATTAATGGTTTTATTTGGATTTTCTTTGGAATTATGCATTGAATGAAAAATCAATAAAGACAATTAATAAATAGATAATGGTAAAAAGATGAAAATGTAAAATTAAATTTTTGAAAAAATTATACTAGATATTTTATCCCTCAGGTAAACTTTTTACCTGGTAAAATAAATTTTTATTGCAGAGTAAAAATAATTAATAATTGAAAAAGACAACCATTTGGCTAAGAACAGTGTACAGTCAGCATTAATGAAAAATCTGCCGACCTTATCTCATTATAATAAAATTACCATAGTGTTCCTAATTCATTATTTAGTCCTGTTAAAAATATTAAAAATTAATAAAATCGTTTGTGGCTCCTAAAAATTCAAAAACAGAAAGAGAAAATTAGAATGACAGAATTTTTAGAAACTACTTACTCAATTTTTTAAACCTGAAAATTTTATGGAATCATTCTAAGATGTATAACTCAGATTAAAAGTTTAAAAAATAAATAATTCTATTTTCATTCTCAAATAAAATAAATTCAGAAAAAGTGTTTTTGAGCCGTCGGTAATGTCAGAATTTATAGAATTTCACCGCACGATATTTTGACTCAACACTTACTGGAAGTAGTACATTAAGTGGAGACCTTATTAAAACAGGAAATTTCATTCATACCACCAAACCAGAGATGGTACCCATTAATACCATCGAAACCTCCCCCTTTCAACTATACCATCACCTCTTAAACAATGCTTTTATCTATACCACCAAACCAAACGGGAATGAACGCCGTTCACGCGTGTTAGACGGCGCCATCGTCCCCGCGTGGCCCGCTGGTTTCCCCGCGCCGCGTGGTCCACGCAGGTGGAGAACGCCAAGACGGCGCTCGCCATGGTGCCCATCTTCTGCAGCGCCATCGTCATGAGCACCTGCCTGGCCCAGCTCCAGACCTTCTCCATCCAGCAGGGCGTCACCATGGACAGGAGGCTCAGCCAGAAGTTCTAGATTCCGCCTGCGTCGCTGCCCATCATCCCGCTCCTCATCCTCATTTTCGTCGTGCCCATCTACGAGTGGCTCTTCGTGCCCTTCGCCTGCCGCATCACCGGCCACCCCTACAGCATACCGCACCTGCAGCGCATGGGCGTCAGCCTCGTGCTCTCCATCATCTCCATGGCCATCGTGGCGAAGGAGCGCCACGCCCTGTTAGGGTTCTTGTGGGGTTTTGCGGTGACGGTGAAGAAGCTACGCGATAGTTTGGGGTGGGCCGCGCGGGGAAACCAGCGAGCCACGCGGGGACGACGGCGCCGTCTAACACGCGTGAATGGCGTTCATTCCCGTTTGGTTTGGTGGTATAGATGAAAGCATTGTTTAAGAGGTGATGGTATAGTTGAAAGGGGGAAGGTTTCGATGGTATTAATGGGTACCATCCCTGGTTTGGTGGCATGAATGAAATTTCCTGTTATTAAAAAATCCTTGAAAAATTGGCGGTGATTTGATAGCCGTTTTAATGCCAAGACCGAGCTGTCCAGAAACTCCTCCCTTCCCTTATCTCTTTTCTCTCTCTATGGCAAGTGGGCCTACCCACTGTTGGACTCGATTTTGCCAGGTGAAATCGGGGTTGCTCTTCTCCAACCACTGCCCAGTGGGACCCGACCCCACATGGAAGTCTCCCCTACCCCTCTCTTCTCCTCTTTCTTCAGCCGAAGCAACAAACTCAATCTCCCGTTCCATTCTCTGTCCGATTCTTCAGCCACAGCGATTGAGACCCGTCGAAATTCAATGCCTGAGCAGAGCACAGCCGTGGCATCACACTTCCGTCTCAGCGCTTGCCACGGCAGATTTCAGCTCCTTCCGCGAAATTTCCTCCTCTGCCGCAACGGAGAAAACACTGCGCCGGCAGCTATTCCCTTCTGTTTTCCTTGCCACGGCAAACTCCAGGCAACGCGAGGCAGCGCCGAGACCACCACGTTCTTTTGCCGAAACGCTGCCCCGGCAAAGCTTTCGTCAGTAATTTCGCTGCCAGGGCAGTCCTACCTTGCCTGAGCCCAGAACCAGCCACAAAAATCAGCTTCCGTTCAAATACTGTTTTCTCTGTCCTTGGCTGTCTATTTAAAGTGACATCATACCTTCCTCAAAGCACACCACACCTTCTTGATAGCATCTGACCAGCGCCATTGCCAGAAATCGCCAGAAACCGCTAGCTCTACCCATAGAAACTGAAACCCACTCAACCAAATTAGTAAACCATTTTCCAATTCCTCAGGTATGAAGCACCATAAGGACACCCTGATCACTCCTCACCTGTCGATCACAGCTCCTGTTACTCGAATCGCCGTTGCCATCGCCGCTTTCTTCTCCATGGCCGGCCGCCGATGGCAGAGCTGCTCGGCCAACCTCCGACTGTATTAAATGAAAAAATAGGTTCCATTCCGCCCTCTGATTCTTACCCATACCTCGATTAAACCTTAGCCTCATAGGAACACTCAGCTCATCCGCCGGCCATACCCGCCGCCTTGGAAGCTCGGTGACGCACTACTTCCAGTCATCGCCGGCCGCAACCAAGCTGATCCCTAGACTCCTGGAGGCGCTCTCTTGCTCTCAGTGCCGACTCCCACACTTCCCCACGCCTCCCTCGCCGCCGGTGACCATGGCGCCGCCCTCCTCTGTTTCGGGTGTTTGACCATGGGGCCCCAACTGTCAGCCGGATGCGCAAGAGGAAAGTTGAACCGGTGAATACGCCTTCAACTATAGAAAGCGCATTTTCCATTTCAAAGTATTTCCCTGAACCTACAAGATTAAATGGCTATAACTTCTGCATTTTTGGTCCAATTCCAGTAAAATAAAATTATAAATTCATATAAAAACATAAATATTTATAATGTGCAATAATATTTTGAAAATGAGTACTGGGTAAATTTTAAATTCAAATTTAAAGAAAAGGCCTAAATATATGCTATACATAAGAATTTTTCAAACAAACTTATAATTGAATGAATTTTTTAATAAAATCCTTATACTTCCATCAACCCAAATATATAAAAATATTTAGATTTCAACTTTTTTGAATCATTTTCCGTTAGAGGTTGTCTCAATACTATAAATATTCAAAAATTACATGGGTTATGTAAAAGAAATTCAAAATGAGTAGAATTGGTTTTTAAATACTAGCATGTTATTAGGATACCTAAAATTGCTAAAATATCTAAGAAATGATTTTGATTTTAAGTCATGCTATGAATAGATAAAGTCATTTGAAAAGAGGTGTGTGTGTGTGTATTAAACGTATCTAATAACTGAACAAAGGCGTAAATATGTATCCAAATAAGTAAGTTATTACTATTGGAATGTTTAATAAAGTATCACATATGCATGAGTATATATATATATAGAGAGAGAGAGAGACAGTTTCTATCATCAGCTGCAAAGAGAAAGAGGCGTGGTGCTTTGCCAGCCAGGCCGTCCGATCTGTTGAGGACCCGTCGTCTGCGCCAAGCACACAAGTCCCTCGCGCGCTTCGTGCATCTCTCGGCTCGACCGGACCAAGACCCGCTCCCACTTCCCCAACCAGCGCAGCTCTCCATCCTCCACCGCGGCGGCACGGGCGATAGGTGAAACCCTAGCCACCGGTCCAAGCTGCGCCGCTGGTCCTAGGTACGCCGCCATCGTCGCCTCTAGCCAGCGCCGACCAGCGCAACTCTCCATCGCGTGTCTCTCCGCTGCGGCCGCACGGGCGATAGACGAAACCCTAGCCACCGGTCCAAGCTGCGCCGTCGGTCCCAGGTATGCCACCGTCGCCGCCTCCAGTAGCAGTTATCCTCCAGCCAGCGCCGCGTCTCCTTCTCACTCAGCTGTGCCGCGTCTCCTCCTCACTCAGCTGCGCCGTCGTCTCTCCCCTCCCCCAGCAGTTCCCCTCAAACCAATGCCGCCACTCCTTTCCCGACTGCGCCATCGCCACCGTTGGGTCGCTTCACCTCCAGCTGCCTCTCCTCCCCAAATAGGGTCGCCTCACCTCCAGCTGCCTCTCCTTGCTGCTTAACCCTAGCCCCCTGCCCCCTCACCTCCAGCCGCTTCAAAGTCCATGGTTTGCCCCTTTCAAAAAAGTGGATGGTTTGCTCTTGCAGGTTAAGCACTGGTTGGACAAGCTGAAATCCAGTTCCAACACGTGAAGGATTTCCAATCACCTGATGAATGTACATAACCACTAGCTTAAGCTAGAGATGAAGAGCATTTTGCCTGTTTTTTTGAAAATGTACAGCAATGATGTATGCTCTACGACAACAAGATCATCGCAAAGGAACAGGCCGGACCAACTCGCAGCGGCAGCGACGATTCAATGGAGGCTGTGAGATCTATCAATGCAACAGAAATCGACAAGGAGGCTGTGAGAGACATATGGACTACCGAGGTGATCAAGTCTAGCACAATGTAATTGATGAGGAAGAGGAAACATACAACAACTCCAATTTCAAGAAAAAATACTAGCTCGCTTGGCAAGAAGCATGGAGGTTTTAATATCAGTATCATGTGTATCCGTCTTCTTTGTGTTGTGTTGTTAAGCTTCTTTTAAGTAAGAGGTGCTGTAAAATTTTAATTGGTCTAAGCCTTTCACGGCCCTATGTATCTATCAAGTTGATGCATTTTTGCCGCGAACCATCGACGGCTTATTGTAAAAACCTTTGCTATTCTCTATCTATTGAATGAAAGGCAAACTTATGAACATGATGTATAGAATTTGAATGATCTGGACATGTTGTAAATTTGAATTTGTATGGTGTATATGAGAAAGTTTACTTGTATGGTCAGAGCAATCAGATTGTCTTTTGTGATGGTATCTTTGCAGTGGCTGGTCAGAGCAATGAAATACATCATCTGATCAATCAGATTGTATATGAGCAATGAAATACATCATCTGGTGTATATGAGCAAGTTTACTTGTATGGTCAGAGCAATCAGATTGTCTTTTGTGATGGTATCTTTGCAGTGGCTGGTCAGAGCAATGAAATACATCATCTGATCAATCAGATTGTATATGAGCAATGAAATACATCATCTGGTGTATATGAGCAAGTTTACTTGTATTGTCAGAGCAATCAGATTGTCTTTTGTGATGGTATCTTTGCAGTGGCTGGTCAGAGCAATGAAATACCTGTGATGATCAATCATTGAACAAATCATTGAGCAGGTTTCAAGATCTGTTAGCATATGACCATTGAACAAAATTATTTGCGAATGATGAAGCTTGTTGTCTGGATTATCATTTGGTAATAGCATATCCAGAACACTGATCACTTGCTCTATTTCCTCAAAGTCATTCAATATAGACTCTTATGAACCTTCATTCACCAAAGCATTCATCCAAACATCCTTACCATGCACTTTCTACATGGGTACTTTTTGATGCACATGCATAGAATCTAAACCATCTTATTAGCTTTAGAATATACATCATCAAAATGTGGTCTGTACACATAAGCTTCAGAATATATGAGCTTGTTATGACAAGCATCATATCCCTTAAAATACAAAAACACTTGGAGACAGACATATGCATTGCAACAAATTGATCATCTTTGTCATCAGCCAGACTCGGAGATTTCTTCCATGTCATCTTGTTCACTTCCTTCCTTTTCACTTGCTTCTTCTTGACTTCCTTCTTCACTTTCTTCGCTTGATTCACTTGCATCATTTGCACTTGTTCCTTTCCTAAAAATTTTGTTTCGCTGCATTCAAAATTTGAAATCACAAGAGCTGATTAGTTGCTCCACAGAGCCCTCAAAATTTGAAAAAATACTTACCAAGGGGCATGTCCTTGCGTTGTGGCCAGCTTGTTGCAAGCAATGGCTGCATGTCCTCCTTTTTTGATCTTTGATTCATTGGTAGGCTTCAATCTCTTCTTAATGCTTGCATCTGCTGCCGGTTTAAATCTAGTGGGTTTTTTCTTTTTCCTTTGCAGTGTGCTTGTTGTGGATCATAGAATTGAGGTTGTTGCATTGGAGTGGTTTTCATGTCTGGGCTTTCTACATGCAAGTCCTTGTCAGTTTCCCTTCCACATAATTCTTCTTTCAAGCCAGCTACTACATGTTTTATTTTTGCAAATACCTTGGCAGATTGCGATGCATGCTTCGCTATATCTAAAAATTCAGCTTTCAAGAATGTAAACCTATATTCCTTTAATTGTTGTGATTCACTTTCTTCGTTGATTCTTTCACAAACCGGACGTTTGATCACCGCATTTGCATCTTTAGTCCATCTTTTCAATATGTACTTGGAAGGAAGATGGGTCACCCCTACATACTGCATTACCTTCATTGCATGAGAACACAGAAGACCCTCAAATTCAAAACCTTTGCAGCTACAATTAAAACTTTGGGTTGCCATATCCACCTCTATCACGTGCTTTTCTGGGATCCAATTTTGTATGAATGGATGACTTGCAATGTGCACTTCATAAGTCACATCCTTACTAACTTCCTTCACGGTTCCAAGATTGCTATCCACTACTAACTCCCTAAATACTTTGAATACGGCTCTAGTGTATACCTCACGTCCTTCAACTTCGATTTGGTATCGACTATGAATGTGTGGTATCTCATTCATACTTTTTAAATCCTCATCACTTTCTCTTTGCCAAATGCCTTCTATCAAATTATCAATTTTGCATGCAAATTGATAAATAGATGTGTGGTTTGAAAGCCATAGCTTCAAAATAGCATTCATGCTTTCACTCCTTCAGCAAAGAAAGTGTCCCGGAAGAAGGCGGGGACCCACTCTCTTCTTTTCTGAAACATAACCTTTAGATGATTATTACTCGACAAGTCATACTTGTCAAGCATGGATATCCACCTCTCGACAAACTTTTTTTCATTATTGCTGCGATTAATTACAGCACCCAACTCATCCATAAATCCTGTCTTTTGGCCGTATATTACTCCCAAATGCTCTCTTGCCTTCCTCATGACATGCCATTGACAACATCTATGCATAGTTTGAGGAAAAACTTGTTCAATTGCCTTTTTCATGGCTAGATCTTGATTGGTGATAATGGCTATTGGGTGTTTCTCATACATAGCTGACAACCATATCTTAAATAGCCAAACGAAGTTCTTAGCTTCCTCCGACCTAAGCAAAGCCATCCCAAAAAAAATGGAATGCCTATGGTGATTGACTCCAATAAACGGGGTTAATGGCATGCTGTACTTGTTGGTGTTGTATGTTGTATCAAAGGTCACCACGTCCCCAAATTCTTGGTAGGCTCTTCTCCCTCTTCCATCCACCCAAAACATGTTTGTTACTACACCATCTTCTCCAACATCTATGGCATAGAAGAACTCTGGATCTTCTTCCTATTTTTTCCGAAAATGTATTAGGGTAGTCTCAACATCACATCATCTAGTTGTTGATTTTTCTTTGAAATCACATTGCTTATATCCTTCTTTGTCAACCTTAAATTTTCCTTACCGCCATGCTTAGAACCTATGTACTCATAAATCTTTGATGGTTCCACTCCTTGGGCACTTAAATCATTAATCATCCTCATGTCCTCCTCAGTTATGCACCGATGTGACCTTAGATTACGCTTCTTGGATGGAGAGACTACTAAAGGATGGTTATGTTTCTCCTCAAATACACTTACTTGCCACATGCCAGCTTTCATGTGCCTCACCCTACATGAAGCCTTGCACCTAACTCTTGTGATGGACTTCAATTTTTCAGGGCTTTTTTCAACACTTGCATTCGCAGTCAACATCTCTGATTTTTTTTGTCGCTCAGATATACCCTCTTTACTACAAGTAAACCTAGCAGATGTCACCACATTTCTTGATTTTGTTTGGCTTGCTTTCTGAACACTAAAACCAACTCTTTTGGCATACTTATTGTAGAAAATATAAGCCTCATCTTTAGAAATAAAATCTTGCCCAACATATGGCTTGTCGCAGTTATCTTCACCATCACTAAGAATATCTTCCTCCATGCCGTGTAGGGATCAGCAATATCCTTCTATAAGTCAGAAATTCATCATTTAGTGGTCGTTGGAAGAGAAGTACTACCAATACATGTACGTGTAAATGCAATTCATACCTGTAATTCAAATCTTTGTGTTGCTGGCTCATCTAGGTAGGTAGCTGATAATGGTGTTGCTGCCATCGTGGCTATTGGGCATTCACGTCACCAACTGTGGGAAGAACATGTGCGGCCCTGTCAACTGGTTCTGCTGGCCCTCTCCATCGACACGGCTGAAATACAGACGAGCGGCTGGTCTTCTCTATGTGCACTCCACACGGCCAGGGCGGGAAGAGATGGGCGGTGACCTGAGGTGAGATGGATTTGGGGAAGGGGCCGACTTGCCGCGCGATGGAGAGCGGCACCGAGGGAAACGCCAGGGGAACAGCGAAGCCGAGCCAGGCAGACGCGCGGCGTGAGGGGAAATGGAGAGACGCGGGATGGAGCGGGTCTTGGTCCGGTCGAGCCGAGAGATGCACGAGCGGCGCGAGGGAAACGCCAATGGCCTTGGACGACAGGTTCCTCAACAAGACGGACGGCTGGTGGCAAAGCACCGCGCCTCTTTCTCTTTGCAGCTGATGATAGAAAAACTCTCTCTCTCTCTCTCTCTCTCTCTCTCTCTCTATATATATATATATATATAGGTTATGAAAAGTAAGTCTTGATTCATGACAACTAGAATCTAAATATCCTACACAATCAAATTGCTTGTTCCAACAAAAATCATTGTAATGAAGTTATAATTAACACTTAACTAAATAGTTGAATTCCAATACCTGTATATTTTGAATAGTTATATCTTGTGCAAACAAACTTTCAATTTGATAAAACTAAATCCTATAACCTTGAAAAATAATACCCTCACTGATTATATAAAAATGCCATATGTTTGTGCAAATATGAATTAAATCTATGTTAAGCCTTAATGATCTCATATGAGGAAAACATCTCAGATAAAAGCTAAATATTGCAGAATCAACATTAAAACACTTTTAGAGTCATTCCCAGCTTATGCCAGAAAAATTAGTCAATAATCATGTATAGTGCAGTCGCAAACATAAATCGGAAACTGAACCTTTATTGCTAAACTCTAGAAACATTTAAGCTTTTTCAGTAGCCTGTAAAATATCTCAGCTAAATGCAAAAGTTTAAAAGAATGGCCCAGAAACACACTCCGTCATATGTACTATCATAATCTAGGAAAATATTCTATTTAGAACTTACTCTGTATATAAATCCCGCTTCTGCAAACACCCTTCGTGAATTAGTCATGCAGGACACTAAACTACTTAAGCTTTTTCGACAACTCATAAAGCTTCTCGTCTAAATGTAAATTTTGGAAAGATCAGCATTGAAACATTATTTGATATATGAACTACCATATTCTAGCAAAACATCTTATTTACAACTTACTTTTTAACTAAATCCAGCTAATTTAATAACCTTAAGTGTTAACCATGCGCTTCACCTCGCCGATTCCATATGACGTAAACCTTATAATGCCATATAAGCTATTTCAGCAGTGAATATAGTGTCTCATCTAAATCCTAAAATTTATGAAATTAGCTTAGGAATACTCTCCAAAGTATAAATTACCATAATATGAAGAAATAATCTTATTTTGTCATGCTTTGAATATAAATCATGTTAGTAGAATAACCTAAAGTATTATGATTTCTGAACTTGATAATTTGAATAAACACACTCGATAATAATGAAGAAATCTGTAGTTGTCGGAACCCGCAAAAAGGATACGGGCCCCAGCTGTGTTTTCCTGTACTAGTCCCTGGATCAATAGCTAGTACACACAGATCATAACAGTATGGACCATAACCATGCGATAAATAAAAATTCAATTCAGAGTACTGGCCGACATGGCCCATTATTACAAAAGTTGGACCCATAGGTCGTACAGCAGCGGAAACATTAAACTGGCAAATAAACTTGATGAAGCGAAGTCCAAAACACCATAGGCAAAGACTGGAGAAAACAGATCCTAGACGTCCGGATGATCATCCTCTTCAAAGTCTTCATGGCAGATGTCGAACGGTGGGATCAGTTTCTCGGATAATCGTCTCGATCTCTGATCGCTTTATGGAATAAGCACCCGAATGAAAAGCGAGGGTGAGTATGCAACATACTCAACAAGTCCCGAAAGAAATGCAGTATGTAGTTGAATTCAAGGGGAAGGAATTGGTTAATTTGCCAAAAGCCAATTTTTTAAAATTTTATACTAGAATTTTGAAGAGCAGTTTTCAAAGGTATTTTCTTTTAAGAAATAAGAGTTTCAAACTTTTCAGGACACGGCTTTAACCGTGGAATATCAAAACATAGACCAACTCACGGCATCAACCATGGATTTATTTTAAGAATACTTTTCCACAGCACCAACCGTGGTTTCCTTTTGAAATCTTTTCCTCGTGGCTCCAACCACGGACTTATATCAAATCAAAACATTCATGGCTCCAACCGCGGTCTTTTATCAAATCAAAACATTCACGGCTCCAACCGCGGTCCATTTTATAAAAATCTGATTTTAAAACCAAATAGGGAAAACTACCATGTGACAACGCCCTCTGTCCACCCTTGACCATGGGTACGGCTATTCGAATAGTTTGTTTACTCTGCAGAGTTTGCACGCTTTACCCGTGAGAGATATTTCACTCTTTTTGGTCATACACTTCCTTTGGCATATAACCTCAAGTGAAAATCACAAGGCTATTTCTCTAGCTACATCTTAACTAAGTCATGCCCGCTGAGGTTTCATCGCCAAATGGCTACAACCATAATGGAAGCCCCCTCTTGCGCCTGTAGGACTACTGTGGCTCGAACCACGCCTACTCCACCATCTGGCATGCCTTAATCAAGTTTTCACTAACTACTCAGCCAGGCCCGTCCCATACCGGAACCTGCGGCCGCACTGTTGTACATTGTTTGACAATCACAAGGGATCGGTCCTTTGGGTGACTAGGGTGGTACATACTCAAACCCGAGTCTCGTGCATTCTGCACCCGCCTTGCAACCTTCCACCCTATTCAAGTTTTTAAATACCAAATCTTTTCTTTTATTTTACCAAACTGGCAGCACCAACTGCCCTTTTTAAATAATATTTCCACTCAATCATTTAGAATTTCAAGTAACAAGTCTTCAATTGAACATACAAATAGTATTCAGCATAACTAAGCACTACTATTATACTAAACGAAGTATCAAGCCATTTATATTATAACTAATCATTCTAGGGTAGCCAAAGGACAGATGGATTAATATGTAACAAGCATACATATTAACCAGGTATTTAACTACAATCTATCATAAGATATATATTTGTTTTTTTAATCAACATAGCATGCAAGTTTGTAAATCTACAAAGCATTTCAAAACATAGATCAACATGCTTCAAGGGAACTTGCAAAAATTTGCTGGGAACTTGCCTTGGTCAGCGAGGAGAGAGTTGTCTTCTTCTTGTTGGTCAGCGACGGCGTCGGCGTCAAACGTTTCTATCGCACGAAAAACAACGAATAAACACACATTCAGGAAATACAGAAAATCAAATTAATTCATAACTTTATGAAATTTCCATATCTATAGTTTAGCATTTTCTAAGATTTATAAAATTTATTTTGACATTTTTGGATGTACAGTTTAGAAACTACAAAATTCGTAAATTTAGACTTTCTGTGAATATTTTAACAGTATAAATTTATTTATAAAATTTCATAAAAATTACTGTGGAAAGGTATTAATTTTTACTAATTTACAAAACTTGTTGCATACAATTTGGACTTATAACGAATTTGTAGCGAAAAAGACAAAATCTGCAATTTGATTACAAATTCACGTACAAAATTTAACTGGCTACACACTGCATGGCACTGTTCATCACTGTAGCATGCATGTTCTTGCGCGACACAGAGAAGAAGAGAAAATTTTGGTTTTGTTACTTGGCTCTCGGTGGAGTAGGATCAGAAAGCTCACCAACCGACGGCGGCAAGACTCACCGGCGGCAGTGTCACAGCGAACTCGCCGGCGGCAGTGGCGACGGTGACCGGAGGAAACAAACAGAAAAGAACACCACGCACTGAATTTCTTCGAAAACCGGTGAAACCAGGACACGGAGCTCTCGTGGAGTTGTTGAATGGATTGATGTTGAAGAGAGGAACACAGGGGTCCCTTTTATAGTGTGGGAGGAAGACCAAAGGTTAACCATGGCAGTGAAAATGGAAATTGAATGGAAAAACGATGTCACTTCATTTCCTCGCGTTTATGATCAAACTAGTGGGAGATTTAATGAGGGGCGGTTTGTGGATTGAAGAGGAGGCGATTAGGATTCCGAAACTGATTTTTATTGAATTTTTGGTGATTAATTGGGGAAGATATTGAAGCTTCCGCTGAGCTCTAATGGAGGAGAGAGAAGGTGATTTTCCTCTGGAAACGCTCTACTGAAGAAGATGATGCTACAGTAGCTCACGTGACGTTTTATTTTTTTTCTTTGGAATTTAAATAGTGTTAAAAAGAGGAAACGCTTGAGATAAAATAGTAAAATGACTCTAAAAATCTTGAAAAAATTCTTTAAAATACTAGGGAATATTTGGAACCTAATAAACTTAGTTCTGAAATTTTTTGATATATATATTTTTCATAAAAATTCTTTTAGTAAATCGACACTTATACGATTATTTATAAAATCAACTAACTTAATTTATAAGTCAAATTTTTGAAAATATTTGAAAAGAACATTCTCATTTTTCAGATGATTTTATTATAAACAAGATTTTATTTTATTTTATTATTTTTTATCAAATGCTACATGCGTAAAAATTCTTTGATATATATAAAAAATTTAATTTTCATGAAAAATGAGGATGTTACAGTAGTTAAGTTATTTGTATTATTAGAACCTTCTTAGAAACCATGAGTATGTAACCAGTAACCTAATTTAACAACTCTAACTTATTCAGAACCACTTTTTATGCAAAATCAATTAAGGAGTAAGTGTTATTCATTTATATCAAACAACAAAATGACTAATGTTCTAAATTTATTAGTCTAAATAATTTTTGCATCTTGAATTCGAAATTATAAATATAAAAGTTTATAATTTTAGCTTCTTGAATTCATAAAGCACGAATAGATAATCTATAAAAGGGAACTATTCACTGATCAACTTAAAAGCTAATAACAGTATGAATGTTTAATTATTTAAAACACAAGAACTTGAGATCATCTAATCTAAACCCTAAAATATTCCTATTTTCTTCAGTGAGTCTTTATTTAGTTTCTTGTCTATCTTCTTTTTGCCCTTATTGAAGTTTGTTATTTGCTCCTTATTGCTTTTTAGTCGGTAACGACGTGTAGAACCCAACGTCTCTGATTCCACGTCGCATTCGTTAGCTGCAACATCGACTTTCTCATAAACAACGATTAAGCAAGGCAAGCACCCCTTTGATCATATTGATCCTAGTATTCAATTTCCTTTTGTTTATCAAATGGTTTCATGCATGCATTTATTTTCTGTAAATTCGCTATTTTGTGGTACTGGTAAATATATCTATTGTTTCATGAAACTTCCTTGATAAGTATGGACATGTGAACCTTAATAAGCATAGATAAAGGATAGGCATTACTTAATGTCATCATGGGTATAGGCATTTACATATTAATAATGCTTAGCCATACTTTAGAACCAACGAGGTAGATGATCAGATCAAAATTGTTTCCCGATAATTTAAAATGGTTGGAAATGACATTGTTGGTTACTGGTATTTTGATTAAAAATCCAAAATAAAACTATGGTTTTGACGCGAGTGATTGTGGCCAATATCCGGATGTGCAAAGGGAAATACACGTAGTGTAGGGTGAAGTATTGCCTGTGTTAGATTAAGAACTGAGCAATTGAACGCTATTGATCCAAGAATTCCGTGCAACCACGAGGGCTGGTATGGGGCGGCCTTAACCTATTAGCTTATTTAGATATGACTTTGCAAATTGGTAGGCAGGAGCTAGCAGAAGTGTTCCATTCAGGTTTGCTTGTGAGGGGCTTCCACACCTCGGTGTGGGTAAATGCATACCGGTGCAACGTTATACACCTTGCCATAAACAGAAACGGTGTGTTGGATGTTGTGAATGGATCCACATCTTGGGTGAGTGTTTCTGTTTCTATGGCGAGGGCTTAACGTCCCAGACTGGTTCAAAACTATGTCTAAGTAATGTAACGGTTATGTATGATATCTCTGCGGCCCACTAAAGAAAGTGTGTTAATAGTGCTACACAAAGAGTTGATCTTTCCATGTAGGTGAAGTTGTACACCTCTGCAGAGTGTAAATCTAATCGATTAGCCGCACTCGCGGTCATGGGCACTTGGTGAAGTCATTCCAATGTTAGATTTTGATATTTTTTAAAAATAGATTTTGGTTTGAACTTGTTTTAGCAACTGTCGCTTCATGTCAAAGGGTCAACATTGATGGACTTCATGATTTGGATTATTCGTTGCTCGCGAAAGTCTGTGAGTATTACTTATGCTTTACTTATTTCTTATCAATCAAACTTTCTCTTACAAATTCCGTTTGCAAATGATAACTTGATTTACAAATTCAATTTCGTTTTATGCAAGGTTAACCTGGAAGCCTCCTTTGTCTTGACCTATATTTATGCATTTGCAAATACCACCTTAAGTCTTACTGAGTACGAAAGTACTCACTCTTACTTAATCTATTGTTTTAGGTGGATAAAGTTAGCGAAGCTCTGAAGATTTGTTTTTGTCATAGGATACGAGATCTTTATTAACGTGATCTTTTTAGGGATTTATGCCCTGTCAGTTGCTTGTGGGTTGGATGGGCACACTACAAGACATTGTTTCTTTTGCTACTATATACTCTGAGTTGTAAGATTTCTTTGTATAATAGCTTTCACTTTAATAATATGAGATATGGTTGTGATTCCAATTGTTGCAAATGTGCGTACTAGCTACTGGTCATGAGACTAATACTGTATGCACATGAGATTCTCATTTGGGCATTTTATGCTAAAATGAGGTTCGCTACAATAACGAACCTCCAGATGACATATACCTTGACGCATGTTGCGAGAATTATGTTAGCATATTTGTCGGCGTATTCCACCTGACAAGATCATGTCGATGAACAGGGTTGACAACTTCCTAGACGGAAGGTATGGTTCGGTAGAGGGCATCTTCATGGCTGGAAACCCTAATGTCTCTCGACGATGAATTCCGAGAATCATCAAACTGATGGACACGACGATGTACCCAAGTTCAGGCCCCCAGTTCGGGTAATGGTCCTACGTCCTGCTAGTTCTTTGTTGAGGAGATGTGAAGGGGATTATAATGGCTTCCTCAGCCTGTCTGTGTCTATGTGTGTTTGTTTGTGTGCCGTTCTCCTTGTGTGTTTTCGATTGGACCGACCGACCTCCCTTCTCCATGCACTGAGGCGCCCTTATATAGACGAGCTGGCCCAGGCAGGAGAGAAGGTGACACTATACTTATCTATAACACATTAATTACACTCATCATTTCAACCTCCACGTCGACCCACGACTTATTTATTACACACGTCTCCGTGGCCTTGTCCTTCAAACCTCATTTAATGTCGGGCGTGGCTTCGCCCGGTCCGCCCGGGACACGATGCTCCTGCGACAGGTTTGGTAAAAGGCGTCAGAGGGACGTGCCGTCGTCGTATCGATAGCAGAACCCTTTACAATTAATGGCCCTGACTCAGCGTGTCAAGGGATGGAGACTTCTAGGCGAAGCTTTCTTCTCATTCCTTTGGTTGCCTCCGAGGCCAGACAAGGGGGGCCTAGACGCCCGCTCACTCGCCAGGCCGCCTCATAAGCTGACGCCCGGCGGGCAGGGCATGATCGCCCACCTGCCCGCCAGGGGACAGCGTGGGCCGCTCGTCCGTGAAAGGTATGTGATCGCTGGTCGCTCGCCCGAGGCCACGCTGCTTCTCACCCGGCAGGCGGGCGTGGTCGCTCACCGCCGCAGTAGGGCGCCGAACGCTCGCCCCTGCAGAAAGGTATGTGATCGCCATTGCCGCCAGGCCACGCTCCTCGCCAAGGGCGGCGTGATCGCCCGGCTACTCGCCAATCGCCACGCTGGCCACTCGTCCAATGAAGTATGTGATTACTGGTCACGCCAGTGGCCACATTGTCGATTGTCCGAGGTTGGATAAACACACTATAAGACTTTTGCTTCTTTTTGCTGCAATATACTCTGAATTATAAGACTACATTGTATAAATAACTTTCGTTTTAATAATATTATGTATAGATATACTTTTAATTGTTATAAATATGTGTACTAGCCATTAATTATGAAACTAGTATTATATACATATAGATCATTCTTCTTGATATTCTATACCAAAAGACAGTCGTTACAACACGATAGCTACGTGAAGAATATGCACTTCACAGTAGTGCTAAATTACTAGATTGGATTGCGCGCGTTGCCGCGCCGCGAGGAAAAAATCTGGTTGGGCTGCGCGCGATGCCGTGTCGCGAGAGAAAAATCTGGTGTTTTTTTAAAAATACCAGGAGACCTAAACGTCATTTCAATTATTTTCGTCCAATCTACAAAAACCGTGAAAGGACCTAAACGCGATTTCCAATTCAGCTATAAACCGTGTGCAGGGACCTGGACGTAATTTCGATATCTCTCGGGTCTATTTTACCTAAAAAACGGTCGAAAGGACCTAAACGCGATTTTTGATTTTTCCGGAAGGACCTAATCATAATTTTTGGATTTTCCATTCCAATCCAGCTATAAACCGCGTGTAGGGACCTAAACGTAATTTTTAATTTTTTTGGGTCTATTTTACTATAAAAAACTTCCGAAAGGACCTAAACGCGATTTGTAATTTTTCCGAAAGGACCTAAACGCGAATACAAACTTTCCCGGGGGGTCTCCCCAGGGGGCCGACACGTGGCCCACCTGGGAGGCCAGGAATCCTTGGCGATACTATATATAGTATATTCCAGCGAGAGAGAGAATTGAAGAAGAATACATGTAGGTAGCTAGCCTGTTCAATCGCTGCCTAACTCAAACGTACACCGTACAGCAGCTCAGCAACGGGCGTAGTGCGCGCGCGTGCTGAATTTACGACGACTCGTACACTAAGCTTTTAACTTGCTAGGTCTTGATTTGGGAGAGCATGCAGCGGACGTCCTTGGCGGTGGGCCGCTCCTTGGGATCGTCGGCGGTGCAGAAGACGGCGATGCGCAGCAGGAGGAGGATCTGCTCGTCGAACCCGGCGCCGGCGATGGCGGGATCGATGGCCTCCGCATGGTCGCCCGACTGCACCACCCGGCGCAGCCACTTGACGAGCCCGATGTCGTCCACCTGCGTGAAGAACTGGTCTGTCGGCTCCTTCCCCGTCGCCAGCACCGCCAGGATCACGCCGAAGCTGTAGATGTCGCATTTGGAAGTGAACTTGAGCGTCTGGTGGTACTCCGGCGCGATGTACCCCAGCGTGCCCGCCACGTTCGACGTCGTCACGTGGGTGTGCGCGTCCGGCATGGCCTTGGCGAGGCCGAAGTCCGCGATCCTGGGCTCCATGTCGTCGTCGAGCAGGATGTTGGCCGGCTTCAGGTCCCGGTGGATGATCTGCGGCCGCTGGGACACGTGCAGGTACTCCAGCCCAGCCGCGATGCCGACGGCCACGCGGAGCCGCGCCGGCCACGGTAGGCCCCCGCCGCTGCCCTCCTCGACGGCCCCCGCCTTGAGCGCGTTGTGCAGGCTGCCGTTCTTCATGAACTCGTACACGAGGTAGTGGCAGTCCGGCCGAGGCACGTGCGCCGCCAGCGGCAGGAGGTTGCGGTGCCGGATGTGCCCGACCGTGCGGATCTCCGACTGTATCTGCCGCATCCACTTGTCCAGCTGCCGGCTCTCCTCGTCGCTGAGGTTGTTCGGCCCGGGCCCGTCGCCCACCCGCTTCTTGATCTTCTTGATGGCGATGAACTTGGGCTCGTCCCCCTCGCGCTCCACGGGGAGCTGCGCCTTGTACACCTCGCCGCAACCACCGCGCCCGATTACGGCGAGCGACGCCAGCCCGTCCTCTTTCTCCAGGAAGGCGAGGTGGTCGGCGCGCTTGATCAGCTTCGGGGTGAAGATCACCGTGCCGGACCTCCTCCGGTACCGCCCGCGGATGCAGTTTAGCGCCAGCCGGAACAGCACCGATAGCAGAAGCCCCGAGATGACGCCGGCGAGGGACCCGACCACGAAGCCGATGATCCAGTTGCGCACCCGGTGCTTGTGGCTGCGGTGGTGACGTCCCTCTTGGGGCGCCGGCGCCGTCGAGTTGGACGTCGCCGGTGAGGTGCCGTTCTTGTGCTTCCCGCCGCCTCCAGTCGAGTTGCTCTTCTCCGCGAGCACGTACCGGTGAGGCGCCGCGGTCCGGCGGTGGTGCACTTGCCGGCTCCCCAGGCGGGAGCGGCGCGCTATGGCCGAGCGCGAGACGGCGGCGTGGCGGCCATCGTAGCACTCTACGGCGGAGAGGAGGAGGAAAAGCGTGACGACGGAGACGAGGAAGGGGAGGAGGGGAGACTTGCTTGGCTTGCTTGCCGACGACGCCATTGCCGCCATCAATTCGTTTGTTCAATCGGAGGCTTGTGTGGGGAACGAGGTGGGTGGAGCAGAGCTATTAATAATCGCGTGGTTGGGGATTGCCGCGTGGAACGAATAGACGGCTCAGATGCGTTAGTGGATGGATGGACGTGCCAGATTTGTGTGACAGGGACATGCCGGGTCCGTGGGGGGAGACGACCGTTGACTTGAGGCAAGTCAAGAACCGGCCAGCACGGCGAGGGTGGAGAGGAATTGACGGTTATGCCCCGGAGAGTCTGCAGCGAAGACTCGTGTTCTCAGTCTTGTTAAGCCACTATACCCAATAATCCGTGCTCCTGCACTGCACTTGCTAGTTATTTCTTTATTTTTATTTAGTCTAAAAGATTAATTTCTTAATGCATGTAAAGCTTAAGCCTAATTAGGGAACAGGGAGTATGAATATACGTTTTGGTAGGGGAGATCATATGGTATATTCTGTTTTTGACACTAGATACCAAATCTACCAAATTAACATGAAACAACATGACAACTTCTGATTTCCGATTTTGGCATCCTGCTTATACTAACTTAGCACCCAACTAATTAACATACGAAACAATTTAGTACCAAAGTGATCTACACGTAAAATTTACTCAAGAAAGTTACAAAGTTAAGAACGACCTTATCTGCGACTTGGTGACTGGACTTTATGACGCGGTAATGGACAATGAGCTCAGCGAGGAGGGTAATGAACGATGAGCTTCGCGAGGAGGTGTTAACTAGTGAAACAGATGTTGACGGTGACTCCGATTGGATCGAGTTGGAGCTCTAGCAAAGTTCGGATCATCAGGAGCTGCATTTCGATCGGCAAATAATACTGCCACACGTACACACCAAGTTAACGATATTTCAACGCAAGACTAATCAGGGTGGCACATGAATTCCTACTTCTTTTTCTCTTGGAACTGTGCTTCCTCGTTCTCGCTCCTGGATGATGACCTAAAACGCGACATTCGTAATAAACTATATGTCCATATATACATCAACGTACGTAAGGGCAAATCAAGCAAGGTTCGCCATGCAAATAGGGTATCTAGCTACTATTACTACAACTGCATACCATCACAATACTACCGATTCATAGAATAGCGTGGGATATTGCAAACTACTACTTGCAAAAATTTATATGGACTTGCAACGTGGACCGATCTATTACAAATCACAACAATTACAACCGATTCATCCCAATTTTCACATGAGGCAAAACCCTAACACCCTCAAATTCAATGAAGTGAATAGGTCCAGACGACAGGTATTGGAAAGAGCACCTGGTTCATCCCCTATCTTAGTATCAGAGTTAGAAATAAAGTTAGAAAGGGGTATTTTTAAATATATTACAAAGGGATTATTTTATAAATTTTTTTTGTCTAGGGTGTATTGATAGGGACCGTATAAGAGCTTATGCGGGTTTTATAGATAGAATGGCCTAATGGGCCCATATATATTATTTTTGTGAGGGGATGTGGAGTAGTGTGCCTATTAGGCCCACGGAGGATGTTAAGTTCCTTAATTTGCGGAATTTTGGGCTGTTACTGGACACCGGGTCATCTGAGCACATGCGAAATGACTTTTCTTTTGTCCCCACCAGAACGGGTTTTAGCCCTCCCTCTTAATTTATTTTTATAAAAAGAAACTGCCTAAGGGCCCATACAGTGTGGAGACAGTGGCTATCTATAATACATCTTCATATTATTTATAGACAAAATTAAAGACAATTTGTATAATAGATTATCTATACGGCTGTCTATAATGATCACTCATACAATTAATAAACTATCTGTATAATGGTATACATAGTATAAATCTCCTCTCTCTTTCATATCATGCAAAAACCTACGTGACAAACTTTTATAGACAACTAATATGTATTATTGTATATGCCCTAACACAAAGACCAAGAGTGCTTGGCAGGGCGTCTGATAAAGGGCGGAGTCGAGGCGTGGTGGGGCTGGCCCCGGCTCTCATCAAAAGAGCGTGTATACACACACACACATATATTGTACTTACTATATACTCCCTCCATTCTAAAATATAGGGCATATTAGAATTTAGAAAAGTCAAATTACATAAATTTTGACTAAGAATTAGTCAAATTATGTGCATATTTAATTTATAAAAGATGTATCAATTGATTCATATTTCATTTATCTTTCAATTACTGTTGGTTTCATAACAATTCATAATATATTATAACAGAAATTAATGGTCAAAGTTTACTTCAAAAGACTTTTTTGAATTCTAATATGCTCTATATTTTGGAACGGAGGGAGTATTAAATTTTGAATATCAATAACTAGTAGAGGTTCATTTTATTCTTAGACTCCCTCCTTTAGAAATTTCTAACTCCGCTACTGCGTACAGAACAGCATAGATTCATAGCACTATGTATCGGAAAGAGCTCATCAGTGACACGTGAAAGTTGAAACACGCCTTAGGATACGTCATGCCAACTTCCCAAGCAACGCATGATTCGTTCCTTCTTTACCTAAACAGCGCAACTCTTTTCTCGGAAACATTTGGCATGTACAGAAGCCAAGACAAACATGCAGGCATATACCAAGCTGAACAACCTACCATCTAATGGTGCTAACAAGCAACCGCATGAACGGACCGATGAACTGAGACAATGTACTATTCTTTCCTCGTGACAAGCAGAACAACTGCAGCCCAGAAGGTTTTCCATTCATATGCACACAATGCAAAACTGAGCATTATTGTTAGTTGGACACTACTACAGATCAGACCTTTCATACCGCCCATCAAGACGGTTAAGATTTAACCGACCGATAGTTAGATCGATCCGTTCAACGGCTCTGAGTTCGCGAAGCGTCAATGCAGCTCAATACACTAACCGCGATCGATGACATCGATGCCAAGTTCGTGTATTGAACCGTACTATTTAGCGGAGTTAATAGTACCGGTTCATTACATGAACCGGTACTGATGTTATTACATCAGCACCGGTTCGTGCCTTCAACCGGTACTGATGTCCCAATTTAAACTTCTTCCTCCTCCCGCTCTCTGCCAGACCCAGATCATTTCACTGCGCGAGAAGAACAGTGGAGTTTCGGCCAAGAGCTTCAAGGGAGGAGAGGTGCTGCCCAAAATTTCAAAATTTTGGTCATTTCACTCACAACCAAGGTAACTAATAGGTTAGTAATATCATTCCTCACTTCATTTGGTGTTAAATGGTGTCACTTTTTTGCTTGAATTATAAAGAAAATTTGATCTTTTCCCATGATTGATGAAAGATTATGAATGTAGAGGGAGGTGCTGCCCAAATTTCAAAATTTTGGTCATTTTACTCGCAATCAAGGAAACTAAGGTTAGTAATATCATTCCTCACATCATTTGGTGTTAAATGGAGCCTCTTTTTTGCTTGAATTATGAATAAAATTTGATATTTTCCCATGATTGATGAAAGATTATGAATGTAGAGATCTAGCTTGATCTTTTCAAATAGGATACAAAAACTTGTTGTGTAAGCTTAGAATTTGCTTGGATTATAATGTAGCTCGCATTTAATGTGTGGATCTAGCTTAAATTTAGGTTTTAGTTCCATCGATCAATGGAGGATGAGGTTTGGTTGCACGTAGTTGGGGGGAGAATGGTGCATGAAAATCATGGAGTTTGGGATATTGAAATGGCGATAGTTATGTGGAAAAGAAGAAATTTAAATTCATTTGCGAATTAAAATAATATCAGAAATATGAATAGAAAATATAAAATGAGTTCAATATTTGAGAAAAGTTTTCAAAAATACTTTGGAATATTTTAAACTTAGAAAAATTACTTCTAGTATAATTTTGGTTTTAATTTCCATCAGCAAATTATTTTTGAAAACATCATTAATTAAGTGCTAGAGATTTAGAAAAAATAAAAATAAATGATTGAATAATAATTTGGAAATTTTTAGGGTGTTACAATTTCAACAGAATTTGCAAACAAAGATGTCATAAATTTTGTTCAGAATTTTGAATCCAGACTCTGATCGACCAATTCTTTTTGTAGGTTGCAAAAACCTGTTGTGTGAGTTTAGATTTTGCTTGGATTATTATTTAGCTCGGATTGAAGGTGTGGATCTAGCTAATAATTAGGTTTTGGTTCAACAATTCATTATCGCAAAATGAGCTAACAATTATCTTGATGTAACATAATGTAGATGGACCGGTGATGGATGTACATGGATCGACGCTCCCCGGAGTTCTTGCAGGGTTTGCAAGATTTTCTTCGTGCGTCGTGCGACCGATGCACACACGACGTCGGGCTACATATGCTGTCCATGCATAGACTGCAAGAATGAGAAGGAGTGGCCAAAATCCAGCCACCTTCACTTTCATTTGCTCACAAGAGGTTTCATGTCAAACTATACCTGCTGGACCAAGCACGGTGAAGAAGAGATTATACAGGAAGACGGTGAAGAAGAAGAGGCGGACAACAATATCCCGGACGCCGGTCAACACGGTTCTTTCAAGATACATTGGGGAGTGTGGTGATGATGACCTAGACCAGATGTCATGCGTGATGGAGAGGAGAATACATCGATGAAAGACATTACGAAAAGTTCCAAATACTATGGGAGGACCACGGAACAACGTTGAACCCAAACCGTCGGCGTGGCTATAAAAAGTTACGTATCACACTAGAACTCGATGCAATGGAAGGCGACCAATGGATTGTCGATAAGGGATTCGACGAGTTGTTATGCCTCATAAAGAAGTTACTTCGAGGGGAACACATTGCCCGAAACTACGTACGATGCCAAACAAGTTGTCTGCCCTTTGGGGTTGGAGGTACAAAAGATACATGCATGTCGTAATGATTGTATCCTTTATCGCAATGAGTATGAGGATTCGGAAGCTTGTCCGGTGTGCAAAACTTCGCGGTATAAGACCAGCGTGATGACCCGTGTGAGTAGAGGGCGTGAAGAAGAAGAGACCTCCTGCTAAGGTGGTGTGGTATTTCCCTGTAATCCCCCGGTTGAAGCGTTTATTTGCGAACAAAGCGCATGCCCAGATGATGCACTGGCACAAGGAAGACCGTAAGGACGACGGAAGGCTAAGGCACCTTGCTGATGGCTCCCAGTGGAGGAAAGTCGATAGAACATACCCGGACTTTGCTGAGGATGCAAGGAACATAAGGTTTGGGTTGAGTACGGATGGGATGAACCCGTTCGGCGATATGAGCAACAGTCACAGCACTTGGCCCGTGACTCTATGTATCTACAACCTTCCTCCTTGGTTGTGTATGAAGCGGAAGTACATTATGATGCCATTGCTTATCCAAGGCCCGAAGCAACCTGGAAACGACATTGATGTGTACCTTAAACCGTTGGTTGAAGATCTGTTAATACTATGGAACGATGGTGTACGTGTATGGGATGAGTACAAAAGAGAGTACTTCACTCTACGTGCATTGCTATTTGAAACCATCAACGACTGGCCAGCACTTGGTAATCTATCGGGCCTATCTATCAAAGGATATAAAGCCTGCATCCATTTGCTTAGAGGATACGGACAGCAAGTACCTAAAAACTCTCGAAGGTTGTGTACATGGGCCACCGTAGGTTCCTCCATATGAAGGACCCAAGCACGGAGGAAGGGTGAGAATTTTGATGGGGCAGAAGAGAAACGTAAGAAGCCCATGCATCGCAGTGGGACGCTTATATTTTCTTTGGTAAAGGATCTGAAAGTAGTATTTGGAAAAGGTCCTGGTAGCAAACCTGTCCCCTACGAACAAGGTCACACGAAGGCCATTTGGAAGAAGAACTCAATATTTTGGGACATACCTTACTGGAAAGACTTAGAGGTCCGCCACTCACCGGACTTCATGCATATCACGAAGAATGTTTGTGTGAACTCGCTAGGTTTCCTAGATATGTACTGTAAGTCAAAAGATACACTTCAAGCAAAAAGGACCTCTGACTATTGGGACTCGTGAACGACCTACATCCGGAAAAGAGAGAAAGGACAACATTACCTCCACCCCATGAGCTACACTCGAGCAAGGAAGAGAAAAAAACATGATTAAGTTCTTGAACAAAGGTGAAGGTCCCTTCCGGATATTCCTCGAACATAAGGAGACTCATAAACATGAAAGAGAATAAAATCGCATACATAAAATCCCATGATTGTCATGTGTTGATGACACAATTGCTCCCATGGCGGTGCGAGGTATTTTGCCGATTGGGTACGAGGGACAATCATAAAGTCGTGTTCGTTCTTCAACGCTGTGTCGCAGAAGGTCATCGAGCGAATAAGGTATCTAGTCGCATGATGACATGGTCAATAGTCCGGTTAGCCTTGAGATGATCTTCCCTCCATCCTTCTTTGATATTATGGTCCATCTCATGGTCCACATTGTTAAAGAGATAGAAATTCTCGGACATGTGTTCCTCCACAATATGTTCCTTTCAAGAGGTACATGGGTATCCTAAAGAAGTATGTTCAGAACGGTCTCGCCTGAAGGCAGCATTAAGCAGGTGTCAAGACAGAGGAGGTGATCGAGTTTTGTGTTAGTTACATTGATGATCTGAATCCGATTGGCGTCCAGATCACGCCATGAGGGGAGGCTACGAAAAGGGACTTTAGGGAGAAAAGAATCCTATAGCGACGATCTACTTGCATTTAAACAAGCACATTTTACGGTATTGAAACAAGCAATCTGTAGTGGCTCCGTATATCTATGATCACGAGATGAGTCTACGCTACCAATACCCAGAGAAGTCGATAAGTGGATCGCGATGGAGCAAATGGATCATTTCGGCGCTTGGTTACAAAAGCAAGCTGTTGGGCAAGCGCATGACGATGAACAATTGAAACTCTTGGCTCGAGGACCGCCCACAACAATCATATCATTTCAAGGGTATGAGATAAATGGGTACACATTTTACACGACAACCCGTGATAGCAAGAGCACCAACCAAAACAAGGGCGTCCGTATAGATGCCTTGGACAAATATGGAAAGATGGACACCTACTATGGTTTCATAGAGGAGATCGAGAGAGTGGAGTACGGGCCATTAAAAGTCCCTCTGCTTTGGTGCCAATGGGTCAAACCGACAATCGTGGATATCGATAAATGCAGATGACAAGCTGTGGACCTCAAGCAAGTGGCCTATAGGGACGAACCGTTCGTGCTTCGCTAATGATGTGACACAGTATTCTATGTGATGGACATGGACAACAAACCAAAAAGCGAGAAAGAGAAGACTAGCATGAGCTCAAGAAGAGGAGCGGAGGAAGCCTATGGACGGTGGTACGCAAAGAAGACAAAGAACCAAGTCCATTTCAAGCGAGCCCGCCTCCTCATGGTTTCGCCTCTCGGTTCTGGACGCCTCGTGACATCCATGCTTCTTGAACTTGCAGGGCTTATTTTTTTAAAATCATTTTAGTGTGGAATAAGAATGATTCATTATTTTTATTACAAATATATTCTTAAGTTTATATGAATTTTTTCATATTATTTTTTCATTTCGAGATGTATATGTATCATATGAATTTTTTCTAATGTATAAGTATCATTTTAAAGTTACATGTGCACATGTTTGTAGCATGAGGTCACAACATCACTTGATTTCCTCTCAACTCTAGCAAAATTACCATCGTATAGTATTTGGCCGATTTACATTAGGAACATCTTGGTCGCCGCCCATCCTCTCTACCGTCTCTTCCCCACCGCCTTCCACGCCGCTTTTAGAGTAGTACCATCGACTTTACATGAAATGTGATCTATTTTCGTTAATTTTCAGTGCTTCTTTTAGCCTAAGAAACGACGATGGACGATGAAAGATTTGATCAAGATGAATTTATGAGAAGTTTGATTTCGGGAGGTGATGGTCATGAGACGGCGGAGCTCGACTCCACCCTAATGGTCACGAGGCCACTTGAGGCCAATGAGGTCAGCAGAGCACGATGAGGCCGGCGAGGTAACAATCAGTCACATTCATGATTGTCGGTTCCACTACCATGCTAAGCCAACATCCTGACCCGTTCATGATTGTACCATGCTTTCAGATCGGTCAACCAGGCAGGCAATCACGTCAGCGAGGTCCAAGCAAGAAGAAGAAGGCAAGACATGTTATCACCGGTCGGCGAGGACGGCCGACCTCTTGCACCCTGGGGCGCTTGGGCGTTCAATTCGCATGCGACGCCCACGTTAGGGACCACGTGGCAATTAGCATAGCAAAATGGGATCAGGTCCCTCAAGATACGAAGAACATGCTTTGGAACGATGTGAAGGAGACATTCACCTTCCCCCAAGGGATCGAAGAGAAGGTGAAGAGTTACACTCTCAAGAAGATGGCGGTCGCATTCCAGACTTATAAAAAGAAGCTGAACATGGAGTATATCAAGAAGAATCGAACGTCGACTTCAACAAGCACCCAAAGTTGCAAGATCATCGATGCATTTGTGAACTACAAGACTTCGGACGAAGGTCAAAGTTTGAGTGAGAAGAATAAGCTGAATGCACAGAAGAAGAATTATCACCACCGACTCGGCCCTGGTGGTTACCGCCATGCAATACCAAAATGGGAGAAGAGGGAACAGGACCTGCTAGCGAAGGGTTTCGCACCCGCAACAATGGATTGGCCCGATAGAGCAAAGCATTGATTCTATGCTCACGGCGGCAACCTTGATGATAACGGCAATGCTGTGTTTGGGGAGGTGCTAAGAGATGTGGCCAGAAGGCTTGTACACTCCATCGAGGAGTCTTCCTGTAGTAGCTTTGTGCCAAACAGGAGAACGACGAGCTAACAAGGGCCTTGCAAAATCCAGAGCACTCGACGTACACGAGGCGCCGGCGTTGTCCCGTGGAAGGTTGGTTTTGCTCAGACGCCGAGACCTATAGGAGTCGGGCGAGGAGCAAGGCTCGGCAGACACAACAATTTTAGTGCGCTTGAAGAACGCTTGAATCAAACAAATGAGAGAATGCAAGAAGAGATCCGAAGAGAGGTGCAATAGCCTTGAGCCAACAAATACGAGACGGCCAAGAACTTCCAAGTAATCCTAACATCATCGGCCCCGCAGCGAAGCAACAAGCTTCCGGTGAAATTGGCGAAGCGGACTTGGACAAGTATCCGTAGATGACATCGACAATGGACACCTTGTGAGCTGCATATCCAAGCGAACCTTACCTTCAAAGCGCCGATAGCATGGCTCACCCATTAGAGCCGGGCAGCTTATCCATGGCCAACAGATACCGTCAGATACTCCAAGGTCTCGGTGGAGGAGGTCTGCCAGGTACAAGGACTTTGACCTCGAAATTCACGGAGGTGACGGATCATGGCTAGGAGAGGCAAGACACAATTTCATCTGTGGGCATAAGCGGTACATAATTTTTCGAGATAACATGGACGTGTCCTATCCGCGAAGAAGCCCGAGAAGAAACTCGTCTCCTCCCAAGAAGGCGTCGACTCCTACACCACCTCCTGCGCATATAAGCCCCACAAGAAGCCCGTCTCCTACACCATCTCCTGCGCATATAAGCCCTGAAAGAAGCCCATCTCCTCCCAAGAAGGCGCCGACTCCTACACCACCTCCCGCGCACATAAGCGCCACAAGAAGCCCGTCTCCTCCCAAGAAGGCGCCGACCAAGGAAACAAGCCACTCGGCCAAGAGCTCCCAAGAAGACGGGTCCTCCACCCAATCCAAGAAGTGGGTGAACTTCCGGCGGCCAGATGATATGAACGATGAGGAGACCAAGAAGGTGGTAAAAGGAGAGGTAACTAAATTTCTTAAACCCAAGTCACCAGAGAAGAAGGTTCAACCTGGCACAGAAGAATTTTATAAAGGCTTAATGACTATTTAAAATTTGAAGGATAAAAAAGAAATGCCTCGCCAATCAAACTACGAGCGCACATTGAGTAAGGAATGCCCCAAGAAGAAGATGTCAACTGAGGGGAAGGGTAAGGAGATGCAAAAATTCTTCGATGAAACTGGCCTTACCGCAAATCAAATATTAGGCACGGAAAAGATTGAGTTTGCCCAAGTAAAATGGTTATTTAAAGTGGGCGGGTCATTGGTCAGGCATGAGGAGCTGCCCCAGCTAACGACAAAGATACGACAATTTCATGAATGGTACTTGGACACGACCAAGCATGGTCTACAGATGTTCGCTGTCAAGTTTAAGGAACAAGATTTTTTTCGCGGTGAAGGTGAATTTTTTGTCGATTGGGACTACATATATGATCTATACTAGACAGACGCCCTCAGCGTGAGCTTGATGGGTTGCTAGACTCTGTAAGTGTCTTAATTATTTGCAAAAAACTATCGTGCACTTCCTTGTACTATACTAACTTGCAAGCCTAACTAATTTCTTATGTAGCATGGAGATACAAAGATGCCGAAGGGATCGTATTTTCGACATAGGCTTCATGGACCCAGTAGTTATCAACGCGACAACCGTTAGAGACCACCCAAGCGAAACAGAGACTAACGTATTCAATGCGCTAATGGGTCAAAGATATAAGTCAAAGATATATCTAGCCTACTCATTTGAGTACGTGTTTTCATACCACCTCATTCTGCTCCTTTTTTATAACACGATGTTAGAACTAATTAGTTATCTACGTTGACAAATCTATGTATAGTTTTCACTGGATTCTTCTTATGATCGAGCTAGATCATAGCTCGATCACATTATGGACTCGCAAAGGAGACCAGTTGAAAAGTATCAAAACTTTATCGACATGCTCAACCGGTATTAATTCTTGTTCCTTTCATTATCGTACTAGTTCTATTTCCTTCAATTTGAAACAAATTCTAATCATGTACAATTAAATCGCATGTGTAGTGCATTCACACCTTCCTGCTAAAAACGTGGGCGTATTCAAGGAGGAATTTGACATTACAATTGCCTCTCGTGTACGTATATCATAATGCTAGCTTTTTAGTTAGTTAACTTAATTTCCTTGCATCCATTTCACGCTTTCAACTTTTTCCACCGCAGATCTTGACTCAGCCGCCGGGTAACAATTTATGCGGCTACTATGTATGCGAGTTTATGCACACCCAAACCGGAGCCGTCGACCGCATGCTAAAAGGCAACAAGGGGGTGAGTAAATATAATTACTAGCTTTAATGATGTATAGGTATTCCTTATATCTTGTACAAATTCAAGTATTGATTAGTTAATGACTTAACGATAGGTGCCTCAATATTTGGCGGAAGAAGGTTCGGAACTCTCACCGGCACGAGTGAGAGCAATTCAAGAACAACTCATCGGCTTTATTTATGATGAGGTCGTAAATCCAAAAGGCGAGTTTCACGAACGAAATTTTAACAGTGGTGCCCTTCGATAAGGACCGTTGAATCGTCAGTGGTTTACATCTACGGCTAGCAAGAGCGTCTTGCGTAAAAGATCCCGATGAATGTAGGAAAAAAATACTAAAGTTGTAATTAAAGTTGTGTACATATATATTGATACATTAGACGATGAGCGAAGAACAAATATGTGTACATATTTTAATACATTAGATGTAATTAAATTTGTTAATGAATGTTCAAGGATTTAATTATCGTGCAAAGTGCATGATTGATTATCGTGCTTTTAATTAGTTGTGATTTAACACACACACATATATAAATAATAGCTATCAAGAAATGGATCTATATATATAAAACATCAAGATCGATTGGAGAAACCAACCGGCATCGATGAGGGATCATCGACGGTTGGAGACACCAACCGGTACTGATGAGGTCCTCATGGTTTCCCGACGCGCTGCCACGTGTGAATTCGAACCGGTATTGATACTCTATCAAGATTGCAGTGAGTGAACCGGATCGATGCCCTTGAGCATCAGTCCCGGATGGCCTGTACCGGTTCAAAAACCGGTACTAAAGGCAGTTTTGGACCGGGACTAAATGCCCTTTCCGTAGTAGTGGGATATGTGTTAGAGTTAGTAGCACGGCAAAATAACTGAAGATAAGATTTAACGTGAAAAAACTCTTGTGAAAAAACCCACGGAAAACAATCCACTACAACATTCTAAGGATTACAAGTACATGAGTTGGCTTATATAACGAAAAGAATTCTAGTTGTTGAAGGCTTGACTAACAACCTATTTAGATAAAACCGATAATTTTGAGTTGTTCATCTGAGCACATGCGAAATGACTTTTCTATTGTCCTCACCGGAAGGGCGGGCCTTTAGCCCTCCCTCTCAATTTCTTTTTATAAAAAAGAAACTGTCTAACACAGACACCAAGAGTGCTTGGCAGTAGGGATGAAAACGGATATCCGAATTTCTGAACAAATTCGACATTTTTAAATAGATATATAACGATTTTGGTTTTCATTTTTTAACACTTTAGCAAGCTCATTATAAAAAATAAGATTATAAAATTAGATAAAAAAAATTGCGCATTATTTGCTTCCCATAAATAAAAAGGTGAAAAAATATCCGAATCCGTATCCGATTGATATCCTAATTTTGTTTCTATCATTTAAATAAATATATAATGAATTTGAGGTTCATTTTTATGAATTTGAATAAGCTCAACACCACAAACAAGAATATGAATTCGGATAGAAAATTATATATCCTATTTGTTTCCCATTGAAGAACAAAGACAAAAAAATTGATATCCGAATTACTATCCGTTTTCATCCCTACTTGGCAGGACGGACAGAACAGCATAGATTCACCAGTGACATGTGAAAGTTAAAACACGCCTTAAGATACGTCATGCCAACTTCCCAAGCAACGCATGATTCGTTCCTTCTTTACCTAAACAGCGCAACTCTTTTCTCGGAAACATTTGGCATGTACAGAAGCCAAGACAAACATGCGTGCATATACCAAGCTGAACAACCTAGCTACCATCTGATGGTGCTAACAAGCAACCGCATGAACGGACCGATGAACTCAGACAATGTATTATTTCCTCGTGACAAGCAGAACAGCTGCAACCCAGAAGGTTTTCCATTCATATGGACACAATGCAAAAACTGAACATTATTAGTTGGATATGTAGAGAAGGCTGGCATCTAAGACACTTTTAAAAGCTCAAGAGAATCTAAGAATGTCTATTGATCGACAAAGAAGGAATTCGATATTTAGCTTGAGCGTCTTGTATTCGTAGTTCAGGAGACTCCACAAATTAATGTTTAGTCAGGGAGAAGAGGAAGCCGATGCTGCCTTCAAGGGCGAGCAAGCCTGACGAGAGCATGAAATCTTTGAGCCCACCTATATATAACTACATTCTACTGTACGGTTGCATACTTTCGTCACCTCGCAGACAGAGACATATCACACACGCAAAAGGGTGAGAGAGTGATAGAGAGAGAGAGGAAGGAGAGAAGGGAGGGAGGCGCCATGGCGGAGACCGCGCTGGGCATGGCGACGACGCTGGTGGGCGGCGCGCTCAGCGTCGCCTCGTCGGCCGCGAAGGAGGAGGTGGGCCTGCTGATTGGAGTGCAGGACGACATCTGGTACGTACCTAAAAGGCTAACACAAACAAGTACAGTTTTTGTTTGCTTCTTCTCAATTGAGTTGCCTATCTGGCCCTTGGGCTTTGGGGCAGGGATGGACGAGCATGTTCTAACTTTTTTCTGTCACATCCTGGAGTAAGGACTCTGGATGCTCTATTCCTCTATGCAGGACCATCTAGTGTGTATAGTTATTTACAAAGATCAATATCAAGCGCAACGAGAATATTTGTTTATAAAGATAACGGGCTTTAAGCCAATGTTTACAAACCACGGCTTATATGCCAATATTTTATTAAGGAGCAGAAAATAAAACAACAGTAGTAGGTCCAATGATTTATCATAGGCAATCAACCTAGTTGTCATACCCTCCAACGCTAGCAAAGCCCCCAGTTTGAACAGTAATACTCCATTCGTTGATAAATACTAGGTACGTGGGCGCGGCGCATGCCACGCCACGCTGTGTTCTGAGAATTTGATAGAGAAAAAATAAATCAATAGATAATTTTCGGAAGTTCTGGATAATTTTTCGTTAAGGATATTATCATCTACATCAAAAAAGATTTGTTGATTATGCCTATGTCGCCACCAAAGGAGCATACCGACTGCAACACAGACAAATGCTACTGAACCAAGAGTTGCTCCACAGATCATAGCAACAAAAGATCCATTTCGTAAATACTCCGCGGCGTAATATGACGCGTGCATTGTTTTTTTTTAAAATCATCGAAGAAACGCGTGAAACGGTTGAAAGCATACGAACGTAACCACTTTTTTTGTTGCAAATCTGACCCGAATTTTTTTATGTAAAAAATACAATTTCGTTTTTCTTGGTGGCGTTTTTTTTAAATTGGTCGTGGCTGTGGAAAATCGAAAGGTCCTTCCGCGAAAAATAGCTAAAATGGTCTAAATGTAATTACGCTCTTTTACGATATTTATTTAGGGTCCTTTCACGAAAAATCCGCTATTTTACTGAACCAAAAAGTCCTTTTCGTAAGAAACTGCCGAAAGGACCTATCCGCAATTTCAAGTTTTAAAATCTCCGGGGGAAAGAACTGGACTATGGGGTCTTTTTTGCAAAACAACCTACAGAAGGACCTGTTCGCGATCTCTAATTTGCCGCGGAAGGGCCCGTTTGCAATTTCTGATTTGTGGATCGTTTTTCTGGAAAAACGATGATGTGGCAGTGGAAATGAGCCAGATTCCTTCCATCTTTATTGGATACTAGACACGTGGGCGCGGCGCACGCCGCGCCGCAATGCGCTAGCCGTAATACGATATCAGGGTTTTCACACGAAGAAAGGGATCTAAATACGGCTGTCGTGTAGATGTGCGACGATACGAAAAAGAATCAGGTAAAAGGTAATGAAGACCACAACAATAAAGCAGCTAAATAAGATAAGCGAAAGGGCCGATCGCAAATGAAGATAAAATGTGAGAGGAATAGCAATAATAGGTTTTGGACAAACTGGATTGGGCTGATCTCGAAGCGCACCTTTGTTGTTCCAGATGTAGTACGCAGCAAGCAATTGCTTTCTGGAAGCAAAACACAAGCTCCTTTCTTACATGTGAATAAAGCGCCGGCAATCGTAGGGGTTTAGTGTCATGAGGTAACGTTCTGCAACAAGATCGAACGCTTTGTATTAGTATAAAGCAAAATCATGATGATAGAGTAAGACTGTAAATAGATATAGAACATAATCCATTCGATAAAGAAAGCTATTTAAAGCCTAATTTTACATTGTCAACAAGAAGTTTTCAAATTGCGTGGCCGCAGAATATATCTTCTAATCTATTCTAATTTAACAAGCACATTATAATGGATAGGCACTAAGAAATCCAAAGAAATGGATGCAATGAGATAAATTGATTAGCGATGAACTAATATTACAAAGAATCGTAATAAAGAAGCAAGAACAACGTGAAAACCAACATTCTTCATTTTGTAATAGAAGGATACTAAAATGTGTGTACCATGTTAGAAGCACACCTCTCTCCTTTTTTTTTTGCTGAGAAGTACTTTAGAGATATTTTAAGCCACATCGTTATATAGTACAGAAAAGATACGATTTTTTGGCGAGTAGGACAACACGATATGCAGCAGAAATCCGATGGCACTAAAGGCAACAAATATGCAGGCAAATTACGGTCCTAGTAAGGCATAGAATCTAGAACCGGAATCGGCCACGGAAGAAGGCTATACCTATAAGTAAGAAAGTGTACTATATATACATAACAAGCAGCAAGCAATCGCAGCTAGACATGCGTAATCATCTGTAGCAATCGGGACGAATGGCTAAAAACAGAATGATAGCATAAATAAGGATAGATCTATGCGCACACCATGGTTCTCGTTCCATCACACATGATATTAATTGCCACTACGGTTTTCATTACCATCTAGGACATTGAATCCAGCATTAATATTCCATAGCATAAAGGAAACAATTATGACGCAGGACAGTTAACAAACATCACTCTGTGTTAAGGCCCCAAAAAAGTGCTTACTTCAGATATGAATTTGTCACGGCCTATGTCATGCCTCGCCAAGTTCCTTTCTCGCATGAGCTTCTTTTCCACTACAACCTGACATACAGAAGAACAGATTGTTAAAAGAAATTCATTACTAAAAAATACATAGCATTGAGGTTTCCAATTATCCAGAAATGTGATAGTCCAAACAAAAAAGAATTTAGAGAATTGGAGATACAAATGCTTTCTCGCATGAGCTTCTTTTCCACTACAACCTGACATACAGAAGAACAGATTGTTAAAAGAAATTCATTACTGAAAAATACATAGCATTGAGGTTTTCAATTATCCAGAAATGTGATAGTCCAAACAAAAAAGAATTTAGAGAATTGGAGATACCAATCACTACTACACGTTTACACATCACAATCGGTTCTTTTTTATCATCGCAATCGGTTCTGGTGGCGACACTAAGCGGTTAGACAGAGATGAGGCGCTATTATTACAGTCGGTTCTTGCCCGATAGAGATGAACTCATCATCTCTATCGATTCTTCGAAAGAAGCGATAGAGATTATAATCTCTATCGCTTCTTTCGAAGAACCGATAGAGATGATGAGTTCATCTCTATCATTTTCTTGTAGGAACCGATAGAGATGTAAACATTATCTCTATCATTTCTTACAAAGAACCGATAGAGATGACAATGTTATCTCTATCATTTTCTTGTGAGAACCGATAGAGATGAAGGGGTGTGGTGTTCTACTTTCCAATTGACCCTCCAATCAGCACATATTTCACACAATATATATATGCACATATCACAAACATACAAAGATGTATATCACATTCACATTCACAGAAAATGAATACAACACATTCACGAAAATGAATACTTTAATTGTTACAACAAATACATATCACATTAGAAAATGAATACTTTGTTACAACCGACACATGCTTAACCATCATGTACACATGTAATCCCATTCGGATTTGTAATATTGTTCACATATAGCCTAGTACGAGCTTTGGGATCTCTAAACCGTCTGTCCTCCACCATACATTCCAACCAGTACCACTGGCATAAGTGGTCCCTTATCTTGTTGAGCGTAGTGCGGTCTATACTCTTCTGGGGGATATTGAGAGTCTGCAAAATAGAAACGAGTGTTTTAATTTAAGTTTTGAAATTTCTATGTGAAAGGCTACTTGTATTATTATGCATGTACATATATACCTGGGGGAAACGGTCTGAGAAGCTAATCAAGATCAGCATGTGATGCATGACGACAAAACCGCATGGTCGTCGCTGCCTGCTGTTGATGGCAATCGTGAAGAAAGAAAAAGAAATTAAGAGACGAAGAAAATATGTCAGGAAATCTAAATCTTATATAGGGAACGCCACTTGTACCTTGAAGCGCACATACTCGAGCTTGGAGCCCTTTTTTCGATCGTGTATCCCTCCTTCCGCGACGTGGTCGAGAAACCCCTATATACATTGGAGAGACGCATAAGTACAAAATAATGAATGTACGTAGTTAAATACAGAAAGTGTTAATAAGAGTAGTGCACTTACTGCTCCAAAGGAGGCTTGATCGCGTAGGCCATCGGTCTCTTCTCAAGGGAATTAAAAGTGTAGACCACGTTGTTACTCGGAATGATCACGAGTAGGACCCAATGGTTGCTTATTAAATGGTATGCAAAAGGAAATAAGTTCACATACTGTTGAAGTGCGTACAAGTAATTGAAGGGTGTAGTAGTACTTACTCTCGTGGTACGGAATAGAATGAAGTCCTTCTTGGCCTCGACTTTCAACGCACCCTTGATGTAGCCGGTAAGCCATTGCGGTTGAAGCCTAGCCATCGCTATGACACACATTCGGGTCGCATTTAACCCAATTAGTTGTCGATTCGTCATGACTTCATTGCCTCATTGCCCTCGCAACTCGTATTGAATGTTACGAAGCATAATGCAAAATCCTATGGAAGTTCTAAGGTCATGCTACGTGGTGCGATACTCACGGTGTCGAGATCGCATGAAAGGAAACGCCGATGGAGATCATTTGGTAGAGACTAACAGATCCTCAAACCGACCGAAATGTCCCGCCCTCCTCACGGTGGAAATGTCCCTTTGTACCTAACATTGAAGTCGACTCGACGCCGTTCTCTTCGCTTTGTCAATGTACCATCCATGGAGCCGCCGAGTCCACATGCCTAAAGTATTCAATTTCGCAGAGGCGAAGGGGCTTTCCATGTTCATAAGCCTTAAAATTATAGGGCTTCTCAGGGCTCGTGCGGCTCTCCTTTCTCGGGCGAAGGAGTCTCCGAGGGGGGTTGGAGGCTTTTCCTGCACTGAGAGGGCACTGTGGTCCATGTGAGCCTTGGCTTTTAGCGGAGGCCTCCAGTGGTTCTGTGGGTCTCGTGGTAGCCCTTTTATGCACCACCAAGATTGCAATGCGGGACTCGTCCACATCGTGGGAGGAGGCGCAGTACATGAGGAACCTACAAAGCACGTATGAACAACTTGTTGCAATACTCTTTGAATGGTACTGTAAGAAGCGAGGTTTTTTACCTTGACCAAGACGACGCTTGCCGTGGGCCATTTGATGAACAACATGTGCGCTTGCGAGAGTGGTGATCTCTTCGTGGGGGAACTCGAGCACATGTGATAAGAAGGCTTCGTGGGCGAGTCCACCCGACCCTCATGTAGCCCTTCCCCAAAGGCCGACCATGCATGTGGTCGGTCTCGTTGCATGGAAATGCAACCCGCGCTGCAGCCTCAACAGAAATCTGCGTCTTCGTCAGCGTGAGCTGGCACTTCGTAGGCGCCTGCAAGAGGTGCGCAACTTAAGAGAAAATATTGGGGAGTTACCCTCGCACCTCGAAGCCATGCAAAATTAACTATTACCTTTAGCTGCGGACCAGCCTTATCGTTTTTAGACCCGCAGCTGCTGGGTCGCGGCACAGGTTTCTGTACGGTAGGCGGGGTCATCTGGCTCTGACTCTGGGAGAACATCGCCATCATCTCGGCCCTCAAGCGGTCCATCTCTACCCTCATCTCCTGCTCACGTGCCGTCATCTCCCCCCTCATCTCCTCCTTGATCTCCTCCCTGAGCGTGTCCTTCATGCGCTCCGTGCGTGCCTCCCATGATCTTGCCCTGGCACTCCTAACCTCGTCTTCGAAGTACGTCTTCTTCGTATGCCCCGCCCCTACGGCAAGTACCCGGCCCTTATGGTCGGACTTCCCGATCGCGGAGGACAAGATGTCATTTGACCCTTGGCTAACAAAGGTCCCCTGCTCTTTCCTCTGGCTGACCTCCTCCTGCAAGAGGGGAGTACGAATTAGATCTGAAATACAACAGGAATGGTTGACTGCTGTCGGTGTTTGGTAAACCGGCAAGTAAATTTGTAAGTCGAGGGGCCGCGCGCTCCCGCTTCCTTGAATGGTTAGACTACAAGAGCCCAAGGTGTATACTGGTTCGGGCTGAATGTCCCTACGTCCAGTTTGTGAGGTGGTATTGTATTGATGGGGGCGCAGAAGACTGCGTCTGATTACAGGTCGGATAGCTCCGAGGGAATGCGTTCACTACGGTGATGGCTTAGGTGTCTGTTGAACCCCTCCTTGGGGCCCTTCTTCTCCTTTATAGGCATAGAGAAGGCGAAGTTACACGGAGTCTGAAGGATGTGCAAAAACGAAAACGGGGCCCTAGCGGCTAGGCGATGCGCTCTATCTTTGAGGTGTCAAGTCTTTGGCCTTGAAGTCTGTTCAAGGTCTCATCATCCGTCCGTCAGCTGTCTCTGCCATGCCGGGTTGGTAGGCACACGGTCGGTCTTGAGCGCCCTGTTCCTCACGGGAAATGGCGTCGCCCCTCTGTCTTGCATGACCGATCTTGACGCCGGTGACCGGTCTCGAGGTCTCCGCCGAGGGTGCGCGTCTCTCTACGTGATGCGTGACGTGATCGGACAATTGCTTGACCTGGCGTCCTCTGGGGCTGCCTCGGGACGGACCCACCTGCTCCTGTCGAAGGCGTTGTGTTCTTGAGACAGGTGTTTTATTCGTGGCCAGATAATGTTGCGGCGGAGGCCTCGATTTACGGGTCGTCGAGGATTTCGCATGGGGACCTGGTCGGAGCCTCCGAGCTGACCCCTGGTCGGAGGCCTCGCAGAACGCCCGACCTGGGTCCTGGTCGGAGGCTTCGCGGACGTCCGACCTGGGTGTTGGTCGGAGCCTTCGCGGACGTCCGACCTGGGTGTTGGTCGGAGCCTTCGGGCGGCCCCGACCAAGTTCGATGCTCGTGGCCTTGGTGAGGGCCCATAGTTCTTTTCCGCCCATGGGGGTCTTTGTCTCTGGGGTGGGCCCGAATCGGCCCATATGAGCTTCTGGTCGTTTCGGATGATAATGCTTCTTTGTGATGACGAAGTCTAGGCGGTGGGGTACCCCTGCACTGGATTCGCCAAGAGCCCGGGACCGCTGAGAACGTCTGGCGTCCCCGGGTGGTCCATCGTCGTTGATAGGCCGGCCGTCCTGACTTGCCATTTCCTTTCCGGGTGCGCGCGAGCGCACCCGCCGGGTGTAGCCCCCGAGCAGGTCGGAGAGCTAGTCGGGGGGTTAAATCGGTCACCTGGCGGTTCGAGCTAGCGCGGGCGTCCCCGTTTGGCCCTCCCCTCGCGGGATCTCACCGACTCAGTCAGCGAAATCATGCCGAAGGTGTGCACAGGAGACGTCGCCCGTTCCCAGCCCCCGGGTGGGTTAACGAGGCTTTAGTGGGATCCTGCCGGATCAGTGAGTCGACTTTGCTTGGGGCGAGCGGCCTTGGTGTAGCTTCGAGCCCCGAAAGCGGTCGGAGAGCCGGTCGGGGTTTCGACTCAGAATCGATCCCACGCCCTACCGGACGCCCCTCGGCCGGGTGAGGCCCTCGTGCCTCGCAGGCCCAGTCTGGGCGTTTGTTGTGCGTTGTAGCTGGCCGTATCTTCCGGCTGGCTTTACACCAGAACTTTGCCGCGGGGCATTCCTCCTGAATTCTCGCTTGGCGAAGTTATCCATGAGGAGGTGGCGCTTCTCGCCCCACAAGTCGCCCGTCCGCGGTGTGGGACTGGAGGGGTGGTATCACGTGCTTGCCTAGCGCCGGCTTGAGCACCACACTCGTGGAGTTACTAACGGGTTGTCCGAGTAGGCCCCGGAGATCCTCCTAGGGGGATCTTTTTTCCGAATCAGACGGTCCCTCGAGTCGAGGCGTCCGCACGGGGCGAATTTATGAGAACCTTTTTACTCGATCCGTGCAGTCCCGAAGTCGTCAGCCGACCCGGGGTGCAGCTGGCTGCCACCCTACGATGGGTTCCGCGGGAGAGCGTGAAGTATGGTCTCGGACACGAGTTTTGGCGATTGGGTCGTCCGCCGACCCAACTGGAGGCCCATCGGGGGCTCACCTCATTCTCGTCCCTCGCTCGTTTTGTATCCCAAGGCAACCTTAGAACATCTTGGGTTGTCAGGGTTTCGGGCCTTGGGGCGCCTGGATGCCCTGGCCGCCTCGAGGCCATTCGCGGCCCGGCGGACTTTTTACCGATACGGCCTGGTTGGCCCATTCCGGAGGCTAGGACAGGTAGCGGCAATGCACCTGGCGCTGTTCCGTCTGGCATTTAATGTGAAAAAGATTTGAAAGGATACGTTTTCATTGGGGGCGCCGCGTGGTAGCTCAACGAGCCGCTTGGTGCTTGTCTCGAGGCGTCGTTCGCCTTGACCGTCAATCTGTCCGGACGACGCCTGCTCGGTGCTCGCAAAACCAGCGCGGGAAGGCTCGGACAAGCCTCGTTTCCTTTGCGCGCAAGCGTCTTCCTGCCCAAAAAGAAAAAGCAAGAAAAAGGCAAGAAAAAGGTCCGGGGGTTCGTCCCTTACCCTTTCTCGTCTCCCACTCTCGCGCCGCCGGAGATGTCGTGGCCCGAATGCTCCATCTCGCCCATCCGTGTTCAAGGCTTGGAGAGAAAGGGGTTCCTCCCGCCGTTCGACGTCTCGCGGTGGAGGGTGCCGACGGGGGCCGCAGTCCCCGCACCCGCTGGCGACGAGATCGTCGTGCCCGCCTCCTTTTACGAGCGTGGGTTCGGTCTTCCGCTCCACTGGTTCGTCTGCGGGTTACTGCACCATTACAAGGTCGAGGTGCACCAGCTCAATCCCCATGGAGTGCTTCACATTGCGGTTTTTATCACGTTGTGTGAGGCGTTCCTGGGGATAGATCCCCACTGGGCGCTCTGGAAGTACTTTTTCCACGCCAAGTCGAGGAAGGATCAATCGACGGGTCCCTTGGCGCTCATGGGTGGCGTAGCTCTTCAGATGCGCCAGGGCCGCCCGGCGGATTACGTCGATTTGAAGCTGCCGTCGTCGAACCGGGGGTGGCACTCCGAATGGTTCTACGTGCGGAACCCGGAGGGGAGCGCCCCAGCCTTTACCGGACGACGCCCCGTGGCGAGGGAAGAGTGGTCCTGGGGGCTCGACAGCAGGGAGAGGAACAAGGTAGAGGTGATTGTTGACAGGATCAAGGCCCAGGTTCAACGGGGCCTGACCGGCGAGGTCGTTGTGTGCGCCTTCATGAAGATGCGCGTCCAACCCCTCATGGCGAGGGACCGCCCCATGTTCCAATACGGGGGGATCCATGACCCCATGCGGATGGTGGAGGCGGACCTCGCCGAGTCGGAGAGATTGAGGCCGTATGCCGCCGTGTTGGCCGGTTGCGCTCTGAGTGGCGGTGGGCGGCCAACCCGAGCCCTTTTCGGTGAGCCATCCTCCCGACCTGGTAAGCCGTGCCGCCTGTCCCCTTATTTCCCTTCTCCACTCAACGTGATCTTTCGTGCCTCGTCTGACTGGCGTCTCGATACTATCCAGGGATTGGCCGGGATGGTTTCCCGGGTCATACTGCCGGAGGAGAAGGCGCAAAGGGCCGCAGCCCGCAAGATTTCCGAGCAGCGGGAGTCCGCTCGGAAGAAGCGGAAGGAGGAGTCGAGGAGGAGGAAGAGGAAGGAACGCCTGGCGAGGGTCGCCCGGGGCGAGGACGCCTCCGAGTCAACCATCGTTGGGACGGGCGACTCGGAGTCATCCTCGAGCACCGATGGTGGCGGCCTTCCCGACCCGTACCGCGTGGTCTTCCTCAAGTCGTCGATCCCCGGTGAATCGGGCGGGGGCCTGGCGGCCGACGTCACCGCCGTCGCGCCCGCTTCTCAGCGAAAGTGCCTCGTGGGAGACCTCTACGGGCAAACGAGGCGATCTGCTCGCCGGAGGGTCGGCGAAGAATGCGGCTCACGCCGGCAGCAAGGTGGTGGCCGCTCCGGCGGTCGTTAGCTGTCGTGGCTCGGTGTCGGCGCCGCCGCCGGTGATCTCGGACCGCGCAGGGGAAGCGATCCGGAGGTCCCGGACATAAGGAGCCCCTGCGTCGATCGACGGGTCGGGACCTCGTGTGGAGGTCGGGATGGGGAGGCGACCGCCACCCGCCGCGGGGCCGTCGCCGCCCATCATCTTGCGATCGGCTCAGCCTCGCCGTCGCCGCCACGGACCTTCGAGGCGTTTGGATCGACGAGGTCGGTCCCTACGAGGGCTGCGACCCGGCGTCCGGCGACCGCTTATACCGCCGCAAGCCACGGAGGGCGGCCAGTGTGGGCGCAGCCGTGGTCGGCGAGGCGGGGACGGGCCCGACCCCCCGCCTGCCGCGGGGGCCCGACCCGTGCTAGTCTGGAGCGGTCGCGACCCTACCGGCAAGCCGTTGTTCATGCTGGATGAAGATGCAGAGGCCAGGTCGTGGAAGACCTTTGAGGACGGCAGGCGGCGGATCGCGGCTCAGGTGGGTCAGGCCCAGGAAAGCTTGGCTGTCGCTCTTCGTTGCGTTGACGAGGCGTCAAGCGTGATTTCTGGGGTGGATATCCCAACCGGCACGGTGAGCCAAGTCAGGACCTTAGCTCCAGTGTCCGACTTGTTTTCGACGAACAGCGAGCCTGATGGGGCATCCGCATTTTACAGGAACTGAAGCTCCGCTCGGCGGACAAAGCCGGGTTCCTCCGAATCCTGCACGGTCAAGGTGAGGGGGAAACCAGCCATCTTCGCACCGAGCTGGGCTGTGCTCGGGACGCCTTGGGACGTGAACGGGTGGAGGCGGCGGAGATGCGGCGGCTTCGAGTCCTTCGACGGAGGCCAACAGCAGCGAGGATGACGCCGTTGCGCGAGGGAGTCGTACACGTCGAAATGTCCCGCCTCCAGACCGAACGTGACCAGGCCCGGGAGGAGCTTGATTCCGAGAGGAAGAGCGCCGAGCGCGAGAGGGAGGCCCGGGCTAAAGCTGAAGAGGATCTCCAACGTTTGGAGGCTTCTGCTGACGGTGAGCCACCCGATTCTGACCCGAAGGTTTTGCCATCGTAGATTGCCCAGTATGCTTCTGATGCTTACGACGGCCTGTAGGGTTGCGGAGGAGACTTGATGATGCCGCAGAAGCGCAGAAGTTGGCCGAGGAGGCACGTGACGTGGCACTCGCGTCACGTGAGGTAGCGCTGGCAGAGAAGAAGTTGGCGGAGGATGACCTGTCCGTGCGGGCTGCTGAGCTGATGTCCCTTCAGGAGGCCGGGCATGACATCTGTCGCCGAGTGCTTGGAGCCGCCGCGCCAAGCCCGAAGCTCTCGCCGCCCAGACTTTGGTTCGCGTCATCGAAAGACGCCGAGCGCCGGTGGCGTGGGAGCCGAGCTTGGGGTTACCTCCGCGCTTGTCCTCGTCGCTTCCCATTATGATGATGTCGACTTCGAGGTCATCAGCACTGGGGTCGCCGCGGATCAAACCGATGAGCAGGTCGAGGAGCTGAGGGTTCGGATTGACCCATACGCCGCAACGATCGCCGGCCGGATATCGCCGCAGGATATCCTTCATCAGGATGAGGGAGAAGATTAGCTGCTTAGACTTTTATTGGTGTAGGGAATTTGTTGAACGTTGGTTTGGATTTTGCTCGTGCCGGTCGGATCGGCCCTTGAATCTGGTTTTCTACTGATTTACGTCCCCGCGATAGGCGCTTTTACGACTATAGCTTTAGAAAACCGCAAGGCTTGCCCAAGCATAAGTCGGCGCGCTATTCGTAATGTTCAGAGGAGGCACAAATAGCCGTTTTGGGATTGGGATGTTTTGCTCGATGACTGCCGCGAGGCCTGAACGCTCCTGACCAGCTATAGTTCCCGTTACTTGGGCATTTCCTTCTTTCGCAAAGCGCTACTTCGCAACCGTAGCCACCGAGGCGTAGGCCGTAGCGCTTAGGTCAGTAGGGTTGTCGGTAGAGGGAACCGAGTGGCTGGCCAGGTCGTCAGTCCGTGCGGGCGTGTGGTTTTGTAGCCCCCGAGTGGTGCGCGGGGGCCGATGTGTCGGCCGCCGCGCAGCACTTGAGGTCGGGAGAAGGAACAAACAAGCTTTAGAGAAGGGTCGACTTAGCTGTGTTCCGATTTTCTTCAGGCGGCGGTTCTGCTCTCGTTACGCCTGGCGCGATCGTGGCAGGCCAGATGCTTCAAACGAAGAACTACGGTGCGCCTTTGTCGGGAGCGGTGCTCCCCCCTGCCAGGTCCTCTCGTATTTAATGCGGGAGGAGGGAGGTGGCGGGGGCCCATCGTATCGCACTGGCCACGGAGTTAATTCGCTTGTCGCGCCGCCCGACACGTCGCCTCCTTCGGTTGCTTCGCCCTGCTCATATAAATAGGCTGAGGGGGGCGACAATGACCATGCTTGGCCAAAAATACGCTGCCGCGCCGTCTCTTCGTCTTTTTGCTCCAGTTTCCTGACTCAACTAGAAATGTCTGGCGGCGGTGACGATCGGAGGGCCGGGAAGCGAGTGGCTGAGGCGGAACCGCACGGGTCGGTTCCTAAGAAGTCCCGCGCCGGTGCAGGATCCTCGGCCGGGGTGACGAAGGTCAAGATCACGGTGCCCTCATCGGTGTTTCGCATCGGGAACCCTCAATCGAGGTAAGGGTTCGCCGGCTGACGTTGGGGGTGCCTTGATCTTGTTCTTGCTGATGCGGGGTTTCTTCTTTCCCTTTCCAGCGCTTCCGGCTTGGGTTTGCTTCCGCCACCGGCGACGCACGAGATGGCGGTTGTCATTCCGCCCGCGGCGTTGTCTGGTCTTCCCGCGACGGGAGGCACGGCGGCCGATTTAGGGGCGGCGGCGAGGCCGAGGCCTCTTTCTCGCCTGTTGCCGCCATTGCCGGTCGTGAGGGGCGTGTTTTAGCGTGGCGCGGTCGAGTTGTCGAGAAGGAGCTCGCGAAGGTGCTCGAAGAACACGGCGCGCAGCGCTTCAGCCGTTGTCGCCGAGAAAAGTGGCGAAACTTTCGGGAGGAGGCGGCGAGGTGGCGGTCTCGGGCCGAGAACGTCAGCGCCGCGTCGGACGTGATGCATGCGGAGCGCACACACATGTGCCGGAGCCTTCTAGGGATGCTCCGCCCTGCGTTTGAGAGCATACGCAGGAGCCTGAAGTGGCTCGGGTAAACCGCATGAGCCTCGAGCGCTTCGGCGAGCAAGATCGCTTCCAGGCTTACCAAACCAAAAGCCTGGAGGACCTCCCCCGGGCTTTGCATGAGCGTGCCGCCCGCGAGGGGCAAGGGGTTGCGGTCGACGTCGCGGAGTATGTGCTGGCTCCTTACGCCCGATCGTGACGCCGCTTTTGACAGCGTATCTGCGCGATTGCCGGGATCGTGGGTGATCCCCACGAGATCTTGCGAAGGTGCATCTTGGCGGAGGCGGTGGCGAGCTTAGGGTGGTCACCGCGAGCCCGAGGTCGGCGGCTCGATGGCGGCGAGCGATGATGACGACGACGACGACTTTGCCGAGTGATCCTGCGGGCGGCGATGCAGGATTCTTTTTGTTTTTTGCTTTGATGGAACTGCTCGTGTTCTGGGAGAATTGGCTGTTGGTATGTTTGATAATCTTGATCGTGATGCTTGTATTTTCTTCCGTAACACGCACTTAGTCGGACAGTCGCCGTCCTTGGGGTCGCCGGGGCCCCTCGAACGTAAGTCGGAGTGCCGATACGTGGATGAAGATACAAGGTATCCGCGACGCTGGAGGAGCTGGCGCAGCGCTGCTGAGAGCGGAATCCGCCGCCGATTATGGTTAAGTGGGCGTGGGCACCCCCTTATCCGCGGAACACTATTTCGTGGTATTGCCGTCGGCGAGGTCATAGTGTGCGGGTCGAAGAGCCTGGACCGGCGAGCCAACGGTTGGCGGAGCATTCGCCCTTTAGCGGATTTATAGCGCATTCGCACGCACTTGAGCGGGAGGGGTGCGTTGCCGGGAGGTCGTTGCTCGTTTCGCATGGACATGCCCTATTCCCGCGAAGCACCACTTGGTAACCGTAGCCACCGGGGCGTAGGTCCGGGTGCTTTGGGTCGAGGTGGTTTGCCATGCGGGAGAACAACGATCAGTTGGGTCATAATCCTACTAGCGCACACGGCCTGAGCCTCCGCGCGTTTTGCGGGAGCATGGCGCGATTGGTATGGAACCTTGGGGTTCCAAGGGGTCTGCGATTGCCGAAAGTGGTTACCTCGGCCTCACAGGCCAAGCCGCCGAGCGAGGTCGTGCCGAGCTTGGGCGCGGCGGCTGACGCATCTTGATGCCCGTGGCCGAGGCGGCTTGCCCGGCCTGAACGGCCGGCCAGGGGGATCAAGCATCGCGCGATCGCTGCAGCGTGATGATGTCCTTTCGCCTCCGTCCCGTCCCGTCGCCGCCCAGCGCGACGTGGCTTTTTAATGCGCCATGATGGCCTTCCGCATCGAGCCGCGGGACGGACGGGACGTCGTGGCGTCGTGGGCGAGGCGTCGGTTGCCCGGGCCGCACCGCCCTCCACCTATAAATAGGGGCCTGGAGGCAAAGTAGCACTTCATCTGTTGTTTCCCCCATCCTTCTTCTAGTTTGCTTGTCCAGCAGGGAGGTTTGAGCGAACGGGATGGCGAGCGGTGGTGAGGACGGTGAGGGTGCCAGCGGGCGGTTGTCGGAGGGAGACTCACGGGGTGGCGACCCCAAGAGGCCCCGCGTGGATGCTGGGACGTCCGCGGCCGCGGCGGGACGTGAACTTGTGCTGCCTCCGTCGAGCTTCTCTATTTGGAATCCGCCGCCGGCGTAGGTTTTGATAACTTTGTGGTAGCACGAGCTTGTACCTTCGCATGTAATGATGATGCTTTTGTATTTACAGCTCCGGTTGGCAGCCGGGTACGATGCCTTCGCCTTCTTCTTCGAATGGAAGGGAAACCACGGAGGTCACCGAAGGCGCTACCGGTGACGACTGTGGTGCTCCTCCGGCCGTTTTGGGAACGGCGGCGCTTCTGGCCCGAGGTCGCGAAAAAACGTGGAGGCACAATGGCGTTGCGTGCGAACGCCAGCGAGATTGCCCGGATCACGGGAGAACACGAGTTCTCCTTTCCGCTTCGTCCCGTATCTGGCAAGTAAGCGAGGCGTGAGGCCTCTGGGGATGCATTTGGACGAGCCGCTGGAACGCACCACCCAGCAGTACGCCTCGTGCCTCGCCCGAATGGCCGGGTCTCTGGCGTACCTGCCTCTTGCCCTACGGGAGCGCTCCGCTCGTGAGGCGGAGGTTGCCGGTGGTGGCGATGCGTGCTACTTCTTTGCGCCACCGCGACGCTTCTTTTGACGCGATGGCGACCGTCAGCAGGATCGAAGGCGACTCGACCCAGGCGCGGGCCAAGGTGCGGGGCGCGGCAGAGATGGTGGCGAGGTGAGTGCGTCTGGAAGACTCGGATGACGAGGCCGACAGGGAGGAGGGTGCTGGCCCAGCCGGCCCCTCCTTTTGACTCCGGAATCCCCTTTTAGACGCCCTGCAGCGCCGGCGTCGGAACCTGGCTCCGCCGTGGGTACACCGTCTTGGGGGTCGCTGCGGGGTGCTTCTTTGGAGCATCCAGAGCTCCTGTGGATGGGGCAGCCGAATGCAAGGTGTCTGCCTTCGGCCGTGCTCCCTCAGGTGTCGCTCATGGGTGAAGCGACCTCGGCGACCTCTGCTGCGCCCGATTCTGAAACCACACTTGCACTCGCGAAGACGGAGGTCCGCTCTTGGTCCTGGAGTGTTAGATACATCGTAATGGCAGATGTCCTCCTTATCCAAGACGACGGTCCGCCTTCGTGATGCCTCTTTTGCACAGCGGCAGGCTTTGGATCTTTGTTTAGCCTTTTAGCTTTAATCGATGCTCATGTAAGGCAGATCGTAGAGATCAGTTGCATGTCTGTATGTTTCTGAATGATGTAAGAGAAAAAATGTTTGAGGAAGGCAAGTTTTACTCCTTGTTCTGATCGGTGCATTTCCTTTCTGTGTCGGGCTCATGTTAGACGACCATAGCTCTTCGAAACCGCCGGGGTTACTCGAGCGTAGGTCCGAGCATGGACACTTCGAGGTAACAACACAGGGAGTAAAAGCTTGGCCATGGATGGCCCTTCCGACTACTTAATCGCCCTACACAAGTTCCCCTTCCCCTTCTTGGGTGCCACTTCGCGACCTTAGCCACCGAAAACTGCCGGAGTTTTGGTGTGGGCCGTAGCACTTAAGTTGAAGAGGTCACTGCTTGGGAGGGATCTGAGGCCGGTCGACACGTCGAGTCTCAGATCTGCATGAGGCACAGGCCCTCCGAGCGTGCCAAGCGCCACTCGAGCTCGGAGAGTTGTGGGGACGCGAAGGAAGCGAAAAACTTTTAGGTGTAGAATTGCCTGAGCTTTTCGATGTTCCAGGCGTTCGGGACGATATTGCCCGCGGTGTCCTTAAGTCGGTAAGTGCCGGGCCGGAGAACCTCCACGACGGTGAAGGGACCTTCCCATGGAGGGGAAAGTTTGTGCTTGCCTACGTTGGATTGGACCTGGCGCAGGACCAGGTCGCCAACGTTGAAGGAGCGGCTTCGAACTTGGCGGCTGTGGTAGCGGCGGAGTGCCTGCTGGTACTTGGCCGACCGTAGGACAGCCACGTTGCGGGCCTCATCGAGTTGGTCGACCGCATCCTGCTGTGCTTCGAGCCCCCATCCCTCATCGAAGGCTTGGAGTCTTGGGGCGCCGTACTCCAGGTCGGTTGGCAACACCGCCTCGGCGCCGAATACAAGGAAGAATGGCGTGAACCCGGTCGATCGGCTCGGGGTGGTGCGCAGGCTCCAGAGGACGGAGGGTAGCTCGGCTGCCTATCGTCCTGCGAACTTCTTCAATCGGCTGAAAATCCTGGGCTTGAGCCCCTGGAGAATCATACCGTTTGCTCGCTCGACTTGGCCGTTGGTTCGCGGATGAGCCACGGCGGCCCAATCGACGCGAATATGGAATTCGTCACAGAATTCAAGGAATTCTTTCCCTGTGAACTGTGTCCCATTGTCGGTGATGATGGAGTTCGAGACCCCAAATCGGTAGACGATATCGAGGAAGAAATTGGCGGCCTGTATCGACGTGATGGTGGCAACTGGTTTAGCTTCGATCCACTTGGTGAATTTGTCCACCGCAACGAGGAGGTGGGTGAAACCCCCAGGAGCTTTTTTGAAGGGCCCGACCAGGTCGAGTCCCAAGACCACGAACGGCCAGGTGATGGGAATCGTCTGGAGGGCTTGCGCGGGCAGGTGAGTTTGACGGGCGAAGAACTGACACCCTTCGCAGGTGCGGACGATCTGCTGGGCGTCGGCCATGGCCGTTGGCCAATAGAACCCTTGCCGAAAAGCCATCCCCACGAGGGATCGCGGGGCGGCGTGTTGGCCGCAGATCCCGCCGTGGATGTCGAGCAACAACTCCTTCCCGCGATCGGCGGGGATGCACTTCTGCAGGATTCCGGAAGGGCTTCGTTTGTAGAGATCTCCTTCAACTAGGACAAACGACTTAGCCCGCCGAGCGAGGCGCCGGGCCTCGGTCGGATCGATGGGGAGTGATCTGTCTGTTAGTCGGTCGATGAAGGGCTTCCTCCAGTCGGATTCCACCGTCAGTACGGTCCGATCCGACTCGGACGACACACGTCCATCGCCCTTGGCCGGTGTGGCGGCCGGCGAGGTGTCTTCTCGCTCAGCGGTTTGGTCCAGCCGGACCGAGGGCTGGTGAAGATCAAGTACGAAAATCCCGGACGGGACCGGCCCCTTGCTAGATGCAAGGTTGGCGAGGTAGTCGGCCTCGCCGTTGTGACGTCGGTAGCTGTGATGGAGCTCGAAGCCCTTGAACCTCTCTTCTAGTTTGCAGACTTCACGGCAGTAAGCCGCCATGCGTGGGTCGCGGGGCTCCGTCGCCTTCATGACCTGGTCGACGACCAGCTTGGAGTCGCCACGAATATAGAGCCGGCGCCGCCGAGGTCGGCAGCGATCCGGAGACCGCTGACGAGGGCCTCGTATTCTGCGACGTTGTTGGTGGCGTCGAAAAGCAGTCGGATGACGTACTGGATCTTGCTCCCGAGTGGGGAAACAATGACGACACCAGCTTCGGCTCCGTTCTTCGTGTAAGACCCGTCGAAGTACATCGTCCAGTACTCGGGGTCCTCGAGTACAGGAGGTACCTGGGCCTCGGTCCACTCGGCGACGAAGTCTGCCAAAACCTGCGACTTGATCGCCGTCCGGGGGACGTAGGATATCTCGTGGCCGTTGAGCTCAAAGGCCCACTTGGCTATCCTCCCCGATGCATCGCGGTTGCGGATGATCTCGCCGAGTGGCGAGGATGTCACCACGAGGACGGGATGCCTGTGGAAATAATGGACCAACTTCCGCTTTGCAATGAGGACCGCATAAAGTAGCTTTTGCACCTGAGGGTACCGAGTTTTGGACTCAGAAAGCACTTCGCTGATAAAGTAGACTGGCCGCTGGACCTTGAGCGCACGACCTTCCTCCGCTCGCTCCATGACAAGTGCCGCGCTGACGACCTAGGTCGTTCTTGGCAATGTCTGAGGAGCGACTTCGTCTGGCGTCGGGCAACGAAAGCTTTGGAGGTGGTCGAAAGTCTTGATCTATCGAGGGCCTCCTGCGCTTCTTAGGTCCAAGCGAACTGGTCGGATTTTTTGAGCAGCTTGTAGAGCGGCATCCCCCATTCGCCGAGGCGAGATATGAAGCGGCTCAAAGCTGCGAGGCATCCGGTCAACTTCTGGACCCCCTTTAAGTCGGAGATTGGGCTTGTCTTTAAGATCGCCGAGATCTTTTCGCGATTGGCCTCAATCCCGCGCTCGGAAACAATGAAACCGAGCAGCTTTCCTTTTGGGACCCCGAAGACACACTTCTCGGGGTTGAGTTTTATGCGGAACCGCCGAAGGTTCGCGAAAGTTTCTTCTAGGTCGGCGACCAAGTCGTCAGCCCTCCTGGTTTTGACGACGAGGTCGTCGACGTAGACCTCGACGTTACGGCCGATCTGGGCGTCGAAACACGCTTGCATACATCGCTGGTATGTAGCGCCCGCGTTCTTCAACCCGAAAGGCATCGTTACGTAACAAAACGAGCCGAACGGAGTGATGAAGGAGGTAGCGAGCTGGTCGGACTCCTTCATCGCTATCTGGTGATAGCCTGAGTAGGCATCCAGAAATGACAGGGATTCGCATCCCGCAGTCGAGTCGACGACCTGGTCGATACGGGGTAATGGAAAAGGGTCCTTGGGACAGGCCTTGTTCAGGCTCGTGTAGTCAACGCACATTCTCCATTGCCCGAACTTCTTTTTTACAAGGACAGGGTTGGCAAGCCACTCGGGGTGGCGTACTTCTTTCACAAACCCTGCGGCCAAAAGTTTGGCGATTTCCCCTCCTATGATCTTGCGCTTCTCGTCGTCGAAGCGACGCAGACGTTGAGCGACCGGCCTTGAGCCAGGTCGGATGTTCAAGGAGTGCTCGGCGACTTCCCGGGGGATGCCTGGCATGTCGGAGGGCTTCCACACGAAGACATCCCGATTGGTGCGGAGGAAGTCGACGAGCGCGCTTTCCTATTTGGCGGGGAGCGTGGCCCCAACCCGCACGGTCTTGGTCGGATCCTCGAGATCGACTGCGACCGCCTTGGTATCCTCGGCGGACTTAAAGGAGCCCGGTCCTGACTTGCCGGAGTCGGGGGCGGACTCAAGGGTCTCGTTGCGGAGGGTTTCGAGCTCAGCGGACGCGACGAGCGTCGACGCGAGTTCGCAACTGCTACGCTCGCAGTTATATGCGACCTGAAAGGACGCGGCCACGGTGATGACTCCTCGCGGCCCCGGTATCTTCAGCTTGAGGTAGGTGTAGTTGGGGATCGCCATAAACTTGGAGTAGCACGGCCTCCCCATGATGGCGTGGTACGAGCCTGGAAACCCTACGACCTCGAAGACGAGGGTTTCGGTGCGGAAGTTATCCGGGCTCCTGAAGGTGACGGGCAGGTCGATCTGCCCGAGCGGATAGGCCTGCCGGCCGGGGATGACGCCATGGAAGGGCGCCTTGCTTGGTCAAAGATGCGCGCGAGGGATCCCCATTGCGTCAAGAGTATCAACGTACAAGATGTTGATGCTGCTGCCGCCGTCCATAAGCACCACGACAGCGTTTAATTTACGACGAGGCGACGACCGGGTACCTTCCTGGCTGCGGAACGTGGTCGGGGTGGTCGGCACGATCAAAGGTGATCGGGGATTCCGACCACCGGAGGAACTTGGGCGTGGCAGGCGCCACGGCATGCACCTCGCGAAATGCGAGCTTAAGCTGACGCTTGTCAGCATAGCTTGCTGGTCCGCCGAAGATCATGAGGCAGCCGTCAGGTTCCGGGAACTCGACGTCCACCTCTTTGGCCCCGGCATCTGGTGCTGGGTCCTGCTTCTTTCCTTTGTTTCGCGTGGGATTTCCGGAAAGAAAACGCTTCAGGGTCTCACAATCATTGTACTTGTGCTTGACAGGATACCGGTGGTGCGGGCACGGGGCCTCCATTAACTTCTCGAAGTGGTCGGCGGCTTGCCGAGACGGCTGCTTGACAGGGCGATCCGCAGCAGCGACTTCGGGGTCTTCGCGGACCTGCTTCCCCTTCCGCCTCCGTTTATCGGAGCGGCGGGGCGTATCGCTAGCACCGGCGCTCGGATCTTGCTTGGCCTTCCCTTTGTCGAAGATAGCCCCCACCTCCTCCTCGCCAGAGGCGTGGTTGGTGGCGACGTCCAGCAGCTCTTTGGTGGTCTTGGGCTTGATGCAGCCCAACTTGTGCACCAAAGCCTCGCACGTGGTGCCGTAGATGAATGCTCCGATGACGTCGGCGTCGCTGATGTCGGGAGCTTCGTTGCGTCTTTGGAGAAGCGCGGATATAATCCGGGCGTCTCCCAGCCTTGCTGCGCTCTTCAAATCCCAGGAGTTTCCAGGGCGTTTGTATGTGCCCTGGAAGTTGCCGACGAAGACGTTTCTCAGGTCGGTCCAGTTTGCGATGGAGTCGGCGGGCAGGTACTCGAGCCAGGCTCGAGCCGAGTCTGCCAGATAAATCGGAAGGTACTGGATGATGAATAGGTCATCCAAAGCACCGCCGGCCCGGCAGGCGAGCCGGTAGTCCTCAAGCCAGACACCGGGGTTCGTGGCCCCCGTGTATTTGGCGATGTTGACGGGTGCCCGGAACCGGGCCGGAAAGTTGGCATTGCGGATCCTCCGCGTGAACGCCCGCGGCCCCGGACCGTCAGGGCTGGGGCTACGGTCGCGTCGCCGGCCGCTGTCAGCGACTTGCGACCGGGCCGCTGCGTCCGTCGGCCTCTTTCTTGCATCGAGGGTGTCGCGGTAGTCGTGTCTTGGGCCGAGGCGCTGGCGAGCCGAGGCGTGCGAGGCTCGGGGCCGATCCGGCTGCTGCGCCGTCTTGGGCGGGTTTTGGTGAACCCGGCTTTGACCGCCTGAGAGGGCGCTTACCGAGGCGAGCCTGGGTCGCATGTTGCATAAATGGCATGCTCCACCAACCCGGAGGTTCCGTAGCCGCGGCCCCTGCTCGGTCGGTTCGGGGATGCCGCGGAGCAAGACCGCAGCCGCAGCGATGTTCTGAGCTGGAAGGGGGAAGTACGAAGCGACCTCCGGCCCTTCCATCAGCTGTTGATGTACCTGACGGGCTCGCCCATGGCCGCCGCCACCACTTATGCGGGCGAGGTGGCTCGCCTGGTAGCTGGCTCGCCTCACTCGCCCTCACTGCCTTTGGTCCCCGGGTTCTTCTTAGGGGCGATGAGAGTGAGAGTCCTCAACGTCTGGTGCTGGTGATCCCCCCCCTGCGCGTCGCCGCGCCGGAGAAGGGAGTTGTGACTTGGACCCGTCGCTGCTGGAGAAGTCTTCCAGTATCTCGTGAATGGAGGCCGACGCATGGCCGGCCATTGCTACGAAACGCGAGTGAGCAGAGGATAGAACCCCTGTCCACGCCAGTTCACGCGCGCCACCGTCAGGAGTAGCGTAGCCGCTGGCGGGCTCCGAGGCCCACACGGTGGCCTCGAGCCGAAGGTCGCCGAAAATACGGGCGAAGTGGGTCAGGCTCCCGACGGGGGCCTGGCCCTGAAGGCCGACGGGGACGAGCGCGAGCTCTCCCGCCGGCGTGGCGACGAAGTCGAGGGAGCCGAAGCGAATCCAGCCCCTCAATGTCGACGCGGCGTTGCAGGTGGAGGAGGCCATCAAGGAAGACGGCGGGGATCCGGAGATGACAACGCGCGAGGCCCCTACCTGGCGCGCCAACTGTCGGTGTTTGGTAAACCGGCAAGTAAATTTGTAAGTCGAGGGGCCGCGCGCTCCCGCTTCCTTGAATGGTTAGACTACAAGAGCCCAAGGTGTATACTGGTTCGGGCTGAATGTCCCTACGTCCAGTTCGTGAGGTGGTATTGTATTGATGGGGGCGCAGAAGACTGCGTCTGATTACAGGTCGGATAGCTCCGAGGGAATGCGTTCACTACGGTGATGGCTTAGGTGTCTGTTCGAACCCCCTCCCTTGGGGCCCCGCTTCTCCCTTTATAGGCATAGAGAAGGCGGGTTACACGGGAGTCTGAAGGATGTGCAAAAAACGAGAAAACGGGGCCCTAGCGGCTAGACGATGCGCTCTATGCTGAGGTGTCAAGTCTTTGGCCTTGAAGTCTGTTCCAAGGTTCTGTCATCCGTCCGTCAGCTGTCTCTGCCATGCCGGGTTGGTAGGCACACGGTCGGTCGCAGCGCCCGTTCCTCCGGAAGCGCGTCTGACGCCTTCTGGCGCATGACCATCTTGGCCGCCCGGCGACCGGTCTCAGGGTCTGCCTCGGGAGGGTGCGCATTTCTCTGCGATACATGACCGCGTGACGGGACAGCTGCTTGACCCTGGCATCCTCTGGGGCTACCTCGGGACGGACCCACCTGCTCCTGTCGAAGGCGTTGTGTTCTTGAGACAGGTGTTTTATTCGTGGCCAGATAACGTTGCGGCGGAGGCCTCGATTTACGGGTCGTCGAGGACTTCGCATGGGGACCTGGTCGGAGCCTCCGAGCTGACCCCTGGTCGGAGGCCTCGCAGAACGCCCGACCTGGGTCCTGGTCGGAGGCTTCGCGGATGTCCGACCTGGGTGTTGGTCGGAGCCTTCGCGGACATCCGACCTGGGTGTTGGTCGGAGCCTTCGGGCGGCCCCGACCAAGTTCGATGCTCGTGGCCTTGGTGAGGGCTCATAGTTCTTTTCCGCCCATAGGGGTCTTTGTCTCTAGGGTGGGCCCGAATCAGCCCATATGAGCTTTTGGCCGTTTCGGATGATAATGCTTCTTTGTGATGACGAAGTCTAGGCGGTGGGGTACCCCGGGTACCTGGATTCGTCAAATATAGAAGTAGAGGGAATCCTTTCTTTCTTTCTTGTTATTTCTTTCATACATACAACCCTCTATTTATAGGTAATATGAGAGGTTTGAACTAAATAAAGAGTTACAAGAATTGATATAGCATGGTAGTTTCTTCTTCAATTGATGCATGAGAGTTTCTTCCAAAAAAGGGTTATGGACATCCATATAAAACAATATTTTGTAACAAATAGAAATTATATCTAACCATTTTTTTATTGATAGCATTTCTACTACTCTACTACTAGAAAAAATATAAATAAATGTTAACTAATATAATTTACAGGCCCAAAACCGATAAGTTCATACTGAATAATACATCTCTTAAATCCTGAAACATTCGCGGCCTAGGAGCAATTTGAGCCAAGCCGGCGACTCGGTTCAAAATTTTTTTTCGCGATTTAGTTCTTTTGTAAATTACGAATATGTCCTTCGCGATTTTTTGTGAGAGGAAGATTTTTTCCTCTAGATTCGCGTTCGGATCCCTCGCACGCCATTTTACAAAAAGAACCTCCCGTTAAATTCAAATCGCGAACAAGCTCTTTTCTAATTTTTAAGAATAGCGGATAGGTCCAAAAACGTAACATTCAGGTCCTTCCTCTTTATGTCTAGATTCTTTCTCCGTTTTTCTTGGGAAAAAATATTTTTGTCACTAGAAATATATGTGCAGCTCTATCTCTAGACTTTTTTCCCACCTCGATTTCCTATCTTGATCTCTAATATTTTTTAAAGCATGTATTATTACTCCACGGACGCGTCGGTCTCTGATATTTTTTCAAACATGTATTATTACTCCATGAACGCGTAGAGTGTTAAGCTCGACAAAAGAAGGTTGACATCTCTAATAATTTTTCACCCTTTTCCCTCTAGACTTTTTCCCCACCTCGGTTTTCTAGCTCGGTCTCCAATATTTTCCAAATAATTCGTCGAAAGAGATATTTCTACAGCTCTATCCCTCTACTTTTTCCCCGTTTCGCTCATTATTTCGATGATTTAAAGAATAAAACGTCGCCAAAAAAAGAAATCCCTACGAAAAAACGACACGCGCGGCGTGTTACGCCGCGAGTCTCTAATATTTTTTAAAACATGTCCTTTCTCCGTTTTCCCCAAAAAAAATTTTGTCGCCAGAAATATTTGTGCAGCTCTATCTCTAGACTTTTTTCCTAGCTCGATTTCCCATCTCGATCTCTGATATTTTTTAAAACATGTATTATTACTCCGTGAACGCGTCGATCTCTAATATTTTTTAAAACATGTATTATTACTCATGAACGCCAGAGAGTGTTAAGCTCGACAAAAGAAGATTGTCATCTCTAATAATTTTTCACCCTTTTCCCTCTAGACTTTTTCCCCACCGCGGTTTTCCAGCTCGGCCTCCAATATTTTCCAAATAATTCGTCGAAAAAGATATTTCTACAACTCTATTTCTCTATTTTTTTCCCCATTTCGATGATTTAAAAAATAAAACCCCACTGAGAAAAAAAAATTTCCTACGGAAAAAAGACACGTGCTTGGCGTGTTTACGCCATGAGTTTTTAATATTTTTAAAAACATGTATTATTACTCGCTGACGCGATAGAGTATTAAACTCGACAAAAAAGTTGACATCTCTAATAATTTTTCGCCCTTTTCCTCTAGATTTTTTTTCACGCGGTTTTTATTTCGGTCTCAATATTTTCCAAATAATTCGTCGAAAGAGATATTTTTACAACTCTATCTCTCTATTTTTCCCCGTTTCACTCATTATTTCGACGATTTAGAAAATTAAATACCACCGAAAAAAAAATTTTCTTTAAAAAAAAGACATGCGCGATATGTTAAGCCACGGAAAATTTCTTAGTTTAGTACAAAAGAGATAGAAAGGAGAGAGCAAAAGATCAGAACGTTGACTAGAGTGTCATAGTCATCAGCCGTACATGGTGTCACATGGTGGGCATAAATTTACATAGTACATGGCCTGATGAGACCACGTGTGTTCCCACTGATTCCACGTGGTGGGGACAAATTTATACAGTATCGTTTGTACCAAGATTCGATAAGCATAGTTAAAATTGTCCGGACAAAATTAACACATTACAGCCGAGCTTTGATGCGGAAAGGACCGAGATATTTGGGGATGGTTGAGATTTTAGGAAAAATTGTTCAGAATAAAGTCAATACAGATCATGTTTTGTAGTGTAGTCTAATAAGATACGATTAGCTGATGAGTATAAAAGATAGTCATGGGTAGACGAAAAATACTAGGGGTGCAATCGGATCGGATTCGGTCGGATATCGCTCTTTCCATATCCTAAACCATATTTTTTGTCGGATTCGGAATCGGATTCGGATAGCACCGGATACGGATACGGCACGGATAATATCGGTAGCGGATTCGAATCGAATACGGAGCGGAATCGATACGGTATCGAATAATTTTTATCGGATAACGCGCAAAAACAGATACTGCATAAAGCACACATATAACACTGATTAGTTAGCCGATGATAAGTTTCGAAACATAGAATGACGTAAATAATATTACAATAAATCGATAAAATGATCATGAGGTCCACAACTCCATTGATAATTTTACTGTGAGAAGTTACAACACATCTTCACTGATAATTACCATGCCTCCCGACGATAAGTATAAAAAAAGCTATCAACATACGAGAACCTAGCAGCTTGCAACATTCTAAAGTCCAAAAGACAACATACAATTATAAGAAAAGAGCTCCGTACGTTTTGCAGAACTTACTACAACAGAAACATGGTATATATGAACAAACAGCAGAACCATTGTATATATGAACGAACAAGTCATGGAGCCCATCATTAAAGGCAACACGCCTGCCATCTCAGATGTAACTTCGCCATCCACATATAACACTCAGAGAATTCAGAATCAACACCAAACGGTGGTCCTGGAGCAGTGGAACTAAAAAATGGAAACCGAAGAACACACGCGTATCGTTTTCTTACCATCGCGCGATCGGACTAGGCGCAGGTCGCCATGGTCATCAACCCCGGAGAGCCCGGTGGGATCCGCATCAAGGAATTGGCCCCTCCGCGCCGCAGAGCCCCCGGCGAGCAGCAGCAGCACGACGCCGCACACCACGAGCGCCGCGGCCGACAGGGGCAGCAGCGCCGTCCCACCCTTCCTCCCGCGCGGCCCGGGGGGCGACGCCACGAGCTCGTCGGCCTGCGGCGGCGGCGAGCGGCGGATCCGCTCCTTGAGGTCCATGTGGCGCCCGAGTCCCAGGGCCGCCTCTGCCTTCCGCGGGGGCGCAGTGGAAAAGCACAAAGGTCAAAAGGGTGGGCGTAATGTCGCCGTGGCACGAAAGGCGCAATTGGGCAAGGCGCCGCTCGGCTTAAATAGAAGCTAGAACGGATATCCGAACCAGTTAATTCGGATATATCCAAAAATTTCTTCGGAATATACCGATCCGACGGATAGTGGTCTCCCGAATCCGAATCCGAATCCGAAATAAATTATCTGAAACCGAAACCGAATCCGAAAATTATCCGAAAAAAAAATCCGAATCCGATCCGAGACTATCCGGTCGGTCGGTCGGTCGGCAAAAATCCGATCCGATTGCACCCCTAAAAAATACACACAATCCAACTAACAAACACATCCTTTATTTTTCCTGTCGATTAGGAATGGCTCTTGTAATTTAGATTCTTATAACTTGATTTGATCAATAAAGTTGCGCATCGCCGATTGTTTATCATCTTCTGTTACGTCCATCAGGTTTGATTTTCTCCGATCTTATTGCGCATCGCCTTTTTCGAAGTCAATCTGCTTTTATCCTCTGATTAGCACTAATCGGCTTATTAGGCTTACCAGTTACCCACCGTTTAGTCGGCTTTTTAGCTGATTAGATCTAAGCCAGATGATCTATAAGATCGGTATTGAACGTATTTTATATTTTTCTTACCGATTGCAAAATCAAATCGGTTAACATGCTTAAAACTTGATATTTATCTAGTATGTTATTATCGATAACTCTACATCAAAATTTTGAGGCCAACAAGTACATAGCAGATACGTGTGTGTGTATATATATATAGTCTTATAAGCACACATCATTGAAGAAATTAATATTCGACGTACAAAAAATATTTCTATAGAACAATTTAAAGTTTATGAAATGACAAATGTAAATTGTAATCATAAACACTTACTAAGCACTTTGCATCATCTTAAAAAATTTCTTTTAACATTTTGTGATACAAAGTCATCGATTATACTATTGATATCAATCTCGTCCAATAACTTCTTATCGATGAATAAAGTCATCAAATCATTTAACCTTTCTTGAGTCATTGTTGATCTCAAATAGTTCTTCAACAATTTCAATTTTGAAAAGTTTCTTTCAGCCGATGCAACAGTCACAGGCACAGCAAATAAGATTCGATAAGCAATGGAGACATTAGGATAACAATCTACATCTCTAACACGCTAAAAAATTTCCATAGCAGACAATGCGCCATCTGGCAAAGTGAATTTCATAATTTTTAATTCAGAAATAAGATCATATACCTCAACATCAGATGAACCATCATGAGAGAGTGTCTGCAAATTTAGTGCAACACTCTTCAAGTTCACTATCATTCGGACGATTCGTTTCTTGCCTAGACCCTCATTAAATCAACTCAACACACGTTTGCTCGCAACTAGGCCAAAAACTCATAGTGTAATTGTATACCTAGAACCCATAACTTTAGCGGCCCAGGGCGGCCGCCCACCCTCCCCCCTCAGGGCCGGACCTCAACGTCTGTAAACCCTTTCGACCCCAACAGATATATCCAGTACAGTTTTTACCATTGTTGCAATTTAACAGTCATATTACCAACCGTAGATCAAAAATCAATAATACTGATGCTCCATTAGCACTATTTCATATCACTATGGGGTTACCGTAGCGCACATCCTGCATCATGTATTGTTTCTTATACTATATAAAATACTGTCGATCTCATCCTACCTTTCTTATACCTAATAGAGTTTCCGGGGGGAGAGCACTCCCACGTGTCACCTTTAGCGATTTTGCGAAAAATCCTCTGCGTTTCTTGAAATTACAGATAGGTCCATGTAGATTACGAATAGATCCTCCGCGATTTTTTGTGAGGGGAAGATATTTTTCCCCGATTCGCGTTTGGATCCCTCGCGCGCTATTTTACGGAAAAAAACTCACGTTAAATTCAAATCGCGATCAAGCCCTTTTCTTATTTTTCAGGATAGCGGACAGGTCCAAAAATGTAACAAACAGGTCCTTACTCTTTACGCTTAGCTCCTTTCTCCGTTTTTCCCGAGAAAAATGTTTTCGTCACCAGAAATATGTGTGCAACTCTATCTCTAGATTTTTTTCCCAGCTCGATTTCCCACCTCGATCTCTAATATTTTTTAAAACATGTATTATTACTCGGCGAATGCGTAGAGTGTTAGACTCGACAAAAGAAGGTTGTCGTCTCTAATAATTTTTCACCATTTTCCCTCTAGACTTTTTCCCCGCCGCGGTTTTCCAGCTCGGTCTCCAATATTTTCCAAATATTTCGTCGAAAGAGATATTTCTACAACTCTATCTCTCTATTTTCCCCGTTTCATTCATTATTTCGATGATTTAAAAAAATGCCACCGAAAAAAAGAAAGTCACGCGGCGTGTTACACCGCGAGTCTTGATATTTTTTAAAACATGTATTATTACTCGGCGAACACGTAGAGTGTTAAACTCGATAAAAGAAGATTGTCGTCTCTAATAATTTTTCACCCTTTTCCCTCTAGACTTTTTCCCCGCCGTGGTTTTTCAGTTTGGTCTCCAATATTTTCTAAATAATTCGTCGAAAGAGATATTTTTACAACTCTATCTCTCTATTTTTTCCCCGTTTCGCTCATTATTTCAACAATTTAAAAAATTAAACGCTGTCGAAAAGAATTTGCTTCGAAAAAACGATACGCGCGACGTGTTACACCGCGAAAATTTTGTGCTTTTTCAGCTGTTTCGCTCATTATTTCGACGATTTAAAAAATTAAACACCGCCGAAAAAAAAGAAATTTTTTCTACGAAAAACGCCGCCTGCGGCATGTTGCGCCGCGAAAAAATTTCTAGTAGATCTGAGCAGGGTTTAAGTTTTCGTTTAGAGAAAAAATTCGACGGTAGAAATCAAAATTCGTAGAAATTCGTAAATTCGGCGGACAAGATTCAAAATTCAAATTTCAAAATTCAAATCCGGTTTGATTTCCACGAAAATTTCGAAATTCGCGAAAATACCGAAATTACCGAAATTTGCCGAATTACCGAAATTTGCCCGAAATTCGCCCAAATTGGAGTGACTGAAAATTGGTTCAAACGACGCCGAAATATTTTGAAATTTGTTTTGTAGGTTCCTGACACATTAGAGATGTTCTCATAAAAATTTCAGGTGATTATCAGATCTGTGGAATTTTTAAAAATTCAAACATTGATACTATGTAGATGAAACGTTGATCGACAAATTTGAACCGGCTGAAAAATAGTACAAACGACGTTAGAAAATTTTGAAATTCTTGTGGAGATTTCTGACATACTTATGATATTTCTCTAAAAATTTCAGATGATGATCAAATGTGAGGTATTTTTAAAAATTCAAAAACGGAGAGAATTAAAAACTAGTACTTTGAATGTCAGAATTTTTATAAATTCCTGGAGAAATATTTTGAGTTGAAAATTTTACATAAGAATTCTTAGCTCAAATAAATTTGAAAAACAAAATTTCATAAAGTTATAAAAATATTTGAATTGCCTGATAAATCCTTAGCTCAAATGAATTGATTTTTGAAATATAATACAACAAATTAAGTTTAGTGCTTACTGTATTGATAGATTTTATTGAGCAAACCAAGAAAGTTGAAATTTTTTGAAAATTTTAAATAATGGTACTGAGGAAGTTCTTAATCTTTCATAAAAATTTTAGATGATTATCACACTCGAGAAAATTTATAAAAATCTAACAAGTTTATTGTCCCAATTATGTCTATTCTGTTTTTGATTTTTTGAAGATAACAAATGATGTTAAATTATTTTGAAATTTTTTTTGTATGATCCCAAAGAACAAGGGATGGTACCATAATTTTTTCAGATGATTATCTGGCCTGTAAATTTTTTTAAAAATCTGACAGTGTTTCTGCGCAAATTTTAAAAAATCTCAAAAAAATAGTTTTTCATCAAATTTTCATGGAACAAGACTTTCTTAAGGGTTATTGGACCCATTCCGTTCAAATCCAGCCAAAAAATTTGAAAATCCGGACTCCAAACCCGAAATTTCGGCGAAATTTGACCGAATTTCGCCGAAATTTCCGAAATTACTGTTTGGCACTGTAGCAAAATCAATTTTTTTAAAAAATTTTGAATTCGGCCGGCATATATAAATTCGGGGAGGGCCGAAAACCGAAATTTCGGCGAAATTTCGCTCAAATTCGGTGAAAATTCAAACCATGGATCTGAGTCAATAAATTTTTGATCGGATGACGCACTAGATCTCTGTCCTTTGTATGCAGAGGCCCACGGGACACTGCCGACGTGGTGCCGCACCACCGTTGCCGAGGCACTACTTCGTCGTCTGATCGTCTCCCCACCTCGAAACGCCAAAAAGATACCACTCTGTTGACCAAGAATTAAAATCTCGATATTATTCTAAATACTATCCGTGACCAAAATATAAAATCTTAGCATTTCAAATAAATTTTGGCTAAAATACAAAAATAGAATTTGAATTTTGGTTTTTCTGCCACTGGTATAGCGGAGATTGCCGAGATCTCGGCGAGATTTGTTGAGATCTGGCAAATTTTGGTGGGGTGAAATCTGATCGAAACGAAGTCAAAAAATTTTATACCTTTTTCTGTTTGCTTAATAAAATCTATATATATATTGAACTTCATTTGTTATATTTCAAAAATAAAAAATAGAAAGAACATAAATGGTACAATTCACTAGAGTGTGATCATAATTCAAAATTCTTATGAGATCTTAAGCATTTCCTTAGAACCCTTCTACAAAAATTTTAAACATTTTTTGATGGTTGAAGAAAATATATTTATTGATCATCAGGTTTTTATTAGGATGTAGCATTGTCATAATTTTTGGAATTTCTTAAATCATGATTATCATATGAAAATTTTTTAGAAACATTAATGATACATTGGAACCATCCACAAAAATGTTCAAAAATTTCTAATATGGTTTGTACCATTTTTCATTTGGTTGAATTTTGCCGATAAAACTTTTATCAGGATAGTAGCACTGTCTGAATTTCTAAAAATTCATGAAGATTGATAATCATCTGAACATTTTATGGGAATATTAATTATGCATAATAACCATTTACAAAAAATTTCAAAATTTTCTAATGAAGTTTGTTTTATTTTTTATTCGGTTCAAACTTGCCTATCAGTGTTTTATCAGGACAGTATCAATGTTTAAATTTTTAAAAATTTCTCAGATTTGATAATCATCTAAAATTTTTATGAAAATATCATAGATGTGTCAGGAACCTTCACAAAAAATGTCAAAATTTTGTGACATCTCTTGCACTACTTTTCACTCGGTACAAATTTACCGAGATCTCGGTAAATCTCGCCCTACCGGTTGAAAAAACTCTAGATTTGAATTTTTGTTTTTATGGTTCATCCAAAATTTATCTAAAATTTCTAAATCTCGTTGAGATTTCGTTCTCCGACCACTTCCGAGATTTCAAGCGAAATAAGATTTCAATCCTTGGTTCCGCATGCCAATACAAGCACACATTATCCTCTTTCCCTCCCCTGTCCTAGTTTCCCGGACAAAATTGTAAGCACCCATGCATATTATAGACGCTTGCTTTCCACTGTTTTGTTGGGAGAATTGTTGTAGGCTGTAGCCCGTTGGAGCTCACACGCGCACAACTTCCCCTTGATTCCTGGAACTCATCTAGCTGTCCCTAGTCATCATCACTCACTACATTCCCTTTGGCTAAAAAAAGCTCGACTAGCTAGCCACGAAGGCACATGCTCGTGGTCGTGGCTTATCCTCGTAGTTCAAGGCTTCAAGCTAAGTTACTAGTTTACTATCCTACAAAACAACAAGGGAAAAGACCACACCTGTTACTTTCCATCCAGCTGGCAGTATAGTATTACTTGATCAAGTTTATAAACCGTATTTTTTTAATGATTTTAATCATAAATTGGGATGTATTTTACGTTTTAGTGTAAAGATTAGTGTGATGTTCTCTTTATACCCCAAAAAATATCTAAATAGTGTTTTAATGCTTTCCCTCATAATACAAGTAGCATAAATCTTAAAGCAAACGAAAAGGTAAGTAATCACTATCTACCCTCCATTCATACTTTAATATTTGTGTAACTGTAAACAGAAAAATATGGAAGCACCTCTCTATATGCATGCATTGATTGTAGTGATTAGATATAATAATTAAGGATAACCTATTTATTTTAAATATATCCTTAGCATATTTGTCAAGAGAAAACACGTCTTATAAACTTGTACAGAGAAAGCAGTATTTCATTGGTGTGCGTCCAGACCAGTTCTTAGTTTTTTAGCGCTCTAACACATCTTTTTTACAAATATGGTACATGCGAATAAATATACAAAAATGATCCTTTACTGATCGTGAAAGGAGCAACTGGTGACACGTATCATCTGCTACCCCGTAGTAGCAACACTACTCCCGCCTGCTACCAAACTTCCCTACCTCGGCACATGCTACTACCGCACTTGTGATGCTTGGCATTTGCCTACTGAGCTAGGGAGTGCAGTCAGCTAGGTAGGCCCACCAGCTACTACCGCGGTCAGCCAGGTTGTTGCAGGTATGTCACCTACCACAGTATACGAGCGTATCAGGTGTCACATGTTGTTTATGTTTTTATGGTTAGAAAGAAGATTATTTTTATATTTTTGTTTGAACGAAGCTAGATTAAAAGAAAAACATGAAGCCATTTACACGCTGGCTTCCGTCCGGACCACATGCGAGACATGGACATATATCACACAGGCAAAAGGGGTTGAGAGAGAGAGAGAGAGAGAGAGAGGGAGAAAGGCAGGAGAGTGGGGAGGGAGGCGCCATGGCGGAGACCGCACTGGGCATGGCGACGACGCTGGTGAGCGGCGCGCTCAGCGTCGCCTCGTCGGCCGCGAAGGAGGAGGTGGGCCTTCTGATTGGAGTGCAGGACGACATCTGGTACGTACCTTAACAGCTAACACAAACAAGTATAGTTTTTGTTGCTTCTTCTCAATTGAGTTGCCTATCTACCAGGGGTGCAATTGGAACGGATATTTTCCGACCGACCGACCGACCGATCGAATCAATTCGGATAGCGATTTGAATAGTTTTTCAGATATTCGAAGAATTTTTCGGATACGGATACGAATAAGGATAGTTATCTCGGATAAGGATACGGATACGGATAGTAATTATCCGACGGATACAGGAATATCCGAGTTTATAATCGGATAATATCCGGATATAAAATATGGATATTATCCGAAAACTTTAAAGACTTCTCAAGACCGTAAGTCTGTAACTCTCCAATCAAAGAGCACCAGTTACCAGAGTCTGGAGGCACTAGTACCAGTGTACCAATACCACTCTTGGTACTTTACCAGTACCAGTGCCAACTGCCAAGTGCCAAGTACCAACTACCATTCTACCAAGTGCCACACTGCCACTGCCAAAGTGCCAACGCCAAGTGCACCACAGTGCCAGTGCGGTGCCAAACCAAAAATTTACCGCGTGCTTCGTGCTTCCCGGCTTGTCCACTGGCGCTAGGCCAAAACTGAAGGCAATGCGACACTGCCACGCAGCAGACCCAAAACCAAAAACATAAAATCCCCAATCCATCATTCGTGCTCTCTTTCTCTATCTCTATTCTCTACTAATCTGATAGTCTCTCTCCTCTAAAATCCCCAATCCAAACAAAACCTAGCTGAGCTGAGTGGCTTGAGTTGAGGAGGCATCGAGGCGGCACTGGCGGTCCGGCGCACTCCTAAGGTGGTGCCGTGGACAAGTGCCAAATGGTGCACTGGTGGACTGGTTGTGTTATTACCTTACGTCGTACATGCATGCACCTAACTGGTTAAGTAGACTAGAATTAGTAGTGCATAAATTTGATATATAGTATTATATGATTCTATCATGTTTACCTTACTAGTTTGTGACTTCTAATTTGCTAGTGCCATTGTCTTTGATAATTCTGTTACGACTCTACATTTAGCTTTTATATAATCTCTAGTGTGTTCATTATTAATTCTTAATTATGTACAATGCAACTATAGTAAATTCTTGTACTATTTTCTTCACATTTTGTCAATAATTATTCATAACTCATAAGTAATCTACCATTCAGTATATTACATGTGCAATAAATGATCTATATTTTCGTGTATTATCCGGCTAAAAATATTCGTACCCGTATTGAATCTGGTCTGTATTCGCTTCGTATTCGTAAGTGATAGTATCCGATATTATTCGCATTCGTATTCACATCCGGCACCATTCGTATCCGACTTCGTATTCGATAAAAAATATAAATACGGATACGAGATGAACAATATCCGATCGTATCCGATCCGATTACATCCCTACTATCTACACCTTAAGCTTAAAGGCAGAGATGGACTAGCATGTTGATCTACCTTTTTGTCTGTCAGATATCTGGAGTAACGACTCTGGATCCTGTGTGCATTCTACACTATTTTAGGATCGTCTAGTGTATATAGTTATTTACAAAGATAAATATCTAGCACAACGATGAGAATATTTGTTTATAAAGATAACGGGCTTAAAGCCAATGTTTACAAACAACGACTTATGTGTCCATGTATACTAGGGGTATATCCAGTGCAATCAGGCTTTCGGTGTAATCATCGTGCAATTCAACTAAAAAAAGTTTCAAAAAATTCTGAAAAAAATCATGGATGTACATCTCATCTTACCCCATCTACATATAAAATTTCATGATCAAATTCGTCCTATGATAGAAGTTACAAAAAAGATAAATTTGGGGTGCATTTGAACTATTCAAGTTTGTCAGAAATTTGTCTTTTTTATTACTCTTAACATAGGACGACTTTGATCATGAAATTTTATATGTAGATGGGGTAAGATGAGATGTACATCCATGATTTTTTTCAAAATTTTTTGAAACTTTTCTTAGTTGGATTGCACGGTGATTGCACCAGAAACCTGATTGCACTGGATATGCCCCCTTTATACTATATATTAAAGTGGTGAGGATTGCCGGCTCTTGGCTGGTGCCACGTCACTAGCCTTGCGGAGAGGCCCTTTGGAAAATTAAAAATTACGTTTAGGTCCTTCGACGGTTTTTTAATAAAATAAATAAAAATAAAATTATGTTTAAGTCCCTTCGCGGTTTACATTTAGGTCCTCCTGGTGGTTTTTAGCGGAACGGACCCCGGAAGAAAATAAATAAATTACTTTAGGCTGCGATTTTCTAAAAAAACACAGATTCGTCAAAGGTTTATAGCAGTCCATAGATTCGCTGACGGGTCCTAACTGCGGTTTTCTAAAAAAACACAGATTCGTCAAAGGTTTATATCAACCTATAGATTCGCCGACGAATCCTAACAGCCCATTTTTTAAAAAAACAACAACCCAAAAATACGACCAAATTTCTCAAATACAATTATTGTTCTAACCAACTATACAAAAATTTGTGAACAATAATTCTAGAGAAATTGCGATTATTAAAATTAATCTAAAAACAACTATTGTATAAACATATATTAAAATTTATAATTTATAATTCAAAAACTGTGGCAACACAAATACAATTTTAAAAATATATAAATTTGAATTTTGTAAACTTAGAGAATTAAAAAACCAAAATTTTACTACAAAAAGTTGTTATATTTATAAGTAAATATAACATTATTGTTATAATCATATAGCCCGTGCGGATGTATTGGTTGATGACTTGCATGTAGAAATATTGGGACACCCTAAAGTAACGACACCATGCTTACGTGTATAAATATTTTCCATCCTTGCTTACATATGCAATTCGAGATTTTGCCCTTTTCTTTTGCAAAACATTTTGCCCAGCTTATATGAAGAGATTTCAGGAACTTGACAATAGGAAAATAATAAAACCAAAAAACTTGCGAGGAGCTTCCAGGAATGTGTCACACACAATAATAAATATACCATGTCTCCATATTTATTGAATCCTTGGTTGAAATAATTACATTTATATTATGAGATTTTATTATTTTTCAACATCGAAATGTTCGTTTGAATTACCACCATATTTCTCTGAATCATAAGAATTCATTTACCATACGGCGGAACATCTATTAGAAGAAACGAAAATCACACACAATAGTACATGGGAAGCATATGTTTCTGACCATACTGTTATCAGGTTCATCAACGACGAGCTAAAAATGATGCAAGCATTCCTCAAGGCAGCCGATGGGGCACGCAAGAACACCGGGGTGCTCAAGGTACATCTGGAGCAAATCCGTGACTTGGCCATGGACATTGAAGACTGCCTCGAGGAGTTCATGTTTCTCATCAAGGATCGGAGCCTCCGGCGGCAACTCCTCAGCCTGGGAGCACGTCACCGCATTGCCAATCAGATAAGGACAATCAAGAAGAGAGTCCACGAGGTGGGCCAGAGGAAAATCCGATACGACCTACTCCAGCTCACACCTGCCACATTTGATGATGCAGTAGGCGACATGGAGCTGACAAGGAATTTGCAATTGTCAGCTTTCTATGTTGAGGAAGCCGACTTCTTTGGCTTGCAGAAGCCAAAGGCCAAACTCATCGAGTCGATAACCAAGCCGAAGGCTGAGTCGATAACCAACAAAGCTGGCCCGAAAGTGATATCAATTGCTAGCATGGGTGGCCTCGGCAAGACAACCCTTGCCAAGCAGGTGTTTGATAGCAGTGAGTGCAGTAGCAGTTTCGACACCCGTGCTTGGGTCACTGTGTCACAATCATTTGACACCAAGGAGCTTCTGAGGGAGATGATAAATAAAATGGGGTTGGCACATCTAGAGGAACATCAAGGAAAGGTGGCTAGCCTAGAGGAACTCATTAATCACCTAAGAACTACACTCAAGGAGAAGAGGTACCTTGTTGTTCTTGATGACATGTGGACCACCGAAACGTGGGATCGCATTAAACTTGCTTTTCCTGATGATGGTATGGAAGAGAGTTGTGTAGTGGTAACTACAAGAAATGGCCTCCTAGCAGAGCACTGCAGCACTGAGCCACTCATCCACCGCCTTGACACCCTAGAAAAAGAAGATGCTAAACGGTTGCTCCTGAAGAAGGCAAATAAATGCCGTGATGACATAGAGACAGATAATATGAAGGGGATAGTAGAGAAGATACTGAAGAAATGTGGAGGCCTACCCCTAGCTATTGTGACCATAGGAGGCCTCCTAGCTAACAAAGACATGAAGGAGTGGGAAAGTGTGTATGACCAACTCCCCTCTGAGCTTGAAAGCAATCCAAGCCTTGAAGCACTTAGGCGAGTGGTTAGTCTTAGTTACATCCACCTGCCTTCTCACCTCAAGCGTTGCTTTCTGCATCTCAGCATCTTTCCGGAAGACATTGTGATCGGACGGAAATACCTGGTGAATAGGTGGATAGCTGAAGGGTTTATAACGAGTGGTACTACTAGGAGAACACTTGAAGATGTTGCTGAGAGTTACTTCTATGAACTCATCAGTCGAAGCATGATACAACCATGTGAGTTAGACTTCCTTGGACATGTCAAGAGCTGCAGAGTTCATGACATCTTGCACGATATTGCAGTGTCAATCTCTAGGCAGGAGAACCATGTGTTACTGGTTGAAGAGCACACAAGTACCACCAGTGCAACAAATGAAACCATCTGGCATATATCATGCTTTGCTAGTAATAAATTGAACACTGGCTGGGATTTCAGTCGTGTTCGATCTTTTACTCTGTTCAGTGAACCTCTGGAGCCTGTAGCCACACTATGTTCATCCAAATTCAAGAAGCTGAGGGTGTTGGATCTAAAACATGCTACATTTGTAGCAAAGCAGCAAGACATCAATAAAATAGGATTATTGATCCACTTGAAGTACATCCATTTTCCCAGGAGTTCATATATCTATGCCATTCCAAGATCTATTGGGAACCTGGGAGGCTTGCAGGCTCTAGACGCGAGGGACTCATGTGTTTCAAACTTACCAAAAGAAATCAGTAAACTTCAAAATCTTCGCAGCATCCGATGTACAAAAGGTGGTTATTTCAGGTATTTTGATTGCATGAGGAATGCACTGTGCTTTCCCGAATTGTTAAAACCTTCAGCTAGTGATGAGCGTGCTGAGGCAATTGGCAACTTGCACATGGGCTTGTCTAGCTGTTGGTCTCATTCATCTGGAGTGAGGCTGCCTAAAGGAATGGGAAGCTTAAAATATTTACAGATGCTAGAAGAAGTGGACATCAGGCGAACCAGCAGCAAAGCAATTAAAGAGCTAGGGGAGCTTACTCAGCTGAGGAAGTTAGTGGTGACAGGGAGAGGGGCCTCCAAGAAAAAGTGCAAGGCATTCTGTGCGGCCCTACGGAACCTCTCCTCCCTCCGTTCTCTCTGTGTGACTAGTGCCGACGACGATGAAACTGGGCCGCTAGATCTGTTGGTTTCTGTTTGCTCTCCTCTCCCATCCCTTGAGAGCCTCAGATTGGTGGGGGTTCTTCAAAACCTACCTGATTGGGTTGGTAAGTCTGTCAACTTGGTGAAGATTGAGTTAAGATATTGCAAGCTCAAGGAAGTTGAGGCCTTGGCACGACTGCCCAACCTCATGCGCCTTCGTCTTCATTGGTATGCATACAATGGAGAGAAATTGGTATTCCGCAGTGAAGCATTCCCAAAGCTGAGGATCCTATCTATTGTCCGTTCAGAGGAACTGCGTGAGGTGGCATTTGAGCAGGGCAGCTCACCTCAGATGGAAAATATTGTCATTAGAGCATGTGAGTTGAGATCAGGGATGTATGGTATCAAGCACCTTCCAAACCTCAAGGAGATTTTACTTGATTGGGGATGTAAGATGGCGAAGCTTGGTACGCTGCAAGGGGAAGTGGACAGGCATCCCATGCGTCCTATGCTGCGAATGAAAGAAACCCAAAGCTACCATGATCTTGGGGACACTGAAGCTAAGGAATCCATTTGTGAAACAGGAGAGAGCTCGCAGCCCTGAACAGACCATGATGGCGCCATTGTCGACAATCCACTCATCCGGCCAATAATTCAAGTGATCATCCATTCATTCACGGCATTATCATCAGCTCATCCCTTCGGAAACGCCACTCCATTCAACATTTCAATTTGTATCCGCTACCGTGTGAACTAATTTATCAACTCATATCAACGCTTCTTGTGCTTTCCAACTCGTGTATTAATCAACAGACATGTTATTTCTATTTCAGCGCATGTTCCTGTCAGTTAATGTCATAACTATACTTCCGTCTGTACATGTGACAGATGAGTGAAAATGCTATCTGGTGCTGGTGCTTGATCTTGTGTGTAGAATCAACACACAAGTCGATTTGTATTTCAGTGTGTTTTCTTGTCAGTAATGGTCATGAGTCATGACTGCTATTGTGTATATGTAATTGAAGAGTTAAAATATATGTTGTTGCTGTTGGTGCTTCTCGCTTCTAAATGATTTCTCCTTCTTTTGGACAATGTTCCATTCTGTGATAAAAGATTGTTGTTCAAGCTCAACAAAGATCCACTTGCTTGGTACATGCAAAACTAGTAAATATTAAGGACCTGTTAAAGGAGGAAGCATGAGTGTTCATCAAGTGTCGTATAATTAGATCATTTGGGGCACTTCCCCCCGCCCTACCGGACATGTAGAACCAATACGGAGAATATATGCATAAAGTGGTAACAGTTATAACATAAACCACTACAAAATACCATCATAATGATTTCAAAGATAGCAATGAAAGTCAAGATAGATTCAAAATCACTTGATTTTAATATGTTGTTCACAGCTGTCACAACAATTGCATTGTACTTATACCGAACCAATTACATAGCATAAGACAAACAGTAGGATAGAATAACACACAAAAGTAATGGGTCAATACATATAAATATCACCACTAAGCATTGTACCATCAAGAACTTGAATGGGACACGTCTCTAGGAAAGTTCATCATGTAGGACGTGAACCTGAAACAAACCTTTGCTACATCATGACCTGGATACTATCGATAGAGTATTACTATGGCAGTATAAAACCTAATAGAGTTCAGCCCTAGGTGAAACATTTCTGAAACATTTTAATGTGCATCCCTTGCTATGACAACCATGATTAATAAAATAAACTTGTAGAATTGTTTATGACTATCATGCCAAATTGCATTCATTGACCCTCACATTGTCACAAGGACAATGAAGTAGTGATAGACTGCATACCTGAAGGATGAAGTATTAAGGCAATTGTATGCTGGTAACCTCCATTTGCCTTGCCATGTCAATCATAGGGAAATCGTTACTCCATGGGTTAAAGAAAATCTAGCAATCATCATATTCTGAACCACATATTAGTAAGTACCAAACAAAGATTATGTGCCTACAAGATACAGTAACTATATGAGATAAAGTAAAAGCAAATTCTAGGAAACCAAAAGAAATAAAACATAAATGGTGTATGTAATTACGAACCACATATTAGTAGGTACCAAACAACAAATATGTGGTTTATAAAAAGAATATGTTATATTGTGTTGCAGTAGATACATAGTGTTAATCCAAAAAAGCCATGTTCTCTTTTGGGTTTAGTTACTGAAAAGGGTATGTAGTTCTGTCATGCTTGCTACCACTTGAAGATCAATGTCATATTGTTTAGGGTAGTAGCTACTGCAATGGTGGGGATTTTTGGTTTGTCCTGCTGGGTTTGCATCGCATGAACTGAACCTCTCCAATCCACCGCTGGCAAAATGTCCAAATCTTTTCTCCTTGAAGCATAATAGCACATGCCTCAGCTTCTTTATGGCAATGAGCATTAGCTGACTCCCTTGACAACCAAAACCTGAAGAAACACCAAGAAGGGCACAGTCTGAACATACACAATGTGCTATGCATGTTGTGACACATGAGAAAACATCATCCATGAGCATAGTACTACGACATTACCACATTAACTTTGCTGCACAAAGGATGTGCTACAACTTGGAGTAAAATTGGTTGGCCCTTCTTACCATTCTCACGACACTACAGCCAAGAGAAGGGAGAATATGTTTCAGCCACACAGAGCGGCATATGAAATATGAAATATGCAAAGATCACAAATAGAGGTTATTGAGATTTGTTTTAAGCAAAGTGATGAACTATAGGCCATTAGCCCATGACAACCACAAGACCGATAAATGTAGTGACCCCCATTTTTACATAAATGCAAAAATGGAAATCTCATGTGCTTGCAGTACTAGTCCCTGGATCAGTAGCTAGTACGCACATTTATACAATTGATATCACATCCATACTCTTTATTGCAATTGATAAAGGTAATGTACATAATAAGATCTTACAATTCAGAGAATTGCAGCGAAAAGAATTAAAGTCTTGTAGTATGCCCATACAATCCCTCAGGCAACTGACAAGGCATAAACCCCAGAAAGTCTCGTCAACATTCCCGAATCCTGCGTTGAATAATATCATCGAGCTATTCTGATTCTTCACCCTAAAACAACATGTAAGCAAGGGTGAGTACTTGCGTACTCAGCAAGACTTATGCGAATCCTATTATATATGCAGGCCATTCAAAGGAAAGGCTTTCATGGTTAATTTGCAGAAAGCTAGATTGCAAAAGAATTTACTGAAGTTTAGAACATAAATGAAATTTAAGTAAAATCAGTTTAATATGTAAGTATAAAACAATAAATTTTACGAACCTCAATTCTTTCGATCATCTTCATGAATCAATCATTGATATATCACATATCAATCCAAAATAATTCATCTCCATGAATCAATCATTGACATAACAAGTCAATCCGAAATAAATCCTTTTCAACAAGGATAACCAATTCAAATCATGGTGCTAGACAGCACATATCAAAGTCCACATTTTGTAAAATAAAATAGCTAACTATGAGATGACTTCACCAAGTGCCCATGACCGCGGGCGCGGCTAATCGATTAGATTTAACACTCTGCAGAGGTGTACAACTTTACCCACAAGTAATGATCAACTCACCACGTCAGTCGTGGATCGTCATACAAGAGTATGCGAATGAGCGATCATACATAACCGTTCATTACCTAAATCTAACTTTGCACCAGCGACGGGACGTTGAACCCATACTATGATAGAAGAACTCAGAGCATATAAATGTTGGAACTTCCCAAGTATGGCGTACACCGTTATATTAGCAAATGTTGTTCCCAACACCTCAGTGTGGGCACCCCTTCGAGCAAACCTGAAACGGATTGCCCATACTACTTCGGCCTACCAATGTGCAAAGCCAGATCTAAGCAACTTAATAAGTTAAGTCTGCCCCATCCCAGCACTTGTGGTTGCACGGATTTCTTGGATCTATAGCATCCCATTGTTCGGTCCTTAATCCGACACAGGCAATAATCTCCCCCTACACTACGTGCAATCCCTTCTGCACACCTGGCTATTGCCAATAATTGCCTGCATCAATATTATAGTTTTATTTTTATTTTTAATCAAAATAACCAAAACCCATCATCATGCCTCAGCATGTCTAAGAATCATCATTATGCCTCAGCATATCCAAGTATCATTTGATCAATATGATTTCAATTGATTTATCCCAGGAATCTAATATGTCATATGATCAATGTTTCTAACAAATCCTTACCAAGTCTAAAGCATGGCTAAGCAGATTATTAAACATCGTGTATACCCAGAATGACATTATATATTGTCTAACCATGATTCTAAGGTATCAAGGTTCACAGATCCATTATGTCAAGGAGGTTTCAGGAATTCATAGGTATAACTACCATCATCCATAATATAGCAGAGTTTAATGATATACATGTGCAATAAAAACATTTAATGAAAACATTTATAAAACTGGGATCAACATGGTCAAAAGGGGGTGCTTGCCTTGCTTACGGCGAAGTCGAGATTGTAGTCGACCTTGGAAGTCGTTACGTCGAATTCTACACATCGTTCCAAGGAAAGTAGCAAATAACAAACTTCAATAAGGGCAAAAATAAAATAGATAGAAAGTCAAATAAAGACAATCTACAGAAAGCAGGCATGGCTGTGGTTTAGATTAGATGATTTCAATCTCTCGTGTTTTAAATGATTAAACTTTATACTGATATTAGTGTTTTAGTTTGATCGAAGAACAACTTGTTTGTATACATTGTCCATTTTTACTTTACGAATTCAAGAGGCTGAATTTATGTATTCTTGTATTTATAATATCGAATTCAAGATGCAAAGATTGGTTAAGATTAAATAGATATAATCATTTCAGGCTTAAGGTGAATTCTTACTTTTAATTAGGATTCAGATTCGAAGCAACATTTAATTAAAATTTTAGTTATAAAGAGCTAATCTATTGATTTAGGCTACTAACATTATTTACATGATATTTAAGAAGGTTCTGGTGATACAAATTTTGTAATTACTGATTTCTCATTTATACTCAAAGTTCATTCATTCGTATTACGCACTTTATGTAATGTGAATACTTAGGGTTATTAAGCTATTAAGATTAATATGCAAATCGTATCGAATCAAGATTCTTTCTTCAGATTATGGTAGTATGAACTTTGTAGTGTGTTTCTAAACTGGTTTTATAAGTTTTAGCATCGGGACAGGTTATTCTATTAATCGATGAAGTAGCATAAATGATCACAAGGTTAACGTTAAATCGGCCAAGTTATATATTAAGTTTGTGGCTACATTTAACAGGGTTTCTTATTCATTTTTCTGGCATTAGCAGGGAATAACTCTGGGAGTGTTTTAGAACTAATTTCATAATATTTTGCATTCATCCGAGATGTTATTCATATGAATGATCATTAAGGCCTATCATGAACTTATTACAAATTGGTACAAGTAGGAAGTATTTTTGCATAATCAGGGACTTAATGATTTTACTAGTATGTATGAATTCATTTTATCATCATTTGATCTCATGAACTCAAGTTAATAACCATTTTAAATTTCTATGCATTTGAAAGGTAATATATTTCCAAATCTAATTTAATTTCAAATTCAACTCTGAATATTTTTGTATATCTAAGTTCATTACTAATTTTTAGAGCTTACAGAACTGGTTTTACATGATTTACATGTCAATTGCAAAAGATATTCATATTTGAATATTTAACATATTGAAGGCAATCTATTTTAGAAAATGATTCAATCTAATTTAGAATCTAAATATTTTTATATATTTAAGTTCCTGAGGACTTAAGGTTTCCATAAAATTTAGTTATATTCAAATTTGAACTTGTTTGCATAAATTTTGTATATAGCATCACTTAAATCAACTTCTTTTAATTTAACTTTATAATTCAAATATTATCAAGTTAGTTTGAAAATTAAATATTTTTGCATAAATGAGTTTATTATGGGCTTAGAGGTATGTGTAAATTATTTCATAATTTTAGGATTTATTATGCACATACTTTATTAAGATGTCATATTAGGGTTTATTCAAATTTCTATTTTAAATATATCAAATCAAATATGATAATTAAATTTTTTGTATATTCAGGTTCCTAAAGTCATAAGGATTCTAACAAAATTTACTTTATTTAATTTTGAATTCATATGCAAAATATCTGTGAATAATATATTTTGAATCCTTTTCTTTAATTTCAAATTTAAATTATAAACAGAGTTGAACTTCAAAATATTTTTGCATATTCTGAATCTACATGAATTTAGATGAATTTACAAATTTATTTCACTCAATTTTGACTGATGGTTCAAAAGTTATATACAATTGAATATATTCGGGTTTGATTAAATACTGGAAAATGGGAAATTTGCCAAATATGGAAAAGGCGCTTTCTTACTGGGAATTATGTCTTCTGTTTTTGGCTTGAGGCTGGATTGGAGGGTTGACGGCTGGGCCCATGAAGTCGGGCTCCTCGGCGCAGCGATCGGCCGCAAGGGTCCCGACGACACCATCGGAGGTCGACAAATGTGTCCGCATGGCAGTGAAGAGGCTGAGCATGCGACCGCCAAGTGGGCTCCGCCTGTCGGTGTCCCGAAGCAGAGGAGGAGCTCGCGGTGGCTCGCCGGCGGCGAGGAGGGCCGGAGAGATTGAATGGATTCCACAGTGAGCATGAGCAGGTTATTGCGCACCCGAGGGAGGTCCTTCAGTGGTTGAAGATGGCCGGAGGAGGTGCGCCACTGGAGAGGGGCGGCGGGCGCCATGGCCGACGAGTGGAGCTCAAGAATTACTGGCGTCCTCTGAGAAATAATAGCCTGATGAGCATCATCACGTTCTAATGATTGAGATTTCACGCTTATTCGAGCAAGAGGACTACCAGGTTGAGCTCCCACCATGAGCACCCATGGCGGAAGGGAGGAGCACGGGGCGAGGGCTCACCGGAGAAGAAGAACTCGAATTGGCGATGGGGATGGACTCTAGGGATCATGGGGGTGCTTCGGTATTGATAGTTTGGGCTGATTCGGAGTGTGGAGGCGCGCGCATGGTTTTTCCCTCATTCGGGTCTTCACCGGGTTTGGGGAGAAAGCAGTTAACTTGCGCAGGGGAGAGGTTCAGGGGTGAGGCTTTGGGTTTGTGATCGTCTCGGGGAGGCACTCAGATCAGTCCTTATAGCAGTTGTAAGTAGGTTTGGGTTCTGGCTTTGAGAGGGCAAGGAATGGTGAGGCGATATTGAGGTAGCTGCTGATTTATTGCCGTGACAGAGAATTCCAGTGGAATTGTTTACCGTGGCAAAGATTGGCAAGGTTCTGGTCAGGACGGCGCTGCCCAAATCGTGCTGAGCTTGTGCCGTGGCAGCAATCGCGCGGTTAAGAGCTTGCCGTGGCAGCGATCTGGCAGGGAGGAAAAGAACGGCTGAGCTTCGCGGGAGATTCGGCGCACGGCAAGAGCACAGGCACCGAGACGATACCGTGGCAGGGATGTTGGTCTCGGGGTGCGAGTTGCGGCGCAGGTGAATACAAGGAACGGAGGCGGTGGCTCTGATCTTTATCTGCGCAAGAAACGGAGAGGAGAAGAGAGGAGGCGAGGTGAAGGAGAGGAAGCAGACAGGTGGGCCAAGGGGCCACATGGCAGGGAGAGAAAGAAGAAAAGGTTGGACTGTGGCTGCGCATGGATGGATGACACTTGGCGATCCTACGGTCATGGTAAAAAGGGCGGCTTCACAAGTACTGAGGTCAACTTGATCTACTGCTTAAAGTTACCAAACCGACTCAATAATTATCATAATTTTTGTAGAGGTTAGCCAGGTGAATATAAGGGTCCAGGTGAATTTTGAGATAAAAATTCATTATAGATATTTTATTAAAATTCTGACAAAGCTATATTTGAATTTCTGGCTATTCTATTTTTGATTTATTAAAGTGTCCAATTGAATTTATTTATTTTTGAAACTTTGTTTTTCAAATTTATTTGAGAAAATAATGCTTCTGTGATTTTTTTATAATTTTATCTTTGATATGTAAATTATAAAAATTCTGACATTGCTATTTACAGCTTTAATTGTTTTCTATTTTTGAATTATTTGGAGGTTTATCCAACCTGGTAAATTCTTGATATATTTTTACCAGAAGTAAATCCTATATAAAGGGTGTTTTGGTAATTTTCTAAGCTTCAGATAAGCTCTTGATATTTTTCATTAATTCAGATGATATACTGTTTCTAGTCAAAGTTGATCTTTTCCATTAATAATCTTTTTACCATGCAATAAAAATAAATGTTACCAGGTAAAAAGTTTACCTGAGGTTTTAAAAATATTATTATAAATTTTTCAAGATTTTACTTTTACCTTTTTATCTTTTTGCCATTATCCATTCATTGATTCTCTTTATTGATTTTTCATGCAATGCATAATTCCAATAAAAATTAAATAAAACCAATAATGCCAAGAAAACTCAGAAATAATAATATTCAAATTCAAAATATTTATTTTTATTTAAGTGCATTTTTCGGGATGTTACAATAAATTTGTGATCTAAGAATGCTAACCACCAAAAGATTGATCAGTTTGTGGTCCAAGAATGCTAGAACAAATTAAAAACAAAGAGAACCATATGTAACAGAGCGACTTGGTCGTACTTGAATTTTCCCTTTTTATTGAACTGGTATTGGTCCTAATTGTATAGGCAACTGCACAATCTATGATGAAATCAAACTATTATGAGCAAACATCCCTCGGTTTCGTCAATAGGAAATCAGGGATTAATGTGATGAATCATAAACACACGTACCTAGATGTATATGGAGGTAAGCATTCGAGATAAGAGAGCAACCGGCCGTGCACTACAGCCTGGAGCCGGAGGCTGCCATTCTGAATTTCTAACCAAATCCATGTTTATATTGTGGGATCAAATCCGTGTTGTATAAACCGACCAAAGCAAAGGTAAAATCAGTTAACATAGAAAAACGATGAAGAGTACAAGTGAGAAGGGGTGGAAGCTACCTAAAAAACCGAGTGACCAAGCCCTTGCCTGTCAGGATTCATGGAGTGAGAAGCACCGCCCCTTCGTGATGCTTATCAGGATTCGTGGAGTTTAAAAGTGGCGGGAAGATTGGTTGTAGGTCGACGAGTAGGAGTTGAAGTATACCGATTATAGGTAAGTGGTGATCAACGGAGGGATATGTCTTATTTAGCGGGCGAGCCTAATCCGATGGTCATTTGACAGAGCACAGTAATTACTGCAAGGGAATCACTTGATGTATTGTCATTTTATGATTTTACCACTTTTGTAACAGAAAGCTGGTCCGGTTGTTAGCTTTTGAACTGTAAAACCTGGAGGGATATAAGACCCTGAGTTGAATGAGAAGAAACAACTTTCCTCTGCATATTTTCTAGTAGTTCTTTACTTTAACATAGTTCCTTTGTTTCTTATGTGTTCTGGTGTTTGATTCGAGGCTTTTGTCGATCGTGGGTGTTTGCTTGAAGTCTTCTGTTCCCGTGTGTTATCGAATCAGATCCGAGTCCTGAAAATTAATGGTATCAGAGCCAGAAGATTCTTGGCGAGGTGATCAGATTTGCGTGGTAAAGAGATGGATGTTCAGGAGGAGATTGAGAAGATCCAAGCGGATTTGGTGAGTATGAAGTTCGATATGGTAGAAATCAAAAGCTTATTGATGGGAAGCTCTCCGCTAGCCACTGGTCTGTTGGATCAGGTGAGTCTAGCTATACCTTTGGATGGAGCTCATCTCACTTCTTCTGTAGAATCGAACTGATGTGGAGCGCAGGTGGTGTGTGCGGGGATTTCTATGGAAGCTTCGGGGGTCATTGATCATCAACTGACTGGCAGCACTATGCCACCCATATTTACTTCAGCAGTCCGGACATCTTCATATCCTCAAGTAAGACCATCAGTTGGAAATGGGTATTCATTTTCTTTTTCACCTCAAGTGTCCCAGTCGGTGCCGTTTGGATTTCAGTTTGGGCAAGGAGGTTATTCGGTACCAGGGTATTTTCATCCAGCTATATCACAACAAAGCTTCCAAGGTGTGGGTATTGGCCTTATGGGTAGCTTTCAAAGCTTACACTTTTCGGGAGTTCAGATTGTTGATAACCAGAGGCAGACTTATAGTGGGGATAATCAGGGTCATCATCAATATGCCGAAGCTGTTATCAAAGGGCCCATGTTGGAGTTATCGGTGTTCTCCGGGGATAATCCAATTGGGTGGTTGGATCAATGCGAAAAGTTTTTTGAGATGGCAGGCACTCTAATGGAACAGTGGGTTAATTTGGTCGTGGGACACTTGACAGGCAGGGGTAACACTTGGTTCCGTGGTACTGGGATTCCTTGGCAGTCATTACATTGGCATCAGTTCAGTGTGATTTTATGTGATCGATTTTCAGATGCAAATACTCATGAGGCGGTGGAGAAGTTGCAAGGTGTGAAACATCTCAGCTTAGTCAGCAAATATATCGATTACTTCGAAAAGTGTGTTGAACTTGTCAAGCGAGATCATGCTTATTTACAAGAGAATTATTTGTTGAGTTGTTTTATTGGGGGACTTAAAGATGAAATTAAGCATTCGGTTAGCAGTCATCAACCCAAGGGTTTGATTGAAGCATCCTAGTATGCCAAAATGGAAGAAAAGGCTGCGTTGGCTAGGAGAAGTAGTTATTCCAGTGGGACTTCCAAGCTAAAAGCTGCGGGAACTCAAAGAAACACCAACCCAGTCCTTGTCAAAGAAGAGAAGAAGGAGATACAACCCGGAAGATAGGGCGGTAAGCAGGTTATAACTTGTTGGCATTGTAATGAAGTATGGACTCCGGGACATAATCAACAATGCAAAGTCAGACATGCGCTACTGTCGGGACCCGGATATGCAAATCCGAAACCCTCTGTGTATACTGCACTAGTCCAGGATCACGCTAGTGCACACAGTTGAAACATAGATGACATATCATTCCATACATCGAAATAACTAAGAAGAAACAAATTATTATTGAATAAAGCAAACGACCTTATGGTCAAGGTTCATACACCAATGCCTCTTGGCTAAAGAAACAAATAAAGCATTGCGTGAAATAAAATAACTTGGGCCATTCGACATGCCACAGGCAATCGTCTGGGGAAACGCCTTCCTAGTCGACGTAGTCTTCATAGTACTCCTCTTGATACTCATTACCTGGTCCTTCCTCAGCAACTGAACAACAGGGGCATAAAGCCGTGAGTACAAAGCGTACTCAACAAGCCGTAGGGAAATGATGCAATATATTCATGCACGGCTTGACAAAGGATAGTCATAAGGTTCATTTGCAGAAAGCAACAATTTGAATTTAAATACACTAAATAGATTGAATGCAGTTTGAATAAAACAATAATAGATAATCTGATAAATCAATGGTAGACAACATGAACAGAATGACGAGGTATCACCCTACATCATTCGAAACAAGTATCAACCACACAATTCAACAGTATAGCTTGAGTCAACAAAACAACGATGAACTCCCGCTCACATCCCAACCATTCCACATTTCAAGAAAATACTCTATACCCGTGTGAAATCCCCGGGCTTGTCCATGATCGCGGACACGGCTATTCGAATAGTTTACACTCTGCAGGGGTTGTACAGCTTTACCCACAAGACATGATCATCCCTTAATGCCAAGCGCTAAGAACACACTTCCTTTGGTGTGTCGGCAGAGAGATCACTACAAAGCCTTTACAATGCCTGTCCAAACCTAGTAATGCCCTCTAAGGTTTCGCCCCTCGGGGCCCCCTCTTGAGCCATGTGAGTCTACCCGTCCATCTCGGACCCCACACCAACAACTGGCAATACTCAAGTCTGGACATTGCAAATTAATCAACTAGGTCCGTCCCATACCGGACTTGTGGTTGCACGGTTAGGCCCAGTTCAATGGCGCACAAGATTAAGTCCTTAAAATGTCTCAGGCAAGACAGCCACATCCCAATATGCTAAACAGCACCCCCTTTACTGCACGATCAATTGCCCGAGGGAAACATTTTGTTTAACCCAAAACCAATGGCATCCCCTGCCATGGTACAACAAGTTTTACAACAGTGGTCAACAACCACAATTCAATATCTCATTAAGTCAAGATTAACATTAGCTCACAGGTGATATGAATCCCATCGGACAACTAAGCATGGCTAAGCATAGCTACGATAACCCAATGCTGGTACTATGATTATGTCCAACTAATAATGTCCCAACCTATGGTTAACAATGGATACATGGCATTCCAATAATCAAAGGGGCATACTCCAACAGGTAAATAGCTACTCCCATAAACTAGCATTGATACACAAATAGCATGCAATTGTATAAAACAAAGTACTTTTGCAAACATGGGTTCAATATGATCAAAGGTCTACGACTTGCCTTGTTGTTCAAGTGCTGATTCTTGGTCTTCGAAGTCTCCGTTCGCTCCTTCAGGATTCGCGTCTACCGGAAAATAAAGCAATGAAACCAAATAAATACAAAACAGAGGAGAAAACAAGCTCAAAATTGAAAATAAATGGCTCTGGAATGTAGATCTCGATTTTACAAAAATTTAGAAATTTGAATCGGCTCAATCGGAGTTCGGACGAAGGAGAACGGGCCTTCGGAAGATTTAATTCAGAGAAAATCAGAAAATTTCGGAAAGGGTGACACGTGTCGGCTTCTGATTGGCTGGAATTTCTTATTTTCGGGAAAATCAGAAAAGAAAAATAGATACCGACTGACATGCGGGGCCCACATGTCAGCGGCTTGGTCCACGGTAGACCGAGAGCACCGAGGCGACATTTGGCTGATACGGCAAACCGCGACGACGTGGCATGCCACGCGGCGGCTAGGGCTGACATGGCGTTGACGCGGCGGCTGACGCGGACGATGACGCAGCATGGGAGCGGGGTTCGGCTACGTGGCAAGATCCTGAACGTCGGCTCCGGATCGGACGGCGACGGGGCAAAAGGGCAGCGGCAGGGACGTGGCTCAATCTGGGGCCTCGGTTGATGAACGGGCGGCTGAGGGCTCACGGAGGCTCGCGACGGCAAGGGGCGGCGCTCACTTACTGGAGCCGAGGAAGACGACACACGGCGCGGTGGAATAGCACCTGATCGGACGGAAGAAGTAGCGGATCCGGAAGAGGGCTTCGAGGTGAGTTTGGGCGTGCAAGCGGCGACGACGGAGGATGACTGGAGAGGGCGGACGACAGCGGAGAAGGTGTTCGGGAGGCGACGAACTCCGGCGAGCTCAATCTCCTCGACGGCAGGGTCTTGTGCGGTGAGAGGTAGGGCGGCGGGTGCGGCGCGGAGAGGCGAACCTCGGGCAGTGTGAGGCGTCGGCTTAAATAGCCTCGGGAGGCGTGAAGAACACGGAGACCGAGCGGCACAAGGCTAGGGTTAGGGTTACTGAGGCGTGGACGACGGCCGGGCAGGCGGTGAACAGTGATGGGCCGGGAGGGATTCGGCCCGAGGAGAGTTTTGAAAAATTAAAACATTTTCCGAATTAGAAAAATCCCAGGAATTCAAATAAAGGCAAATAAATTCAAATAAATAGCAAATAAATTCAGAAAAATCTTCCAAAATACAGAAAAATTCCTTGAAGCACAAGGAACCCAATAAAAACTGGAAACCTTTAATTTGATACTTAGATTAATCTAATTAAATCTTATAATTATTAGAAAATTCAATTTAAGCTTCGGTTAATTCCAGGAAATTGCGAATGATTCATTTTTGATTTTAAACATTCCAAAACTCAAATTTTGGGATGTTACAGCTACATAACCTGATATTGAAAGGTGATAAGGAGGATCTGGAAGAAGAAGAAAAATCACCTGATGAACCAACCGAAGTCATGACTACTCCGAGGAGTCCTGAAGGTGAGTTGGAAGAAGTAGCACAAGAACAGATAATGCAGGTTTCGGTGTATGCTGCTCATGGAGTGAGTGGAACATTTACATTGATGGTGAACATTCAGGGCAAACCAGCAATAGCTTTGGTTGACAGTGGGAGCACACATTCATTCCTGGATTATGATTATGCAGTAAAAGCTAGGTGCGCTTTATGTCCTGTACCACTTAGAAAAGTAGTGGTTGCAGGGGGTGGTCTACTGATGTCGGATGCAATGGTGAAGCATTTGTGCTATAAGATACAAGGTATCTCATTTAACTCAACTTTCAAGTTATTGAAGCTAGGAAATTATGATATGATACTAGGGGCTGATTGGCTGTATGAGCATAGCCCAATCAAGTTGGATCTTAAAGAGAAAGTGCTTACTATTATCAAGGAGGGACAAAAGGTTTGCTTCTATGACTTTACCCAACCCAAAGTCAATTATCTTTTGAAAGCTGAACAGTTCCAGAAGTTGGTGCCCAAGAGTGTCAATGGATTTCTAATTTAGGTTAACTCGATAGAAGGGGAAGTATGGGATATTGCGGTCCAGATAAATTCCAGAATGGAAACGGTACTGAACGAATATGCTGATGTTTTTTCTGAGCTGACTGGGTTGCCACCTAAGCGTGAATGTGACCATGTGATACATCTGAAACCGGGAGTGGAGCCACTGAACCTGAGGCCATATTGTATTCCTCATCATCAGAGAACTACCCTGGAAGAGATCATCCAGTAGATGTTGAGGACATGGGAAATCAGACCGAGTAGTAGCCCCTATTCGTCACCCGTAGTAATGGTCCAGAAGAAAGATGGCACATGGCGTATGTGTGTGGACTTCCGACAGCTAAACAGCATGACCATTAAAAATAAATTTCCTTTGCTGGTGATTGAGGAATTATTAGATGAGTTACAAGGGTCAAATGTCTTTTCTAAATTGGACCTCAGATCGGGTTACCATCAAATCCGGATGAAGGATGAGGACATACCAAAAATTGCTTTCAAAATCCATTTGGGGCATTACGAGTACACCGTCATGCCATTCGGGTTGACTAATGCACCCCCAACCTTTCAGGCTTTGATGAATACTGTATTCGAAGAGCACTTGAGGAAGTTCATATTGGTGTTTTTTGACGACATTTTAATCTACAGCAAGAGTATGAATAAGCATATTTAGCATCTGAAGATTGCCTTGCAGCTGTTGAGAGAAGAAACAAATGTGTTTTTGGGGTAGACACTATAGATTATCTGGGTCATGTGATTAATGCGGATGGGATTTCCACCGATCCGAAGAAAGTGAAAGATGTTTTGAAGTGGCCAGTTCTAGACACGGTGACAAAATTGAGGGGATTCCTTGGGCTTACTGGGTATTACCGGAGATTCATCAAAGGTTATGGATTGATCTGCAGGCCTTTGTTTGATTTGCTGAAGAAAGATGGGTTCCAATGGAGACAAGAACACACGATAGCTTTTGAGGAGTTGAAAAGAATTATCACCACATGTCCGGTACTAGCTTTACCTGACTTCACCAAACCATTCCACTTAGAAACTGATGCGAGTGGCATGAGCATTGGAGCAGTACTCATGCAATCAGGTCGACCAATTGCTTATTATAGCAAGGCATTAGGGCCAAGGGCAGCTGCGAAATCAATGTATGACAAGGAAGTGATGGCAATCCTGGAAGCAATTAAGAAACCGAGGCATTATTTGTTGGGTAATACGGTGATAATTAAAACCGATCAACAGAGTTTGAAATTTATCACTTCTCAGAAGTTAGTAGATGGAATTCAACACAAGTTGATGCTCAAGTTACTCGAATTTGATTTCCAAATCGAGTACAAAAGGGCAAGGAGAACAAAGCTGCAGATGCTCTATCACGAATGCCTTCACTCAATGAAGAATCAGACCAGTGTGCCGCCATTACCTATGTGATACCAGAATGGGTCTCGGATATCAAAGCTAGTTATGAGAAGGATGTTAAAGTGGCAAAAATTATAAGGGACATGCAGACGGATGAAACTTTGAAGGATCAATATAAATTTGAGGCTGGCCTTCTCAAATATAAAGGTAGAGTGTATATTGGAGATCAAGGTAACTTTCGCACTATGTTGCTTGAGACATTCCATACGTCTGCCATGGGGGGTCACTCCGGAGTAAGAGCTACATATCATCAACTTAAGAATAAATTTTACTAGCCGAGGATGTAGAGAAGTGTGGAGTTTTTTTCAGGGAATGTCCCGTGTGCCAACTAACCAAAGCGGAGCATGTGCAGATCCCTGGTTTGCTTAACCCTCTAGAAATACCGGAGATGGCATGGTCACACATATCAATGGATTTCATCGAGGGATTGCCAAATTCAAAAGGGAAAGAAGTCATCATGGTGGTGGTGGATAGATTGACGAAATATGCTCACTTTTTAGCTCTCTCACATCCTTATTCTATCCAACAAGTTGTTTAGATTTTCATGGATAATATCTTTAAATTGCATGGCCTACCCATTGCTATCATCACAGACAGAGATCATATATTCACAAGTCGGCTATTTCAAGAGATATTCAAATTGCTTAAAGTTTCACTTCGTTTCAGCACAGCTCACCACCCACAAACGGATGGTCAGACAGAACGGGTGAATCAATGCCTAGAAGTATATTTGCGCAGCATGGTATTCCAAGAACCAAGACGATGGCTAAGCTGGCTAACAATGGCAGAGTGGTGGTACAACACTTCTTATCATACTGCCCTGAAGATTACTCCATTTCAAGCCCTGTATGGATATCCACCTTCTCAGTTGGCTGAATTCACTATACCATGCAATGTTTCAGAAGAAGCCAAGGCAACGGTCGAAGAGAAAGAAGCCATGTTGAAAAAGCTCAAAGTTAACTTGAGTCAGGCCCAACATCGGATGAAACGGTTTGCCGACAAGAAGCGAATTGAGAGGAGCTTTAAAGTTGGTGACATGGTATACCTAAAACTTCAACCATACCGGCAAAATGCATTTGGATTGCGAGGTTCACTGAAGCTGCGATCCAAGTTCTATGGCCCCTTCTGAGTGGTGAGTAACGTTGGAGCAGTAGCTTACAAATTACAGTTACCTGAAGGAGCTGGTATCCATCCTGTTTTTCACGTTAGCCAGCTCAAGAAGCATATGGGAGATTGAGCTGTTCCGTTGCCAGGCCTACCGCTAGTGGATTCAGAAGGTTGTGTTGGACCGACGCATGATACCCAGGCATGGAGTTGCTGTCACATAGTGGTTGATTCAATGGGTGAATTTACAAGTTGAATATGCTACCTGGGAGGATGCAAGTTTCATACGTCACACATTCCTAGACTTCAAGGCTTGAGGACAAGCTCTTGCTTAAGGGGAGGGCAATGTCAGGATTCGTGGAGTTTTAAAGTGGCGGGAAGATTGGTTGTAAGTCGGCGAGTAGGAGTTGAAGTATACCGATTACAGGTAAGTGGTGATCAACGGAGGGAAATGTCTTATTTAGCGGGCGAGCCTAATCCGACAGTCATTTGACGGAGCACAGTAATTACTGCAAGGGAATCACTTGATGTATTGTCAATTTTTGATTTTACCGCTTTTGTAACAGAAAGCTGATCCGGTTGTTAGCTTTTGAACTGTAAAACCTGGAGGGATTTAAGACCCTGAGTTGAATGAGAAGAAACAACTTTCCTCTGCATATTTTCTAGTAGTTCTTTACTTTAGCATAGTTCCTTCGTTTCTTATATGTTCTGGTGTTTGATTCGGGGATTTTTTTGATCGTGGGTGTTTGCTTGAAGTCTTCTGTTCCCGTGTGTTGTCGGATCAGATCCGGGTCTTGACAATGCTGCCTTCAAAGCACTATGGTAACCCAATCGACCACATCCATGGCTGGACGGAATCACTCAAATCAGAGCTCAAACGACAGGGAGAATGGATCACTACTACAGACTGCTTTATCCGCGACGCCCCATCACTGCCAGGTAGGCCCGAGCTGACAGTGATAATATTATCACTAGCGGTTCTAATTTCAACTGGCAGTGATAATATTATCACTACCGGTTCTAACTTCAACCGGCAGTGATAAGAATAGTATAATTTTCCCGCACGAATGGAGGCAATATCAGTGCCGGGTTTAGAGAGACCCGGCAGTGATAAGAAGATATCACTACCGGTTTATATAAAAAACCGGTAGTGATTTATCATTGCCGGTTCGGCTATCAACTGGCAATGATAAGACCATTTTTCACTGCCTGTTTTACTCCAGAACCGGTAGTGATATTACTGTTCCCCATAATTAGTTAAGATACATAACATATCAAACATTGTAATTTATCTTGCACAGAACATATCAAAGCATAATTAGTTAAAAAACAGAACATATTAAAAAATTATAATTTATCTCGCACAGAACATTTGCAAAATTTGTAATTTGCGGGATATGTATTAGTTAAAACACAGAACATTTACAAAATTTGTAATTTGCGTGATATGTATAAGTTAAAACACAAAACATTTACAAAACATAATTAGTTATACCATCCATTATTACATATTTAGTCCTAATTATATATAAAAAATATAATGGGCCAACGGCTATTAACCGTTTGAAACCCAAAATAGCGCGAAACCCTATATCCAAAAGTCGTCATCATCGTCCTCCTCCTCCTCCTCCTCGTCGGAGCTGCCGCCGGATGACTGATCGGAGTTGCGGCAGTGCTCCTCCTCCTCCTCCTCTGAATCTGATTCGGTGGCGGAGTTGGTCCTGCCCCAACGCCGAAGGACCTCGCCGCCACCACTGTCGTTGTCGTCGCCCTCCTCCTCCTCCTCTGCCTCCTCCTCCTTCTCTGGCTGCGGATCGGGGCTTTGCCTAGTACGTGCCCGCTTCTTGGGGGGGCATTCTTGCAGCAATGGTGGATTGTTAGGAGCCTACAGATTGAGGAGTTGGGATTATATAGAGGAGGAATGGGAAGCGCAACAGTTGCCGAAATGGGGAAGCACGATAGTTGGCGACGGGAGTTGGAAGGTTCATATTATCACTGCCGGTTTTAGAGAGAAAACCGAAAGTGATAATATTGCTGTCGTTTCTCGCGCAAATGACTTTATCACTGCCGCTTATATCGTTTCATCGGTTGTAATATATCACATCGGTCGGGTTTGATACACCAATCGACATCGATAGTGCCTAGGCAAGTTGATTCAGTCCCGGTTGGTGTATCCAACCGGGACTGATGTGAGTCATCAATCCCGGTTGGTATATCCAACCGGTACTGATGTGATATATTACTGCCGGGTGAATAGTATAAGTGGCAGTGATAAAGTCATTTGCGCGGGAAACAACATCAATATCACTGCCGGCTTTAGAGATAGAAGTGGCAATGATATATTACTATCGGTTCTAGAGAAAAAACCGGCAGTGATAATATGGCACTATATATACCCTGGCTCCCTTCCCCAACCTGTCCAGAACAGAGAGGAGCTCTGTTCTTGCTTGATTGGGGCGGAGAGGGGGCGAATTTTTGCTCTCAAATTTGGTGTAATTCGTTTCTAACTTGTGATCTAAGGTTCATATCTTGATGTATATTTCTTTGGTAGTTTATTTAGTTGGATATTATGTTCTATATTGTTGTAGGTTGTGAGAATTATTGATTGCCTAGTTAACACAATTAGAGCTCTAATCTGGAGGCTAGATTTGAAATTACCAACTTTTATATGTATAATGATTGGTGAGATTATGATGTAGGTTGAATTTAAGTATTTAGAGGACTAAATTAGTGATTGCATTTAATACATTGATTGAATTTAAATGTGGTAGCACTTCATAATTAACTATTGTTTAATCTAATTACTTAAAATTGTTTCTTTATTTCGTGTGTGTTAATTTAATACTTCTGTAAGTAATGTAAATTTGCTGGAATTGATTTTACAATCGAGATTTGGATATAGATTTATATATAACTAATAGCAACCACGTACCAGGCCAAACGTTCATCGATAACTATGAAGGTCGGATTGTAACTTAGTTGTATAATTAAGGATATGCTTTATTTTGTATGAAGGTCAAGCTTCAATTTGTAATATAAACATTTTGTACAAAGGACATGCTTTAATTTGTAATGTATGGAGTATTGATTATTATAATCATTCAGAAAAAATAAATGTCTAATGGATGAAAAGGTATATAATTGATGTAAAAAGGCCATGCATAAAAGAATTATGTTCCTCATCCAATACTCCTTGATAAAATAGTACTGAAATGAGAGAAGGAGACAATAGTACTCAAATGAGATAAAATAGTACTCAAATTTGTTGGACGAACCATTATATATAACTAATAGCAATTATTTAATTGATTTTACAATCGAGATTTGGATATAGATTTATAAGTAATGAAAATTTCTAGATTAATTAGCACTACATAACAAATTAAATGTATATAACAATTTGTGAGCACTTATTGATTTACTTAGATTTTATTTGTTATAAATATTTGTAGATGGACCGAGAATGGATGTATGAAGCGGACCGTCATGATAGAGAGTACTTTAACGGTGTGACTAGTTTTCTGAGCGCGGCTGCGGCGTACAAGTCAAATAAGCTGATGGACTATATTTGTTGCCCGTGCATCGATTGCAAGAATGAGAAGCAATTTTTGAATCTTGAGGCGATCCGTGCACACTTGCTTCGAAGGGGTTTCAAGCCTGCCTATACCTGTTGGACCGAGCACGGTGAAGATGAGATTGTACGTGAAGGGCATCTAATTAATGATGATGAAGACAACGACTCGACCACGGTCGAAAATACGTTCGTCGACAGCCATGAAGAGACGTTCATCGATAACCATGAAGATGATCTAGAATAGATGTTGTATGATGGGGAGGAGGACCTCACGAGTGAAAGGGATTTTCAGAAGTTTCAGCGTATGGTAGACGATTCTACAACACCCTTGTACCCAAGCTGCAAAGAGGAGTTCAAAAAGCTGCATGTTGTGCTTACGCTGCTACAGTTGAAGGCAAGCAATGGTTGGTCCGATAAGAGTTTCACAGAGCTGTTAGGTTTCTTCAGAGATGTCCTTCCAAAGTGTAACATGTTGCCAGCAACCACGTAACAGGCCAAGCAGGTTGTTTGCTCGTTGGGACTGAAAGTGCAGAAAATACACGCATATCCAAACGATTGCATATTGTATCGCAATGAGTTTGCAAATTTGGATGCGTGTCTCATTTGCAAGGCATCTCGGTATAAACGCGGCGATGACGATATCGACGGGCAGCGTAAGAAGAAAAGACCTCCGACCAAGGTGGTGTGGTATTTCCCTATAATCCCCCATCTGAAGCGTCTGTTTGCGAACAAAAGGCATGCTCAATTGCTGCGATGGCACGCCGAGGAGTGTAAAACGGATGGAATGCTTAGACACCCTACAGACTCCCCGCAGTGGAGGAATATCGATAGAAAATACAAGAAACACTTTGCATATGATATGAGGAATATAAGGTTCGGACTCAGTTCGGATGGGATGAATCCTTTCGGCAACATGAGTAGTCGTCATAGCACTTGGCTGGTGACTTTATGTATGTACAACCTTCCTCCTTGGCTTTGCATGAAGCGGAAGTACATTATGATGCCGTTACTGATCCAAGGGCCGAGGCAACCTGGCAACGATATTGATGTGTTCCTTAAACCACTGGTTGAAGATCTTCTGGTATTGTGGAACGACGGTGTACGGGTATGGGATGAGTACAAAAGAGAGAACTTCATGCTACGCATGTTGTTGTTCGTAACCATCAATGATTACCCTGCTCTTGGCAATCTTTGGGGCCAGACTATAAAAGGATTCAATGGATGCGTGCATTGCATGGATGATATAGGGAGCCGATGGCTGAAATACTGTTGAAAAATGTGTTACATGCGGCATCGTAGGTTCTTTCACAAGGACCACCCGTATCGCAACAACAAGAGAGCTTTTGACGGTACAAAGGAGACCGCTTGACTCAAAACATCGCAACGGCAAAGATATATTTATTGTCAGTAAGGATATTAAAATTATCCATGGAAAGAGAGCCGAAGTACATCGATCCCGAGTTTCGTGATCTGACTCCATTGTGGAAAAAGAGATCAAGATTGATGGACCTACCTTATTGGCGAGACTGGATGTTCGACATGCGATCGATGTCATGCATATAGAGAAGAACATGTGTGACAGTTTGCTTGGTATTTTACTAGACATACCTGGCAAAATAAAAGATACACTCAACGCATGGATAGACCTGAAAGATATGAAACTCAGGAAGGAGCTGCATCATGAAGACTTGGGTCAAGGAAAAAAGTACCTTCCCGCAGCTTGCTACACGTTAAGTAAGATTGAGAAAATTAGCGTGTGTGTGTGCTTGCACGGAGTCAAAGTTCCGTCCGGTTATTCTACCAACATAAAGAGCCTAGTCTCAATGAAAGACTTGAAATTAGTTGGTATGAAGTCTCATGATTGCCACGTGATGATGACACAGATGCTTCCTGTTGCAATTAGGGGTGTTCTGCCAGAGAAAGTGTGAGACCCAATTGTAAAGTTGTGTTTATTCTTCAACGCGATTTCATAGAAGGTCATCGACCCGTTGAAACTGGATAAGGTGCAACAAGACGTGATCCACACTCTATGCCGGCTTAAGATGTGCTTCCCTCCTTCCTTCTTCGATATTATGGTCCATCTCATTATTCATATTGTGAAAGAGATACAGTTTCTTGGCCTTGTGTTTCTACATCAGATGTACCCTTTCGAGAGGTTTATGGGGGTTGTGAAGAAATATGTTCGTAATCGACATCAGCCGGAAGGGTGCATTGTCGAAGGTTGGGGAACCGAGGAGGTCATCAAGTTCTGCATCGATTACATGGATCTCAAACCGATTGGTGTGCCCGTATCTCGTCATGAAGGGAGGCTACAAGGGAAAGGGACACTAGGTCAAAAATCGATACATACAAATGATCGTGCTTCATCACGCAAGCACATTTTACAGTTCTGCACCAATCAGTTGTAGCGGCCCCGTATGACGACATGCACAAGAACATGCTACGAAGAAAAAACCCATGTAAGTCTGAGGTTTGGATCGCAAGAGAGTATAGAGATAACTTTGGAGATTGGTTCCTTAGACACATGATGCATACGCAGACAGAGTGCGCTCAATTTAGAGCGCTGGCTAAGGGACCATCATATACAATTTTGACATTTGAAGGATACGACCTGTTGGCAAATCAATGGGTTGCTATAAACCTTCAATGAATCTTTTTTTTAACTGTAGAGGGACCTAAAGTATTTTTTCCCGGAGTCCGTTCCACTAAAAACCACTGGAATGACCTAAATGTAAACCACTGAGGGACCAAAACGTAATTTTGATATTTTTTAGGTTTATTTTATTAAAAAAGTCGAAAGGACCTAAACGCAATTTTTAATTTTTCAGAGGACCTTTCCGCGAGGGGGGTGAGGTGGCACCCCTAAATGGCCTCCAATCCTCTCCACTTTAATATATAGTATATATTACACCTGAGTAGAGGGTCCACTGGTGAACACTACATGAAAGACACCAAAATGTAGCACTATTTTTTTTACCAAACCTGTGCACTATTATCTGTTTGCATATGTATGCATGCATCATTTGTCCGTAGAATCATGTTTTCGTCCTGCTTTGACAAAAGATAGCAGATAGATTGAATGGTGTACGGGAAAAATAGAAATCATCTAGCCTTGCGTCCCTTACCGGTATAAAGATATCACCTTTCTACGTGTGTATAGAAGCATCATTTCTAGGTGACTACTCTTCGCTTCAGCGTCTTCATCTCTTACTAGCGTTGTTCATACATTTCTTTTGACCTATGTCATCTTAGCATCGATTCGCGGATTCGCTTTCTTAGGCGACACAACTCATTTTTTAGATGCACTCTATGGGCACGATGATCGTGTGCCTATTGGCTAACTCGCGAATCTGTCATCGTAGAGTCGAACATCTAAAAATTGTTTGTCTGGCCTTGAGAAGGTGGCCGTTGCGATTGGCTAAGATTAAGTGGTATGGCGGCACTAGCTCGGAATGAGGGTGGTTGCAACACTGGGATCTCCGGTACTTCGACTTCAGGGAGAAATCTCTAGGTCTGACCTTAGTTGGTTGTGCCTGGCAATGGCCTTGTTGAAGGCATTGTTTTGTAGTCTGAGGATTTACTCTCCGAGGTGAAAACCTTTGGTCTGGCCTTCACTGGTTGGATCATGGCAATGACGGTGTGTGTGCGTATCGAGTCCTTCTTGGAGGCGTTGTCATTGGAGAGTTTTTATCGCGGTCCAAGTGTTGCTATGATGGTGGATAGCCTTGAAGACAATATTGCATGATGTAGTTTGCCGCAACGGTTCCTTTGTCTTTTCTTGTGTGTGTGTGTTTGGCTGTGTACACCCTAGCTGTGTAGAGGCTGGGAGTCTTCTTAGTATAATTGTATCACCTTGATGTAATTTACTAAGATTAATAAAAGCTTCCTTTATCAAAAAAAAAACAACGATACATGAAGGAGCTCTGCAATCAAATAATTGCCCGTGAAATTAGGGATTGATGTATATGTACGAACAAAAAGCTGACCTAACCAAACCAAAGAAGCAAATCTAGAAAGAGAATACAAAGGCACAATGTAAATTCTAAGACAAATATAAGAGATTAGCTGCAGCGTAACTCTATCACTCGAGAAATCACCTCCATATGGAGCGAGAAACATGCAATAAACAAGCTGTTTGCTGGCATGCCATCCATTGTAGCTAAAAATGAAGCCCTCGAAACGTTCATGCACAGATCTGCAAAAACAAATAAAAGTACGTAAATTTATTTTGAGCTTGAATGCATATTACACTTCTAATTATCTTGTCTTGAGCATACATAGATGAATATACAGAACCTTAGACGTCAGGGGGATGGGCTCACGAAAGATGGTGCTGCTCATGTTGAGTTAATCTTGTTTCTCGCTTTTCTGGTCTCTGTCGGAGTAGCGTCAGGTTTGGGGTTTTTTGAGTGGTTTCAGTATCTGCGTCCAGAAGCAAGTTTAGGTGAGTAATCGGCGTTGTGCCGGATAAGTTACAGTGACGCGTTTGAGATAGTTTCCATGTCGGTCAGGGAGTTGTCAGGTAAAAGTCTATCTGGTAAGTTGTTGAGTCTGTTTAGATTGCAATCTGGAGTCCGGATGGTTGTAACTAATTCTGACACCTTTCAATTATAAGTAAGAAGAAATACAGAAAAGGATGCAGGCAAAATTGATGCATCGAAAAAGATTTCGGTGTCTGCTCTGAATTCTTGCATTGCGTTGTTTTTTCGTTTTGCCTGGCCGGCGCTTTGCTGGTGCGTTGTTCGACTGTTGCTGTTTCAGGTTCTATTGCCGATAGAACACAAAAGACCCTGTGCACCCCGAAGACAGAAGTTTCAGTAAGCAGAGCGATTTGCTACAACAGCTGCCAGGGTCGTAGGGCTCCCTGGTCCCCGGAAGCGAAGAAAAACAACGAAAAAACTGCGATCAGATGAAGTTGCATCGAACGGCTAATGAAGATGAATAGTAATTACCAAAAATTAATTGGATGTAACTATTGTCGTTTTGTTCTTTTACCGAGTGGGTGAATGTCAGGCAATCTTTTCTGTTATGGGTGAAATCTGTAATCGACGGAAGTATAAGAACGGGAAGAAATGAAGAAGAAGCAGAACTTTCCGCTTATACCGAGTCTTCTTAGCTCTTAGTTGTAGTTTCGCTGTTATCGTTCTTTTGTTACTGGTTTTCTTGGTTGTTTTTTTGTGTGTGTTTGAGTATCTTTGATCAGATCTGTTTCGGATTTATCTGGGTCCTGACAATATTGGTATCAGAGCTGTTGTTCTTGGATTTCTTGTTTGAGAGTTGATTTGGGGTTGGCAAAGCCGTAAAATCCCCCAATCTGTTGAGCTATTCAGAGTTCATTGATTATAGTCAGCGATTTGTAAAGATCGGGAAGTTCTCATGATGGACATTCAAGAGGAGATTGAAAAGATTCAGGTACGTGTTTGCACCCAAATTTAGCAAGTATAGTCAATATCGGCAAGTCCTAGGTCAACGAAACATGGAAAGAATATAACTTAGGAATATCTTGGAAAATCTGTTTGGAAGGAAGAGACCGACACGGATACTGCTCATCAGATTTGGAAGATCTTAATCGGTTTTGGAAGATAAGACGGGTTTGGTTAAGAATCAGACTCCTGAACCGATACGACGCCAAACTTGGAAGGATCAAGACGCCGATACGGATAAGATTTACAAAGAGTCCAAGGTGAATACGATCAAATCGGCGACTATATAAGGGGACCAGAGGCGAGAGGAAAAGATGCCCAGAGCCAACCCACAAACACGCATCTACTTTTCCTTTACTTTCCTGTCAATTAGGAGTAGCCAATTTAGCTTGTAATCTTTCATCTGTAATACTCTTTGATCAATCGAGTTGCGCATCGCCGGTATTGATCTTTGTTGCATTACACCTCTTTTGGTTCATCTTTTTCTTTGATCTTGTTGCGCATCGCCTTTTTCGGGAAGAAGTGGCCTATTTACCCCATCTAGTCTTTCTGCCCGGATCGACTAGACTTACCATTCGCTTTGATCGAAATCGACTTGCATAAGTCGATTAGATCCATTTATCTTCTTGCCGATTGCAAGGTCAAATTGGCTGGCACGCCTACACACTTGAACCCGGTGTTCGTCCGGTGTGTTGAGGCTGAAAACCCTCCGTCAAGTTTTTGGTGTCAACACATTTTTGGCACGCCCGGTGGGACAAAAGAACCAATCTACAGGATGAACGCAAACAAGTCCATCGCTCCAGTCGACGTCAACACGGAGGCGATCATCGCCGCCACAATGGAGGACTTGACTCGAAAGCAAATGACAAGAGATCGAAGAAAGAAAAGCTGCCGAGGAGATGATGCCGAGTTGCTACCAAAAACCCGACGAGGGTTATCCAAAAACACTCTCCGACGCTCAACCCTATCGGCGATACCAACAAACCAACCGATCGTAAGTCGATACATGCCGGCTCAGCCGAAGTTATCTTCTATGATTGAGCAATGCGGTACATCATGCGCTGATCAACCAATCATCGGCCTTGGTCACAACTTTAGGGCCGATGATAGAAAACAGCGTTAAGACAATCGCTCAAGAGTTGGTCACGTCAGGAAGTCTGTTAGAACCATCGCAACAACTTCCGACGTATCCTGCCTACACGGGGGCGCCAACTAACGTGGCAGTTAAGTCGGCATCAGCAATTCCTGCAATGCTGACTCAACCTACGGTGCTGAAACAATCCGATGGATTCACTCAGCACTATGCATATACCGACGCTGCAAAACCCAGCACGTCGGCTACGTTATTGCCTTCGGTATCGCTTGGTGCCTATACCCAATCGGCTACACAGCCGAATGAGCACATGTACAGGCCGATTCCGACCGCGAATTAGGCGACTCACAGTGGTTGCCTACACGGAACCCTTTGCACCCGTGCTAGAGCCACCTACACCTAGAGCCGATAGACGTGATCAAGCGCCACAACAATACCAGGAGGTGATACCCAATCGGCAACCCGAGCTAGCACTCGGGGGGCAGGATACTGTTTATGGCCAAAGGCCTAATCGGCAACCCGAGTTGGCACTCAGGGGGCAGGATGTTAGTAAAATCTGTCCTCACTTCACTTCCAATATATCTCCTCACAGCAATTAGGCCCCCCAAAAAATTCGTCACAGACCTCGACAAACTCAGAAGAAAATTCTTATGGGCAGGAAATGGGGAAATCCACGGAGGGAACTGCAAGGTACGGTGGACAACAGTTTGTCGGCCCTACAACATGGGAGGCCTTGGCATTCTAGACCTCAACAGGTTTGCAAGAGCGCTATGAATCCGATGGCTTTGGCTCATATGGAGGGATCCGGATAGACCATGGATAGGACAATGGACTCTATGTGATCGAACTGATTTACAACTTTTCTCTGCAGCTACCAAAGTTACCATTGGAAATGGTCAAACGGCTATTTTCTGGACAGACAGATGGCTGCAAGGGATGGCACCATCTCAGTATGTGCCGAACCTCTACAAACACTCCAGGCGAAAGTCACGATCTGTGGCTGATGCCCTGTCCAACAACAACTAGATTCGGAACATCAAACACAATCTAACACCCCATCTTCTTCTATAGTATGTCAATCTATGGCTCAAACTATAGTCTGTTCAGCTACAGCTAGAGATCCGTGATAGTATAATTTGGACGAGCACATCCAACGGAATTTACACAGCCTCATCAACGTACAATATGCAGTTCTTGGGAAGCACCTACTTATCCTTCCATACTGTAGTTTGGCCAACATGGGTGCCCCTGCGATGCAAAGTATTTATGTGGCTAGCTCACCATAACCGCCTATGGACGGCGCAACGACTACAGTAGAGGGGGTGGCCGAATCAATATTTTTGTCCCATGTGCTGTCGAAGTCTTGAAACTATCAGTCACCTGTTCATGGAATGCACAAAAGTCTAGCAATTATGGGCAGCTGTTGCTAGATGGATGCGATTACCACCCCTCCTCGTAGATCGTTGGGCCAAACTGCAAATTTCCAACATTGGTGCCTGCATCTCATAAACTGCCATGCAGGGCTTCGCAAAGGCGTTTTAACTCTGATCATCTTAATTTGCTGGCGATGGTGGAAGGAGCGAAATAACAGAGTATTTTGGAATGATTGCAAGGCAAATGAGGACATCCTCCGATCCATGAAAAAGGACGTCGCGATCTGGACTTTCGCGGGTGCATCTCACCTAAAACACCTAGTTGACCTACAAGCTTAACAACTACCCCTCTTCTCTTTTTTTCCACCCCACTACCCTTTCTGCCTCTTTTGTCCCCCTGTAATTTCTCCAGGTGCAGCATCTTGCACCATGTACTCTTCTAATTTCCTTATCTAATATAAATCACAGCTATGTTGTTTTAAAAAAAAACCTCAACTGAACTCATAAAAACTAGCAATCTTAATAGACTCGGTGTGACCACTGGCCACAAACTGACCCACGATCCGAATACTTCGGAATCACAGCACGAACTAACCAACACTGCTACTTTTGTGCTATTCTTCAGATAACACAAAATGCACTCCCTACAGACTCAATGTTAAGCAACAACTTGAGCACACATGTCAGGATTAACCCAACATTCACACCCCTAATCCTGACTAAGGTATTGAAGATCCTTTATGCCTAGATGGTCTCGCATCTCACCAAATTTGATCCTCGGTAAAGCCTTTGTAAGAATGTCAGCACATTGGTCAGTACTGCTAACATGCTCGACATTCACAATCTCCTTCTCAAAGCACTCCCGAATGAAATGGAATCTTGTATCAATATGCTTGCTTCTGCCATGGAAAACTGGGTTCCTCATGAGTGCTATGGCTTATTTATTGTCTACACATAACGTCACTTGCCTTGGCACATCTCCTGTCACCTCACTCAACAAGCTTCTCAACCAAATAGCCTGGCAGGCTGCTGAAGTTGCTGCCATGAACTCTGCCTCGCATGAGGACAGAGCTACTGTCTTCTGCTTCTGTGAGCACCATGCCACTGGTGCTTTTCCGATCATCTGGGTCCCCGACAAGGTTGTTATCACTGTAGCCGACCACCTCACCTTCCTCTCCTTTGTCATATGACAGACCATAATGCATTGTTCCTTTGACATATCGGAGTATGTGTTTCACTGCTTGCATGTGGCTTTCTTGTGGTTTCTCCATGTACCTACTGACCATTCCAACTGCATAAGCAATGTCAGGTCGAGTATGTGTTAGGTACCTTAAACTAACTATCAACCGCCTGTACTCAGTTGGGTTCACCGGTGTTCCATTTCCTTCTCTGGAAAGCTGAAGTTTTGGTTCCATTGGGTAATGCGAGGAATTGCAGTCAAGCATTCCAGCTTGTTGTAGTATTTTCCTCGCATAACCAGTTTGTTTCAATGTAATAGCATCCTGATCTTGCTGTACTTCAATCCCTAGGTAATATGAGAGCAGCCCCAGATCACTCATTTCGAACTGCTCCTTCATTTGCCTCTTAAATGACTCAATTTTACTCACACTTGAGCTAGTGACAATTAAGTCATCGACATAAACTCCAACCACTAATAAATGTCCATTTGTGTTTCTTCTGTATACGGCCTGTTCTTGTGGGCACCTCTGAAATTCCATTTCCTTCAGAGCTTGATCAAGTCGGGTGTTCCATGCCCTCGGGGCCTGTCGCAAACCATACAATGCTTTGTGTAACCTGTACACCTTGTGTTCACTTCCTTTAACCTGGAATCCCTCCGGTTGGCTCACATATACCTCCTCCTGGAGATATCCATGCAAGAACGCAGACTTAACATCAAGATGGTGCACCTTCCAGCCTTGCTGCACTAAGAGGGCTAACAATTTGTCGCGCGAGCTTTTCATCATCGCTGGGAAATGGGGGTGAGACAGGGTCGAACTATCGACCTCAGGATCACTCGGGAGACCCACGCGCTGGCCAACAGCACCGCCACCCTGTTGTGCAAATCTTGGAAAAATTTGGCAATGCCTCAGGTCTGCATACCAATGTGCAGAAAAGTTCTGTTCTTCCTATCCAATGCAATGAGCAGCATTTAGAGGAAATTGCTGCTGCAGTTCCTTGTGAAGTTTCTTCCTTTCCTTGTCGCTATTTGGGGTTGCCTCTATCCTTAAAGAAGCTGACCAGATCTGACATTACCCCCTTAATTGATAAAATTGCAGACTATTTGCCCGGATGGAAAGCTAATTTATTGACTAAAGCAGGGCGTGCAACTCTAGTCAATTCAGTGCTGTCTGCAATCCCTCTTTATTTTCTCACTGCTTTGGGTCTTCCTAATTGGGCTATTAAGGCATTGGATAAGCTGCGCCGTGGCTTTCTATGGAGTGGTAGGAAGAAAGCCAATGGAGGAAATTGTTCTGTTGCTTGGCTCAGGGTCTGTCGGCTGCTGAAATATGGAGGATTGGGAATTCATGACTTGCAGATCCTTGGTTGGGCTTTGCGCATGCGATGGCTTTGGCTCAAGAAAACTGAACCAGCTAGACCTTGGGCAAACCTTGACCTTTCTGTGGGTTCTAACTCCAAAGCTCTTTTCAAGATTTCTACTCATTCTCTGGTAGGTAATGGTGCTTCTACTCTATTTTGGACCGATCGATGGCTGCATGGTAAATCAATTGAAGATCTAGCGCCTGCTGTTTTTTCTTATGTCCCTCGTCGAGTCCAGGCTTTAAGAACAGTTGATTTTGCCTTGGAAGATCTCAACTGGGTTCATGACTTGAAAGGGGGGCTCTCCTTGGAGGCTTTAACTGAATTTCTGCATCTTTGGGATATGCTCCAAAATGTCGCTCTCAATCCCAATGAGGCTGACCGGCATATATGGCTACATTCAGCATCAGGGACCTTTTCAACCAAGTCGGCCTACCTTGCATATTTCTCTGGTAGTGCTAGTTTTGAACCTTGGAAAAGGTTGTGGAAATCTTGGGCACCGCGGCGCTGCAAATTTTTTCTTTGGCTAGCTATTCTCAATCGCTATTGGACTGCTGATCGCCTGGCCCGCCGGGGCATGCTTCACCCAGAGAACTGCCCCTTTTGTGACTAGGAGGAGGAAACGGTGCAACACATTTTGTGTTCTTGTGTTTTTGCTCGTGAGGTGTGGTCTAAAATTCTTGACCGGGCTCATGTGCAGCAACTTGCACCGACCTCTTCTGAGGTCTCTTTTGCCGACTGGTGGCGCAAGGTGCATAAGAGAACATGCAAAGATATCAGAAAATGGCTTAACTCTCTTATCATTCTTGGAGCTTGGTGGCTGTGGAAACATCGAAATGCTTGTGTTTTCAATGGGGCCACACCCAACGTGGAGAAAGTCTTGCAAGAGGTCTCCATAGAAGCACAACTGTAGATTTCGGCCGGTGCAGGAGGCTTGGGTTCCTTGTGGCAACAGTAGTCTCTTGTTCAGTGTTGTGTGTTTCTTTGTTGCTGTTTTCCTTTTATTCCTGCCGCCCCCCACCTCTCTTTTTGATTGGTCTGTATTGTCCTAAGAATTTGTTGGTGGTGTCTACCACCTCTCTCCTTCTTAATGCAATGAAACGCAGCTCTCCTGCGTTTTCGTGAAAAGAGGGCTAACAACACTCAAACTGTCTCGAGTCTAGCTACTGGAGCAAAAACTTCATCAAAATCAATCCCTTTCTTTTGCACATACCCCTTTGCTACCAATCTTGCTTTGTGCTTGACAAGATTGCTTGCAGGATCCTTCTTCAACTTGAAAACCCATTTTAGTCCAATGAGTTTTTGGCCAGGCGGCAGCTCTGTCAGTTCCCATGTATTATTCTGCTCAATTGCTTCAAGTTCCTGCTTCATTGCCTTCTCCCAATTTGGATCACCTTCGGCCTCCTGATAGTTCCCCGCCGGCTCATCTGCAGTTAGCGGCAATTGCTCGGGATCTAGCTCAATTGGCTGCATTTCTGCAAGAATGTCTACAAGTGATCTGAATCCCCTCACTAGAGTTTCATCATACGTGGACGAATCAGGTGTGTCACCTATTTCCTGGTTGGTCTTTGTTGCATGCGGGAAGCTGGACAATGGTGGCAAAGCAAAGCCTTCAGGTGTTGGTGCCATCGCCTCAGGACACAGCACTTCTGTTGCTGGTTCGGAGTCACCATTTTCAGCCGATGGCACTCTTGGTGACTGCACGACAGTGTGGATGTCAGTATCCACTTCCTGCCGATCTTGCTTCTCACCCCAGATAATTTCAGATATTGCTACAATAAATTCCGACACTTGCTCACCATTCTCCTGTCCAAGCCAATTCCAGCTGCGATCTTCTTGAAACACCACATCCCTACTAACAAATAACTTGCAAGAAATGGGATCAAATAGCCAGTGCGCCTTGGAACCAGGCTCTACTCCCAAGTACACCATGGCTTTACTCTTGTCATCAAGTTTCTTTAGATGAACAGATGGTACCTTCATATGTGCCACACATCTGAAAACTCTCAGGTGGTCTAGATGTGGCTTCTTCCCTGTCCAAGCTTCATACGGTGTGACTCCAGCCATCGCCTTGGTTGGCACACGGTTCAATATGTACACAGCATGCCAAACCGCTTCCCCCCAAAATCTACTGGGCACTTTCATGGATTTCAGCAAACTTCTAGCCATTCCCAGGACAATTCGGTTGCAACGTTCCACCACTCCATTCTGTTGTGGAGAGTATCGGGCAGTGAGTTGACACTGTATTCCCTCATCATCACAAAGCTCACTGAAATTCCACGACAAGAACTCCCCACCGCGGTCTGTTCTTAGCATCTTTATCTTCTGTGTTTTCTCAAGCTCCACTTTGGCCTTGAATTTCTGGAACACTGATAGTGCCTCATCCTTGGACTTGATCATGTACACCCACATCATCCTGCTATAATCATCTACTAGCAGTAAAAAGTATTTGTTGCCAGCCAACGTATGCGGTGTAATGGGCCCACATAAATCTGCATGCACCAGGCCTAGCAGCTCATCGGCACGATACACCGTTTGTTGAGGGAAGGGGAGTCGTCCCTGCTTAGCTACCAGATAGCCCTCACACAGTTGTGTGGGATGCTCAACCTTCGGCACGCCCCGCACCATCTGAAGGTCTACCATATTCTTCAGAGCCTTGAAGTTTAAGTGCCCCAGCCTCACGTGCCAAAGCCATGCATGCCGGCTCCTGGATGCTCACAACAAGACATATGGGTGCGCCCGGGACCTTTGATTCTACATCAACGCGGACTCCGGCAGGGTGACCCGCTATCACCATTTCTTTTCAACCTTGCTATCGATACGCTCCACTACCTCCTCACTAAGGCTGCCGAGGATGGAATCCTGTCGCCTTTGACAGGTTGCACGTCGTTGCATCGTCTATCTCTTTACGCCGATGACGCGGTCATTTTCCTCAATCCAGTAAGGGAGGAACTTCAAACCATCATCTCCATTTTGCAAAGCTTCGGAGAAGCCTCACGGGCCTTCACGTCAACATGCAGAAGAGTTCCATTGCCGCCATTCAATGCCAAGATATCGACCTACAGGCCATTCTCCAACCGTTCTCGGGTGCGATCACTCAATTCCCAACCAAATACTTGGGAATGCCTCTGGCTCTTGGACGGCTACGTCATGTCCACCTGCAGCCCATCCTGGACAAGATCGCTCGACGCCTTGAGGGATGGCAGTCAAAGCATCTATCCATTGGCGGGCGTCTCACGCTAGTCAAATCTGTGCTCACTTCCATCCCTATTTATGTGCTCACGGCGCTAAGAACCCCAAAAAAATTCATAACTGAGATTGACAAGATGAGGTGACGGTTCCTATGGGCGGGGCATGCGCCAACGCATGGCTGAAATTGCAAGGTACAGTGGCCTAAAGTTTGTCGGCCGTTTCGCTTTGGTGGTCTAGGAGTGCTTGATTTGGACAGATTTGCGCGGGCGCTAAGGCTTCGATGGCTGTGGCTCAAGTTCTCCAACCCGCAAAGACCATGGACCGGTCTTGCGCTTCCCTGCGACCGAACGGACCAGCAGCTCTTCATGTCTGCCACTAAAATCGCCATCGGAAATGGCCAACTTACCCCATTCTGGACCTCTAGATGGCTACACGGAAGAGCGCCTTGCCAGGTAGCGCCCCTGCTCTTCGCTCACGCCAGGCGGAAAACAAGATCGGTTGCAAACGCTTTGCAAAATAGCAATTGGATCCGTGGCATCCGGCATCAGCTCACCCCGACTCTCCTAATGGAATTCGTTAGACTGTGGCCCATCATCCAGTCGGTTCCTCTCCAATCACACCTGGAGGACGTAATCACATGGGTGCCCGCTTCTGGTGGGACCTTCTCTGCCAGATCTGCGTACCATCTACAATTCAATGGATGCATTCCAAGCAGTTTTCAGGACTCAATTTGGTCGGCTTGGGCACCGCAGCGCATTAAAATTTTTTTCTGGCTTGCCCAGCAAAACCGTCTCTAGACGGCGCAACGGCTTCAACTCAGGTGTTGGCCAAATCAGTACTTCTGTTACGTGCTGCCGAAACCTTGAGACGGTCTCCCATCTTTTCCTCCACTGCAAGGAAGCCCATCGTATGTGGGCCTCCGTTGCAGCTTGGATTCGAGTGCCGTCCCTCCACCCGGACCGATGGGACCACGCGGTGGATCTGCAACAGTGGTGCCTACATCGCATATCTTCCTGCACGGCGCATAGAAAAGGTCTAAAATCAATTATGATTCTAGCCTACTGGCAATGGTGGAAGGAGCGAAACAATAGAGTCTTCCGGCAGGAATGGACGACTCACGATCAAATCCTGCGGTTAATCAAAGACGATGCTATCTCTTGGGCCAGTGCAAGAGCGTCGAAGCTTCAGTCTCTCCTTAGGGGCCTCTCGTGAAGGCTTCCTCTTCCTTTTCTTCCTCTTTCTTCTGTCCCTTCCCGGTTTTCTTGGGTGCGGTCTTCGCACCTTGTAATCTCCTCCTTGTACTTAGAACTTTTTCTCATCTTCTAATTTAATCACGGCGGCTGCCGTTTTAAAAAAAAAGACATATGGGTGCTGCTATTTGTAGCTCGGTTTTGTACAATCAATTATATGATTGCTTGACTTTCATCAGGAGCTTCCCACTCCGCTCATACAGCCAGAGAAAGTCACCTTCTATCACAGTCTTACTACTGTCCTCTGCTAGCTGTCCAAGGCTCATGATATTATTGCAGAGACTGGGGATGAAGTATACCTCTGGTAGTAGACGCTGTTCCCCGTTCTTGCACTCAAGCAACACAAAACCCTTTCCTTTAATTTGTACTGTGGATCCATCCCCAAAACGTACTTGCCCGTGCTAGCTCGTCCTCAATACTTTGTGTGAGGTAGGCTTCCTCTCGACGTTTGCCGCGACACTCAGAAGCATAGTGCCCCATTTTGTCACAATTGAAGCATTTGATATGCCTCTTGTCTCTTCCACCATTAGAGCCTTCCTGGCGTGACGTGTTTGGGTTGATGCAGCCTCCCCTGCCTCGACCATGACCGCGTCCACATCCATCCATGCTGCCAGCACCACGTCCCCTTCCGCTTGATGATGAATCGCCGCTAAAGGTCTTCTGCCGCTCCTACCACTCGGCTTGAGTGAGTAGGAGCTGGCTATTAGTTTCGCCGTGGTTGGCAGTTCAAAGCCGAGTTCTTTCTTCGTATGCCTTCAAGCGTCCAATAGCCTCTTCAAACGACATGGTTTCCATGTCTGAGTAATGTTTGATAGTCGAAAAAACTTGTCAGGCACCGTGTCGAGTATCTTCTTAACGAGCTCCAGAGTCGCGCCAAGGGCGCTGAACCTGCTCGCCATGCCGCTTAGTTTTCCCGCAAATTCATCCACGGACTCATCATCCTTCCATCGTAGAGCCTCGAACTCACTTTGGAGTGTCTGAAGCCGCGCCTTCTTCACACGATCAACACCAAGGTACCGGGTTTTCAGAGCATCCCATACCTCTTTGGCATCCTTCTTCTTGGCTACCTGCAACAGGACATCTTTTGGGATGGCTTGGAAGATGAACGCCTTTGCTGAGTTGTTCTTCTTTTCGTCTACAGCCACACCGGCCGCTGGTTCCACTGCCTCCCAGACTCCCTGCGCATCCATAATTGCCTCCATCTTGATTGCCCACATTGTGTAGTTGGAAGATGTTAGCATCAGGCAGTGAAACGACACTCCACCGCTCTCCTTTGCCGCTTGCTGGGTGGTAATGGCCATGGATTCGTACCTCAGGATTTTTGGCATGAACCAACAAGGCTTCGATACCAAGTGTAGATTCTTAAGCCCAAGGATAACACTCAAAAACTTCTCTCGGGTGTTCTCTGTAGCTCTTTCGGCAATTGGAAGATAACGCTACAAGTTCAAAGTTCTCTCTGAGATTCACTACAGGGATCTTCCTCACTGTCCTCGGCTTTTACCGTCGACACAGGTACCAAAACCGTCGACACAGAGCTTTGTCGTCGGCCAGCCGACAACACAAGTCCCACGACACAGAGTCGACGACACAACCGGCCTATGTCGACGGCTATCGTAAATCCCGACGACACAAATGGCATCCGGGGCCGCCCCGACACCCAGACTTTTGTCGTCGGCTTAGCTAAAGCTGCCGACAAAGATGGGACATCTGTGTCGTCTGCTAAACTAAAGCCGCCGACACAGATCGGTCATCTGTGTCGTCGGTATGGACTAAAGCCGCCGACACAGATCGGTCATCTGTGTCGTCGGTATGGACTAAAGCCGCCGACACAGATCGGTCATCTGTGTCGTCAGCATGGTCTAAAGCCGACGACACAGATCCCTACCGGATCCAGAGCCAGTAACAGGCCTGGGGCTATCTTGTGTCGTCGGCATGGTCTATAGCCGACGACACAGGTTGTCAAAATAAAAAAAATACTAAAAATTTAAAAAAAAATCCAATTTTAACCTGGAAAAAAACCCCATTCCCAGCAGTTTTATATCCCCAATTGCCCAGAACAATCACGACATATAATTTCACACACAAGACCACATTCGCATTCACCGATACAATTCACAATTGATCACAAACGCATATATAGCAAAATGCATCAATAATTCACAAATTCAGCTCACAAACCAAACGAGTACATCACATTCACAATCAACAAGTCTATGAACCAGCAAAATAAATAACTAAGTCTGTGAACCCGTCGGAGGATCAGCAAACACCCCGTCGACGAATTGATCTGTGGCCGATCTTGTGCCACTGGAATCACCTCCCTGCGGAGCATTCGTCGCAGGAGCAGGCGCAGCTGAGGTGGACACCTACAAGATTAGAGGAAACCACAATTTTCAAAACTTGTGTGCATTTGTGTACTTGTATGAATAGTTAGCGAAAAGTGGAACAAAATGCATTACCCCCGGCGTCAGCGTCTGCGTGAAGAACGGCGGCAGAGGTGGCATCTGCGGCTGGCCGGAGGGTCCCGCCCCCTGCAACGACTGTGGATATGATATGTTAGCATCTGAAATGTGTAAATACAATGTAGTTACGTATACAATCTTAATTACCTGTATATAGTTGATCATCCAGAGGTTCTGACTCTGGAGGGCCTCGTACCGCCTCCTATCCTCCTCTCGCTCCGCCTGCCTCTGCTGCTCATCCTCCTGCCTCCGCTGCTCGTCTGCCTGCCTCTGCTGCTGTAGCTCTGCGATCATCTTCGCCTGGGCTTCGGTTGTGCAGACGTGGAAGAGGCGGCTCATTGTCGGCGATGCCGACTTGGCCTCAGACGAGTCGGGCGCCACCACCGAGTCCATGAAGCCGAAGCTGCCGTGACTCCTCCCACCGAATGGTAGATGACCAAAGGGTCGACCGGCATGGTCAAGGGGTCACATCGACCTCGTGCTTCTCCTTCATGGCTGCCTTGTATGTGTCTGCGCAACAAATAAGATATGAAGTGGATTAGCTCGCCACGCTTGAAGTAGTCAGAGAGTAGCGAAAAGAGACAATCACTTACAATCTTCTCTGGGCAAAGGGGCATCGGTGGTTCGCGTCGTCAGTCCGACACAGGCGTGTGTGCCTCGTCCACACGGTGAACTCATCGGGCTCAAGTCCCGTGTGAAACTCCTGCAGTTCAATTTCAAATGTGAAATGAAAAACTGAATTGACAAGAATGCTAGAGTTGTACTTAGTATACTTACGATATCGCGCACGATGTGCCCCATGCCTCGTCCACCTAGGTAGGTCACACAGATCTCGGGGTTGGCTTCTCGATTCCCCCTGTTCCTCTTGGACCTCTCGATCCACTCCGGGGATGCCCACATCTTGCAGAGCTGCCTCCAGGCGTGTGGACACTTGTCCATCCAGTCCGGACGCCAAGGCTGGTACTCCTTCGCCTCGAGGTACTGCTACAAGGCAAGTGCCCTCGAGATCTTCATCCCCGTGCTCTTGTAGTGCTTCATCACCGTGTCCCGGCGGGATAACCTGATGGCGTCCCTAACAGTCTTTGCCGCCATTGTGTCGAGCACATGGCGACAAGCACCATAGTCGTCCTGGGATGCGTCAGGGCCAAGCCGATACCTCACCTGAAATGAAACAAACACGTGAAGCTATAAACACAAAAACATCAATAGAAATGACAACTTATCCAGAACTCGGCTATGCAATGATCATGACAGTGCCTCCACAGTCGTCCTCCACGAGCGAGTAGTCTCTCCACCTAGTCACGGGCGTTGAGCATCACCTCGCCCACTACTTTGGGGTAGAGCCGCTAGGATCACCCCTAGCAAGTGGCGGCTCCTGCTTACCCTTGTTGAGGCAAACCAAGCCCTGCATGAAGAATTAATAACAAGTGGTTAATAAGTTTGTGGTTAGCAATAAAAGACATCGAAAATTTGTAGCACATACCTTTGCCCGCTAGAAACAACCACCTCTATCCCTGTCAATTTGGATCTGTGGGGGCTTTGGCAATTTATTCCGCCCAAACTTTTCTTGGTCAGCCATGAGCTCGAGGCACCCCCGACTCGGTGCAGTTGACTCCGTGGATCCCACCATGTCCTCGTCCCGTCCTCATCCCCCTCCTCAAGCGCGTGGGTGGTGGTGTGGTGCTCCTCCACCTCACAGGAGTCGGTGGTGGTGTGGTGCTCCTCCACCTCCTCCTCCTCCTCGGGCGTCATCTTGGGGTGAGCCGCCTCCCTGCTTGCGCTCCTCATGCCCCCTTCCCAAGACCTTCTTCAATTTTGAAGCCAACTTCTTCAGAATCGAGCCATCTGCACAAATTAAATTAAATGACATAAAGTACATTGATATTAATTAAAACAAATAAAATATAAATGTATATAAAATTAAATGACATAAAGTACATTGATATTAATTGAAACGAGTAAAATATAAATGTATATAAAATTAAATGACATAAAGTATATAAAATTAAACCTATAAAATTAAATAGCTTAAAAATCTTCGGCTTCCTCTTCCTCTGCCTCTTCCTCTTCCTCTTCGGCTTCCTCTTCCTCTGCCTCTTCCTCTTCCTCTTCCTCTGCCCTTTCCTCCTCTTCTTCTCCTTCTACATGAGATGGGTATACTGATCCCAAAATATTATCTAGCCCATCACCAATATCGACGTCTGACTCTCTGGTAACTCTTGTTCTTGGAATACCTCCACGTCAGGGTGAGAATCGTAGTCGCCTTCCGTGAGATCGGGCAATCTACGGTGGAAAACATTTATGTACAATCCACCAACTTTTGTAATTCGGGTGGGCGTCTGGCGAGATAAAACACCACTTCGACTGTTGAGGCGAGAATGAACACGTCGGGCTTTTGATCTGACTTCTTATGATTGATCTCCACTAGTCCTAGTTTTGGAGTCGCCGCACCCACTAGTTGGATGGAACCATCTGCAACGAAAGAGCACATGAGAGATCTTTGTTGCCTTCATACGAAATTTCTACAATATCCTCGATGATCCCTAGTACTCTATGTCCGGACCACGAGTCATCGGTGACATAACTCACGACGCCATTGTTCACCGTAGTTGCATTGGGGCGGTGACTCACCGCCGGATCGAAATCGATATCCATGGCAATCATAGCATCCATGGACCTTAATTCTACTGGCTGCATCCACGTGACATTTGTCGGAGATCGTTGTGCCAAGGTGTCTTTGACCTTTGCACAAGCATTCGACATAAAATTCATTAAGGAATAAATGCCACACATTTGTAAATTAAGTGAACTTGTATAAGAGGAAGAAGGTTACGTGGTAATGAAACCAGGTTAGAAAGTTTAGACGGCCTTGTCCACGGCCTCGCCGTTTCAGATTGTCAATTTGTTCGCCAAGGTTCACGATCCTTCCCACTCTTCTTGAATAAATTGACTACAAGATTTAATATTTATTTCAGACATTTATTTCATAAGTGCGTATTTATGACTTATTTCGACATTTATTGACTTACTCGATGTACACCTTTATTTCATCCATGTTGTCGTCATGATACAATCAATCAAATCCTTTTCCGCCAAGTCCCAAGTCACGTGTGGTGCTTTTGCCGACATTGCATCCGACTTGGTCATAGAACACCTCCAAGTTGGAAGTACTTCGACATGCCTTCTTATACCTTGGTTGTGGCACATGGACCTTGTTTTTGTCGCAGTATTTGTCCGTGAAGTAGGCGATCCTGAATCACCCAAGCTTCGCACACGCCTTCGACTCGTGCTTTGTTCTTCACCTTCACTCTAAGACTTTTCATCATGCGCTCACGGCATACATCCACCTAAAGCTGCGGCCCCCAACTTTTGCTTCATATGGCGATGATGAACGATAAATGTTGCATGCAATTGAAAACCCGAGGACATAAATCTTCTCGAGCTTTGTCACAAGCACGACAATGTCCTTCTCCAATTCATCCATCCTCGATGCGGATATCTCTTTTGCGCAGAGCTCTCGATAGAAGAAGCTAAGCTCTGCCAAAGTGATCCATATATCATCATCAACATATCCACGCCACACGGTTGGAAACAGACGCTCTATGAAGACTTTGTAGTCGTGGGCATTCATCCCATTTAACTTGCATTGCTCTATACTAACGGCATGTCGAAGGTTAGCGCATAACCATCTGGGAATTTAACCTTTTCCTTAATCCAATCAAGAATCTGCTTTACATGCCCATGTGTAAGGCGTAATTTTGCCCTAGGTTTCCTCCCATTCTCATCGAGGTTCATGTCCGGCGATCACATATCGAGCGCTTGATCGAGCGTGCTTTCTTGTTATCTTTAGTCTTACGTGGATGTCGGTTTGTGTTCACGATCGACTCACACATATTTTTCTCTTGGTGCATCACGTCAATGTTGTGAGGTAGCTTCGTGTCTTTTGCATAAGGAAGGTTGTAGATCTGCACTTATGAGTCAATGGTGCTCCTCACCATAGTCTTTCACATACCCGATATCCGCTAGATCGTCATGCCACCGATGATATCCTCAGACTTGAAAGCGTTCGGTGGCCCTTCTTCACGCCTTGCCTTTGTGAAATGCCTTTTTGATTCCTAAATGGGTGCTTCGGCTCAGAAACAACGGTGACAATCGAACCAATAGGACTTACCCCATTTTTCAAAGTGAAAGCATCGATTATTCTGCAGCATATAGGGCATGACAACTTTCCATGCGTGCTCCACCGAGAACATGCCATACGTGGAAAAATCGTGTATTGACCCGCGGTATCACGCACGCATCCTAAAGTTCTTCCCTTGTAGCTATCATGTGTCAAGACTCCTTTAGTCCACAGTCGTCACCTCTTCTACGGAGGTTGCATGAATAGATCTAAGTTTTTCCGGAGACTTAGGCCCGGTATTATAACGTAAAGAAACATGTACTCTTCTTTCAAGCGAGTTGAGGCGGGTTATGCGGGATTGCGAACACCGCCAAAGACGAGTACGGTGTGCCATCATATTGAATGGCGTGAACCCGTCGGTCGAGAGGCCTATACGCACATTCCTAGGCTCCGCCACAAATTGAGGTGTTGTTGGTCAAAGTGCCTCCAAGCTTCGCATCGACGGATGAATCATTACGCCCTCCTTTCTCGCTTGCCCTCTTTGTGCCACCTCATGTGTCTCGCCGTGGCCTTGGACATGTCTGAGCACGCCGCAGACGTTCGATGATCGGAAGAAACGAAATGTTTTCCTGCCACCGTCGTCTGTCTCATTCCACGTTCTGTACATTTAACTTCCTCATACCGACTCTCATTACAATGCTTAAAGTGAGTCGGCCCGAATCGGTCTTCCAATAAAGCATGCGTAACTTTGGGCAATAGTCTATCCTCTCGCGCGGCATGCCTAACACGCGAAGAAGCTTCTTCGACTCGTAAAGATTCGAGTCATCTTGTGTCCACTCGGAAGGAGGCTATCCAAATAGTTGCAAAGGTCGTTGAAGCAATTGGTCGACAGATTGTACTTGGTCTTCACCGCCATTAGGCGCGACAACGCCGAGAGTCACCACATCGGTATGCTCATGCAGCAAACTTGGCGTAATCAAGGAGCTTCTCGAATTGTTCGGCAAGTGGCTCGGACTCTTCCTCGGGGAGAGATCGTGGCCCGAGCCACATCATCCGTGAGCTCGTCTAATCTATCAACCGACTTCGTAGCCCTCTTTAAAATCCACGGGGCGCACACCGTGGCCGGACGCTTCCTCTCGCCATGAGCTACCCATACAAAGTAATTTGGTTTGAAGCCATGCCTACATAGGTGATGGCTAATATCCTTCTTGGTCCTCTTCTCGGTGTTCGAGCACGCAGCGTAAGGACACCACATGACCGCTGCATTAGGGTCGGGGAATCTTCGGAAAGCATCATCCACGAATGCTCTAGCCTTCTCGATCCACTCGTCCATGTGTCTCCCAGACTTCATCCAACCATCGTACATCCACTGCCGATCTTCCATCCAAAGATCGCTTACTACATAACGTCAATGCATGCATCCAAATTTCAAATTTAGACAGTTTAAGCCTTGCTAAATAGGAGGGCTTACCCACCCACTAATGTGGGCTTAAGTACGGTGGTCGTGGCACGAGGGTGCTCGGGTCAGAATTCCGGCAGCATAACCCCGTTGTTCTCCGAGTGCAACGACGGGTACGGCGTACCACTTATGTTATGCACTAGGAGAACAACAAATGTCACGACCACTGTACTCAAGCGCACATCCGTGGGCTGTCCAAAAAGTGGACAGCTCGAGAGCGCAACACTTTTCGTAATGGAACCCAACGAATCACCGTCTGAGCTCCTTACGAAAATATGCAGCGCCCCCGAACGGGTTTAACTCTGGCTCGGTTGATGTTGACACGATCATCACGTACCTACACGTGTCCTGAATGTTACACTCTCAAACAACAAGCTGTCTGTCGCTAGAATAATTCCGCAAAGTAAGCTAACATACCAGCAACTTACCGAAATTATTAGAAATTTCTAACACCTCCCCTAAAACTAGGACATCCACTCAGCAGACAAAAGACAGTATTTAATATAATAACAACCATATATAGCAACTAACGATAATCAACCACGCACAGTATTTAATATGGTTTGCTCGGCTACATTCTGCATATACATTTCATTTCATCACACCATTATACATTTCATTCGATCGGAGATTACCTTAACCGGAGATGGCGACTAGGAGGACGAGGGCGGGGCCAACGTCGTGGACGAGCTCGGGGAAAGCCGGGGCGGCGTGGTTCGGGTGTGGACGACCTCCCACGGTCGGAGGCGGAGCGTCGGCGGCGGTCCGAGCATCGTCGGTGCTGCCATAGAACACATATACCATCTTTTTAAGTTGGTAATAGCATTCTAATACCCAAATAGAACAGACTAATCCATGAATGCAAAAGGATTATTCTTTAAACAATATGCTTCCAGAGAGATCCCTCGTCTTTAGGAACGAAAAAAATGCCCAGTGGCCACAAACACACACTCCTTGCTTTGATGCTATGATATACTGGGACCTTTAGTGAACCAAAATGTATTGAAGATTAAAAAAAAGAATAATTCACATCTTGCCTGCATAGGCTAGAATTAGTCATTACACATACTAATTTGGCTAATGGGAAATATTTTATGCATAGAAATAATTAAAAATAATAGGATATATAACTTGCAGAAACTTATTTAAAAATAAAGGCATAATCCCTTCAGCACTTAGTTTACCTTACAAGATTAGTTCTAACAGCACTTTAGTATAATGTCACCGCTACTTCTTCATACATGACATGGCTTACACAGTTACACCAGAAATTGCAACTTTGGAAGTTCGTAGCTCAAGCAAGCATGCAGTGAAACAATTTACACGATACCAAAATATAGGGATATTGCTTCTACAAACATACAGCGTCAACAAAACAAGAACTTGAATTCCAACAGTTCCTACACAAACATTCCCTTAGCAATTGGCATTCATAATCAAATGATAACATGGTTATGAGCTCTTATCACATACTTAGCAATTGGCATTCAAAACAAACAAATCACAGGAGCGGAGGAGGCAGGCCATGGGAGGAGGAGGCAGGGGGCGGCGCTGGGAGGGGGCGGCCGGCCAGGAGGTGGCAGGCCGGGCGGCTGGCGGCGCAGAGGAGGGGGCGGTCGGGCGGGCGGCGCAGAGGAGGGCGGCGGGAGGCGAGGAGGAGGCCAGGGGCGGCCAGGCGAGGCGCGACGAGGTGGTAGCTGGCCGCCGGGGGGCGGCCGGGCGGCGCGGCAGAGGAGGGGCGGCCGCGCGGAGGCGGTGGCGCGGCGGCGGGGGCGCGAGGCGGCCGGTGGAGGAGGAGGCGGCGGGCGGTGGTGCGCGGGGAGGAGGCGGCCGGCGCGGAGGAGGAGCGGCAGGGCGGCAGTGTGCTAAGTCCCTCTGGGACTTAGCGCACGGGGCGGCGCTAAGTTAAATTAAGACTTGTGTCGTCGGCCTCCAAAAAACCGCCGACACTGACCCTAAACCCTAGATCCAAAATTTCGTGGCAGCAGGTGGTCCCACCTGCAGAGACACATGGCCTATATCGTCAGTCCTTAGAAAGCCGACGACACAGACGTTGTTGGTCCCATTGTCAGAGACACACGGTCTATGTCGTCGGTCCATTACAGGCCGACGACATTGAGTGGTCAGACGGCAAACTTTTCGTAGCATCGATGGTGGTCCCACAGCAGAACACGTGCTACGTGTCGCCGGCGAATATGGTGACGACATAGAGACATTTATGTCAAGCTTTATCGACGGTTTGGTGATAAGCGTCGACACTGTATACGTTTTATCATCGGTAGCAGTATTGCCGCCGACACAGAGGCTCCAACAAAATCGGCAATAGTCCTGCGCCCTTCCGCGGTATCAACTGAACCAGCCTACAGGCACCTCCACAACATGGCAAATACCATCCTAGCTCATCCATACACTTTCCCTCACTCGACTCGAAAAGGTCGACCTCCACAACTACTTCTAGGTAAAACACACGAAATTATCACCTGCAAGCAGCCGATTATTTTAATTTGTCGCCATAAACGGGCCAAATAAGACATTTGAATTCATTTTAGGGTTTTACGACATGCAGTAGGTCATTCCTCGTTTTTTGGTCGCCCAGTGGTGCATCGTCAGTACAATGTGCATTAATTGAAATTTTTGGTAGGAGAGTATTTTAATTTACTGAACACACCGCCGTCACATACCAATTAATTAAAAATAAATATACCACATTTCATACAAATGTATGTTGAGTACGTAATAACCATTCTAAATGCTATATTTCATTTTTCTAAATCTTAAAAACAACAAAAATGTTTTCTAATCCCATTTGGAATTAACAATTTCGTCGGCATATTTTTTACCGCCGACATAAGTGCTGGTGTTGTCATGTGGGACCGCTTAATTTGAAGTTCACTGCCATGTGGGACCGAACTTTTGTCGGCGGCTTAATATATGCCGCCGACACAAGTAGGGACTATGTCGTCGGCATACTTTTGGCCGCCGACATAGGTTCTTTTAGCGGGAAACAAAATTCAAAATCCTGCGCGCGCCGACTAGTCAACGTGCCAGGGAGTATGTATGTCGTCGGGGAAATATGTTGCCGCCGACACCGAGCAGATATTTGTCGTCGGTTATAAAACTGCCGACACAGATATTTTGGCCGAGACATTGATGTCGTTTCCTGTAGTGATTGCAGTTGTTTGGGGCGATTAATTTTCATTCAACTCAATTGAACTCATAAAAACTAGCATTCTTAACAGACTCGGAGTGACCACTGGCCACAAACTGACCCTGTGACCCACGATCCGAATATTTCAAAATCACAGCACGAACTAACCAACACTGCTACTTTTGTGCTATTCTTCAGATAACACAAAACGCACTCCCTACAAACTCAATGTTAAGCAACAACTTGAGCAAACACGTCAGGATTAACACAACAGGGCGAGCATGCCGCCGATAGGCGGGCAGCATGGGCGGACAGCCGGAGACCATGAGGCTAGCTAAGGCTGCCAATGGCTTGGAGGAAGTCACGTAGAAGCCGGCGAAGTGGCGGGGCGACCGGCGGCTTGTGTGGGTGAGGGCGAACCGGCAGGAGGCTAGCTCGGGCCGGAGGCCAAGCAGATGAGCGCCAGAGGGCGCGCTGTGAGGCGAAGGATGCAGAGCCAAAGGTGGTCGACGGGCCGACAGCTGAGGGTGGATGAGCGGAGGGGCACGAAGGCGTGGTTGGCGGCTCCGGTCCGGTGCGGCGGTGGCACCGGAGGATGGCTGACCGGATGGTGGCCCGGCCGGGTGCGAAGGGTCGAGCAGCATCGGAGGGCATAGCGCACGGAGGGAGCTCGGGTGGCACGAAGTCCAAGCATCGTCGATGCGGCGGTGCGCCACGGATGCGGAGACCGGTGGGCAGCAAGAAGCCACAGATGGCCAACTGGGAGGAGCACGCGAAGACTGAAGCGTGCATGGAAGACCGGCATGGAAGACAGCGCATAGATGACGACGTCACGGTGTGACAGAGGCCGGCGTGACAGTAGATCGAAAATCCCACCATGCTATGTGCTGCGCGAGTGCCGCCCCGGCAGTCACCTCCTCTTGGCGTAGCGGCTTGATCAAAACCTAATGCTCTGATACCACTTGTTAGGGTTAGCAGTACGATAAAATAACTGGAGACAAGATTTAATGTAAGAAAACACTTACGAAAAAAACACAGGAAACAATCCACTATAATGTTCTAAGAATTATAATTACAGAGGTTGGTTTATATAACTAAAAAAGTTTTAGTTGTTGAAGGCTTGAACTAACAATCTATTTAGATAAAATCAAAAGATATGATAAATTGAGAAATTGAGCTTTATCCGACATCTTATATTCTTATTTCAGGAGACTCGAGGAATTAATATTTAGCTAGGGAGGAGAGGAATGCCTTCATGAGCGAGCAAGCCTGACGAGCATGGAATCTTTGAGCCCACCAATATATAACTACATTCTACAGTACGGTTGCATACTTTCGTCACCTCGTCGACATTGACAATCATAACTGTGCCGTGCATTGAGAATCAATAAAGTGACACAGCGTTGCTGCCTTGACGACTGGACGCTAGAGAAGGCAATGAAGGCCCTCTTTTCTCAATTGCTTGCTGGTGTTTAGGGGTGAAAACGAGTCGGATACGGTCGGATAGTAGGTTATCATGTATCCTACTCTAATTATTTTTTTCGGATACGGGTACGGGTACGGGTAGTGAAAAATCGGGTTGGATGTGGATACGGATACCGGGTATTTACGAACAGATAGAAAACAGATACCGGATATTATACGGACGGGTATAATACGGATAACGGGTTCTTAGTCGAATAATACGCAAACTACCTAGAATCAAAATTTGTGATAAAAATAATTTAACTAACTAACACATATGATCAAACTATGTGATAAAAATATATTAAAAAGAAATTGTAATCATGAGATAAGATATAAATCTTGATCTTGTCAGATTTGTGTAGAAATATATATGTCTTTTCTGAAGCCAAGATTCTTACTATACTAACATCAACTTCATATCCACCTCTGGTAAAAATATTAAAAATTAAAACTTATATTTGAAGCTTTTACAAATTCAAAAACTAAAAGTAAATAAATCTGAAAATAGCAATGTCAGAATTTTTATAAATAAAATGTAAAATATAAAAATCTCAAAATTTTATAGAATACAAATATTTTAATTATAAACCTTAATAAAAATATAAATAAAATATTAACCATATTTTGGTCATAAATTAAATCATACTCGAGAAAATGAAAAATCTGATAGGGCACATTGTCAGAATTACTGTAATTTTTATACAAAAGATTTTACCATGAAATTTTTACTGGATATCAAACCTCATCTTTCCGACATGTATAAAAATTTTCATAAAACATTGATTTGATTTGATAGCTTTAATAAGTACTAGAATGCTATTTGTCCAGAGAAATCAGCAGAGCTGCTCTTTTCTCTCCCTTGCGTGTGGACCTCCCAGGTACCCGAACCCCGGGTACCCATATCTGACCCGAGATCATCGGGTATTTGCCGGGTAGTGCTCACTCCGAATCCGACCCGAATCTGACGCTCAGCTATCCGGGTAGTATCCGTATCCGACCCGAGAAAAAAATACCTGAATTCGTATCCAAAAAATAGGTAAAAACACTACCGTATCCGATACCTGACGGGCAATACCCGACCCATTTTCACCCCTACTGGTGTTAACAGGGGTGGAGGGAAGGGGGGTAGGCAGGGGCCTGGCCCCCTGTGGGATATATGTGCCCAGGTGTCTGCATAACAGGCTAATGAGGCCCAATCGGATGTGGATGGGTCGGGCCGACTGCAAGAAGATGGAGGCTATCCAGGGAACACCAAGACGTGCCCGATAAGAAAGTTCCAAAGAAAACAACCGAGCCAGATTAGGTAGGATACGATTGTAATCTGATACCGTTGCCAAAACGGATAGGTCCAAGAGACGTGATCCCTACCTTGTATCCGATTCGAACTCTCTTCCCTGTAACCGCCCTCCTCTGCTATATAAAGGGAGAGGGCGGGGGAACATAAAGACAATCTCATTAGCAATAGCTAGCCACATATAATTCCAGAGCACAGGACTACGGTGTTATCTCCTCCGCGAGAGCCTGAACCTGTATACATCCAGTGTCTTGTGCTACCATCGAGTTTGGATCCAGTGCCTAGCCTCCTTTTTAATTATTGCCGACAACAAACGTCAACAGTTGGCGCGCCAGGTAGGGCTGCGCTAAGATCAATCTCAGCAGACTCGATGGCGATCTTCAACGGAGACATGGTCACCTTCGCTCCGGCCCAGGCGTTTCGCTTCGGAAGTCTAGATTTCATCGCCGATGATTTTGGCCAACTCACCCTTTCGGATTCGGATCAGATCCAGTCTAGAGGTGATTCTACTGCTCTCCTGGCCAGGCGATCATTTGGATCGGGACTAAGCGTGGCCATCTGTCCCCGGACGGTAAGCCAAGAGTTTGGCTCCTGGTTTGAGCAAGAGTCGGCCAGGGATGAGTCCCGAGTGATGGAGAGCGCCAGAAAACCACTCGGATCTAAAGGTCAGCTCTGTTTCTCCTTTGGTTCTTCGGATTCAGAGATCAGGGCAAGCGGATTTCAGGGCTTTCACGGCGTCTTCGTGATCGAAGATCTGCGGACAGAGTCCCAGTTGTAGAAGGATGCAGCAGAAGCTGCGAAGACAGAGCGCCTTCGTCAAGAAGCTCTCGCGAAGTCTCTCCAGGCTAGAGGCCGCAACGTTAATGAAAACATCTTACAAGCGAAGATGGGGAATCAATCGGTTTTTCATACTCCTCAACAGAACATTGTCGCATCAAAGATGCTCCTCAACACATTGGGACCAATGATTGGTCCCGACAGCCCAGCTGCGCTGATCGTGGCCCATGTTCAGGCCATGGTGACGGCTGCAGCAATCCAACAACATCGGGAGGAGCTGACGGATAAAGAGTATTCTCGTACCCGCGCAATAAATGCGCAGGCTGCCAGCAGTACAACAGCTCGCAGTCGGGTCAGGCGTGAGTTTCGACTAGGAGAAGACGCTCGGCAGAGCATCAACCATGATCTCCGTACAGATCTGAACGCTAGACGAAGGGATCGGGAGGATGAAGAACGTCGCAGGCGCAAAGATGATTACGAACGTTTTGGCATCCGCCACGAAGGCCAAGACGACCACAGAGGCCATCACCTCCACGCCAAGGGCGACAGTGAAGACCGCCGATTAAGATCTCCTTCTCGACGTCACAATGATGGGCCTATTGAGAGTATTCGAGCCTTTGCTCCCCGGCTTCGCCAAGTGGTTTGGCCTGAGGGCTTCAATCCCAAAGGCATTACCAAGTTTGATGGAGAGAGAGATCCGGAAGCTTGGCTACAGGTTATTTATTCCCTCACAATTATGGCAGCTAGGGGAGATCACAACGTAATGGCCAACTATCTGCCGGTCATGCTTACTCCTTCAGCTCAAGCCTGGCTCACTGGACTTCCAGCGGATTCTATAGATTCCTGGAGAGATCTTTGTGACCAATTCATCACTAACTTTCAGGGCACATATGAGCGACCTGGGACCCAGTGGGATCTATACCAACTTCACCAGAAGAAAAGTGAAACGCTTCAGGAGTTCATCAAGCGCTTCATGCAGAAGAAGAACACGATCAGAGATATTTCAGAGGCTGCAGTCATCGCAGCATTCCAGAAGGGCGTCAACGACCCCGACTTGATCAAGAAGTAGGGATGGCAATCGGGTCGGGTAGCTCCGGGTCCTTCTCTTGTGGACCTGCACTTGACCAATTCTATACCCGACCGGACCGAATAAACAAATGGGTCCAAATCGACCTGCACCGGCACCGACGGTACCAGACCCGATGGGTACCAGACCCGATGGGTACCGGACCAAACAGAGAGGCAATCAGCAAAGAAAGCAAGGCCGGCGGCTAGCTAGTAACAGACCAAATCGATTAACGAGAGATAAATCGAGCGGCATGCATGATTATCCTAACGATTAGCGTATAAACGAGAAAGAGAGAGAAATCTCCTTAATCATGTACAGACCTCATAATTCATAAGTCATAACCATGTACAGACCTCATAATTCATTAGTCTTAAAACATAGAAGAGAATGTCAAGGAACTAGATTGTTGAAATGTATAAAGATTGGGTCCAAGATTGACCATCGAGAATTCAAAGATTGCTTCACACTACTACATAAAACTTTGAAGCAATTCAAGATTGCTTCACACTTCAAAGATCGACCAAGGACCATCAAGATTCAAAGAATTCGCTAGCTAGTAACCCGGAAGAACGAAAATGAAAACAATTTTAGGCTAACGATGCATTTGGCGTTACACCATGGGCTTAGCATCCATTCTTCTCGGGACTTGACAAAACTTTGGATTCGATCTCTCCTCACCAAAGATATTGAGTTATTTGCAAAGACAAAAAGAAGAATATAAACACAGCCCATTGGTAGTTAACTACAAAGATTTGCATAAGGTGATCGCACCATGCCGATTCTATATAAGAACACAATTCATCCGTTGAATACAACCTTTCAAAGGTTAACCAAATACAATAATCTTAGAATTAACGAAATCATCCAACACCATTGAAGTCTGATTACCCAAATTATAAAAAATATCCCTTTTCAATGAATTATCCAATTGAGATCTGGCTATCAATTGCAAATGAAGGGAAAAAAAGGGTTTCTTGCATTCAGAATGTAAGAGAAAGTAGACGAAAAATGCTAGGTGGTTGGAGGTAAAGACGAACCTGATGTACCACTGCTGTGCTAAACCCCAAATCGTAAAGTACAATAGACATCATCTCCTTTATTTCTGACATGGATGAGATAAATTAACATTTTTCAGCAGAAAAAAATAAATTACATCAGATTTATCTTACATCATCTGTTCTTCATAAATTGGTGACAGCAGATTCATCTTCTATCATCTCTTCTTCATCCTCGAGAACAGTTCCGATTGCAAAGAATTTAGCAGAAGTATCTCCTAAGAGAAAAATTAGCAATAGTTAGAAGATGAAATAAAACAAATGAAATGGAATGCAAAAATTTAATGTTACCTAGCATATCCGCAGATGACCATGCTTGCATGCACATAAGTGCTTCAACCATATTAGGGGCAAGGCGACTTCGGTGTGGACTAAGCACTCTGCCACTTGTACTAAATGCAGACTCAGATGCCACAGTTATTCTGAGGATTGGCAATATATCATGAGCTATCCTTTGCAAGGTTGGGTACTTAATACCTCCAAACTTCCACCAAGTGATGATATCTAACTCTTGTGTTCTAGGCAAAAGGGGTTCTTCCAAGTATAAATCTAACTCGAATCTAACATGAGAAGCACAACTTGTAGGTCGAGAAGACATATAAGTATCAAAGATATGAAATACTTCATCTACTCCAACTTGGTCGGCTATGCTAGTGGCATCAGATGTACCCACAATTTCAGAAGTCTCTTGATACTCTAACAACAATTGCAACATAATCTTCTTTATGTCATCAACCTTTGCGGTTGCGTGTTCGTGTCCATATATAGACCCATACAAAGCATGCAACATATGAGTCTTAAATCTTGGATCAAGGACCGTTGCAATTGACATAAGACCATGAACATCTATCCAATACTTATCAAATTTTCTCTTCATCTCCTCGGACATCTTTTGCAAAAGTTCATTATCACTCAATCTCCATTTCCTTATTGCTAAATTAATGCCACAAATTTTGGGAAAGAAAAGATTGGCTGTAACATACTTAGTGCCTGATAACAACTCAGTGATGTCAAAAAATATCTTTAGCCTATCACATACCTCCTTTGCAAAATGCCAATCCTCTAAAGTAGGACAACAAGTAAACAATTTAACTTGTAGCTTCGCGATTAAAACTTCTTGATCTTGCAAGGCAATTTGTAACATCAAAAAGTTGAGTTCCATCTTGTTTTACAATCAAGAGACAATTTTTGTCAGTATGTTATGCTCATAGTCGGGCCATCTTTTCAAACCTTTCATGTCTTTTAGGTGTTGCCGACCAAAATGCAATGTAATCACGCACTCTTTCGATGCCCTTTTCCATGACACTCATTCCGTCTTGCACAATCAAGTTCAAAATATGGGCACAACACCGCATATGAACTAATCTACCATGCAACATGAGTGAGTTAGAATCCAACTTATCATCAATTCCCCAATAGCTTTGTCATTCGATGAACAATTGTCCAAAGTAATCAGAGATATCACTACTACAAATGAGGCTTATATCGACGATGATCACGAGCGGTTTTGAAAAACCGTCGTAATATGGAACATCACAGACGGTTATGTACTCAAACCGTCGTGCTAATATCCTGACGGTTTTATATTACAGCCATCCGTGATGTAATAACTATCACGACGGTTTCAAAATATAACCGCTCGTGATGGCTACAAGATACTCATTACGAGCGGTTTGAAAGTAAAACCGTGCAGGATTTCACTGACGGTTATATAACACAACCGTCTGTAATATCTACATAGTCATTACGAGCGGTTATATTTAGAAACCGCTCAGTGATAGTTATTATATCACGCACGGCGTAATATAAAACCGCTCGTGATAAAACCGTCCGAGGTCAGAAAAAGCGAGCCTCGTTCCATCCACTTTGTTTGTAGGGTTCGGTTTCTATCCTAAGTGGCGGCCGCGAAGTGAGGCGATTTTTAAAAGAAAGCCATTGATTTCGAAGGGTGATATTAGATTCATTTGATTTTGGTGATCTAAGGTTAGTAATGAGTTCTCTAATTGCATGCATCCAATTCAATATATATGTAGGTTGGTTATGAGAGAATTAATTTAAAGATTGTTTGGTTAGATCTAGCTTAATTGTAGCTGGATCCATATGTTGTTTGTGATATTTGGTTAGTAATGTGTTTTAATTGCATTATATTCAACATCTAGCTTGATAAGGAAGGAATTTGAAAGATTTTTTTAGATCTCGCTTGTAGAACCATGTGTTGGTTTTTTGATGAATAAGGTTAGCTAGTAATGGTTCTATTTGCATAATATAATATTCGATCATGATGTAGCTAGCTAGCTTGTTAAGGATAGAATTTAAAGATTGTTTAGATCTAGCTTATAGATCAATTCAAGTCTTTTGGTGATCTAAGATTAGTAATGGGTTCTAATTTCATTATTATATTGAAGATTAATTTGAATTTTGTTAATTATTTCTTTGTGATGTAATTAAGGTATGTAATTGCATAATTAGTTTAAGAATGTGTGCATACGCACTACACAGTGCACTTAATATTTAACACTAAGTGTTACATGTGTAGCGTAGATGGATCGAAGTCGGATGTACTGTTGAGAACCGTCTGAGTCTTGAGTACCTTAATGGCGTCTCCACTTTCAAAAGAGCCGCAGAGGAGGATATGTTTAATAAGGGGTACAATTCATGTCATGTCCGGTGCATTGATTAAGTAAAATCAAGATGTTTCAAAACTCAACATGATCGAAGCACACTTGATTCAAGGGGTTTCAAAAGGGCTATACATATTGGACCACCATGGCGAAGAGCATAATATACAGGAAGCAACAAGTAGTGTTAATATCGTCGATTTATGTCAATGATATGTCGGATGATCATATCGATTGTGCTTAGATGAGGACAAAGTTGCACGATGACAATTTGGATCGGATGCTACGCGATGCGAATGAAACCTTGATGACAGGAATATGGACAGTTCGTGGCTTAATGGAGGACTCGGAGAAACCTTTGTTCGCAGGGTGCAAGTTGAAATACACAAGGTTATCATCCGTGCTTCAACTACTCAAATTGAAGGCAAGCAACGGTTGGTCCGACAAGAGTTTCACAATAATATTCGTCTATTGGCGGACATGCTTCCAGAGGGAAGCGAGTTGCCGACAAGCACCTACAAAGCCAAGGTGTTCTTTGTCCCTTGGGAATGGAAGTAGAAAGAATACATGCATGTCCAAACGATCAGATCCTGTCTGCAAAGAGTACACAAACTTGCATATATGTCCGGTGTGCAACGCATCCCGGTACAAGCGTAAGAGTTATTCAGATGATGATGGCGAGAGCATTGAGGTGAAAAAAGGTCCTCCTGCTAAGGTGGCATGGTATCTGCCTGTAATTCCCCGTTTGAAGCGTTTGTTTGCGAACCCAAAGGAGGCAAAACTGTTGCGTTGGCACTTTGAGGAGCGTAAGAATGATGGAATGCTAAGGCACCCTGCTGATTCCATCCAGTGGAGAAACATCGACAGGAGCTTTCAAGAATTCGGTGCGGATCCGAGAAATATAAGGTTTGGATTGAGTACAGATGGAATGAATCCTTTCGGTAACATGAGCAAATAAGCATAGCACTTGGCAGTAAATCTCAGATCTACAACCTTCCTCCTTGGTTGTGTATGAAGCGGAAGTACATTATGTTGTCTGCTTATCCAAGGACCGAAACAACACAGGAACGATATTGATGTGTACCTAGCTCCATTGGTGGAAGATCTAAAACACTTGTGGTTACTGGGGGTACACGATGGGATGCGCATAAACGAGAGAACTTTACTTTGCAATCGCTTGTTGTTCGCACCATAAATGATTACCCCGCCCTTGCTAACTTTGCTGTGCCGAGTACAAAAGGAACCAAAGCTCGCACTCACCGCTTAGATGATACTGAGAGTTTATGGTGAATCACTCCCGCAAAACCTTGGTTATAGATAAGGCTGTCTTCTTCGGCGAACCACTGTCCATAGGCTTACTCCCGCTCCTCTTCTCCATTCAAGTCGATCGGGTGTTCCAAAATCCTTCCGGGCAAGGAAGACCCGACTTGCAATCACATTTGTTCAATCTTTAATTACCCTACCTAAAGTAATCTATCAAGTATATTTACAATTTTTACCAAAGTACCATGTTCGATCTCCCACCGTAGCACGACGGTGATCCTGCGCAAGAGCATGCCGTCCGGCTACTCTGCACCGTGGCACTACGGTGACCCTGCGCAAAGCCACTTCAGTATGGCATGAAGCAAATCACACACTCTAGTGTGTCCGGTTCGATGGAGAAGACCGTGGTTGCCGTCGCCTCTCCATGCTGCCTGCGGGTCTTGGTTGATTTATTAGTCGAGTTCCATCAACATTATCATAACAAGGGAGAAAAAGCGCTACAAATGTTTATATTTTAAGTCTATCCTGATCGGACAAACTGTTGCCTCAATGCATATAGGAAGTGCAGATATTCAATTACAACATCTATAACTGGTTGTGTCTTATAAATATCGTTGTAGAAATATTGATGGAAATTTCGAACAACACCATAACTAATGGAAGTTCTGCTGGGGGTGAGGGAAAAAAAGGTCATCACAGACGGTTCTTATTTGAAACCGTCTGTGATGAATTAATATCCCAGACGGTTGTGATTTGCAACCGTCTGTGATATTTAGTTATCACAGACGGTTTCAAATCATAACCGTCTGTGATAGTTTAATTTCACAGACGGTTGTATTAATAAACCGTCTGTGATATATATTTTCTCAGACGGGTAGAGAACCGTCTCTGATGAGCTCCTTCATCACAGACTTATTGTTACTGACGGTTCACAAAACCGTCTCTGATAACGTTTGCGAACCGTCTGTGATGTTGTTTTCTGTAGTAGTGTATCTTGTTCTCAAGATGCCACTCAACAAGGCAATTATGCAAAGCTTCACATATAACCTCCGCCGTATGTGGACATGGCACATACATGAACCTAATACAACAAAATAAAGAAATTTTCAGATTTATATATAACAAAAAAATATGAAATAAGTGAAACAAACAATTTCTATTTTATCATACCTTAAAAGATAACTCTTTAGGTTCCAATCGCCATCAATATAATGTGCAGTAACTACCATATAACCTCTCTTTTGATGTCCTGCAGTCCAAAGGTCCGTAGTGATGGCAACTCTATTCTTGAAATTTGTAAAAAACTTCACCATCGAGGCCTTTTGCACTTCATACATACCTAATATATCCTTTCTAATAGTATTTCTTGAGACCATCCTAAACATTGGTTGTAATGTACAACAAAATTTTCTAAAGCCTTCATGATCAACCATACATAAAGGATATTCATGAACACATATCATCAATGCTAGCTCCTTCCTAGCAATATCTTGATCAAAAATATAGTTTTCTACATTCACTCTCCCTTCTTCTCCCTTTGTCAACCTCAGTTTTTTCTGCTTTGGACCCATTGCATTTTTTGCACCGCAATTACTCAAGTGTTTTGATAAATGTGAAGTTCCATGAGTTGTGTCTCCACTAAGTTTAGCATTACAATACCCACAAACAGCTTTCCATTTTCCATTAATCAATACATGTTCAAACTCTTCCCACACTTTAGATCTTAGTTTTCTTTTATTAGCAGTTTCAGCTGTTTTGGATTGATTGCCTTCTGATGATCTACCTTGACCCACATTGGAGCATTGCGCTGCCGCTGCACCGACAGCTGAGGTCTGATCTCCTATAGATGTGTTCTCCGGTGCTGAGTTAGGGTTACCTCTATCCGGAGACACCATTTCAGATTCACTACACAAATCAAATGCTAACTGTTACTCCTCATGTAATCTACAAAGATCTCAAAGAAGATGACAAGGTAATCTCATGTATCATGCTATTTCTTTTTCCATCACTTGTGGCCTAGAATTCTGGGAAGTTCAAAGATTATATCAACACCCTAAATCCAATGCGTGCGATTATGCAAAACTATGCTACTATGCGTAAACGTAAGTTACCTTGCTAAACCAATGACCAATGTGCATATTCAGCAAGCCTAGTTGGACATTTTTGGGCATGAACAATAATAGAGGAGATATAAGGGTCTCATAGAGTCATAGATAAGAGAGCACCTCAATCGCACTGCAAGAACCCCCAAAGCAAGAACCCCCACGGCGAGGAAAGGCAGCGCCTGGCGTGAGGCGGAGCTCTGCGCCTCTCGACGGCGTCAGGGTCCTCGGCCGTCGCCGCAGAAGCAACGGCGAGTGGTCCTCCACGACACGGCGGCCAGCGAAGCGTGTCTCGACGGCGTCGGGTGAAGGCCGATTAGCGTGGCGTGTCTCGGCAGCGTGAGGACGTGGAGGCGCGACGTGGGCGCGCGACGGTGCCGGGCAGGACGTGGAGGCGCGAGTGCGCGACGGTGCCGGGCTAGGGTTTGTGTGGAGAATGCCTGCCAGGATGGGAGTTTGTGGAGGCGCGTGTGGAGGTCTGGAGGATTGGATTGCAGCCGCCAGAGCCGTGGTCTGTTACTCTGTGGGTCTGTGGGCGTGAGATGAATTAGGTTACTTGGGAATGGCCAATGGCCGGGTTGGCTCTGGCTGAAATGAACTGAGTGTCTGAGCAGAGGTAATTTCGGGTCGGGTCTGGTATACCCACGGGTCTATATTCAGACCGGACCACCTGCACCTGCACCGGACCGATTAAAATTACCCATGGGTCCAGATTCAGACCCAGACCCGACCCAATCGGGTCGGGTACCCACGGGTACCCAAACCCATGGGTAAAATTGCCATCCCTATCAAGAAGATGTCCCGAAAACCGCCGACTATGGTAAGGGAAATGTTTGAACAAGCCGACTGCTACGCAACAGCATCGGATGCCTTGGCCGAGCGTCAAGACAATCGTCCACGGTATAAAGACAAAAAGGATCACGCCGAGTCTTCCAGACAGCGTGATAGGAAACAGAAGCCAGAGGAAATAGTGGTGGCAGCCGAGCAAGGCCGGCACCGCGCGCCACGCATAGATGACTACGATGCGGTAATGGAGGCAACTTGCCCCTTCCATCCCAAGGGAAAACATGCTGCGAAGGACTGCTTCACCTTGAGAAGGTTCGCCAAGGAGTCCAGGAAGCGGCCGGCCAGGGGTGAAGCAAAGGATGAAGAGAAGAAAAAACAAGATCCCCCTGAGAATGACGAAGGCGAGTATCAGAAGACGGAACGAGAACTCAACTACATATTTGGAGGCTCGGCTGCTTACGAGTCTAAGCGAAAGCAAAAGCTTACCACTCGGGACATCAACGCAGTCATGCCAGCAGCTCCGCAATACCTCAGATGGTCTGAGGTCCCGATTGCCTTCGATCGCTCGGATCACCCAAATCACATCCCATATCCAGGTAGATATCCTCTTGTTTTGGATCCTGTGATTCGCAGCGTCAAACTCAAGAGGGTGCTGGTGGATGGGGGGAGCGGACTCAACGTCCTCTTCTCCAAAACCTTCGACGACATGAAGATTCCTCGCTCGGAGCTAAAGCGGGGCTTATCACCGTTTCATGGGGTAATTCCAGGGACTTCCTCGGTTCCCCTTGGACAGATCACTCTGCCGGTCACGTTCGGGACCAAGGAAAACTACCGAATAGAATATCTCAACTTCGAGGTGGCCGATTTTCAGACTGCATACCATGCTATCTTGGGAAGGCCAGGCTTGGCTAGGTTCATGGCCGTGCCCCACTACACTTATCTTGTCTTGAAAATGCCAGGGCCGAAAGGCATTATCTCCGATCGCAATGACGCCAAATACTCATTCGCTTATGCGGCGAGGAAAGTCGTGAGATGGTCAAACTCAAGAGGTGGCGGTAAGACAGAGAGAAGATCCGACAGCAACAAGCATCAAAAGGATGAAGGAGAAGTGCCAGTCAAGAAACAAGCCAAGACCAGCATGAAGCCTGACGAGGGGACTAAGAAGGTAATCCTTGATCCGTCCAACTCGGCTCAAACGGCTTTGATCGGAATAGGTCTTAGTCCCAAATAGGAAGACGCGCTCGTCACCTTTCTTCGGGCAAACCGAGACATTTTCGCATGGAAACCATCTGATATGCCCGGTGTTCCTAGGGAGGTGATCGAGCATTCTCTCAATGTGGACGAGAAGGCGAAGCCCTTCAAGCAGTGGCTCCGACGGTTCGCTCAAGACCAAAGAGAAGCCATTAGGGAAGAAATCACTAAGCTTTTAGCAGCAAGCTTTACAAAAGAAGTGTATCATCCCGACTGGCTGGCGAACCCAGTTCTTGTTCGCAAAAAAAATAAAAGCTGGCGCATGTGCGTTGATTATACCGATCTTAACAAAGTATGCCCAAAAGACCCTTTCGGGCTACCACGCATTGACCAGGTTGTAGATTCAACGGCAGGCTGCGAGCTCCTTAGCTTCCTGGATGTAACACCCTGAAAATTGTAAAACTTGAAATATTATAATGTGACTTTGCATTTTGAATACTTTTGGGTCTTATTGAATTTTGTGATTTTCTGGATTTATTTCTTGGACTTTTGCATTGCAAGAATAATTAAAGAGAATGGAAGCAAATAAAAACACAAAAGAAAAGTTATGAATAATTTATTTTCTGAATTTCCCAATGTGTATAAAGGGCAAATTCAGAACTGAGAAAAATAAAGGAATGATAATTTGAATAAGAAAAATGAAACACACAAACAAATTTAATTGAAACAGCACACTGTCCGAAATTGTGAAAAATGTCCAGAGCTCATCTCCAGCTGAAAAATTTACCAAATTACCCTTGATACAGTATCTATCACTGGTAAAACTCTCAGGAGATTATCTCATGGGATAAGTCTTCAAATAATTCGAAAACAGAATTGAATAAAGACTGAAAAACGAAGTGTCAGAATTTTTATAAATTACTGGAACAAAATCTTGAGCTGAAAATTTTATACAAGAATACTGGTCACAATTACTTTATAAAAACAAAGTTTCAAAAATTGTTGAAAAGATTTGGATCATCTGCAAATTCAAATACAAAACTGGAGATTCTGGGCACAGTGTCATGTCAGAATTTTAATTAATTCTACGCGAAGCAACTTGACTTGAAAATTTTCCTGGACCATATCTGCCTCCAGGAGAGTGTGTAGAAAAAGTTGGAAAAATCTTTGACCTAGGATAGACCTCCAATTGACGCCAGTTCAGTGCAGCTGCCGGTCAAAAATGTTGAGGCGGTTCGTTCTTTTCTCACTGACGTGTGGGCCCGGTCCCACCGGTCAGCCCTTGCTTCGTCTTCACCGAGCAGAGCTCTCTCTCTCAGCTCACTCTCGAGCTCACTCTGTAGACAGTCGCCAGCTGCCGTCCTTCGCCGCTGACTGAGCAATCCCGTCGCGCCACGTTGTGAGACGGCCTCTCCCGCGCCATGTGCTCTCCCGTTCCTTCCTGAGATGAGGAGAGATCAGCTGCACCTGCACCGCCATTCTCCAGAGAAATCCCGTCCTGTTCAAACCCTGGAGACCAACCTTTTGCTCACTATAAAAGGCCGCGTAGGGTCGCAAAGAAGTGCTGCTGCCATCCTTCACATTCTCTCTGGGCCAAACCATTTCTTCTTCCCACATTTGGCCATTCTTCGTTGAAGAACAGAAAAGGGGAAAAGTGAAATTCGGGCGATTGGGTGAGCCACACATTGAATCATCTGGTCTAGAGCATCCTTATACCTCCCTGAGTTCATTGCCTTGGTTTATTTCAGACCATTCTGTGGGAAACGCCGCCGCACCCGAGTCATCTTCTCCAGTTCCAGCGACGCACGTGGACAGCCCGTTCCGGTGTGACTCCCAACCAAAGCCAAGGTGAAATGGAGTCCTCTACTACCACTGATGCTCGCCGTGTGATTCTTCCGTTGAGAGAGTTGCCAGCGGTGAATCGCCGTGATTCGCCCGTGGCTCCGCCGCCCCTCACCGGTGGCGACCGCCTTCCCGGCCACCTTTGCTAGTATTAGTGAGTCTCCTAGACGCGTCTTAGCGAGGTGGAACCAATGGTGCAGACCATTCCGCCGTTCCGGTTATGATTCGCCGGCGGCGAGGAAGAAGCCGAAGGCCCTGTTCGGTATCGCTGACGCCTGGGCCCGGTTTGTCAGTTGGGGAGGTGTTTTGAACTGAGTACTGTGCGCGCGAGTGAGAAATACGTTTTCAAAACAGCGAAAACGTATTTTCCATTTAAATCTGGAATTTCAACTCGGGTTAAATTTCCAACTGTGATAACTTTTGAAATACTGCTCTAAATTTAATGAAATAAATTTGTAAAATCATCTAAAATCTAATAGTATCAGAATATGCAAAAATATTTATGGAAGAATTACTGTGCAAATTTCTATAATAGAAATACCGAAATGAGTGTTTATGAGTTAAGAAAAAGAGTAAATTAGATTTAATCAAAATAAATGAAAATAAATATTTTTGGAATCTTTGATCTGAAATGAGTCTGAATATATAAAAATATTTATATTTTGAGTTAATTTGCTTTGTCAAATAAATCTATGTTTTAATTCGCTAAAAAGAAAATAAGAATTTGTAAATTTAAATGCTTAAAGAATATTATTGATTTTAATGAATGCTAAGAATATAATTTTCTGATTTTTGATATGTGCTGAAAATGAATAATTGAACACAACTTTTAGGACTTCTAAATAATTAAACACATGTCTAATCTTAATATTTCACACTAGTCTTTATGTATGTGTATAAACACACACACATATATATATATATATATGTATATATATATATATATATATATTCACATACATATAAGCAAATTTATAAATAAGAAATGTTCATGAATAATAGGGACTATAAAAATGGTATTAAGAAAGATAAGGTTAATCTTAGTTAAGTATAAATACTTGTGAGCATGCATAAATTAAAATATGTTATTGTATATTGCATATATACATATATGATATATGCAAGATATAATAAGGTGTAAGTTGGCTATTAGTGACTAAAAGTTTAAATAAATATGTTGCTTCGAATCTGAATCTTAAGAAAAAGGATGAAAAATGTTATGCAGGCAAACAATGAATTCCTCTTTATAAACTTAATCTATTTTTGCGTCTTGAATTCGAAAATAGAAATAAAAGAATACATAAATTGGCATCTTGAATTCAAAAAGTATGATTTAATAATACACAGAAATACTTTTTGATTTTGTGTGGAGTTTTTATTCTCTTTTCTACCTACTTTCTTTTTGCTTTTTTTGCAAGTTTTAATTGCTATTATTTCCCTCGATGCGACGTGTAGACGGTGATACCTTCGAGGAGGAAGAAGCAGTTGCTGATCCAGAGTTGGACATAGCCGAGGAAGAGCAAGGCAAGCACCCCCTTGACCATGATGAACCTGATAATTTACCTACAATATGTTGCTTTTGTTTCAAATGGGTGCATGAGCATAATTCCCCATAAAACTTGCTAATTTGGGGTAGAATTAGAATTATACCTGTAAATTATGGTTTGCCTCAATCTCTGGACAAGTGAACTTTGTAAACCTTAGTATGCTTAGACATACTTAATGTCATTTTGGGTATAATCGACTGTCGTGCCCCGAATTTGCAATTCTGGACACTCTGTGTATCCTGCACTAGACCAGGATCGCGCTAGTGCACACAGGCTTAACAGGGTATAATATCACATCATACACAGCGGAATATTAAATAAAGTACTTCAAGAATTTATATAAATGAGTGTGCGACCTTATGGTCATCCTTACAATAGTTATGCCACGCAGGGCTTACAATAATCAAATAACAAAAGTTCAGCAGCGGAATATAAAAATCTTGGTGTTCCATCTTTTCCACAGTCGCTCCGACGAAGGCTTGCCCTTAGTTTCCTGGCTCCTCGACATACTCTTCCTCGTAGGCTGGTGTAGTTTCTTCCTCTGGTAGGTTTGTCCGCAAGGGTGAGTACACACCGTACTCAACAAGTTATGCACAATGCAGATCTATTTACTACATGCAAGGCTTATTACAAAGGAATGGCTTTACTGGTTATTTTGCTTTGCATCAATATTTTTAAGTAATATCTAATTAGATTGAAAGCATCAAACCATATAACCATTATATATAACTCAAGTTGTTTATTTTCACAATATTTTGGACACACAGTCCCTAATCACATTTCTTTGGCACACAGCCTCCATCCCATTTTATTTTTCAAACACTACCCCTTGACTGTAATTCCTGAGCATTGTCCAAGATCTGTGGACTCATACTGTTCAACAGCTTTTAACACTCTGCAGAGGTTGTACACTTTTCCCACAAGATACAGTTGCACACCACAAAGGCGATTAACCGTAACAAAGCTTTTCAGAGACTTCTATCTTAGCCTAAGAACCTCTCCGTGTTGCCTTCGCTACCCCTTCCCTCACACAGAGCAAAGTGTAGGACCGACGAACACCGCTGGATAGGGTACCAAGCCAAGCACGTGCACGCTCCCCATCTGATTACCCCGTGTAACTGCCACCCCGAGGTATCAAAGGTAAGACATCAGAATCTTACTAAACTAGGTCTTCCCATTCAGACATGTGGTTGTACGAAAGACTCAGGTCAAAGGCTTGCAAGGTAAGGTCCTTAACTGACCAAGGCAAGACATCCTTCTCTCAATTTGGCACACAGCCCTCACAACACTCAACCCACCCCCATTTGCCACACAGGCCCACCTGGCGCGAAGCCTCGGTCCACTTGCCCCAGTCTAAATCAATTCCACCCCAGGTTATTCAACGGTGCAACACATGCCCGTAATCGTCTTTTATGTAGAACCACACAGGTCTCTACAGTCCAACACCATTACCAACAGCATTCCACTTTATTCAAAAATCATTCCATAATATTTAGTCAAGGTTACATTTGTATTCAAGAATATCATTCACGTAGTAAGCATAACTAAGCAACTATTCACGGTCTAGCCTCCCGTGTTGGCACAATATATATCATCAACCAACTAGATTTACCCAACTTAGGTTATCAAGGAATCATGGCATGCAAATGATATCAAGGTGGCATAAGCAAATTGGTTGGATAGCTAATTCACCCAAAATAATTAAAGTCATTTTTAGTTGAATTAGCATGCATAGTTTAAAACAAAATATATTTCAAAAAATTAGGAACAACATGGTCAAATCATAACTTGCCTTCTAAAAGTTGCTGGTCTTGCTCAGAAGTCGAATCTTGCACTGGAAATTCCCCCTCGCAACCTCCCGACAAATCAACGTCTAATTAAAATCAACATGCACACAATAAATATATTTTCCAGAGAGCTAGATCAACTCTAAAAATTCGACAAAATTCACCAATAAATAGATCTTAATTTTACAAATTTTTAGAAATTGGAATCACTCAAATCGGAGTTAAAACGTGAAAGTTATAAGCGTTTGAAGTTTTTTTAAAATAAATAAAAAGGGATAAACCGAATTGATTTATTTATTTTTATACTGAAAATCCCGAAAATTATGTTGTCAGCACAGTTGTTTATAACGTCATCATCGTCCGAAAAGTTAAATTATTCTCAATCGTCGGACTAAAAATAATCGGCGAAATCTAAACAACCGTTCAATTCATATTAGTATGGAGTCGACTCGTGGCGCATTCTCATCCCTCGGACCAAAATCCAACGGCGATAATTAAGCCGAATAACCACTCAACTATTTCGGTCATGCGCCGAGATTTGTACTATGCGATTATCGGCCAAGATTGCGTCGACTCTTTTGATCGCTACCGTGGTGCCGACAAGTGACTCAATCATGACCGACAAATTTAAATTTAACAACGGCAATTACTCGGTGGCAACGACCATAGCGACGGCTGCGTCGCCTCGATTTCCATGTACACGCGCCGACACAAGACTGGTTCGACGCGCGGCGAAAACAGTTTCATTCAATTTGAAACCTACGGCTCAGATTAATTTGAAACAAACGTTTATTATTACCGATCTAATGTCTACAATAAAATGGGCGACGTGGCTAGTTAACAACCATTTGATCAAAATTAAACAGCCAGTATTTATAATTCGGTTTACTGTTGCGGTAATATGCGGCTAATTCTAGATCGTCCAATACAAATCCTACTACCATTAGCTACACAACTTTTAAACACACGCGGGCAATCCCTTCTCGGCAGGTGGTGCTAAACCTGATCTTACCTCCCAAATTCCTACGGTTAATACTAACAGCACAGGGTTCTGATCTCTAATCCCTACGGCTAAAAAAAAATATATATACACACCGCTCCGGTCTCTGGTCTCTAATGCAAATGAAGACGCGTGGACCAACCTCGATCGCGCGATGTAAATCCGACGGGCGGCGTTGATCGAAGCTTCGGCGAGACTCAGCGAGAACACAGCGAACAGAGCCGAGGAAGACGGCGACTCCGACGGCACTCCGGTGCGATTCCAGCGAGAAGAAGTAACTCTTCGGGTGCGGCGCGACGCGAGCTTCACTCCGGTTGTCACCACAGCGACGGAGGATCACCAGCGAAGGCGCAAACGGCGGCGAAAGGCACTGGACTTCGGCGAGACCGTACGTACTCTGTGGTGATTCTCGGAATGCGTGAAAAGGCTCTGCGGGTGCGGAACGAAGGGCTTTATCCCGTGAACCGGCTAGTGAAGTGGCAGAGGTAGCGCACCGATCGTTAATGGCGACGGTTTTTCCTTCGGTAATGGAGCTCGACGGCGGCGTTACTGGGACGAAGACGACGCTTCGAAGCTTCATCCAGAGCATACACGTGGCGATCCAACGGCTCAGCGACAAACCGACACGGCTGAGTTTCGACCGTGTGATGCAAATCAAACGGTGAGTGTTTGGCGCCGATTAGGGTTCATGCCAAGACAAGAATGGCCGAGCCCACCACTGTTCACGTGGGTTTTAAATGTTTTATGAATAAAAATAATTCTGGATATTGATTTAATTTATTTAAGGCACTTAAAATATCAGAAAAATTCTAGAAAAATTCTGAAAAATATTTTAGGACATTTTGAACTCAGATAAAATATTTCCATTTAAATTTTCAAAAACTTGATCATTATTTAATTAATTTTCAGATAATAGTTAAATTCCAAAAATTCAAATAATTACAAATAAATTCCATAAAATCTCAAAAATTCAAAATAAATTGTAAAATTCAAAAATAGCTAAATTTTGAGGATGTTACATCGACGAAGTAATATAACTGCTTAGTTTCGCTGTAGCACGTCATGCTGTTTCTAAAACGATTTCTTTTGTAAATGGCAATTTCCCTGAAAAAGGTTGTTAATATTTGATTAAAAACCTAAAAACCAAAATTATGGTTTCGATGCGGGCGATTATTGGCAATAGCCAGTTGTGCAACAGGAATTGCACGTAGTGTAGGGTGAAGTGTCGCCTGTGTCAATTTAAGGACCGAGCTATGGGACGCTATTGATCCAAGATTTTCGTACAACCACAAGGGTGAGGATGGGGTAGCCATAGCTTGTTATATTAATTATACATGGCTTTGTTCGTTGGTAGGCGGGAGCTTGCACAAGTATTCCGGTTTGGTCTGCTTGGAAGGGTTTCCACCCATACAACGGTGTACGCCCTGCCATGTTTAGAAACGTTGTGTTTGGTGTGTGAAAGTGGATCCACGACTCGCGTGTGTGTTTCTAGTTCTATGGCGGGGGTTAACGTCCCGGGCTGGTCAAAGCCATGTCTAGGTAATGTAACGACTATGTATGGTCGAAAGACCATGACTTGTGGGTAAAGTTGTACACCTCTGCAAAGTTTAAATCTAATCGATTAGCCGCGCCCGCGGTCATGGGCACTTGGTGAAGTCATTCCGAAGCTAGATATTTGTATTTTTAAAAAGTGATTTAAGATGGTTTTGTTTTAACAACCACCTGTTTTGGTCAAAGGATCGACACACATGCGGGTTTGTGCCATTTGATATGCTAAGACAGGGAACATGGATATTTCCTAGTAAATTATAAAAATAATATGCTGTCTCAAGGAAATGGGAATTTCAAACTATTATGATCATACATTTAATTTTTTTTCCGCGAAATGCAAAATAACTTAGAACCTGTTCCTTTGAGATGGCCACCATGTATACTTAATTGCATTTGTGATACACTATAAGTCTTGTTGAGTACAAATGTACTCAATCTTGCTATCAACATTGTTCAGAAGAATATCCCTGCGAGATGCCAGAAGACGCGTACTTTCAAGCAGGTCACGGGGATTATGACGGTGTTTCTCCTTAGGGATCTTGCCTAGTCATATGCCTGAGGGTTAAAATGGGCATACTGCGTGGCTTTTGGACTTAAGCTTCATACTATGTTCCGCTGTTTTTAACTAGTTGTAATAATACTCTGTATAATTAACACTGTGACAAGTTATGTAACTAAAGCTTGGCTTTTGGTTGTGGTATGAATGTTGTAAACATGTGAGTACTAGCTACTGATCCAGGGACTGGTACGAAAATTCACATGGAGGTTCCTGTTCCTCGGAATGGGGTCCCACAGCATTGGTATCAGAGCCATAATGACTGTAGGAAACCCTGGGAGTTAAAAATTTTAAGATATCAAATAAATAATTTGAACACATATGAAGTATTGACTTAAAAGTTATCCCCTACTAATAATGAAATTTAGCATAATTGCTAATTTTCTTATTTGTAGCCTCTCAACTATCTGTTATTATTATTATTATTGTTATTATTATTAATTAAACTTATAATTTCTTGTTTTTGTAGATGACTCGATATGTCCCTTGTCACGAGTCTACTGTTCCTGAGCTTTTAGGAATGATGGGCACCTTGCATTGCTTACTAGAAGAGTGCCACTACGAGGGCTTACCTCGTTATGTGGTGTATCAGGCGTACCTTAGTCAGGAGACTAAGGAGTACGCCACTCGAGTGTTTATTCCCCCGAGGCCAGTCTTAAGTGAGGGGGAGAGATGTTTTGAGGGGTATGGTTCGTCAATCGACGCGTCAATGAATGAGGCCGCCTACCAGGCAGTGGTTAGGTTACGTCATATACTTTCAAATTTGGGTCCTAGGTATTTTTATCTTCCTAGTAGGCCTCTTGTTGGGAACAATGTATATAGAGATCAGGCTGGGGCGCAGGATCAGAGTCTTAGAGTTATGGTGGATTTTGTGAATAGGCTAGACAAGCATTATGTCCAATTAGCGCAGGAGCTTCTAGAGACGCGCAGGCGCATGGCGTTTCTGGAGACTCGTCTAGCTTTAGGGGTGGCTCGTGGTTCAGTCCCTCGGGATGTGTTGAGTGGTGGAGAGTCTCAGATTCCAGCTGCCAGTCGTGCAACACCAGCTTCTTATGTGTTTACTCCGGGTGTGCGCCGTGGTGCTAGGATGTCTACTTTTGGTAGTTGCCCTCGTCTTGTTAATGACAAGGGTATAGATCCCCGTAGTACTTGCACCTATAGGCCTGAGGCTCCTCAGGTGTATAGGCGTAAGGAGTGTGTCCCTAGAGTCCATAGGGAGTGAGTTAGATGGTGAGAGTTGTAAACCTTTTTGTAATACTGTGTAATATGAAATAATGAAAGTGGTAACTTTTGCATGTGATAGCAAGTCTTTAAATTATGCAGAATATTGTGGAATATGGATTCTATATGTCTTTTATTTTGATAACAATTATTTATTAATTATTCTTGCCTAAGTTTTTGAAAAAAATCAGATGACCAGTCCAGTCAATTGGGCAGAGATGGTCAGAAGCTTGGCAGAAGACTTAGGACAAGCAGAAAATCAGGCTATATTCAGGGTCAAGCCAACGATCGGGATTCAAAGTTCGAGCTCGAGCCTCCATCATCTCGAGAAATCAAGTGATACGCCAGCAAACCAAGCATTGCAATCCTCTCAGAAATCAAGCTGTTCAGGAAGCAGGAAGAAAGTTGATGAGGAAGCTTTGCCAAGTCCATAGATTAAATATGGATTCCTATATCCGATCACAGCGGAATAGTACAAGGTCAAGGGCAAGAAGGACTGGGAATGGACAGGAGTACTTACGTCAGTTCTACCCTGTTGGTGCGGTAGTATGTCCCGCCGCTCCATCTAGCTCAGAGAGTAGTTGTGATGCGGATCCACCACCCCTTACCCTTTTATCGGTGGCGGTTGGATAGCTCCTAGTGATTCCGACTAGATAGTACTAGTACTAAAATGAATAAAATGAAAGTGTAAGAGCACCCTATGTATGTGTGCATGTAAAATATAAGTAGGCATGTATGTATGTATAATTATGCGAGTAGAGCATGACTGTTGTTGTAACTTTTGGTTGTGTACTATGTGAATAAATAATAAAGGATTTTCTCTCGCGAATGGTAACTGTGTTAGTGAAAATTTTCGATGAGATTATCCTATGCTTTGTGTTTTTAGTTATGTTATACTAAAAGGATAAAAATTGCAGGATGAGGGCGACGAGATCATTAAATCGGCTTTTGCAAAGTGAGGAGAGTCCAGATGCTCGCACTCCAAGAGTGGGCGTCCCAACGCCTTCTCAACCAAACCCGCAACACCCAGCACATAGAGCTTCCACATCGCGGGCGGCAGGGCATGGGCCGTCTACTTCTCAGGGAACTCAAGATCCAACACCTGAAGAGCATATGCCAGAAGCACCTACTATGGCACAAGTTTGGGCAATGATGCAAGAAGACAGGCAAGCTCACACCATGGTACTCCAACAAATTGCTCAGACTTTGGCTGCGCAAGGCGCAAATCGTGGAGGAAATGGAGGGCCATATCAAACATCTAAGCTAAATGAGTTCTTAAGGACTCAACCTCCCGTGTTCTCTTCTTCATCTGAGCCATTGGAAGCTGATGATTGGCTCCGCGCAATGGAAAGTAAGTTGACTATTGCGCAGTGCGATTAGAGAGAGAAAGCATTGTATGCATCATACCAGTTGCATGGAGAGGCAGCAATTTGGTGGGAGAATTACCAGGCTATCATGCCAGAAGGTCATGTGGTACTTTGGCCAGAATTTAAAGCGGCTTTTCGTCATACCCATATTCCGGCCAATGTCATTGAAGTGAAGAGGAAGGAGTTTCTTGACTTGAGGCAAGGAAATCTGTCAGTAATGGAGTATTTGCACCGCTTCAATCAGTTGTCTAGATATGCTACTTATGAAGTGGCCGAGGAAACAAGAAAAATTGAGAGATTTAGAGATCATCTAAATGACGAGATCAAATGGGCATTAATAGCGCAAGATATTAATGATTTCCAATCCTTGGTAGACAAGGCAGTAAGAGTCGAACAAGGGAGTAGAGAAGTGCTTGAAAGTCGAAAGCGCAAATGGATGGCGCAGAGAACAGCTGGCTCTAGTCAGTTCAGGTCACAAGGTGGGCCATCGACGAATGCTCATCGACCCCCATTCCAAGTCCTGAGGGCTCAGCGGCAAGTTCCGCAGGCTCAGCGGGTTGTGAGTCGAGCTCCGAGCTCCTCGCAGCCGCAGCGGCAACCTGCCCGCCCACCTCAGCAGGCCAAGGTGACAAGTGGTGCCCGCCCACCTCAGCAGGCCAAGGTGACAAGTGGTGCACAGAAGCAAGTACCCAATGTCACATGCTTCAATTGCAATGAACGGGGGCATTATGCCAATTCTTGCCCCAAGAAAAAAATAGGTCAGCCCCAAGTTCAAGGGCGAGCGCAGAGTTCTGGAAATCAACAAGTTCAGAGGACTACTAATCCTCAAGCTCAAGGTGGGAATGTTGGGCGTCTTCATCATGTTACTGCTGAAGAAGCTCAAGATGCGTTTGACGTTGTGCTAGGTATGTTCCTAGTACATTCTGTCCCCACTTTGGTCTTATTCGATTCGGGAGCTTCTCATTCTTTCATCTCTAAGAGGTTTTCTGAGCAAAACAATTTGGAAGTTTCTCTATTGCCTACTCGTATGGATATTCAATCTCCTGGATCTACCATTCAAACTCTTATTTTCTGTCCTGAAGTCAGCATAAGGATAAAAGAAATATTATTTTATGCTGACCTCATAGTAATAGAAACATCTGGATTAGATGTAATTCTGGGAATGGACTGGTTAGCCAAGCACAAAGGTTGCATAAATTGTGCTAATAGATCTATAAACCTTATAAATCAAGATGGCATTCATGTAGAGTTCTCAGCAGATGCTAAGTCTTGCGTCGGAGACAACATGGCGGCATATTGCCAAGAAGTAAGGAAGCTTGAAGACAAGTTCGACGGGCTAGAACTCATTCACGTGCTCCGCCGCGACAACGAAGCAGCAGACGAGCTCACAAGGCTAGGCTCTAGTCTGGCAACAGTACCAGCTGGCGTGTTTGTCGAAGAACTCCATAAACCTTCAATAAGCCAACAGCAGGAGCAAAGCAAATCAGAAGAAACACTCGCCGAGGAGGAGGTCTTAGTCATCAACGCTAATTGGACAACTCCTTTTCTAAACTATTTGTTAAGAGACGAGCTTCCTGAAGACTGCACAGAGGAAGAGCGTATCACACGACGATGCAAGAATTACGCGGTAATAGGCGAGGAACTCTTCCGAAAGAGCGCTTCCGGAGTTCTCAGGCGTTGCATATCAGAGCAAGAAGGAAAAAACCTACTCAGAGAAATCCACTCAGGAATTTGCAGGCATCACGCAGCATCAAGCACTCTGGTAGGCAAAGCATATCGTCAAGGCTTTTTCTGGCCGACTGCTGTGTCTAATGCAGAAGATATCGTCCGAACTTGTGAAGGAGGCCAGTTCTTTGCCCGTCAGATACACGTACCGGCTCAGGAGCTGCAAACCATCCCGATCACCTGCCCGTTCGCAGTTTGGGGGCTCGACATGGTCGGCCCACTGAAAAAGGCTCAAGGTGGTTTCACTCATCTCTTCGTTGCCGTCAATAAGTTTACCAAGTGGATCGAGGCAAAACCGGTGGCCACAATCACGGCGACTAAGGCTAAGGAATTCTTCCAGGAAATCGTGGTAAGGTTTGGTGTACCAAACAGGATCATCACGGATAATGGAACTCAATTCCGAGGTGAAGAATTTCAAGACTGGTGCGGCGAGCTCGGCATCAAAATTTGCTTCGCCTCTGTAGCTCATCCAAAAAGCAACGGTCAGGTGGAGAGGGCGAACGGCATGGTGCTTCAGGGTTTAAAAGCAAGGATTTTCGATCGTCTCAAGCCGTATGCTACTCGATGGGTAAAAGAATTGCCTTCGGTACTCTGGGGGCTGAGAACGACTCCCAGTAGGGCTACCGGGAAGTCACCTTTTTTCCTAGTATACGGCTCAGAAGCGGTCTTGCCCACCGAATTGACTTTCGGATCCCCTGGGGTTCGAAATTACAAGGAGGCCGAGTCGAAGGAGAACAGAATAAAAGATATCGATTGATTAGAGGAAGCAAGGGAGGTTGCTGCAATCCAGTCGGCCAAGTACCTCCAGGGCCTACGCCGCTACCATGACCGGAATGTTCGAAGCCGCACGTTCTCCAAGGGCGATCTGGTTCTAATAAAGAACCAAAAGCACGAGCAACAAACTCTCTCCAAGCTAGGAAGGCCCCTACATCGTCGACGAGGTGACACGACCGGGGGCTTACAGACTTAAGCGAGAAGATGGCACCATCATCAGCAACTCATGGAACATAGAATAGCTACGTCATTTTTACTCTTAAAGTATTGTACATTAGTTATGATTATTCATGAATAAAGATTTTTCTTCTTGACTTGCTACTCAATTGATACTCAATTAAGCAGTAAGTCAGGGGCCACACCTAATAGTGTTGCGCATGCGCAACACTTCTGGGTCATTTATCGATTTTTATAAATGCTATTTGTGGAAAATTTTCTTTTTCATCATTGACTTGCTACTCAATTGATGCTCAATTAAGCAGTAAGTCGGGGGCTACACCTAATAGTGTTGCACATATGCAACCCCGCTTATAAATCATCTACTATTCTTTTTTCTCCCTGACGATCACGATTAAGTCCGAGCGCTTTAGTTCTTGATTGTGAAACCATGACCCATGAACGGCAAAATCTAACTACCCAATGAAAAGCATGCCTGAGGAAAAAGGCCAGGCGCCAACTCATGATGCTTGGGGGCTAGACCAGTCGGCCAGGGTGCTTAAACATAAAGAACGAGAAAAACCACTTTGGAAGGTTGAAAGATCAAAAAGGGGAAAGAAAGAACAAGTACCATTAAGACGATATTACATAAGATAATATTGTGCTAAGTCCATATACACTAAAACATTGCAGCACTATTTTTTGCAGAAATTAAAATAACTACGCCCGGCGCACGCGTCCTACGGCATCAATAAGAGCGTCCCGAGCTCTGAAAAGCTTTGGAACGGCTTCGATCAAGGCGTCGACGGCGGCGGTGTCGCGGGCCATGGCATCCTCCTCCACCCACTTGGCTAGGGCCAGTGCGTACTGAGCCCAGAGCTTGGCGAGGTCATCTTCTTCTTCAACAGGAGGCGGAGGGCCCTCGTCCTCGAAATCAAACATCGGCTCCTCCACTGGGGGCGGAGACGGCGGGACCTCGTCTTCGGAGAGGAAAGGCTCAGGAGAGGACGCCATGAAGGATCTAAAAGAAGAGAAGGCAAGAAAAAAGAACTCAGAGAATGGCGACCGCTCGCAGCCAAGCACGCCTCGTGTCGAAAAAAGCAAAATGCGAACAGCAAATGATCAAGAATACGTCTGGTAGCGTGCTCAAGTGTCAAACGAAAGGAAGTGCTTGAAGAAGAAAGACGAAGAGGTAGCCGGCTTGTGGTAGTGTGCAGCAGAGGCATACCTCACCCATATAAAGAGCGACGTCAGTCTTTGCCTTAAAGCGGGAAAAGCTTCGCCTTCCGTGCGAACTAGGCTGGACCTAGCGCATGTCTCAAGGTGGGCCAGGCGGCGCGCACGACAATTGCCACATAACAAGAGTCTCGGGACGGGCCAAATTTGATTTAGGATGTGGTACGCCCCATGTTGGGCCGAAAGCCAATAACCGTGTCGAATGCGGGAATTGGGTACCTTCTAAATCAAGTTCAACCCCAAAAGAAAGAGAACCCCCAGCCATAGCATTCAAAAGCAAGATATAGCACAAATAATCAGGCATTTCCCCAACGAGCAAAAAGAACAAGTGCAGGGCAAGCTCCAGAGTACAACGTCTACATGGCACCAAAGTCCAGGTTTTCAACTAGGGCAGAAGCGGTATCTCTAACCTCGTCTACAAGGGCAAATGCTCGATCGTCATCAACATTACAAGCGAAGCCCTCCTTGATCGCCTCAAGTTACACTCGGGGATACAGGGATTTTACTATGGCCAACGCCTGACAAGCACTGGTGGTCGCAATATCCTTTAAGCGTTCCACTAGCTTCTTGGGCCCCTCTGCCAGACGTTGGATTGTGGCATCTGTGTCGTACGGAACATCGCTGGGCCCGGCTTTTCAGGACTCAACATCCATAGCATCCTTTCGGAGCCCTCCTGAATCCTATCAACTCGCAGCTCAGTGGATTTGATCTTCTCATCAAGAATACGATATTGGGCCTACGAGTTGACCCGGTGCACTGCATAACCAGTCGAATTAGTCCAAGGTTGCTGCCAAACGCAAGAAAGAAATAAAGAACAAGTCGGGAGTGAACCTTTCAGCTCTCTCTTCAGCTTTACCGTCTCGACTTTGGCTTCCTCCTCAGACTTCTTTAGCTTTTCAATCTACTCGTCGGAGGACTCAAGCTTCGCCTGAAGATCTGCAGTAGCGAAGACCGAAGTCAAGACAAGAAAGGGCGAGTCAAGAGGTAAAAAGCTAAAAATACGGTCCAGGGGCAGACGGACGAAGAAATTACCATCAAGGGAGGACGTCAGATTCAACTTCTCCGCCTCAAACTCAGAGACCCGGGCCCGGAGTTTCTCCAGCTCTTCTCGGCTCTGGACTTGGGTTCGGTTGAGTTCTTCTTCACATCGACGCGAACTTGCTCGATCTCGTCTTCATACTTCTTCCTCATCTTGGTCCTTGGGAGTAGTTCCCGGATGAGGGCGCTCCGGAGTTTAGCCCGTTCGGCCAAGCGCTGAAAATGGCGATAAGAACAATGAAGATGCACCGCATGACACAGACACTAAAAAAGGGAAAACCTAAAGACAGCTTAGCATAGACAACTCACGCTAATTGTTCAGCACAGGTAAAGGCGGTGTCGCGGACTGAAGCCCACTCTTCAGCTTTGCCCTCTTCATCGAAGGTCCTCCCTTCATCATATTTGTCGAAAAAGGCAATCCGAAGTGGAGAATCCGGGCGAGGCAGCCGAGGCAGTTCTTCGGGCGGCGGCGATTGGCGAGGAGGCTAAGGAAGCTCTTCTGGCGGAGACTCAACGGCAGGCTCAGGAGGCACAGTCTGTTCAGCCGGCTCAGGCGGAGTTGGCGGTCGGGGATCGATGGGGTCCAAGCCAATTTCGGTGTTTGGAGCCGGGGAGGCAGCTAGAGGAATTGTCGCTGACTGCTCCTCGACCACGTCGGAGACGGCGGGCTCGGCCACAGCTGCCGCAAGGGCACTCGGGGCATCCGCGGCATCTTTAGCAATCACTTCCTGGGGCTCCAGAGGCGGCATATCCATAGGAACTTTGTCAGAAGGCCCTCTGAAAGAAGAATCAGTCAGAGCATGGTCCTGAAAAATACATAAGCATGAACAAGGAAGCTCACCTGCTGGATCTCGTTACTTTAAACAACGAGTTCTTTCGGGCAGGAGCGCCACTGGCAGAAGATCCAGTCTGCACACTTGGAGCGGGAGACAAAGGGTCTCTGCTCGGGTGCGGAGGCGGGGGCATGTTATCGGCCGAGTGCCGAGCCGGGGGCTCGAGGTCCACCGGGGTCACAGATTGACTTGATGATGAAGTTGAAAGAGGGTGCGTGGCAGCCGAGTCCCGAACCTTCGGGCCTCCAATCGAGTGCACGTTTGTCGCTGACTTCCTTCTCTCCTCCTTGGACACATGGACGATTGGACGTTTTCCTTTTCTCAAAGGATCTTCAGCTTTGCTCGCCTTGCTCTTCTTGGCACTTGGAGAGGGCGGCGAAGTGCGAGTAGGGCATTTTCGCTTAACGCTCTTATGCACAGGGAACTCGGGCAGCTGTGCTTCGGAAAAGAAAGCGTCGCGCCCCTGCAAATATAAGCAAGACACATGCTCAAACACAGTCAAGCGAGAATCAGGAGGTTCAATCCAGGAGAACAAGAAGACATCTTACCGAAGGTGGGGGGTTCGATTTCTTGAAGGATTTTGGGCATCCGTCGTTGTTGATTGGGATGCCCCAAGCAAAGAAGTCGGCCACGCGGTTAAGGAGCACTCTCCTCGGTATTGGCTCAGGAACTTCCCAAGTGGGGTAAGGCAAGATTCACCTGCGGCAGGACGGGCGAAGAGTACCACCAATGGGGGAAAAACGCCAGCGTGGACTAGCTCCTCCAACCGATTATCAGTTGTCACAGAGGTGGCCCAATCCTTGGCCGATGCTGATGGAGGAACATCTTGGGGAGGAGAAGAAGACATTTTTTGGGCGGAGTTAGCTTGCGATCGTGCTAGATTGGGAAGACGAGGGATGCTAACCCTAGTGGCGGACTTCGCGAGAGGAACGCTAAACAAAAGAAGATGAAGAAGCAAATGGGCACAGTGCGTGGAAAACCATTCCAGTTGCATCAAGGCTCAAATTTATAAGGGGGCGATGCCAGCTTTCGCTTTCAGCGGGAAAATGTTGTGCCCTCCACATATCTTGGGGTTGCCTTAGGGCACGCCTCAAGATGGGCATGTGGTCAGGTACAGTAAATTACTGTACAAAAGCACAATTGGGCCGAAATTAGCTTGGGAAAGGTACGCCTCATGATGGGCCAAAAAGCCAATGACCGCATTAGACGTAATTTGGGTACCTTCCAAGTATAAACATCCTCTTATGATATGCCTCATGACAGACAGTATGCTAGATACCGTTCGAAACGGGATCAGATATCATAAAGATAGTTTAAAAACATGAAATCCACTGGTACGCCTCATGACAGGCCAACAGCTGTGTGCTCCGGCTCACAGGTACCCCTTGGTTAAAAGCCAGATATTCTCCATGTTGAGTTGCGTGCTGATCCGAAAAACCGAATTAGGAACTACTCGGAATAGCGACACGTGGAGCTCTGATGAGTCCTTCACGGCCTACTCGCCTACTACAAAGCACTCGGCGGTATAAAAGACCAGTTGGGAAGACTTAAAAGTGAGAAGGCAATCCGACCGCGAAGCACTCGGGGGCTACTGTGGGATATATGTGCCTAGGTGTCTGCATAACAGGCTAATGAGGCCCAACCGGATGTGGATGGGTCAGGCCGACTGCAAGAAGATGGAGGCTATCCAGGGAACACCAAGACGTGCCCGATAAGGAAGTTCCAAAGATAACAACCGAGCCGGATTAGGTAGGATACGATTGTAATCTGATACCATTGCCAAAACGGATAGGTGCAAGAGATGTGATCCCTATCTTGTATCCGATTCGAACTCTCTTCCCTGTAACCGCCCTCCTCTGCTATATAAAGGGAGAGGGCGGGGGAACATAAAGACAATCTCATTAGCAATAGCTAGTCACATATAATTCCAGAGCACAGAACTAGGGTGTTATCTCCTCCGCGAGAGCCCGAACCTGTATACATCCGGTGTCTTGTGCTACCATCGAGTTTGGATCCAGCGCCTAGCCCCCTTTTAATTATTGCCGACAACAAACGTCGACACCCCCAACCAAAATAAGGTTGAGTATATAGTAATTAGTAGTAGTTAGCACTAGCAAACAGCAAATAAAGGTCTAGTCCATTCCCAACAGGTACAACTTCTACTTTTCTCAATTTGATGTATGCAATGCTTAATTTCTCTTGCTAACTTAACAAATGAACTATATAAAACAGGTAAAGCTTCTCATTATTCAATGGTTGATAGGCTGTTACGATTGGTCATAACTTTCCGGTGTCAACAACAATTACAGAGCGAGTATTTTCAACTATGAAACTTGTCAAGACCCGCCTTCGAAATAAAATAGGAGATGACTTTCTTCGATATTGCATGATTGTTTACATTGAAAAAGAACTAGCAGCGAAAATTAGTTCAGATGAACTTATTGACTTGTATGATCTTCTAGGTAGTCATAGAACTAAATTTAAGTTAATAGAGATGTAAGTTTTTTATTCTAAAAAATATGTCATATTTTTCTTGTGGACATGTGGTTATGCTATTTTTAAATTTAAATGCATCAATATTGCTATGATATTTTTTATGGATACTATGATATTTTTTAGTTGGCTCACGTGGCCCCTCCTAACCCGAAATTCTGGCTCCACCCCTGGGTGTTAATGTTTCTCATACAGTTACTATCCAATATAAGTAAATAGTTTTGGTATGTCACCACCTATGCCAGCCTTTAGATACTTAACCCTATTGCTCAGGTCCAGGGCCAGCCCAGGTGGCTAACCACAGTTTTCTGCCATTTCTGGGAAAACCTTCAATTGAGTCCGAAATTGATCAGTTTGAGAACCAAATCTTCAGACAAAACCGTTCGGTACCAATTGATCAAAGACACGAAGAAAAATGGTTTGGGAAGTCATGGAATCGTATCTCCACTCTGGCTGCTAAATGCTACATGTGTAGGCGAAGTAAAGACGACTGCTCGCAACAGGTGGCTTCTCCTCGCCTCCGCTCGCCGGAGAACTGGCTAGGAAGCGAAAATGGGGACATATATGAATATAAGCGTAGCCGGAATGGAGTTACAATGGCAAAACTCTCGGATGATCGAACTGAGAATGCAATATCAGATCAGTATTCGTTGGGTTGCTGGCTGATGGCTGGCTTGAGAAATTGGAGAATTGATGCAACAGTCAGCCATCTTTTCTTTTGCCTTTCAGTAGAGTAGAGATATGTTAAGAAGCACACTCGGTGACCTTTATATGCATATTTAAAATTTTTCATTAGAGAAGTGAAATCAGGGAGCTAATCCAACAAAGTCGATCTCAATGCACAATTCAGGGACTTTAGCCTTCGGCAATATGCTAATGAAGAGTGACACCTTTTTCAGTGAAGTTCCGTAAAGGCTAATCCTCTTTTAATTCCCTTTACAAGAGCATTTTACATTTCAGGTTGCTTTCGTCCTTTTTATCCTGTACTGTTCTGTAGCCACCCACCATTATCTTGACAAGTGATGTTCACCTCCAGATTTGCTTCGATTTATTTTTGCATATGTTCCGTCTTTAACGATCCAACTTGAAGGAAATATTCTCACAGTTGTGTCGATCATTTGTTGATCTTGGCTAAGTGAGTAACGGCGTGACTTCTTTATCAGTCAATTTCCCTCTTTTGGCAAGAAAGGAAAGAACATATATATGCCTGTCTTGCAAGCTGGTGAGTTGCTTTGATTCCCTTCCTTGAATAATTCCCTTCCTTGAATAACTATGACCAGTAGTTATACTTTTTTCCGTTACGATTTCCATCGTAATTAGGCTCCGTTTGCAATTGTGGTGGCTTTTTAGAAACACTTGCCATTTTTTCTACTTTGTAACATAATAACTAGTCCAAGACACGTACCATTTTTTAGAGCCCTCAATAGAAAAATGTTACTGTAATAGGTAAAGATTATCATAGCTAATTAGCTAGATTATTCCAGGATGGCACAACACAACACAACAATCATAAACTAACCCCTAGTCTACTTTATACGAAACGCTAAGTCCTCGTAGGATTTCTTTTGTTGTATCTATGACAGGTAGTAGGGGAGCTATCAGGTGAAAATGAGCTTTTTTCTTGTGAAAAAAGTGCAAATACTACTAAAATCAAATGTACAAGTTTTCAATAATTCTAAAAAAAAATTGCCAGACGTTGGCAAGGGCATCATCTATATCCATGTAAAATTTCAAGACCAAACTCAGTCATATTAATTGGTGAGATACGAAAAAAAGCAAAATATGGCGTGTAATGATTCGCAAGAGTGATAACCATTAATTGACACTATTACATATTGTATTTCTTTTGGCTAGTTCACAAATCTGTCATCGTAGAGTCGAACATCTAAAAATTGTTTGTCTGGCCTTGAGAAGGTGGCCGTTGCTATTGGCTAAGATTAAGTGGTATGGCGGCACTAGCTCGGAATGAGGGTGGTTGCAATCATCGATCTCCGTGATTTGACTTGTGGAGAAATCTCTAGGTCTGACCTTAGTTGGTTGTGCCTGGCAATGGCCTTGTTGAAGGCATTGTTTTGTAGTCTGAGGATTTACTCTCCGAGGTGAAAATTAACTTTTGGTCTGGCCTTCACTGGTTGGATCATGGCAATGGCGGTGCGTGTGCGTATCGAGTCCTTCTTGGAGGCGTTGTCATTGGAGAGCTTTTATCGTGGTCCAAGTGTTGCTATGATGGTGGATAGTCTTGAAGACAATATTGCGTGATGTAGTTTGCCGCGACGGTTCCTTTGTCTTTTCTTATGTGTGTGTTTGGCTGTGTACACCCTAGCTGTGTAGAGGCCGGGAGTCTTCTTAGTATAATTGTATCAACTTGATGTAATTTACTAAGATTAACTTTAGCCATCTAGGGTGCGGCACTCAACCGCTTCGCCTAGCAGCACAACGCTTGTATTGCTCTCCCACAACCCCGTTTTCACGGTTTAGGCTGCTCCCATTTCGCTCGCCGCTACTACGGGAATCGCTTTTGCTTTCTTTTCCTCTGGAATAAAAGCTTCCTTTATCGAAAAAATATCTCACAAACGGGGGTTTTGAGTTTTTTCTTGAAGTTTTGTATGGATATAGCCTATGCACTTACCTATAACTGATACTTTTTATAATTTTTAAAAACTTTACAGGCACTTTCAATAGTATTTACACCATTTTTTTAAAAAAAGTGCTTATTTTCACGTGATATCTTACTAGTAGCAGTAGTGTAGTACTAAGTTCCTGTACTGAAAGGTAATAGTGCTACATATACACGGCATTACTTCTTTTCTCTTTGGTTAGTGCTCGTGCTCTTCACTTTTTCTTTGGATAATAAAATTTAATGGCTACTATAGTTTAAATTAGTTAGGTTCTACCAGATTAAAGGTCCAGATGTTTTGCTTTTTTGTGAAAATTTCTTATAGCGACCCTCCTTTTTGGTACAGAATACCAAGAAGGATGATCTATGTGCATACAGTACTAGTCGCATGATCAGTAGCTAGTACACACATTTATAACAATTAGAATCACAACTATACACAATATTATTAAAGCGGAAGCTATTGATACAGAGTAGTCTTACAATTCAATATATTGTAGCAGAAGATGCAAAACTCTTGTAGTGTGCTCATCCAACCCTCAGGCAACTGACAAGGCATAAACCCTAGAAAAACTCATTGCTAACATCCCCAAATCATGCGTCAAAGTATGTATCATCGGGGTAATCTGTTTCTTCACCTAAAAATGGTAATTGAGCAAGGGTGAGTACTTTCGTATTCTGCAAGACTTTTACAAAACCTATAGTATATGCAGGCCATTTCAAAGGAAAGGCTTTTACAGTTAATTTGCATAAAGCAAAATTTGATTTGTAAATCCAATTTTAATTTGCAAAACGGAATTTATAAAATCAAGTTTGACTGGTATGAAAATAACAAGTAAGTAAAGTATAAGTAATAACTCACAGTCCTCCACGACGTGAGCATCGAGACATCCATTTCCTGCCAACACAAGGCAAATAGATAAAACCAACTCCTTTTAAAAATAAGAAAACTTCTAACTATGAGATGACTTTACCAAATGCCCATGACCGCGGGCGCGGCTTTTCGAAAAGATTTGACCCTCTGCAGAGGTGTACAGCTTTACCCACAAAAAATGATCAGCTCTTTGTGCAAGCTATTAGCATACTTCCTTTGGTGTACCGCAGAGCGATCATAACATAACTGTTACATCACCTAGCCCTAGCTTTGCACCAGTCCGGTGATGACAAACCCATACTATGGCAGAAGAATTCAGAGCATAAATATGATGGAACTCCCCATAGTATGGCGTACACCGTTGTATCGGTAAACGTTTGTTCTATTATCACCTCGGTGTGGACGTCCCTTCGAGTAATCCATAAAGGGATAGCCCGTACTACTCTAGCCTTCCAATGTGCAAAGCTAGTTCTAGATAACTTAGTAGGTTAAGGCTATCCCATACCAGCACTTGTGGTTGTACATATTTCTTGGCTTGAAAACAACCCATAGTTCGGTCCTTAATCTAACACGGGCGATAATCTCCCTTTACACTACGTGCAAGTCCATGCACCTCCGGCTATTGCCAGTAATTGTTACATCCTGAAAATTTAATAAAGTGAAAATAAATATTTTAAATTTGAAAATATTTACTTCTGAGTTTCTTGGTGTTATTGAATTTCATCTGGATTTCTTTGAAATTATTCTTTATATGAAAAATCCAACAAAAGGAACTAAAGAATGAAAAAGAGGAAAAGGCAAGAAGATAAAAAGTAAAAATTTAGAAAACTCGCCATGAGAACCCTGATTATTCGATTAAATCATTTCAGCCAGCAATTGAAATCTTATGCATACAGAAATGAAGAGATAAAAGGAAAAGATAACTTTTAAAATCCAAATAATGCAATGTCAGAATTTACATAAAATAATGGAACCATAATCTGGCTTGAAAATTTTATAGAAACATTCTGAGACCAAATCCTTTTGAAAAACAAAATTTCAAAAATAATAGAATTCAATTGATCTCAAACAAAAATCAAAATTCGAACGAAATTTAATAGTAGTCGCCGACGTGCGGGCCATTCGTCAATTTTCCGTTCCGTTGGCGCATTGGAGAAAATTCAGTCATTGACAATGGACCCATCTGCCAGACCATTGCCTTCAACCTCCGTTTGCTCCACCGAAGAACCTTCCCGAAGTCGTTCGCTCCATCGGCGCCTACTCCCGGCATGTGACAACCAAATCCCACTCACCTCCTGCAAATCTTGGCTACAAACCGCACCGCAAGAACCTCCTCCTCATTTCCCCCTCAGTCCTCTTCACTTTCCTCAAGCCAGCGCAAGAACCTCCCCGCCAAATCCGCCATTTCAGACCTCTCATTGCTCGGTAGCCAAGGAAATCAAGCCCTAGAGCCAGCCATTTCCGAATCGCCTTGAGCTGGAGCATCACCACGCACCACTGATCAAAAGCCCTCAAGAACATCCAGCTCCTTCCATGCGAAATAGTGCTGCCGCCGAAGAGCCTTTCTTCCCCAAGTCCGGCCGCCGTGGGCGAAGCTTCTCCGTCCATCTTCGCTTCGGCTAGTAGGTGAAATCAACTCCTTGTCACCCCGTGATGCTATACATGCTATCAATTCGAGCTCTCACCCCTTGATTTCTCTTCTCAACCTTCCACCATGGCCGCCTCTCCCCGAGCTCGTGGGCGCTGCTCCGGTATCTCTTCCGCCGAGCCGACACCTCCCCTGGATGCGCCTCGCCGAGCTGATGCCCTCCATGCCCTCGCATTCACCGGAGGATCGCCGGAAGACCCCTCGCCGGCCAGCCCTAGAAGTACCCTGTTCTATCTCTGTGCGCTGGAGCCAATCGAGCAAGGTAGAAGAAGAGCTGAGTCCAAAAGACGCTTTCTCAGTGATAAAACGCATTCTGGATTTCCATGCCATTTTCTAGCCGAAATACATTCAACCATTTATAACTTTTGCATGGTTACTCCAATTTGAATGAAATAAAATTGTATAATCATCTAAAATCAAGAGGAATATAAATATGTAAAAACATTTAATTCTTGACCTGCGGAATAATTAGTTATGTTAAACTTTGACTAGGGTGCTAATATGGGTTTTAATGAGAATTTGTGTATAATAAGCCATGAAATGATGAAATCAATATTCATGAGAAGTTAGGATCAGGATGTATTCAAATATACAAATACATTCAATATTTGAACTAAGTTCAATTCATTTGTTTAGCAACCATTAGTAAAGTTTAATATGGCCTTTACTAGAAATGAGTGTATAATAGTTCGTAAAATCATATAAGAAATGATTTTGTGCTTCTAGGATCTTAATAAGCCTAATCATGCAGAGATATTAAATATCTGGAACTAAGTTTAATGCTTTGCATTGTGACCATTAATGAACCTTAGTATGAACATTTGTATGAATAGTAGCAGAATACCTCATGAGACAATGAATTGATTTATATGATATTCCTGAAATCAGTAGGAGCTGGTCCATATAAAAATACTTAGAATCGAACTTAATTTGTATTCCTTTAACATAAGAAAATGGTAATTGTGGCAGTAAATGAACAAATAACCTATTGTAGTTAAGTCAAAACTATGCAAAATCAATTTTAAAACATTTCTAGGATTGCTACCTGCTAACACCTGAAAAATGAATTAAAGATCCTGTATAGCGTAGTTGTAAACGTAAAATGAAGTTAGCTGATTTAGCGTTATTCAATGTGATCAGTTAGGCTATTTCAACAACAGATAATATAACTCGTCTAAATGCTAAAATGTGTGAAATTAGTTTAGAAACACTGTACAAAGTTTGCACTACCATGATCCATAAAAAGAATCTCATTCCATCAAAGTTTGCATATTGATCTTATCAACCTAAAACCCTTAATCGTTAATCATCTACTTTACCGTTTGGCCGATTCGGTGAATCGTAAGCTTTAGCTGTCACTTAAGCTCTTTCGTCAGTGAATATAATATCAAATCTAAATCTTAAAACTTGTGTAACTAGTTTAGTAGTGTTCTTTAAAGTGTAGACTACCCTGTTATATAAAGATAATCTCATTTTATCAAGATTTGCATATTCTTCTTATTTAGCCCAAAACCCTTAAGTGTTAACCTTTTGGTTCACTTTTGGCCGGTTCCGAATAACGTCAACTATACAATGCCACTTAAGCCTTTTCAACAATGAATTCAATGTTGCGTCTAAATGCAAAATAGTAAGATAATAGCTCAAAAATGATGTTTAGGATATGTACTTAAATTTTCTAAGAAAATATCCTATTTACAGCTCTTGGATCGTGTAGTTCCTGCTTGTGCAAAACCCTTAAAAGATAAGGATTCCCGGGCCTCTGTTGGCCGATTTCTTATATCGTAAATTGTAATATCATGTAAGCCTTTTCAGTAGTAAGTTTTGTGCCTCGTCCAAACCCAATAATTTGGGAAAACACCTTAGAATCGTTAACCAAAGTATGTTCTAGCTTAATCAAGAAAAATACTTTTGTTTTATCAAGTCTATCATAGGAAAGCAATAGTTAAACAACCTTAAGTGTTATCAATTTTGGAGCTCGTGCGGTTCATAGTAAATCAATGAAAACTTGCAACTAATGATTAATTCTATTAATCCAACCAATCCTTACATCTGTAATTTGTAAAATAAGGCTAATAAATTCATAAAAGAGCAATCCCCATTTCTTGTGCGGAGTTTATATTGTTGTGTTATCTATTTCTTTCGCTCTTATTGAAGTTAGTGTTTTTGCTCTATTTCCGTTGGTCCGACGTGTAGACCCGACGTCCCTATTCTTCATCGTCGTCAATCCGCAATTCTCGTCTTCGTCGTATTCATCAATTAAGCAAGGCAAGCTTCCTTTGACCATATTGATCCTACTATTTTCTATTCCTTTTGTGCATCAAATTGTTTTATGCATGCGTTTACTTTTTGTAAATTGCTATTTTGTGGATTTGGTAGTTATACCTGTTGGCTCGTGAATCTCCTTTGATGATTATGAAAATGTGAACCTTGACAACCATAGATTAAGGTTGGGCATTACTTAATGTCATCATGGGTATATGCGTTTATTTTATTCATGCTTAGCCATGCTTTAGAATCAAAATAGTGATGATCAAATCAATCTTGGTTTCTGAAAATATTGAAAATGGCATTTGTTGGTTGCGGGTACTTTGATTAAAACCCAAAATAAAACTATGCTTTGATGCGGGCGATTATTGGCAATAGCCGGTTGTGCAGAAAGGAATTGCACGTAGTGTAGGGTGAAGTGTCGCCCGTGTCACAATTAAGGACCGAGCAATGGGACGATATTGATCCGAGATTTCCGTGCAACCACGAGGGCTATTATGGGGTAGCCTTAGCCTATTAAGTTATTTAGATGTGGCTTTGTTCATTGGTAGGCGGGAGCTAGCACAAGCATTCCCGTTTGGTCTGCTTGGGTGGGGTTTCCACCCATGCAACGGTGTACGCCCTGCCGTGTCTAGAAACGTTGTGTTGAGTGTGTGAAAGTGGATCCACCACGTGAAAGGAACCACGTGTGGCGTGTGTGTTTCTAGTTCTACGGCGGGGGATTAACGTCCCGGGCTGGACCAAAGCCATGTCTAGGTAATGGAACAGCTATGTATGATCGCCTGGCAGACACAATGTCCTATTGGAGGCGTGTGTGATCTTGCGAAAAGGTGGGTCATTCCTTGTGGGTAATGTTGTACACCTCTGCAGAGTATAAATCTAATTAATTAGCCGCGCTCGCGGTCATGAGCACTCGGTGAAGTCATTCCAATGTTAGCTTTGATTTTCAAAAAGGGTTTATTTTTGCAAGTTATCTTACCCCACAGATGACCCAATACTATACCATGTGTTGGCAAGTGTTGGTGTCAGCTGTTGTGCCCTGTGTGGACAAAGAACTGGATATATGCCGTGCGATGGCAAGGTTTGATTCGTCGCTCACGTCATGGAGGACGGTGAGTGTTATTATGCTTTATTTACTTGCTATCAAATAAACTTGCTCTTTTAAATTCCGTTTGCAAATAACCTGATTTACAAATGCAAATTTGCTTTATGCAAATTAACTGTAGTAGCCTCCTTTGAAATGGCCTGCATATATGATAGGTTTTGCTCAAGTCTTGCTGAGTATGTAAAATACTCACCCTTGCCTAATTATATTGTAGGTGGTTTAGTAAGCGGAGCTTCGAAGTTGTCCATCGTAAGTTGCGGGATTTTTCTTCGTCGTATTCTATCTGAAGTTTATGCCTGGTCAGTTGCCTGCGGGATCGGTTGGGCAAACCGCGGGTTATTGCTTCTTTTGCTGCTATATTTCTCTGAGTTATAATATTATTTGTATAATCGTTTCCGCTTAATTATCAAAATGTATGGTTGTGATTTCCAATTGTTGTAAACATGTGAGTGCTAGCTACTGATCCAGGGAATAGCACAGTAATCACATGGAGGTTCCTGTTCATCAGAACGGGGTCTCACAGTAATTGCCCGCGTCAAAACCATAGTTTTGTTTTGAGCTTTTATACCAAAATACCAGTAATCATCTTCATGTCTCAATATCTCAAATGATCAGTTTATCCAATTTGTTCGTCCCAGTTCTAAAGCATAGCTAAGCATGGTTATTAAATCGCATATATCCAAAGTGATATTATATATTGTCTAACCTTAATTTTAGGTTTATCAAGTTTCGCATATCAATACTTATCAAGGAAGTTCCATGAGTCTATTGGTCTAATTACCATTGCCCACAATATAGCAAAGTTTAATGAACATACGCATGCAGTAAAACATTTAATAAAACATTTGTAAAACTAGGATCAACATGGTTAAAGGGGGTGCTTGCCTTGCTCATTGATTTTAGTCGCGAAGTCAGAGTCAATTATTGCAGGCTTTGGAACATCGGAGTTTACACATAGATCGATGAAAATAGAGCAAATAGCAACTTTTAAATAGGGTAAAAAGAAATCAGATAGAAAATCAAATAGAAACCTACTACACAGAACAGGTGTGATTTCGGTTTAGAGTTTCTTGATTGCATGTGTTTTGGTTTACGAATTTAAGATGCAAAAATTATTTGGATTTATAATGTTAAGACCGAATTCTCCTTATGGTAAATTATGTGCATCTAGTATTTATTTTTAAATGTTTTTGGTATTTTAAGGGTTTAATAAATTTAGAGAAGAGAAAAACAAGAAAATATAGATTTGCTTTTCTATTATCTTTCTCGGCCTATTTTCACTCTTTCTTTTATTTTCAGCATAGGCTGGGATACACATGTACATATACATATTTTATTTTATTTTGTATATTTATTTTACCTATTTATTCATGCATCCAGTTATTATTATTATTATTATTTTCTTTTTCAGACCGACCGGCCCATTCGACCCATTCTTTTGACGCAAGAGCTCGGCCCCACTCCTAACCCTAACCCCATCTAACTTCCAGCCGCCATCCCATTTCCTATGTCTCGCTCTCCCACGCACTCGTCTCCCTCTGCACTCCCCTCTACCCCATTCCTCATCTCACCCTCTCCTCACTTGCCGATCCGGCCGCCTCTCCTCCTCCTGCGCCGGTGTCGCCGCCTGCGCCTGCGCACCAAGCGCTACCATCTAACTCCGACTGAATGCACCTCCGCTGGCTTCGGGCACCACTGCTTCTCCCCACGGCGCTACCTCTCTGCACCAAGCGCCACCCCGGATCGGCCGGATTTGGTGGGGAATCACCGGATCTGGTGTCCCCAGGTAAGTCCTCCCCTACATCCTTTTCCTCTCCCCTAGTCCATTTATCCACAGCTAATCTCTCCTCGATCTCCTTCTCTTTTGTGCCCGAGCAGCTAGAGCGGCACCGCCGCTCGATGTGCTGGAGCCAGTGGTCCCCGATCCAGCGACCACAGCAACCGCATCGCGCCTTGTGAAATCATGTGTTGAAAAATTGGCTTAATGATGAAATTAACATTGCAAAGTGATTTTGCTTATGGCATGTGTGGTGCTTGTGCATATGCTATTTCAGTTGATTAATTGATATGCTGTGTTACCATGTTAATGATTTTGTTTGATGCAATGCGCTCATGTGAGTGGTTGCATGGATTGACTTTGAGTCAAGTCGTAGACTTGTGCTCGGAATTGTTTCTTGTTTATTCATGTGCAGGTGTTGCTCGAGGGCAAACATGGTCAATGACGGGACCGAAACTAGGTTCATGGAGGAACTGAGGTTCGGGACTAGATTCAGGGAAGAATCGAGATCTTGGTGGTCGAGGATGTCATGCTGGACATTCGGGCTAGAAAACAATGCACATGGAGGCTGGTTAGTCACGTGAATATGGCATGTGGGCTGTATATGCGTGCAAAGGTTGTTTCCGGCCATGTTGGACTAAGTTGAGATGTATACAAACTCTTTCCATGTTGGAAGTGGAGTTGTATTCAATCTCCTTATATTTGCTCAGTATAAATAGGGGGAGGTATCTTCAGTTTATGTGAGCCAAATTTTAGGGTTTGTACTCTTTGTGTTTTGAAGTACTGTAACTAGATCAAAAAGAAATAAAAAATCCTTCTTGCGGCCAAGACTCTTACGTCCTGTACATTGTGGCGAGAGTTTTCTTGTTCGGCTTGTTGGTGGCTATTGCTCGGTCCGGTGGCGTGAAGAAAAAATCAAGGACGTGTGGTGCTTCTGTATTTGCGACCGAGGAATTGACTTGCGGCGGCTGTACAAGACTCGCGGCTATTGTGCTTTTTGCATGCGCGACTGGAAAAAGAAGATTGGAGGCTTCTTGCATGCATATTCTCTGACGTAATTTCTTGTTGGCGTTTGGCTTTCTAGTGCAGACAGCCGGAGTACGACTAGAAGTTTTTGAGTTGTTTGCTGGTGACTAGAAGCTGCATCGATTGATGCATGCATGTTTTGGACGTGCATTGCATGCAAAGAAAACCTTCTGCAACCAGAAGATTGTTTTGTGACTGAAGAAGGACGTGAAGAAAACCTGTGCAAGTTTTTAGTCCGGCGTAGTTGGCGTAAGCGATTTTCGTTTGGTCCGGCGTCTGATCAATTCTCGTCGTTTTTGATTCAGTCAAATTGCGAAGGTAATATCTTTAGATCCGTAGATCCGATCGAACTGATTTTTATTGGGTTAGCTTCCAAATTGAATCTAGTTTCTATAATTAAAATTTCACGTTAATCCAACCATGGGATCTTCAGAAATTACTGTTTTAGTGCACGTATATCATGCTGTTTTTGTCGAATCCGAATCAAATAATTTGAGTCCGAATTGGGGTATTTAAAAAATTTAATGATTCCATGGCTCAGCCAGGATACTCCCTCCCGCTTCACTAAGCTAAGTACCACATTCTCCCTTTAATCCCCCTTCTTTTTGCTAACTTTGGTGCCTATGGTACTCACTACACATGCATGCCGAACCATGATGCCTACTGGAATATTTAACCCTGTGCTTGATTGTCAGTAATGGAGATATGGTGTTATTATGAACCAATAGGTATATGAGTATGATCATATATATACTTAAATCACATCTTGATTAACTGGTAAGACTTCAAAGTAGCCTAGTACTTGTGATGATAATTGTGCTGGTGGTTTCTGAGTGCCAATATGGAATTCATATGTGTTTGCTGCCTCATAGGGATTCTTTCCTAAGATGTGACATGGTAGCTTCATATTTTAGTTTAGATGTATTATAATGTTGCTTAGTCCTTGTTTGTTGACTGATAATTAGTCCTATCTGTGAACTGTGATGAGTGCTTGGTTATGCCTATTGCTTCGGTTCCTATTAGTTTGTGAATGCAACCTAATTACTGCTTGGCTTGCATGCATTCATGATTCTTCTTACTTGATTAGTTGAGATAGCAAAGATAATTGATTAGGTACGATCTCCCTTTAATCATTTTACATGCCTAGGTTGTTTATGCCACTATTATTTGGTCCACTATGAATAGCTCAAATTTTTATTAGAATACTTTCGTGTGTCTCTGACCAACTATGATTTTCCAATTCCTACTTAGTCTATGATAATCTTATGCTTGTCCTTTCTGTCTTGTGATCATGAGAGATATTTGTATGTGTGTAGTTCAGATTATCTTGTATGCTGTTGGCAGGGCAAATTTTTCAGTATAAAGCATGTGTTCTTGATTTGATTGGGAAGTATGACTATTGTGGCATAACTTCAGTATGACTTGTTATTAGATTATGGGAAAGATGTTTTGACTAAATATCTGTGCGTGCTTGCGGCGTTTATGTGTCCCAGAGATTTTTATTCACATGCTAAATACTTATTTCCTCTTGTACAACCTAATGTGCTGCTAGATTGTGAAGTGTCACTTTTGTGCATGTTTTGATAGGCATGCATTTTGGTGGAGGGTTCAGGATCATTTGTATTTATTAACCAACTTATTGCTCAATCCTTTGATTTTTACTATAGATCTTAACTTGAGAATGTGAATGTTATGAATTCTTGGTAGTATGTGGTTTCAGTATTTATTTTACTTGTTGAAGCAATGCCGTTACCATTTGGTATATTATCCTTGATTTATTTCATGGTTCAATTAAAGTTGAATGGCTCTGCAAACATGGTGATTTCAATGTATAAGGACTAATATATGTGGCTGCTATTTATTTTGCATAATCATGATGACTGGAGAAAGATAATTCATACTAATGACTAGTACCTTCTTGATGCAGCGAAGGATGGCAGGAAAGGCTTGACAGGAGAAGAAAAGAAAAGGACAAGGTAGTTGCTTCTGTACTGCCTTCCTTGATCTTTATTCTATCTCTTAACCAAGCTCAATGAAGAGGGTGTGATTTGATCAGGTGTGGCGTAGAAAAAGAGTAAACAGAATACTACTGCCCTGTTCTTTTTATACTGCAACCAACCGACATGAGGAGATGAAACCAGGGCTGATTGCAGGGTGAAGACTGTATCGTAGAAACTCTTGCTGCGAGGGTGGCCTCCTCCTGCATTCTTTGGGAGGGCAGGCAATATGTGTCACTTGCCACGCCTTCTGTGAAGGGGAAAACCAAAATTTGCAAATTCACACATGAGACGCTAGATTTGCAAAAAAGATATGACAGGGCTAGAAGAGCAATAAATTCACAATGAGCACGAGAACTCGAAGGAGAACTCAACTCCCTACCGTGACAAATTGATCTGAAGAAGTACAACTTGGTGGCAGACGACGTATCCATTGCTAATTTATTCTAAATTTTAGTTATTTAGAAATTTTACTTTCGAATTTGTATAAAAATCAAATTGCAAATTTTTTTATACATTTCTTTTGAATGTTAATTATTTTTTGATGGAATTTGTATACAGATCCAATTGCTAATTTTGCTTTAATTCTTATTTTGAATTAAAATTATTTAGGATTTATTTTGGAATTTGCGACAAATTTAAATTGCTAAGTTTATTTTATTTTTGTTGAAATTAGTATACAAATCCAATTGCTATTTTTTGATCAATTTTTATTTTGAATTATATTCATTTAGATATTTTATTAATGAATTCTTGTGGACATCAAATTGATAACTTTATTTTATGTTTTATTATGAACTTATTTATTTCTAGATTGTAATTTGACTCTTTCTTTTAATCTAGACTATTATAATATAGACCTATCATAATCAACAGTATAAATCTTTTTTTTCTCGATTAACATGAAAATTGCTAGCCTTTTATAGCTAACATGATGACTTCTTTTAACTAGCAAGTTTATAATTTCTAATTATCGCTCGATTTTGGATGAATATCGTCGATTATCGAGGTATATCGAGTGATTATCAAGGCATATCGAGCGATTATCGGTGAAAATCAAATTTTTTATTTTTGTTCAAAAAGTTTGATTTCAAAACCCTTCGATTTCTACCAATTTTTAACCTAATTTTTCCAATTTTTGAAAACCTCGATATGGTCGATTATGGTATACGATATTATGAACCCTGTCTACGAGCTTTTAGGTTGCTTCGTCCTTGGTTATTTGATCTCACATGCACATGTGTTCCGCAAAAACCTGACAATTTTCTACATTACCTTCAATTTCTTAAGAGATTGGCTAGGATTTTTTCTTTCAAAAATGCTATGGATATGATTTAGATCATCGATTTTTGATCCAATATATCGTAAGCATATGTTTTTTCCTCGTAATATACAGTGGGGTGCGATATAATCAAAGTCCAATGCCCTATATGTTGATGAGTTGGACTGGTCCAATGGCGTAGGACGTGAGGGAGCAACGGGCCGCCACTCTAATGCAACAAGCTCGACCGACGGAACGTTGATGGAATCATGGAGAGAACGTGGTATATATGGGGGAGCGATTTAGGACATTTGTTCCCCCGTCTTGCCATAGATCTGATCGATGGTAGTGGTAACTAGTACTAGTAAGTAGTAACTGGTAGCTGCAATCATGCAGTCGTCTCTTTCAGGTTAGGAGAGGAGAGGCAGAGGCTGGCTAGTGGCTGCTGTGATGGTGATCCTAATTGTGGTTGTCCATTCCACGAGCTAAAAGGATCGATCATCCTGATTCCTGACAAGCAGCAAGTGCAGCCACTGTTTACTTTCCAAGCAACTACAGCTACGTACATCTCTCTTTAGCTGTCCGATTATTGAGCAGGCAGGCTTACTTTCTTTCTTCTACAGTTTAGTTTTCGCACTTTTATAATTAACTAGCTAGTGTCACATGCTATGCTGCATCGTGTGGGATTTTATCGCGTGACGATTTGGGTGTTTTTTTTAAATAAACTAGGCGCTAGGCCCCGTTGGCGAATCTGTGGACAGCTATAAAACATCGGCGGATGTTAGCTACGTGATGTAATCTTGAGCATGTAGAACTTTTAGTAGTTGTTGCTTAGCATGCATTTTTAGGCGCTGATTGAATCAGCCGGGAATGTCGGCATTTTCAGCAAGCACTGCAGTCACGTTTTTCATTCAGTTAGTAGCGGCCGTGAGTAGAACTGGTTTTGCATGTTTTGGTTGTAGATCCGAAAAAGACGTTAGCTACTACTGCATGTATGCATGAGAAATAAAAGGAACTGAACTAACTCAGGAAACGCTGCAATTTTCGCAGCACCAAATCGCTTTCACCCTTCTCTCTGTTTTCCCAGTGTGTATTGTCGTATTTTCTACGGTTCAACTGAACCTTGATCGACAATACAGAAAAACCAAGTTTTCTCAGTTGAAACAGAGAGCGATAGTTAGCAGAGAGTGAATCCTGTCACTTGATTTCTGACATTTGGTATCAGAGCCCAAGTGATCGATCCCTCCACCATGTCTGCGGATCACGGAGGACGTTACAGGACGCTGGCACGACGCAACAGCACAGGGAGTTTCTCCAATCAAGCCGACAACTCTGGAGCAGTGTTGCCGGCGACGGCGCAGCAGTAGGCGCCAAGGGATTCCAGGATGCCATTCCGGTATCCAATGCTAACAAGAACCAATTATGCAGATTGGGCGCTGTTGATGAGGGTTACCCTGCAGGCTCAGGGAGTCTGGGGCGCAATCCAACCCGGTGGTGGAGACTACAAGGAAGACAAGATGGCACTTTCTGCCATTCTTCAAGCCGTGCCGCAGGAGATGCTCCGAACCCTTGCAAAAAAGGATTCGGCCAAGGAGGCATGGGAAGCTGTGAAGGTGATGCGAGTTGGTGTTGATCGTGTCCAGGAAGCCAAGGAGCAATCGCTGCGTCAAGAATATGAATCAATCCGATTCAAAGAAGGGGAGACCGTTGAAGATTTTGGTCTCCGTCTCACCAGTCTCGTCAGTGACATCCGCGACATGGGAGGTGAGCTAGAAGACGAGCACGTCGTCAAGAAGCTCCTACGGGTGGTGCCGAGGAAGTATCGGCAAGTTGCTATTGCCATAGAGCAATTGCTTGATCTGAAGACCATGCCGATGGAGGAGCTCATTGGGCGCCTGTCCTCGGTGGATGAGCGCTATGGAGATGATGAAGAGGCGGGCAATGGTCATGCTAACGGCCAACTGCTCCTGACGGAGGAAGAATGGCAAGCCCGCATGAAACAACGAGACTGAAACAAGTCATCAGGTAGCAAGAATGAAGGAAGCAGCTCCAGCAGTAAGACACTTCGTTGGCGCCCCAAACCTGCTGTCTCACCAAATGGGAAGGAGACAGTGGGGGGTGGCGTCACACGAGACTTCTCTAAGATCAAGTGCTACAATTGCAACAACTATGGGCACTACACAAAACAGTGCCGAAAACCACGACATGAACGCAAGACGGAAACCAACTTGGTACAAGTAGAGGAAGAACAAACTCTACTCATGTCAAAGTCTTGTGCATTTTCATCGGCAGGCGTTGTATCATTGACCAACACCCCTAAGGCTGAACAGGTTCATCTCAATGAGACCTGTGCACAGGAAGTGAATCTCCATGACGGGGGTGCTGGCCATGTTTCTGATGTATGGTATTTGGATACTGGTGCTACGAACCATATGACGGGTACCAGATCCATTTTTGCTGAGCTTGACACCAACATCACAGGCACTGTGAAGTTTGGAGACGGCTTAGTGTTGGAGATACTTGGGCGCGGCATCGTGTTATATGCCTACAAGAATGGAGAGCATCATGCTCTCGAAGGAGTGTACCTCATCCCCAAGCTGCGCAATAATATCATCAGTCTCGGACAATTGGATGAGCAACACCATAAGATCCATATTGAAGACGGAGTCCTGGCGATTCGTGATCAAGATCAAGCTTTGCTTGCCAAGGTATCTCGTAGTGCAAATCGCTTATATACCTTAAAGTTGAGAATTGCACAACCAGTCTATCTATCTACATCTGTGAGTGAGGAGGCCTGGAGATGGCATGCCCGTTTCGGCCATCTCAATTTCCAAGCCTTACGCAGACTGTGGCAAGAAGATTTAGCCAGGGGACTTCCTAAAATCGATCAAGTCAACCAACTCTGTGATGGTTGCTTGGCGGGGAAGCAAAAGAGAAGCTCATTTCCTGCAGAAGCATTCTTCCGAGCGCGCGAAGTACTCGAATTGGTGCATGGAGACCTGTGTGGTCCGATTGCACCCCCCACCCCAAGAGGCAAGAAGTATTTTCTGCTACTCGTCGATGATAAGAGCCGGTACATGTGGATCCGGCTGTTATCTTCAAAAGATCAAGCTGCAGATGAAATCAAGCGTTTCCAGACTGGCGTTGAGGTGGAGATCGACGGGAAGAAAGCTAAAGGCTCTCCGCACTGATCGTGGAGGCGAATTCACCTCGGTGGAATTCACGGAGTACTACGCAGACCATGGAGTTAAGCGATATCTCACTGCCCCGTTCTCGTCGCAACAGAATGGCGTTGTCGAACGGCGAAATCAAACGGTTGTGGCCACTGCTCGAAGTATGTTGAAGGCAATGAATATGCCTTCGTACTTCTGGGGGGAGGCAGTCACAACGGCAGTGTACATCTTGAATAGATCGCCTACAAAGAGCCTTGATGGGGAGACACCGTATCAGGCATGGCACGGGTGACGACCCTCAGTTGAACACCTGCGCACATTTGGCTGTGTTGCGCATGTGAAGGTGACGAAGCCAAACGCGAAGAAGCTGGATGATCGAAGCACAAGAATGGTGTTCCTCGGCTATGAAGAAGATTCCAAGGCATACCGGCTATTTGATCCTGTGGCACGTCGTGTATGCGTGTCGTGGGATGTGGTCTTCAACGAAGGAGAAAGCTAGGATTGGAGCAGTTCCAGTGGAGTTCAGGCGGGAGAAGACCTCACGGTTAAATTTTTTGTGGCCCCTGTTGGTAATGCAGGTGCAACCATGGAGGAAATCACACCGGCGAATTCGGAAGCGACGAAAGCTCCTGCATCACCATCTTCGCTGGGTACTGCTACGCCCCAAAACCCAAGGGGGGTGCAATTCTGTTCTTCGCCAACTAATGCCAGTGAAGGTACTGATGAAGCTCCCCGAAGATATCGCACGATATAGAATAGTTTGGAGATTACAGAGCCAATTCTCGATTTCGACTATGGTGAAGAATGCTTGTTGGCGGATGCAGAACTGTCGGGACCCGAATATGCAAATCCGGACCCTCTGTGTATACTGCACTAGTTCAGGATCACGCTAGTGCACACAGGCTCAACATCAGTGAATATCACAATCATACACAGCGGAAATAGGATAAAAGACATTATATATATAATATTACCAGTTGAATGACCTTATGGTCAACTTACTTAACAACGCCTCACAAGGCTGAACAACAAATTGAACTGCAGCGGAAATGAAGACGTAGATAACCCCTCAGTATACCACAGGCAATTGACAAGGCTCGCACTGTAATGCCCCAAGATTTCTTTTTCCAGGGTTTCTGGGGCATCTCGCAGTTTTAAGGATTTTAGCGAGAAGTTCTAAGTTCTGCCAGATGCATTTCGGGAAAAGGGGATTTCACCGAGCCGTAATTGTTTTTGCGGCAAGTTTTTCTCAAAAAGGGTTTTCTTTTCTCTGCGAGTTTGAAATGTTAGATTCTTGGAGATGATTAAATTTCGGTCTCAGGGGTTTGTGAAGTTTATTATTTTTCCCCTTAGTTTTTGTTCATTGCATCCTCTCAATTTGGTTATGTGCAAGTATATATATATATATATGTATAAGTGGGGTCTATGCATACTTGGAAGGAGAGAGAGAGAAGCAAAGAAAAGAAAAAGAACTCCTGTGCTTGCTCCGTTTCTGCTCCCTGCTCTGTCGCCTCGGGTCTGCCCCCACGCGCGCCAGCTCCACCTCTGGCCGGCGCTCCGGCACCTCTGGCGGCGCACCACTGCTCCTTCCCCGGCGCTCCCCATCTCCTCCACGTCCGGCGCCCCTCCGCCTCCACCCAACGCCGGCGCCCTCCGGTCTTGCTCACCACCAGTGGCGACCTTCCCCCTCCGTGCGAGCTCTCTTCTCCCGTGTGGCAAGCATCTCCCCCCCCCTCCTTCCTCCCTATGTTTCCCTTGAGGTAAAACCCTAAGAAATGTGGGGATTTAATTGTTGCATGCTAGATGTTTGATGAAATGCCTAGAAGGTTTAGGTTTGTTGAATGTGATTGCGCATATATATTATCTTGATTAGTTGGTATCGGCATCTTGTGTTTCTTGATTTTTAATGGACTGTAGAATCTCTGCTTTTTGATTGATATTGGATTGCGACTGAACGTTAATTATCGAGACAATGGTGATGTGGAAAATGACACTTTTTTGTAACCAATGGGAGTATCATATCCCCTGAAATGATCTGACCCAGGGGCAACTCAATAAAGAGCTAGGCATGAAGCGAAATTTTGTAGTTAGCCCAACCCATGTAAGCCAACTCTGTTATAGGAATATTTGGTTTGTCATCACAAGGTTTTTTTAGAACAAAAAAAACATGTGATGACCGACAAATATTCATATAATAAGGGTTTAAGAAAAGCTATTATGCTATATAAATGTTTTGCAACAGCGGGAGAAAAAAAGGAACATTGGTGGTTTCGGTAGTGATGCTTTTTCAATTTACGCTTCTTTGAAGAACTAATGGACTATCGTAAAACAAACAAAGAGTACAACTAGACTAATGCATAATACTATCTTGAAATGAATGTATGATACCCATTGAAATACATGCATTTCGTACATAACCTATTTGTTGTGAGCGTTGGATTGTACAATTAGATGTGGTTAGGAGCAATGTTGTATATATTGTTTGGTAACGCCAAGATTGTTTGGTATGGAGACACTGTCCTAGAGATATGGTACTCTTTTCCTATTTTGTCGCCACAACAGTTGATATGCTATAGATGGGACTTTGTATGCTAGGGCCTTCAAGCTAGGTAATGCCTACCCCGGATGCAACAATGTTCTTCGTATTCTTGCGAGCTTGAGTGCACACTTGAATTTTGGCCTAGGAGAAGTTTTCACTTTAGGATGTTTGGAGGGTTCAAGCGGTGAGTGGGTCTTTGGGGTTACCTCGACCCTCCTCGCTACGTCTTCAATAAAAGGCAAGTGCAACCCCTAGAGTGTTATTAGGGTGTTAAATGCTTTGTTTGCGATAAGATTATGAAACTTCTAATGATGTGGTTATGTTTAATAGCATGTCTAGAAGTTGTTTTTAGTATGGTGATGAGGATGGATGAATGTTAGCAAACTGGTAAGTAAGTTACTCAATTCCCATTTATTGCATTACGTTACGAAATTGTACGAATGGGTATGGTTATGTTGATGCAAGTGAAGGGACAAGCTTGCACTATAATCACCTAGTTGGTCATACCTGTCAATTTAATTTACCTTATAGAAATTATGTGATGCCTTTCCCTGAATTTTATTCATGACTTTATTTACTCTCGAATGAGTCACACTGGGGAAATAGCAAGTTAATTGGTACTTCCATATTGGTTATGGCTATGTGTGGTGAAAATGAATGAGGGGTGAAGTGCATTCACGTCAATTGCATAATTGCATTCATGATGGACGAGGCGTCCCATGTTGATGCGGGCCTCGGTGCTCACCCGTAGTGAGCACAAAAAGTCCTACCTCGTAGTCCCATTCATCGAGGTGAATGGGAGCGAGTCAGTAAGAGTAGGCCCCGCCACGGGATGGTTGGGATTGAGGGTGCACACCGATGGGTGTGCATTCAGCTATACCGGTATACGCTATGACAATGTGCATTATGAGCATGCATGGTGCATTCATTTTATGATTCATGAGAAAAAGGATGAGAGCATAAAAGCATCGCATTTCATTATATATGTTACAAGTGTTTAAGTGTTAATTGATGAGAATGGAAATGTCAGGTTGAGGATTGGGTCGTGGACTCATCCTGGAATGATTGTTGAGGCATGAGTACGGTTTAGTTATGTTTCCGAGTTGGATGTGGTAAATGGGGATAGATACTGCTTCTTTTACTAGATGATTTCAATTAAGTATTGGATATGTCAAAAGATGAAGTAGTTGTGCTCTTATGTTTGGTTGTATATGAATTCAAACTGTTTCTTTTATTTACGGACATCAATTAAAGAAACTTTTACTTTATGTCCTGTAGCATTTATATTCTAGCCGAGTTCATTATTTTTTTATGCTGATTAAGCTTTCTTTGAGTCTTGGACTCACGCTTGTTTGTGTTCTTGTTTTAGGTACTTTGAAGTCGGCCGTTGGGTTGGGAGTAGTAACACGCTGCGGCTTGACCTCCAAAGAAATCGTTTAACCGATTCATTCGGTCTTGATGTATCTAACAAGATTGTAATGTGTTATGCGTCGTGGTGGAGTTTATTAAATTCTATTGGTTTTGTGATTGGTTAACTAAGGACTGCTAGAATAATATCCTCGCATTTGTTTTCATCGTCTGTGAGTGGATGTCCTGTTTTCTAGAGAGGTCATGCCGAAATTTTCTAAATTTCGGTGACTTAGTTTTAATCTGGTTTGGGGAGTTCCAAGGTTGGTTCAATTTTTTTTTGTAGAAGTATGAGGTTTAGGGTCTTTTGGTAGCATTCACGGTGCAGTTGGCGCCAGGGTGTTACACGCACCCTAAACATTCGTCCCTTCATGGTTCACCTTCTTCAGCTCTGATGATGTTTTGTAGGCAAGGGTGAGTACATAAAGTACTCAATAAGTTGTGCACAGAATGCAATTCTAACATAACTATATGCAAGGCTTATTCCAAAGGAATGGCTAAGGTTTATTTGCAACTAAGCAGCATTTAAAAACAAGTACAATATATAGATTGAAAAGTCAGTAAAAACAAATAACAGTAATAGATAGATTCAGCATTTCTCAAGTAAACCAAGTTTCTAGTCCTAAGTCAAGATTCAACCTTCCATGGCAACCTGCTATCCATCCCAAGTTTTATTTTGCAAAAGTCTAATCCCTTGATTGTAATCCCCGAGCATTGCTCAATACCGTGAGCACGGCTATCCGAATAGTTTGTACACTTTGCAGAGGTTATGCACTTTACCCACACGACATGATATCTCGTTGTGCCTGGCCATTAGCACACTTCCTTTGGTGTGTCGGCGGAGAATCATGACAAAGCCTTTACAATGCTCTGTCTTAACTCAGTACTACCCGCTAAGGTTTCAACACTGAAGGGACGAACTGTCCCAGCAGGGCCCCCCTCTTACGCCATCTGGGTTCATTAAAAAGGTGAACCACACCACCACGGTAGTACCAAAGCTAAGACATTACAAATTAGTCAGCTAGGCTGCCCCATAACAGACATGTGGTTGCATGATTGACTCAGGTCAAAGGCTCGCAAGGTGTCCTTATGGTTTGATCAAAGCAAGATATACACATACCCTCTGCCCATCGGGCCCACCCTGGCATCCTGCCCTTGCCACTTGCTCCAATCTAAAATCATAACCACCCCACTTGATTACCAAGCACCACGTGCCATCAACAATTCAATATCATTGCGTGACATCCATTGCCACCACAACTCAATCTCATCGTATGACCACACATGACACACAAATTCAAAACATTGTTCCATAATCCATTAGTCAAGATTATTTATCAAAGATTCAAGTACATGTGATGACGTGGCATGGCTAAGCATTTCTATTCCGTCCTAACCATCCATGTTGATTTCATTATTAAACAACTATAGTAACCCACCTAGGGTGACAATGAAGCATGGCATACAAATATCAAGGTAGGGTATAAATCAATGGGTATGTTAGCTAATCCCAAATTTATGTTAAAATCATTTATACACATAAAATATCATGCAATAAAGTAAAGCAAAATAGCAAATTTTCCTAACATGGGTTCAACATGATCAAAGCACAACTTGCCTTGCTTAAGCTCCTGGTATTGCTCCGAAGATCGCTCTTGAATTGTTAATTCCTCCTCCGGAACCTCGCTCAACTCAACGTCTACACGAATCGAGAAGAAATAGCAAATAAACACCAAAACTAAAGAACAAATAAATTCAAAAATTCAAACTAAAGCTACCATTGGATAGATCTCAATTTTACAAATTTTTAGGAATTTGAATCACCTCAATCGGAGTTCATATGCAAAAGTTATAGCATTTAGAAGTTTAATAAATTCTGAAATTAGAAATTCTGATTTTCTCGAATTATTTTTATAAAGAAAACTATGAATTTCCCCGCCCCGGCTGTACGGACGACACATGGCGAAATCTAGGCCAATGAATACCAATCAACGGCTATCGGTAAATCGATGACGTGGCTAAACTCGAGTCATCCGATCTAGATCCAACGGCCAATCCTTACTCGTGCGGTTTACTGTGCTCATAAATGACGTGGTTCAATCTCGACCCTCTATCTAAGATCGGACGGATCTCCTTAACCCAGCGAAACCTTGTCGCCCTAATCAACATGGCCCAATCACAGCCGTTCACCTAAGATCTAACGGTTTAATACTTACCCGTGTAGTTTCCTGTTCCCCGCGATGACGCGGCTGAATCCGGTACGCCCGATGAAGATCCGACGGGTGAAAAGCTTCGAACCCGGCGATGGCTGGCGGCAGCGCTGGGTACCGGTGTTGAAGACGAAGACAAGTCCAATGGCGATCCGGCGCTCTCCAGCGAGGAAGAAGAGTCGTAACGGGTGCGGCGTGATGCCACCAACTCGGATCCGGCCTCGCCTCGGCGGATGAGTCACCGACGGCGACGAAAAACGCAGCGCAACTCCACGGAACTCTGGCGACCTTTCGCGGCGGCTTCGATGCTCCCCAGGCGACGGCGCAAGAGCGAAACGACGCGGCAATCTGCAACGAGTCTCGGGAGATGTGCCCTATCCTTAAATACCCCTTGGTGGCAGCGAAATCTTGGAAACCGTGGCGGCGGCGGCGTCCCTATCCGATGCGGCGGTGCGTCCGAGTCCCTCTCGGAGACGATGCACAACCACCATTCGATTGGCAATCAAAGGCGAAGATGCGATAGGGTTTCCTATTCTGATCTGGTTGACAAAGACCGCATGATCTAAATCCTACGGCCCAAGGCGCTAGGGTTTTCTTTGGTGACGTGGCTTGATAAAGGCCGCGTGCGATACTGATCCGACAGCGCGCGATGAAGTTGGCTCGGTGGCTGTGCGGCTGGGCCGAATTTTGGCGCACAGTGCTAGGCTCGGCCCAGTACTATTCACAAGGTTTTTCCGGAATTTTGTATTTAAAATAATTCAAGTAAATCATTTGATTTATTTAGGGAAATAAAATACTTCTAAAAATTCCAAGAAAAATCTCAAAAATACTTTTGAGACATTCTAGACTTAAATAAAATATTTTTGACAAAACTTTATTTAAAATTTTTCTTTTTATAAATATTTCTCAACAGAAGGCAATATATTTAAATTCAAAATAATTCAAATAAATCTCAGAAAGTCCAAATAAATCCAGAAAATTCACAAAAATCATAAATTGCAATAAAATAATATTAAATAATTAAAATTCAAAATTTTGGGATGTTACAAACCTCCCCCCCTTAACGGAATCTCGACCCCGAGATTTAGGGTTAACTAGAGAATAGGTTTGGAAATTCTGCCTTCACACTACAAGAAACAGTGAAAAATTCGTGGGTTTTTTTAAATTCGTGGGCCAAACAAAAGCACATGAATTTATATATTCAAATTCGTCGGTTTACAAAAAAACCCATGTATTTAATTAAATTTGTGGGCCAAAAAAATACCCACGAATTTATAGTTTAAATTCGTCAGTTTATGTAAATACCCATGAATTTAAGTAAATTCGTGGGCCGATTAGCCCACGAATTTAACAGCCGAGTGCCCGAGTTCCTCTCGTGTGGCTGCTGTTCTTTTCCTTGGGCCAGATATTTTTCTCCAAGCCAGCTCTCCTGCCCTTCCCCACTCCCTGGCGATGGCTCTCCCTGGCGCCCTGCTGTCCATGGCGCCTTGTTCTCCCTTGGCCGATGATGGCGCTCAGCTTTCCCCCGGCCGCCTCCTCCCGCTCGGTGGCCTTTGCCAAGCCATCCCTCGCTCCTCCCCTCCGGGCCTGCGCCCTGCCCTCCCAGCCTGCATCCCTCTCTCGGCGCCCTCTCCCAATGGGATCTGGCCAGCGAGAGCCCTGGCCGAGCCGGGCAAACTCCCTAACGTCTCCCCAGCCGCGCCTGCGACCCACAAGAAGAAGCAGCAAGAAGCAAGACCCGGATCCGACGATAGCGGCGGCCTGCAGCAGAAGTGGCGCCCTCTCCTTCCCTCTGCCGAACAGCGCTCCTCCCTGAACTTTCCGGCTGGCTCGGCGATGCAAGAAGAAGAACAACCGCAAGAGCGATGCGACCACCGAACATCGGTCTGCCCCTCTTGCCTTCTTGTGGTGAGAATCAATTGAAAGTGCAGTATTTGGTTTATTTATGCATGCCATGTGTTCGATGAAACGCCTGTGAGGTGTGCATGGGAGTAGTGGCTCTCGTTTGGGCCGATTTGAGGCGGTGGTTTGATTGGTTTTAATGACTAGCTTGATATCTGATTGCTATGATTTTTACACTTGCCGCACATATGAAAAGAATCCCTTATGAATCTGCAGATGTATGTGGTTTGGAAAGATACATGAATAAATTTGTATGTGATGAAATGCTGAAGTATTTGTCCCTGATGATTAATCTTGCTTGCTTCAGGGTGTTAAATCTTTCCATATTGTGATTAGTAAAGATATGTATGTCAACTCAAAACAAGTTTGGTCGTTTAATTTATATTAATTTATTTGCATGAAAACTTGACTTCGTAATCACCCCAAATGCCCATGCTGGATTGGTCTCCGAAATGCATTGTAAATGAATCCGTTCGAATGAAAACAGGTTTAGCTGTGAGTAGAAATGGTTTACTATCGGAATCTATACACTCTCATTCCTAGTTCTTGCAATGTGTATGTGTTTACTTAAGTATCTGTTGTCTAGCATATTGATCATGATGCTTGCAAGAATTGTACTTAACTGTGCCCCGTCTGGGGAATGGAATTGAGTATGTGTACGAATCAATGTATTGCTAAATTTTGTGTGTATACATGTATGCTTGTTTGTGCTGGTGGAAATGTGGGTTCAACAAGAACCTATTTATGTAAGTGCATACATTGGTGAGTCTTGTGTGTCTATGTGAAATCATACTTATATGTATGCATGAGGTTTCTCTAAATGAAAGGCCTTGCTTAGAGTGTGTGAATGTGTATAGTGCCATAGTCCATACAATTATGTGTGATACTTGTCAAATCTGTGGTCATGTGTGCTTGCATGTATGACTGACCTTGTGTTTATATATATATATATATATATATATATATATATATATATATATATATATATATATATATATATATATACATTTGCACACATGTATATACCTATGTAGTATGGGAAATTTTATGTATATATGTATATATTTACATATATGCTTGTATATGTATGTGGTTATAGTTATGTTAGTGTTGGCAATGAATGAAAGGTTGCATTTCATTTGTGTTAATTGCATTTGTGCATTCATAATGGAAGAGGCGACCCATTCTGATGCGGGCCTCTGTGTTCACACGTAGTGAACACGAAAGTCCTACCTCGTAGTCCCATTCATCGAGGTGAATGGGAGCGAGAAAGTAAGATGTTGATGTAAAGTACCGGAGTATATTAGCGTCAAGGCATGAGAGTTGTGATTTAGAGGCAAGTGTTGTCCCTTGAGCGTTGAATGGTTTTATCATCAAGTTGATGACGTGATTGCGGTAATCTTTTTGATATGGTTAAGTTATTGCTTTAAATGGGTATAAATGCGTATTGTCCGGATGCTATTTCATTGTATTACTTGCTCTTATGGTCAAGCTTTTGTTTTACTTCTGATATTGGAATTGCTATTCTCGTGTGCTTTGCTGAGTCATCGACTCACGCTTGTTGTTGTGTTGTTGCAGGTACCTTGAAATCGACATGCATGGAAGGGGGTAGTAGCACATTCACGTTTGCATCAAACCATTTAATCGATTCGTAAAGCCTGGTTGTATTGATTATGGTTGTAATATGTCGCTCGTCGTGGTGTAGTTATTAAATTCTGTTGTATGTGTGATTGATTAACTAAGGACCTGCTAGAATGATATCATAACTGCAATTGTTTTTTTCTGTCTGCTGAGTGGATGTCCTACTGTCTAAAGAGGTCATGCTGAAATTTTCTAAATTTCGGTGACTTAGTTTTAAGCTAGTGTAGCTGTTGTCCACCATTAGCTCTTAATGTGCACCTACTTCTTCATAGATGTGTATGAACAAATAATGGCCAATCTTGCTTCTAAAATCTTTTTTACAGTTTCATGATTTTAATCATGTACAGTTGTTGTTTTACTATTTTTTCTACATATTCAATTTGATGTGCTCTTCCGATGGTAGATCATGAATTCTTCGTAAACATTACTAAGCATGTCCGAAGCCCAAGCATGAAGTGTTGACTGCAAAGGAAAAGGCCAAGCTCTGAAGGAGTACAATGTGGAGGATTCACGGTATGTTTGTCTATAATTTCTTGACATACTTTAGAATTTGTTACTGATTTCTATTGTGAATTTTGTGATACTCTTGTCAAAAATAAATTTATTCTAAATTGTGGTATTTATCGAGAAAGTATACATAAAATGGAAGCACAGTTCTTGCTTTCGATGAAATATTTGGCTCCGCTTGTAGAGTTTAGTTTCTTATTTAGATAGATGATAAAGATTACCAGCTTTAAGACAAGATCTATTATGGAGGCAATAATTTCTAATTGGAAAAATGGTGTTGGTAACCTTTTCATAAATTCTTGTAAGGACAATGCGTGCGAGGTGAAATTGCATAATTTAAGTTGTTTCATGATCACACATTGTGAGATCATGTGATGAAAAATTGGTTGAATGGTGAAATTGGCATTGTAAAGTGACTTTGGTTATAGCATGTGTGGTGCTTGTGCATGTGCTATGTTGATATGATTATTATGCTGGTGATAGCATGATGGCTTTTGTTTGATGCAATGCACTCATGTGAGTGGTTGCATGGATTGATTTTGAGACAAGTCGTGGACTTGTGCTCAGATGTTCATTTAATTATCTTTGGTGATAGCATGATGGTTTTGCTTAATGCAATGCACTCGTGTGAGTGGTTGCATGGATTAACCTTGAGTCAAGTCGTGGACTTGTGCTCGGACCGTTGTTTGTTTATTCGGTATGCGGTGTTGCTCGACGGCGAGCGTGGTCGATGACGGACCGAACTAGGTTCATGGAGGAACCGAGGTTCGGGACTAGGTTCGAGGAGGAATCGAGGTCCCGTGGTCGAGGATGTCATGCGGGGCGTTCGGGCTAGAAACGGTGCACACGAAGGTAGTTAGTCACGTGAGTGCGGCGGCGGCCGTCTGCGTGCATGTGTGAATTTTGGATTGTATGCATATATTGGGCCATGTGTTATTGGGCCAAGTGGATATGTATAGATGTGTTAGGGTTTTGAGTTGTATAAAAACCCTGGAAAACCTAATCAATGAAATTGGAGCTTTTGGTTGGCGGCTGTGATTGCCGTTTTTCATGCGCGACTAGAAGATTGGTTGCAGGCGCTTCAAGGTTTTCTTGCTGGCGGCTAAGAGGTCCTGCGGCTGGTGTGCCTAGAGGTTCCGGTGGCCAGACTTCTTGCGTCTGAGTTTTTCTTACGGCCAGAGGTTCCTGCGGCTTGTAAGTCTCCCGACGATCGAGTGCTTGCTCCTAGCGGCTGTGCATCGCGCGATCGGCGGCTGATGCTCCTGGCGTTTGTGTTCTAGCGCTTGAAGGTCTCGTCGACTAGAAGCAGGCGATCGACTAGGTAATTTTTGTGGCTTGTGCGGTTTTTCCTTTGCCGCATGCATGCGTGACGATCGTTGCTGGAAAATCTTTTTGCGGTAGGAAGCGCTTTGTCGGACGTCTGTGCATGGCACAACTGGAAGGCTTAGTCCTTTTTGTTTTTATGTCTTGAGTTTCTGGCATCACTGCTTTGCATGCATCTAGTGCTAGCGTGACTTGCATGCATGCATGTTTTGAGGTGTGCAACAAAAGGCATCGTACAGGACATCGCAACGTGGTGAGTGAAGGTGAGTTTCTGTTCCTTGCGGCTAATAGTTCTATCACTTGTACTTTTCGCTTTCTTTGCATGCATGCGCAGGTACTGCAGTCCTCTTGCGACTAAGAGTTGGTTTTGGTCTGGCGTAGCTGAAGAAATTCGGTCCAGCGTAGCTGGTGTCTCGTCTGAAGTTTGGTTCGTTGAGATCTGATCAATTTCCGTTGTTGTCTGATTCAGCAAAATTGCGAAGAAAATAACTTTAGATCTGTAGATCCGATCGAGCTGATTTTTGTTGGGTTAGCTTGAAAATTGAGTCTAGTTTCAATAGTTAAAATTTCACTTCGATCTAACGGTTAGATCTTTGAGAATTACTGTTTTAGTGGACGTGCATTATTCTATTTTTGTCGAATCTGAATCAGTTAATTGGGGTGTTTCAAAACTAATCAAAAATTTGATTTTAGCTTCCGCGCAATCATTCACCCCCCCCTCTGATTGCTAGTTTAATATATATCGATCCTACACACATTCTTTTAGGAGTGTGGACGTGCTGGTAGAGATGGGCAACTTTCATCTTGTGTACTGTATTACAATTATTCTGACTATGTAAGTCTAGTGGTACCTCATATTGTCAGCTTCATACTATCTTCATCTCTCATCATAAACAAGTAATTTTCTTGCAAAACTATGTAGATTCGTGTCAAACACATGCTTACACAAGGAGTTGTAGAACAAATCGCATCAGCACCACGAGGAGGCTCTTCGTCTTCACATGAGCAAGCACTTGAAATACATAAGGAGAATCTCTTGCGCATGGTATATATAATTCTACATGCATGCATGCTTCTTGTTGCGTTGTAGTTTGGAAAGCATCTTAGCTTGTCATATTTTCTCTTTCTATAGGTTAGTTACTGTGAAAATGATGTGGACTGCAGACGCCTACTACAACTGATCCACTTTGGAGAGATGTTTGATCCTTCACATTGTGCAAAAACATGTGATAATTGCTTGAAAGAACTGACATGGATTGAGAAAGATGTGACTATGATAGCTAGGCAGTTGGTAAGTGGACAGCTGTGTACCTCCTCCAAACATACAGGATCCCTTGGTTGGTTTATTTTGAGACGAATATTGCTAATTCTTTTCTTTTACAACTTTCTAGTAGCTGCTTTGGTCTAACACATACATTTTCTTACATAATTTTTTGTTGAGTAGGCTAATCCGACAAACTGTTTTGTTCCCCATTTTAAGTGTTATGGTATCAATATGAGTCTGCCCTTTGTGGGGCTACCTGTTTGTAAAACAGGTTCTTCTCAATAATCCATCTTGATGCTGTAGAACTGAATATAGAATATGTCAAATATCTTTATGATTGTGACTTTGGAAACTTGAGCTTTAAAAGCTAAGTGAGGATATTACAACATACTAGATTGCTTTGTTAAGTCTGAATATTGTACAGATCTTTGAATAATGAAAGGCTGCTAATTGCTTTATTTTGTTATTTTGTAGGTTCCCACTCTGAAAAGGCACCTAAGATGGGGAAACTTGATGAATCATCGATTCCACAGATTAATAAGACTGCTCAACATGAGAATAAAGTGGACGAGGTAGTGGTCTTTTCTTCTAATAGATCCTTGAGTTTATTTTGGTGCAGATTTGTTTTGTTTATGCTCTAAAGACTATTTTCATTCATCACGAACCTTGCATCGATCTGTATGAAACTTTAAGATGCCTTAGGCGTCAGATATTGGAGGAGAACGAAGGATACAGTGCCCACCACATATTTATGTAAGTTCTACTCCCTCCGGTCACAAATAATTGCCGATAGTATTTTGTCATTTATGAAAGAGAGTTTAGATAGTGAGCTTCGTTCTGTGGTAGAATATGTCTTATATTATTGTGACAATTTACATATGCAGAAACAAATCAAGATCATATCATGGCTCAAGGTGGTGTAACCTTGTTGTCAATGATAGCATCTGATGCGGAGGACCCACAAACTCTAAGAATGGTGGCTGGAGCTATCGCTAACCTGTATGCCAAGAAACTTTGAGTTGCATTGTTGGATTTAGGTATTAAGAACATACTTAGTTACTTACATATTTGACCACTTCGGATCGCATGTCTACGTCTTTTTGTTGTAACCCTAAAGCATCTCCAAAGTATTTATTTATGCATTGTAGGTGGCATTACACACAAGCAATTAAGTAATTTATTTATGCATTGTGTGGCTATACTTCATTTGTTTCATGTGTCTCTCATAAGTTGTAAGTTTGGTTGAAGAAAGGCCCTTCTAGGGGTTAGGTTTGCCTTTCTACCAGTTCTATAAATGTAACTGTTACCAAATTGTATGATATGGGTGATGAGACAACAATTAAAGAAATCATTCTTTGAAGTGGATACTGAGATCATGTTGTGCGTCATTGTGTAGTTTACAAATTACCATTGGATGTGTGATTGATTATCTAAGGATCTGCTAGAATGTCTTCTTTTGGTTTTTTCCAGCCCATTACGAATTATGATTAAATTCGTGGGTTTTTTCAGCCCACGAATTTAACTGTTAAATTCGTGGGTTTTTTCAGTAACCCACGAATTTAATTTAAATTCGTGGGTACCCACAAATTTAATTGATTAATTTCGTCGAGTTAAATTCGTGAACTAAATTCGACGGTTTGCCCACGAATTTACCTTAAATTCGTGGGTTTTAGCCTAAATTCGTGGGTTTTTGGCCCACGAATTTTTCCCTGTTTCTTGTAGTGTCAGATCTTCCTCACGCTCCCAGGTTGCTTCATTTTCTGAATAATTACTCCATTGAACTTTACAAAAGCAAGTAGACTTATTTCTGGTCCTACACTCCATTACATCCAAAATCTTAATTGGCTGCTCTTTGTAAGTCAGATCCTCCTGCAACTCGATTGCTTCTAATGGTGTTTGCTCCGCTGGCACTCTGAGGCACTACTTGAGCTGCGACACTTAAAATACGTCATGGACTCCTGCTAATGACTAGGGCAACTCCAACTGATACGCAACCTCTCCTCGGCGGCTCAGGATTTTAAATGGTCTATCATACCTACGTGCAAGCTTCCCCTTGTCATGAAACCTTTTTACACCTTTAAAGGGAGTAACTCTGAGATACACGAAATCCCTGGGTTCAAAACTCAAATCACGACAGCGATTGTCAGCATAGCTCTTCCGCCTTGACTGTGCTGCTTTCAATCTTTTCCTGATCATGGCAACTTATTCCTCAGCTTCTCTGAGCATCTTAGATCCAGACACTGAACTCTCCTCCCGTTTCATTCCAATTTAACGGGGTACAACAGGCACGACCATATAAGGCTTTAATTTGGTGACATTTTCAACTAGCCTAGTAGTTATTGTTATAACTGAACTCTGCATATGACAAGCGTTTATCCCAAAACATGGCGTAAGCTAATACACAAGTTCTCAAGATTTCTTCCTGAATCCGCTTAACTCTTTCTGCTTGACCATCCGTCTAAGGATGATGTGCGGTGTTGAAATTCAAGTGAGTTCTCATTATTTCAGAAAACTTGTTCTAAAACCTTGAGATAAATTGGATACCTCTATCGGACATAGCCTACTTGAGCACCTATGCAGTCACTCAATCCTCGACACCTACAGATCTGCCAAACGATCTTTTGAATACGTAATCTTCAGCGGTATGATATGAGCAATTTGGCTAACCAATCAATAATGATTCCTCCGAAATCATACCCTTTATGGTCAATTCACACTAGGGATCCTTTTATTGACTTGTCTCCCATTTCCACTCGAGGATCTATAATGATTGCGATGAACCTCTTAGGTCCCTAATGCATTGCCTTTATTCTTTGACACACATCACATCGAGTACTTTAACCAATCGCTTCGCTCTTCATTTTAGACCTCCAATACTTTTTCTTTAGATCTCATTACATCTTGGTACTTTTTGAATGACTCGAATACTCAGAATCATGGGTTTCCTCAATTATAATCTGCTTAGTATCTTCTTATCCGGTACACTGGTTCGACCTTAAATCCTCGCGATATCCTAATCACTCAAAATCCTGCTTCCTGGCTAAGCCTTCTTCTTTTCTTTGACTTAATTTTGTATCTTCTCTTCCTTCGAACTTCCTGTTATTTGATCTTTTAATGTTGGTTTTACTTCCGAGGTAATTATGAAACTATGTCGAACGATCCTTGATTTCGACCTCTCGAATTCTTTGCATAACCCTTGTTAACTGCTAATTAACAACATATTCGCATTGCGGTCTCATAACTCAACGTTGACTACCACGTTGACCTTACTAGAATGCCTATGGATTCTGACACTAGAACCTTTGATCATTTCTAACCATTTTGTTCGTTTTATATTAAGGTCTGACTGAGTAAATATATAATTTGGACTCTTATGATTCCCATCTATTTTCGTTGAAATAGTGACACCATATTTTCGAATTGTGCGCTACGATAGCTAACTCCAAGTCATACGTAGGGTAATTGTCTTATACTGTCTCAATTGCCTTATCGCATAGGCAACCACCTAGCCATTTTGCGCCGATTCGCATCTCAGATCAGGTCTAGAAGTATCGCCATATATGTCAAAAGTGCTTCGTATAGCTGGGAATACTAACACATGCATTAATGTTAACCGCTTCTTCAACTTCTAAAAACTCTTTTCACACTTTAGCGTACATGCAACTATTTCTTATCAACCATCACATAAGAGGTCTAGCTGTCGCTGAGATCCTTCCATGAACTAGCTCCTAGAACTTCAATGCTAAGTAATGGGCTTTGGTTGCTCCCAATGTAACACAACTTCTACCTTACTTGACTTGACATCAACTCCTTTAGCAATCCTTATATGACCAAAGAATTCGACCCTTTTTCTTCCGGAAATCACACTAGTTGAACTTAGCGTACGACTACTGCTCTTGCAATCTTTCTAAATTAATCTAACATGTTCTACATGATCTTCTCTTGTCTTAGAGTATACTAGATTGTCATTTATATGGCAACCATGAATTTATCAATTAATCTAGAAACATGTTACTTATCATGTTCATTAAGTATGCGGGGCATCGGTTAATCCAGGAGATATAGCCAAAACTTATACCGTCTATACACGTTGTTGATCCTGATATTGGATACTTATTTTCGGCCTTTTATTTAGAGCAAGATTTAGTGCACTCTCCCGATCTTTCATTTTCCTTTTTGATAAACAAGAGCTTCCTTGGTACGTATTAGGTCTCCTCAAAACTCTTCCTAGTACTCTTCGATATGCTTTACATTTCCTGCTAATTCCTTAGTATATATTTGACATGGTCTTTTCGCTATCGGTGTTGTATCAAACACTAATTCGCTCACGAACTTTGATCTTCCGATATGACGGCATACCAGGCAACTTCTTGGAACATATATCAAGGTATTCTCTGACAACTGACGTATCTTCTAATTGGCAATTTCCATACTATTATCCATCAGCTAGCTAACATAAACTATCATCATTTGAACCTTTTTTTTCACATTTCGGGTGTTAAATTGATATACTCTTCACCAAAATAGCTCCATGTTTGAGCATCCAACTAATTTCAAGAACAACTTAAATATCCAACATAATATTATTTGCTTGGAACTCGACTCATTCACTAGGCACTGAACCCTTAACGTTCTAGCTGAGCACTTACTGGCAATGACAAATCCTCTGGCTAACAAGCTCAGGCTAGGTACCGCTAAATTAGCCACCATTGCATACGTATCGATTCCAGATGAACCATAAACACAAGAATACTCTTAGAGACACATCTAACTCATCATCATTGCTTTTCATTCCAATAATCTGTATACCAATGTATCAACCATTTCTGCTTTATTTCTTTCGACAAGGAAACCTTTATTATTAATCTCCCTTCTCTACAAGTAGGGTTACGACATTGCACTAGGTAAAATCATGACTCATGACTTTCTTGATTTAGCATTGACGCTGGGGCTTTGACAGGAACGGAGTTGGGATTGACTTAAACCTACGCGATTGCTTTCCTTTGAGGACATTTATTGGCAAAATGCTCAGGTTAAAGCAAAGTCTAGGGTGAACTTTCTTCCTTGGTGTCAGGACCCGAATATGCAAATCCAGACCCTCTGTGTATACTGCACTAGTCCAGGATCACGCTAGTGCACACAGGCTCAACATTAGTGATTATCATAATCATACACAACGTAAATAAGATAAAGACATAATATACTAAATATTAGCAGTTGTATGATCTTATGGTCAACTTACTTAGCAATGCCTCATAAGGCTTGAACAACAAATTGAACTGCGGCGGAATGAAGGCGTAGATAACCCTAAGTATACCACGAACAACCGACAAGGCTCGCACCCTAAACATTCGTCCTTCATGGTACTCCTTCTTGACCTTGATGATTTTTGTAGGCAAGGGTGAGTACACCAACACGTACTCAACAAGTTGTGCACAGAATGCAATTCTATCATAGCTATATGCAAGGCTTATTCCAAAGGAATGGCTAAATGGTTCATAAGCGGTAAGCAGCATTTTCAAACATAAACAATATGTAGATTGAAAAGACAGTAAAACAAATAATAACAAGTAAATAGATTCCATTGTTCGCAAATCAACCCAAGGTTCCATCCTAATTCAAGTTCCATTATCTACATGGCATCCTGCCATCCCAACAGTTGTCAATTTTAATTAACTACCCCTTGACTGTAATTCTCGAGCATTGCTCAATACCGTGAGCATGGCTATCCGAATAGTTTGTACACTCTGCAGAGGTTATGCACTTTACCCACACGATATAACCATACACCACACAGGCGAACGATTATAACAAAGCCTTTACAATGCATCCTCTTAACCCAGTGCTACCCGCTAAGGTTTCAACACTGAAGGGCTACACCGCCACAACAGGGCCCCCCTCTTGCACCATGTGAGTTTCCCCCGTACACTCGGACTCACACCACCAAGATAGCACTTAAGTTAAGCATTTGCAAATTAGTCGACTAAGTGCCCCATATGAACATGTGGTTGCATGATAGACTCAGTCAAAGGTTCAAGGTTAAGTCCTTAGTTTTGACCGAGGCAAGACTAACTGTGTGATCTCAAATATCCAAAACCAATAAAACCAAATCGACCGCCCAATTGCCACTCTTGGCCCACCAGAAACAATCTTGCCACTTGCCCCAGTCTAAATGAATTTTCCATCCCAGTTGATTACCAAGCACCACGTGCTATCCACAATTTAACATCGTTGTGTGACCTCCTCGCCACAACAACTCAATCTCATCGTGTGACCACACATGACACACAAATTCATATCCATGTTCCATTAGTCAAATTTAATTAACCAACAATTCATATACACATGATGACGTGGCATGGCTAAGTAATTCTATTCCGTTCTAACCATCCATGTTGATTTTCTATTAACCAACTATAATTAACCAACCTAGGGTGACAAGTGGATCATGGCATACAACTAGCAAGGTAGGGTATAATTCAAAGGGTAAGATAGCTAATCCCAAACTTATGTTGAAATCATTTATACACATGAAATAACAAGTGATAAGGTAAATCAAAATAGCATGCAATCTAGTTTATGGGTGCAACATGATCAAAGCACAACTTGCCTTCGTTAAGCTCCTGGTATTGCTCCGAAGTTTGCTCTTGAAATAATAATCCTTCTTCCGACACCTCGCTCAACTCAACGTCTACGCGAAACGAGAGAGAAAGCAAATAAAAACCAAAACCAAATAGCAAATAAACACCAAGAACAAATAGCAAATGAACTCGAAAATTCAAATAAAAACCCTTATTAGATATATCTTGAGTTTATAAATTTTTTTAGGAGTTTGAATCACCCAAATCAGAGTCCATATGCAAAAGTTATAACATTTAGATTTTGTAAAAATAGACTAAACTCTGGAATTAGGAATTCTAAATCTTTCCAAATTATTTTTATAAAGAAAATCCAAATTTTCCTGCCCCGGCTTGTATGGACAAAACGTGGTGAAATCTAGACTGGTGAACTCAATCTAACGGTTACGGGTAAATCTACTATGTGGCCTAATATCAATCGTCCGACTTAAATCCAACGGTCGATATTTAATCGGAGACGCTTACCGATTCCGAAACGACGTGGACGAATTCCGTACACCCGATTAAGATCCGATGGCTGATGAAGCTCCCGATCGGCGATGCAGCGACAGCAGCTTGAATTCACCGGAGACGACGATGACCTCGGCGACAACTCGGCAGTGCGTGCTTCGGAATTCTCCTGGCGGCGCTGCGACTTCGTGACTTTTCCTCGACGATGCGACCCGCTCGACGCGTGAAAATCTTCTTCTGCCGCTCGCTACCTCTGGCGACTTCCTTTTTTTCTGGTCACGCGATTCGATGCTCGGGTGCCTGGAATTCCTCTTCCGGTTACTCGGTCCTGACGAAGCCCCACGCTGCTTAAATAGCCCCAGGCGTCCTTATCCCGCGCGCCCAGGACTCCGAACCTTGCCAATCTCGGCGCTGCACCAGAGAGTTCGAATCGGCTACGTTACGGACGAAACGGGAAACTTCTTTGCGCCTGGAAAGACTTCGGTCCTTGCCGACACCTTCGTGCGGGGTTTAAATACGGCAACGTCTTTCTCCCGCATGGAAAGGATTTGGCGCCAGCGTAAGCATTTGACTCGGTCACGCCGTTGCTCTTCTGTCGAACGGAGGGCTGCACCTGCGATGGTTTTTGGCGCCAACGTCCAGCCCATTTTACTTGGAGACGCTCTGCTGTCACAGGACGGCGAAGGAAATTCGATGCTACAGTGCACGAAGCTATAGTGCCCGCGTTGCTATAGTGAATCGGCGTATTGTAGACGGACGTGAGGTTGAGAGAGAACAGGAGATCAGAGAGAGATGAGCATCGTTGTAAAAGGAACTCATGTATCTGTTTCGAACTATTGAGTAAATATGAGTTCTGGTATTTGATCTGTTTTCTTTCTCTAGCAGATTAATTTATATTTATGCATGCGTATTTGTCTTGAAATTTTCCAAAAATACTTCGAGACCTTCTAAACTCAAATAAAATATTTTTTTGGGCGAACTTTAGTTTAGATTTATCTATCCATAATTAGTTTTTTGACAGGAGGCAATATACTTCCTTTTTTTTAAATTAACATAACTCCAACAGATCTCAGAAAATCCGAATAAATCCAGAAAATTCACAAAAATCATAAGTTGCAACAAAATAATATTCAAAATTTCAAAAATTGGGATGTTACACTTGGGTATTCATTGACCGGAATAATGTCCTTATTTAGTCGACTTTTCTTCAATTGGTTTTCTAGGCAATTTCTCTCGCAATTTCACCGCTCACTCTTGGCGTTATGTACCGGACGGAGGTAACTTTCGGTATATCCACGGCTATGGGATTTATCTATTTCCTCTGTGGACATCGATTAGCATAATGGCCTATTCGGCGATAATTGTAACACTCAATGCTATTCTTCTTGTGATTCATTACTTCCTGATTAGTAAAACATCCCCTAGCGAAACGATCTTCTTTACCATACAAGAGACCTACGTGGGCGATGGCCACCTACTGGTTTCCTGGCTAAGGTTGATAGGTTTAGGAGGGTGCATTTTTATTTCTCCATAGTAACTACGTGCACGATCTTTTGACTTATCTAGTTGATAGTTTTTCAAAGAACATCGTCTAGATTTAGAACAAAGTGCAGGATAGCGTTTCTCTCAATAGTCTCGAGTCAATCCTTTGCTTCTAAAGATGAGACATTTCCTTAAAACGTTGGTGGACGAGTTTAATAACCTTGAGTCAATACAGGGATCACTAATAACGGTTCGAGATGCTTTGCTGACATTAGCTTGTTTAGTCCTATTCGTATTTGCTGATTGAGGAACTGATCCATTCTTAGAGTTTTTACTAAGTTGATTTTCACTTCCACTAGCTCCATTTCTATCACTATTCTGAACCATCTGCTTAATTACTCAAAGGGGGTTAGGGAAGAGGGGAATATCATAGGTAAGGAGCAAGAATCCTACCACAGGGGAGATACGTTTAACCCAACAACTTAAGCAATCAATATTAATAACTTGGTATGGTTGCTTATATAAGCCTAAAAGCTCTGCAACACATACTGCACACTCAGCAATCAAGAAGAACCAATTCAACCTAAACACACAAAACTGCCGTCTACATGGGCGACACTCCTATCTTAGGGAACGCGACTCCCACACATGAGTCTCAACTGGCTACTTGAAGCACTGAGTCCTCTAATTCTGGATACACTTCCTTGATTCTTGACGATTCTTTTCTTTGTGATCATTATGGCAGTAGCAGGCACTCGATGTCTCTTCTAAAGTGTGGTATATCGTTTTTTACTCAAGATAACTCAGGTAAGATTTCAGTTCCATTAGTAGAGGTAAGAGAAAGAAATTTCAGCAAGGGAAAAGAAGAAATTTTGGGTAAGGACAGAAGTAGAAGAATGAGATAAGTCAAGAACACATTATTCTCCTAGGTTAGGTCTTTTACTTTAGAAATTAATTTTGAAGGACCTATAGAGACGACCAACTATCTAGGGTCAAGACCTACAACAAGATGGCTCGATACCACCTCTGCTTTGCACCGAATATGCAAATCCGGACCCTCTATGTATACTGCACTAGTTCAGGATCACGCTAGTGCACACAGGCTCAACATCAGTGAATATCACAATCATACACAGCGGAAATAGGATAAAAGACATTATATATATAATATTACCAGTTGAATGACCTTATGGTCAACTTACTTAACAACGCCTCACAAGGCTGAACAACAAACACTACAGGAAAAGTATTTATTCTCTACGGCCGTAAATATGGTAGACGGCCAAAATACCCCGTCGACCAAAACTACATTAAGGTCGACAGCCCAATGAATAGCCGTCTACCCTAGACGTGAAAAAAGCGCGCCATCTATCCCGCCAAGTTAGAGTCGACAGCGTGTATTTAAGCCGTCCACCATATTTTAGGGTCGACCGAATCGGGCCGTCGACCCTAACTGACACACAGGCCAAATTGGTTGGAGACAGAAACGTAGCTTATCGTCGACGGCTGCACACGTGGCCGTCGACCTTAACTGAATAGGGTGGACGGCTTCTTGGCTGTCGACCATACGTTATGCTCGACGGCTGCACAGGTGGCTGTCGACCCTAACTGGCATATACCTCGCCAGTAGAATCCCCATTCGATCGATTTTGCCCGATCGGCGTTTCAATCGCATCCACCGCCGCCTCCTCCCGCACCGCCGCCTCCGCCGCCGGTGGCCGTGCGCGCCTCCTCCGCCCACCGGTGGCAGCGCCTCCTCGCCCGGCCGGTGGCCAGCGCCTCCTCCGCCTGGCCGGTGGCCTGTGCACCGCCTCCTCCGCCCGCCGCCTCCCGTCGAGCTGCCGCCGCCTCCTCCGCCGCCGCCTGCCCGAGTGCCGCCGCCCCCACCGCCCGTGCTCCTCCCCGAGGCCCGGCACCCCCACCGCCTGTGCACCTCCCCTAGGGCCGGCGCCCTCACCGCCCGTGTGCCTCCGCGCTTACTGCCGCCGGTATAGGACCTGTGCTCTGTTGGATTTCTGCGCCTGTATGATTCACTTTGGAATAGCTTTACTATGGAACTACTCTTGTTACAGTGCTGAGGAAAAAAGAGAGAGATAGGATTCTATGTATTCTTATGCCATTGGCCGGATTTCCTATGCATGTTTCTTCGCATGATACTAAATTTATTTCAATTTTTTAAAGCACGGTATAATGGTATATCCATTGAGTTGTATTTTATAAGCTAACACGAGGGAGTTATGATTTTCAGATTCTTGAGACTGCATTCAAGAAGGAAACAGTCGGTCTAGTTACAAGGGAGCAGTATGTCGAGAAGGTAATAAATAAAGTGACAAAAGTGTTTACGTACATTGGTCTTCGCCTACTAGTTCCTTGAAAAAGTGAAATTTGGTCATCTGATTTATCACCCATGTGCCTGAGCAGAGGGTTAACATACGAACCAAGATGGAGGAGGAAGAGAAAGAGAAGCTTCAAAAATTGCAACAAGAGTGAGTTTGAAATCCTAGCCTGGCACTGCCATATGTTTTTTTGGGTTTGTTGCCTTAGGCCAATTTACATGCTGTATTGTTGGTTTCAGGGAAGAAGAATTACAAATGCAGAAAAGGAAAAAGAGGAGAGTAAGGGGAGATCCGCGCTTGTCTTTCTGTGACGACATTGAGAATGGAAGTGATGAGGATGAGTTTGAGAATCGTATGATCCTTAAACTTTTCATTGTTTTTTACTCATGTATAATGTATTGCTGACTTACCTTGTGTATGGCCATTTCTAAAGCATATATGTTTTCAATTTGTATCATCTATTCATCTGAGAACTGTTGCATTGACTATGGATTTCCCTTGTTTTGTTGTTTTCCTACTTATGTGACCAGACAGAATTTTGCTTGCAATACAGAGATCATTTTTTTGTCTTTATTTCATGCAATAGCGTATAGCGCAGCTGTCATTTCTTGATCTTGTACCTGTTTCCTTCCTTGCACAAATAGATGTTACGTGGTAGTTTTCAAAATAGACTAGTTATCCTTCAGTTAAACATTTCTTTCTTGAAGAATTGTGGTAGTGTGCTGATGTTTCAGGTCAAAATAATCCCCGTGTTACTTCTTTTCAGTTGTCTGTCTTGAATTTGGGGGCATACTTTTGTGGAAGCTGCTTTGCTCTTAACTTTGCTTCAAGTGCTGATGAGAAAGATTTGATTGATTTCACTATAGATTGTGATGTTACCTTGTTGTTATAATGTTTTGAAAACTTGGGACATTTTGTCTGTGGATGACCTTGCATAGAAAGTTAGAAACAACAGAAACTAAACCAGATAAAGCAAAACTATTGGTTCCTGGTCAGGTCTTAATTCATAATGAAGCATAATTCTATCCTGTTTATGTTGTGATCTCACTGTGTATGCTCATAGTGCCCTGTGATTATGCATATTTACACCATGCTTGATATTCGTTACAGAAGAAATTCAAAAGAAGCACGGCCCTGTCAAACTCGGAAAGGATCCCACTGTTGAGACTAGCTTTCTACCTGACAGGTATATCCTTTAGTTCATGATTATTACTTGGAGAGTTGATTGATTCTTGTTTTTCAAAGCTTTGTTTAACCTGCAAGCTGTTTACTAAGAATGATCCATCAGGGAGAGAGAGGCAGAGGAACAAGCAGTGCGAGAACGCTTGAAGAAGCAGTGGTTGTGTGAGCAGGAACTGATCAAAAGTATTGCCACATTCTGATAGCATTCCTCACCTTTAATCTATCCATCCATTGTGCATTGCCCTTTTGGATAAATTTTGCATCCTAACTGATTAGCCAAATATATGCCATATTTCAGATGAACCTCTTGCAATCACTTACAGTTACTGGGATGGTACTGGGCACAGGAGAGTTATCCAGGTGAACTTCTAACCTTAGACAAAATTGCTCCTCTTTTGATTGTTCTAAGAGCAAATTTCACAAAACTACAAGTTTTTGTGAAGGAAGATCTTATCATCCCTCATGTATGCAAAGCTTAAGTTTGTTCTCCTGTAAATTACATTCTTCAGTAAAAGTTTGATCCTCTTTTTTGCTCCTCTATCCATACAAGAATTTTCTCTGTCTATACAGGATTATTTTTGCTCTTCTCTATTCATGAGTTAAGAGTTAAACATTCACTGACACTAGTTTCTGTTTGCAGCTTTTCCACTTTGATGTTCATGAGGATGTGCGTACCATTGCCGATGCAACAATAGAAAAGGATGAGGTGACTAATGCCTTAACAATTTCGTCTATTTGTGGTGCCTACATGTTGCATTATAAATTTCTGATCTCATGTTTGATCCGCCGGCACAGAAATCCAACAAGAACATATGACGATGGGTTCATCTAATGCCATTCTTACAATGTCATATTGCATCAAATACTTGCGAGATGCCTGTAGATCTTAAGTTCAACATTCAGCCTAACCATTCGACATGGTTTTTTTTCATGTCCATTATTTTGTTCCATCAGCTGGTGTGCCAATAATAATTGGTTTGATGCTGACTTACCTTGCTTTTTTTATGTGCAGTCAACACACATGGCATCCCAGCAAATAACAGAAGAAGCTGTACCTGAACTTGTCTTAGGTGATTTGCTGAAGTTGCTGGACATTTCCTCTGTAAAAAAACATTAGGTGTTTTGCCTACAACATATGGGTGTTTGTGATATGAATCTGTAAAAAATGCAATTTTTGTGAATGCTTCCGGCCATTGCCAATCGGGCAACGTTTCTTTTTAATGGTCATTAATTAGGGTCGACAGCTTTTTTGCTTAGGGTCGACGGCCGGCCGTCCACCCTAAGGCTTATGGTGGACGGCCACGTGTAAAGGACCGTCGACCCTAAGGGATTATGATGGACGGCCACGTGGAAAGGGCCGTCGACCCTAACTTTTTTATGGTCGACAGCCTAAAAGGCTATCCACCCTAGGCTAGACTAGACAGCTACTTTTGCCCGTCGACCTTATCTTTATTATGGTGGACAGCCTATATTTGGCTATCGACCCTAATAGGGTGGACAGCCCGCCCGTCGAACTTAATATTATGGTCGACCACTTACTTTCGGCAGCTTAGGGTGGACGGCCAGCTGTCGACCCTACGTATGGTGGACGGCTTTGTCTTTAGGGTGGACGGTTTTGGCTGTCGAAATTACTGTTTTTCCTTGTAGTGAAATTGAACTGCAGTGGAAATGAAGATATAGATAACCCCTCAGTATACCACAGGCAACTGACAAGTCTCGCACCCTAAACATTCGTCCCTTCATGGTTCACCTTCTTCAGCTCTGATGATGTTTTGTAGGCAAGGGTGAGTACATAAAGCACTCAACAAGTTGTGCACAGAATGCAATTCTAACATAACTATATGCAAGGCTTATTCCAAAGGAATGGCTAAGGTTTATTTGCAACTAAGCAGCATTTAAGAACAAGTACAATATATAGATTGAAAAGTCAAGAAAAACAAATAACAGTAATAGATAGATTCAGCATTTCTCAAGTAAACCAAGTTTTCAGTCCTAAGTCAAGATTCAACCTTCCATGGCAACCTGCCATCCATCCCAAGTTTTATTTTGCAAAAGTCTAATCCCTTGACTGTAATCCCCGAGCATTGCTCAATACCGTGAGCACGGCTATCCAAATAGTTTGTACACTCTGCAGAGGTTATGCACTTTACCCACACGACATGATATCTCGTTGTGCTTGGCCATTAGCACACTTCCTTTGGTGTGCCGGCGGAGAATCATGACAAAGCCTTTACAATGCTCTGTCTTAACTCAGTACTACCCGCTAACGTTTCAACACTGAAGGGACGAACTGTCCCAGCAGGGCCCCCCTCTTGCGCCATCTGGGTTCATTAAAAAGGTGAACCACACCACCACGGTAATACCAAAGTTAAGACATTACAAATTAGTCAGCTAGGCTGCCCCATAACAGACATGTGGTTGCATGATTGACTCAGGTCAAAGGCTCGCAAGGTGTTCTTATGGTTTGATCAAAGCAAGACATACACATACCCTTGCCCATCGGGCCCACCCTGGCATCCTGCCCTTGCCACTTGCTCCAATCTAAAATCGTAACCACCCCAGTTGATTACCAAGCACCACGTGCCATCAACAATTCAATATCGTTGCGTGACATCCATTGCCACCACAACTCAATCTCATCGTGTGACCACACATGACACACAAATTCAGAACATTGTTCCATAATCCATTAGTCAAGATTATTTATCAAAGATTCAAGTACATGTGATGACGTGGCATGGCTAAGCATTTCTATTCCGTCCTAACCATCCATGTTGATTTCATTATTAACCAACTATAGTAACCCACCTAGGGTGACAATGAAGCATGGCATACAAATATCAAGGTAGGGTATAAATCAATGGGTATGTTAGCTAATCCCAAATTTATGTTGAAATCATTTATACACATAAAATATCATGCAATAAAGTAAAGCAAAATAGCAATTTTTCCTAACATGGTTTCAACATGATCAAAGCACAACTTGCCTTGCTTAAGCTCCTGGTATTGCTCCGAAGATTACTCTTGAATTGTTAATTCCTCCTCTGGAACCTCGCTCAACTCAACGTCTACGCGAATCAAGAAGAAATAGCAAATAAACACTAAAACTAAAGAACAAATAAACTCAAAAATTCAAACTAAAGCTACCATTGGATAGATCTCAATTTTACAAATTTTTAGGAATTTGAATCACCTCAATCGGAGTTCATATGCAAAAGTTATAGCATTTAGAAGTTTAATAAATTATGAAATTAGAAATTCTGATTTTTCTGAATTATTTTTATAAAGAAAAATATGAATTTCCCCGCCCCGGCTGTACGGACGACACGTGGCAAAATCTGGGCAAATAAATACCAATCTAATGGCTATCGGTAAATCGGTGACGTGGCTAAACCCGAGTCATCCGATCTAGATCCAACGGCCAATCCTTACTCGTGCGGTTTACTGTGCTCATAAATGACGTGGCTCAATCTCGACCCTCTATCTAAGATCGGACGGATCTCCTTAACCCAGCGAAACCCTGTCGCCCTAATTGACATGGCCCAATCACAGCTGTTCACCTAAGATCTAACGGTGTAATACTTACCCGTGTAGTTTCCTGTTCCCCGCGATGACGCGGCTGAATCCGGTACACCCGATGAAGATCCAACGGGTGAAAAGCTTCGAACCCGGCGATGGCTGGCGGCGGCGCTGGGTACCGGTGTTGAAGACGAAGACAAGTCCGATGGCGATCCGGCGCTCTCCAGCGAGGAAGAAGAGTCGTAACCGGTGCGGCGTGACGCCACCAACTCGGATCCGGCCTCGCCTCGGCGGATGAGTCACCGACGGCGACGAAAAACGCAGCGCAACTCCACGGAACTCCGGCGACCTTTCGCAGCGGCTTCGATGCTCCCCAGGCGACGGCGCAAGAGCGAAACAACGCGGCAATCTGCGACGAGTCTCGGGAGATGTGCCCTGTCCTTAAATACCCCTTGGTGGCGGCGAAATCTTGGAAACCGTGGCGGCGGCGGCGTCCCTATCCGATGCGGCGGTGCGTCCAAGTCCCTCTCGGAGACGATGCACAACCACCATTCGATCGGCAATCAAAGGCGAAGATGCGATAGGGTTTCCTATTCTGATCTGGTTGACAAAGACCGCACGATCTAAATCCTACGGCCCAAGGCACTAGGGTTTTCTTTGGCGACGTGGCTTGAGAAAGGCCATGCGATGCTGATCCGACGGCGCACGATGAAGTTGGCTCGGCGGCTGTGTGGCTGGGCCGAATTTTGGCGCATAGTGCTGGGCTCGGCCCAGTACTATTCACAAGGTTTTTCCGAAATTTTGTATTTAAAATAATTCGAGTAAATCATTTGATTTATTTAGGTCAATAAAATACTTCTAAAAATTCTTAGAAAAATCTCAAAAATACTTTGAGACATTCTGGACTTAAATAAAATATTTTTGACAAAACTTTATTTTAAATTTTTTTATAAATATTTCTCAACAAAAGGCAATATATTTTAATTCAAAATAATTCAAATAAATCTAAAAAATCCAAATAAATCCAGAAAATTCACAAAAATCATAAATTGCAATAAAATAATATTAAATAATTAAAATTCAAAATTTTGGGATGTTACAAGAACCAACTAGTTTTGTTGAAGCTGAGAAGATGAACTGCTGGAGAAAGGCCATGATTGAGGAGATGTTGTCGATTGAAGGTAATTCCACTTGGTATCTTACTGATCTTCCTCAGGGTCATCGTGCTATTGGTCTCAAATGGATTTTTAAGGTTAAAAAGGATGCAAATGGTGAGGTAATTTAGCACAAAGCCAGATTGGTGGCGAAGGGCTATGTGCAGCAACATGGTGTTGACTTTGAAGAAGTTTTCGCGTCTGTTGCCAGAATTGAGACAGTGAGACTCCTCATAGTCTTGGCTGCGCAAAATAGATGGGAGATACATCACATGGATGTGAAGTCCACTTTCCTCAATGGGGAATTGGAGGAAGAAGTGTATGTGGTGCAGCCACCTGGATTTGTTGATGAAGCTCAAGAGCAGAAAGTGTTGAGGCTAAGAAAGGCACTGTATGGCCTACGACAAGCACCGAGAGCTTGGTATTCGAAATTGGATACAAGTCTCGGTAATCTCGGTTTTATCAGATCAACAACAGAGAATGCAGTGTATACCCGTGGCTCTGGTCCTGAGAGGATAATTGTGGGAGTCTATGTGGATGATCTCATAATCACAGGGGCTCAAGTAGTAGGGATCATCAAATTCAAGAAGCAGATGAAGGCTTTGTTCAAAATGAGTGACTTAGGTCTATTGACCTATTACCTCGGAATGGAAGTGCATCAAACTGGTGAGTTCATCTCTGTAACACAGTCTGCATATGCAGGGAAAATCCTTGAAAAGGCAGGGATGGCTGAGTGTAACTCATCTCAAGTACCAATGGAGCCCAGGTTGAAGTTGAGTAAGGAAGGCAATGGAGAATTGTTTGATGCGACAATGTATAGAAGCATTGTGGGCAGTTTGAGATATTTGGTGAATACAAGACCTGATCTAGCATATTCAGTGGGATATGTTAGTAGATTCATGGAGAAACCAACCACCGAACACTGGTAGCACAAGCACATCCCGAGGTATGTGGCCTAACTAAGGATCCGGGTTGCGATTTGTCGCAAGAGGTGATCAAGAGCCCACTCGATAGGCTACTGATGATAGTGATATGGTCAGGGATATCGTTGATGTGAAAAGTACAACCGAGTATTGTTCAGCCGAAGTAATTTGGTTAGTGGCGATCCACGAAGCAAAGGGTAGTAGCGCTTTCTTCGTGTGAAGTCGAGTTCATAGTTGCTACTACCGCACTTGTCAGGTATATGGTCGCCGCGGTTGATCGGTGAGCTCGGGGCCGCCTGAGGGGCAGGTGGGCCGCCAGGCCCCCAAGACGTTAGGGCCCCCCAATAGTAAGTTCTTCCGGCCTGGCTATGAGCTAATGAGCATCAGAGCAATAAAGCATATGACTGCATGAGCTTTCTTCAATTCTTTTGGCCCAGCGCCCAGGCCCCAACCGCACGCTGCATGCATGCAGGACGACCGAAGGTCGAAGGAGTTAAGGAGGCCGCTTGTGACGCCGTGACGCGCGGTGTGACTACGTGAATCGAACCGTCGCGCCGCGCCCCGGCCCCCGAGTTGGCAACTGGTGAGTTCCTGAGTCTCGATGCCGGATGCCCTCACGCAGTCACGCCCGTCAGTCGCCGCCTCCGATTCCGATTTCCGATCGCAGTCGCAACTCGCAAGTTCGCCGAAAGCCCGAAACGCCGTCGCCTTCCGCCGTGGTTCCACCCTTTCTTCCGTCTCGGCGAGTCGACGTCTCCCAGAGTCCCAGTCCCAGAAAAAAAAGAGTAAGACGCCCTTTCTAAATTTCTAATCTCTATTCTCTATCTCTAATCCTTATTAGTAATTTATTAGTATATTCAACTTCATGCAATCACTGAATCACAACTAGTACGGTAGTACCTAGAGCTATCTGCAGAAAGCAACTAAATTCAGATATTCTTACATTTGCTAGTTTGCTATATGCCTATATCTATCTGCTACTACCGCTGCATTTATTTTTCTCATCGTGTAGACGTGTAGTGTCTGTATCTAATCTCTATTCCCTAATCCTTATTAGTAATTTATTAGTATATTCAACTTTTGATGCATTTATTTTTATTTTCAGCGCTAGCTTTTTGTTACCATGTCATCAAGAAGGTATCCATCCGGTAGCGAAAAAAGGAAGATGATGCCAAGTGCCAGGTAAGTATTTATGATTACAATTTACATTTGTCATTTCATAAACTTTAAATTGTTCTATAGAAGTATTTTTTGTGCATCGAATATTAATTTCTTCAATGATGTGTGCTTATAAGACTATATATATACATGCATATATATACATAGCCATATAATGAAGGGGTCTTCATATAAGTTTTCGCCCTGGGCCCCCAAAATACCAGGACTGGCCCTGGGTGAGCTGCAGGAGAAAGAACCAAGTTGCACAGTCCTGAAAGTCGACAATAAGTCTGCAATTAACCTTTGCAAGAATGGGGTACTCCATGATCGAAGCAAGCATATTGACATGCGATTTCACTTCATAAGGGAGTGTGTTGAAAAAGAACAGATAGCATTGGAGTACATTCGCACTGAAGAGCAACTGGCAGATGTGCTGACAAAGTCGCTCGGCCGAATTCGTTTTCTGGAGCTAAGGAAGAAACTGGGCATGGAGCTGGCGAAGGTGCTCAAGATTAGGGGGTGATTTTGTTAGCTACGTGATGTAATCTTGAGCATGTAGAACTTTTAGTAGTTGTTGCTTAGCATGCATTTTTAGACGCTGACTGAATCAGCCGGGAATGTCGGCATTTTCAGTAAGCACTGCAGTCACGTTTTTCATTCAGTTAGTAGTGGCCGTGAGTAGAACTGGTCACCAGATTTGCATGTTTTAGTTGTAGATCCGAAAAAGACGTTAGCTACTACTGCATGTATGCATGAGAAATAAAAGGAACTGAACTAACTCAGAAAACGCTGCAATTTTCACAGCACCAAATCGCTTTCACCCTTCTCTCTGTTTTCCCAGTGTGTATTGTCGTATTTTCTTCAGTTCAACTGAACCTTGATCGACAATACAGAGAGAACTTTTTTCTCAGTTGAAACAGAGAGCGATAGTTAGCAGAGAGTGAATCCTGTCACTTGATTTCTGACAGCGGATCTACACATTTTTTTAGGAGAACAACAAATCTGTAAACCGCTATAAACCATCGGCGAATCCACATTTTTTTGAGAGAAAATCGGATTTAAATATATTGTTTTTTTTCAAATTCTTCGTGACGAAAATCCGCAGAAGGATCTTTCGTTCCGTGACGATTTGGTTCATCCTGATTCCTGACAAGCAGATAGTGCGGCCACTGTTTACTTTCCAAGCAACGACAGCTACGTACATGGTACATCTCTCTCTTTAGCTGTCCGATTATTGAGCAGGCAGGCTTACTTTCTTTCTTCTACAGTTTAGTTTTCGCACCTTTATAATTAACTAGCCAGTATCACGCGTTACGCTGCATCGTGCGGGATTTTATCGCGTGACGATTTGGGTTTTTTTTTAAAAAAAAATAAACTAGGCACTAGGCCACGCCGGCAAATCTGTGGACGACTATAAACCATCGGCGGATCTACACCTTTTTTTGGGAGAACAACGAATCTGTGAACCGCTATAAACCATCGGTGAATCCACGTTTTTTTTGGGAGAAAATCGGATTTAAATGTATTGTTTTTTTCGAGTTCATCGTGACGAAAATCGGCAGAAGGACCTTTCGTTCCATGACGATTTGGTTTTCTTTTTAAAAAAATTTGGCGCTAGACCCGTTGGTGAATCTGTGGACGGCTGTAAACCATCGGCAGATTCACAACTTTTTTGGTAGAACAGCGAATCTACGAACCGCTATAAACCATCGACGAATCTGCATTCTTTTTGGGAGAAAACCGGATCTAAACGTATTGTTTTTTTTCGAGTTCATCATAATGAAAACTACCAAAAGGACTTGAATGTAAACCACGAAGGGATCTAAACATAATTTTGATATTGATTCCCGTGAATACTTTTTTTGTGGGGATTCTAAAAATTACTCCTGCGCCGACTGCAACTACAACAAATGAAGCCCCCCTCACGCGTCGCCTAGCTAGTATGGATTAATAACAATATACGCATGCACGCATATGGCTGCCGAGCGGTGCGGCGGCTCTGAGGCGCTACGCAGCATCTGAGGCGCACGGCTTGGCGGGCCCCATGGCCTCTCGCGTCGGCGCCTTGGGGGTCTGCTTGACAGAGCAATGACCCAAGGTCGTAGGCGTCGGTAAGGTGGGCCCATTGCTCGGAAAATGGCAAAAATTGAGTCAAGACTAGGGCATGCACGCACTACGGTGGCGGACCTAAATTTGTAATTTCTACTTCGCAAAGGCTAATTTTGAAAATAAAAAAACGCACGAGGTTAAAATAGTAAAGATTTCTCTATTGACAGTGGCTCCGCACAAGGTTCAAAATATCGCCAGATTCTCGTGAGATCTCACTTACCAGACGTGGACAAAATTTGAAATGTCGGCTGAAGGGGAAAAATTCAAAAAAAATTGAATTGCTATAGTGAGTTCGATATATCTTGGTGAGATCTCGTTATAAACCGCCGAGATCTTAGACTTTTGAACCAGAATTTCATGTTTTATGAGCGTATTTGATCAGAAAATGATCAATAATCCTTAATAAAGTCATCTCCTATGAAATTTTGTTGAAAAACCGAATTTTTGAGATATTTTTTTAAAAATTTCAGAAATACTCTCAGGTTTTTATAAAAAATTTTGTGGCCTATCATGATGTGAACAATTTATGATACCGTCCTAAGAATTTTGGATCATACAAAAAATTTTCAAAATAATTTAACTTCATTTGTTATCTTTAAAAAATTAAAAACAGAATGAGCATAATTGGGACAGTAAACTTATCAGAATTTTATAAATTTGCTCGAGCGTGATCATGATTCAAAATTTTTATGAGAGTTTAATAATTTCCTCAGTACCATTCTATAAAATTTAAAAAAAATTAAACCTTTTTTGTTTGCTTAATAAAATCTATGTATGCATTGAACTTCATTTGTTATATTTCAATAATTAAAAACAAAAAGAACATAAATAATACAGTGTAATTATAAGAATTTTATTAATTCACTGAAGTAGGATCATAATTCAAAATTTTTATAAAATCTTAAGCATTTCCTTAAAACCCTTCTGCAAAATTATAAAAAATTTCAAACCTTTTTTGATGGCTAAAGCAAATCTATTTATTGATCATTAGGTTTTTATTAGGACGCAGCACTGTCAAAATTTTTGAAACTTTTTAAATCATGATCATCATATAAAAATTTTATAAAAACATTAATGATACATTAGGACCATCCATAAAAATTTTCACAATTTTTTAACATGGTTTTTACTATTTTTCATTTGGTTGAATTTTACCGTAAAGCTTTTATCAGGATAGTAGCATTGTCTGAATTTATAAAAATTCATGAAGAGTGATAACCAACTGAAATTTTATTAAAATATTAGTGATGCATAAAAAGCATGCAAAATTTTTTTAAAAATTTTCTAATGTGGTTTGTTTCATTTTTCATGCGGTTCAAACTTGCCAGTTAGCGTTTTACCCGGATGGTAGCAATGTTTGTATTTTTAAAAATTCCTTATATTTAATAATAATCTAAAATTTTTATGAAAACATCATAGATGTGTTGGGAACCTCCAAAAAAAATATCAAAATTTTTTGACTTCGTTTAAGCTACTTTTCGCTCGGTGCGATTTTGTCGAGATCCCGGCAAAACCGGCATAGACCTCGGCCATACCGGTTGAAAAAAATTCCGAATTTGAATTTTTGTTTTTGTGGTTCATCCAAAATTTGTCTAAAATTTTTAAATCTCACCGAGATTTTGTTCTCTGACCATGTCTGAAATTTCAAGCGAAATGAGATTTCAATCCTTAGCTCTGCATGCCAATACAAGCACACATTATCTTCTTCCCTCCCCTGTCCTTCTAGTTTCCCGGACAAAATTGTAAGCACCCATGCATATTATAAACTCGTGCTTTCCACTGTTTTGTTCGGAGAATTGTTGTAGGCTGTAGCCCGTTGGAGCTCACACACTCGCACAACTCCCCCTTAATTTCTGGAACTCATCTAGCTGTCCCTAATCATCGTTGCTCACTACATTCCCTTCGGCTAAAAAAAGCTCGACTAGCTAGCCACAAAGGCACATGCTCGTGGCTTATCCTGGTAGTTCAAGCGAAGTTACTAGTTTACCATCTTACCAAACAACAAGAGAAAAGGCCACACCTACTACTTTCCATCCAACAAGAGAGAGAGGCAGGAGAGCGGGGAGGGAGGCGCCATGGCGGAGACCGCGCTGGGCATGGCGACGACGCTGGTGGGCGGCGCGCTCAGCGTCGCCTCGTCGGCCGTGAAGGAGAAGGTGGGCCTGCTGATTGGAGTGCAGGACGACATCTGGTTCGTACCTTAACAGCTAACACAAACAAGTATAGTTTTTGTTTGCTTCTACCTTTTTATCTGTCAGATCTGGAGTAATGACTCTGGATCCTGTGTGCATTCCCCATATTATTGAATCCTTGGTTGAAATAATTACATTTATATTATGAGATTTTATTATTTTACAACATCGAAATGTTCGTTTGAATTACCACTATATTTTTTCTGAATCATAAGAATTCATTTACCATATGGCGGAACATCTATTAGAAGAAACGAAAATCACACACAATAGTATATGGGAAGCATATGTTTCTGACCTTACTGCTGTCAGGTTCATCAACGACGAGCTAAAAATGATGCAAGCATTCCTCAAGGCAGCCGATGGGGCACGCAAGAACACCGGGGTGCTCAAGGCATATCTAGAGCAAATCCGTGACTTGTCCTACGACATTGAAGACTGCCTTGAGGAATTCATGATTTTCATCAAGCGTCAGAGCCTCTTGCAGCAACTCCTCAGCCTAGGAGCACGTCACCGCATTGCCGTTCAGATAAGGACAATCAAGCAGAGAGTACAGGAGGTGAGCCAGAGGAACTTCCGATACAACCTAATCGAGCTCACACCTGCCACATCTGATGATGCAGTAGGCGACATGGAGCTGACAAGGAATTTGTCAGCTTTCTATGTTGAGGAAGCCGACCTCTTTGGCTTGCAGAAGCCAAAGGCCAAGCTCATCGAGTTGATAACCAAGCCGAAGGCTGAGCTCGCAGAGTCCATAACCAACAAAGCTGGCCCGAAAGTGATCTCAATCGTTGGCATGGGTGGCCTTGGCAAGACAACCCTCGCCAAGCAGGTGTTTGATAGTAGCGAGTGCAGTGGCAGTTTCAACACCCGTGCTTGGGTCACTGTGTCACAATCATTTGACACCAAGGAGCTCCTGAGGGAGATGATGCAGAAACTAGGGTTGGGATTTCCAGAGGAACATCAAGGAAAGGTGGCTCGCCTAGAGGACCTCATCACTTCATCAGTCACCTAAGAACTACACTCAAGGAGAAGAGGTACCTTGTTGTTCTTGATGACATGTGGACCACCGAAGCGTGGGATCGCATTAAACTTGCTTTTCCTGATGATGGTGTGAAAGATAGTTGTGTAGTGGTAACTACAAGAATTGGCCTCCTGGCAAATCACTGCAGTCCTGAGCCACTCATCCACCGCCCTGACACACTAGAAAAAGAAGATGCTGAACAGTTGCTGTGGAAATGCCTCGATGGCCTAGAGAAAGATAATATGAAGGGGATAGTAGAGAAGATACTGAGGAAATGTGGAGGCTTACCCCTAGCTATTGTGACCATAGGAGGCCTCCTAGCTAGCAAAGATATAAAGGAGTGGGAAAGTGTGTATGACCAACTCCCCTCTGAACTTGAAAGCAATCCAAGCCTTGAAGCTCTGAGGCGAGTCGTGACTCTGAGTTACTACCATTTGCCATCTCATCTCAAGCCTTGCTTTCTGCATCTCGCCATCTTTCCGGAAGATTTTGAGATCAAACGGAAACGCCTGGTGAATAGGTGGATAGCTGAAGGATTTATAACAGGAGGTACAGCTCGGAGAACACTTGAAGTAGTTGCTGAGAGTTACTTTTATGAGCTCATTAGTCGCAGCATGATTCAACCGTCCAAGTTGGATTTCAGTGGATATGTGAAAAGTTGCCGGGTTCATGATATTGTGCATGATATAGCAGTCTCAATCTCCAAGCAGGAGAATAATGTGCTCTTAGTTGACGAGCATACTAGTACCAGTGCCACTAGCGCAACACAAGAGAGCATCCGACATGTATCATGCTTTGCCAGAAAGAAATTGACAGATGGCATGGATTTCAGCAGTGTTCGGTCATTTACTCTGTTTGTTGAGCCTATGGACTCACTAGCTTCACTTTGTTCATCCCAATTGAAGATGCTGAGGGTGTTGGATCTGGAAGATGCTAAATTTAATCCCAGGCAACAGGACATCAATTGCATTGGATTGTTGTACCACCTGAAATACTTGCATCTCCGACAGGGTTCATATATATATGCTCTTCCAAAATCAATAGGAAACCTGCGAGGCTTGCAAATTTTGGACATGGGTAAAACAAGTGTAGCAAACCTACCAAGTGAAATAACTAAACTTCGAAATCTTCGTAGCCTCAGATGCAGGAAAGGACGAAGTATCCAACCATGGGAGTGCTGTCTGGGAACAATATGCTTCCCATTATTCGTTGCAGTTGAAGGTCGCGGTGAAGCTGCGGCCGAGCTGCACGAGGCCATCTCTAGCTGTTTCTCTACGTCAGATGGTGTGAGGCTGCCAAAGGGAATGGGAAGGTTAAAAGAGTTGCGGATACTGGAAGCAGTGGACCTAAGGCGAACCAGCAGCAAAGCAATTAGAGAGCTAGGGGAGCTTACTCAGCTGAGGAAGTTAGTGGTGAGAGGGAGAGGGACCTCCAAGAAAAAGTGCAAGGCATTCTGTGCGGCCCTAGGGAACCTCTCCTCCCTCCGTTCTCTCCGTGTGACTAGTGACGACCAAAGGGGTGAAATTGGTCCGCTAGATCTGTTGGTTTCTGTTTCCTCCCCTCTCCCATCCCTTGAGTATTGGTGGGGGATCTTCAAAACCTACCTGATTGGGTTGGTAAGTCTGTCAACTTGGTAAAGATTGAGTTTAGATATTGCAAGCTCAAGGAAGTTGAGGCCTTGGCAGGACTGCCCAGCCTAATGCGCCTTCGCCTTCATTGGTTTGCATACAATGGAGAGAAATTGGTGTTCCGCAGTGGAGCATTCCCAAAGCTGAGGATCCTATCTATTGACGGTTCAGCGGAACTGCGTGAGGTGGCATTTGAGCAGAGCAGCTCACCTCAGATGGAAAATATTGTCATTCGAGAATGTGAGTTGAGATCAGGGATGTATGGTATCAAGCACCTTCCAAACCTCAAGGAGATTTTACTTGATTCGGCATGTAAGGTGGCGAAGCTTGGTATGCTGCAAGGGGAAGTGGACAGGCATCCCAAGCGTCGCCGTCCTATGCTGCGAATGCATGCGAGCCAAAGCTACCATGATCTAACGGTGGAAGCTGCGGAATCACTTTCTGTACCAGGAGAGAGCTCGCAGTCCTGACCTGGTGGCCATCATCGACAATCCACTGATCCGGCCAACAATTCAAGCGATCTTCCAAACAGCAGGTCAGTACCCCTGCTTTTGCTTGGCATTATCATCAGCTCCTCCCTTCAGAAACGCCACTTCATTCAACATTTCAATTTGTATCCGATACCGTGTGAACTAATTTATCAACTCGTGTCAACGCTTCTCGTGCTTTCAAACTCGTGTGTATTAATCAACAGACATGTTATTTCTATTTCAGCGCATGTCCCTGTCAGTTAATGTCAATACTATACTTCTGCCTGTATGTGACTGAAGAGTGAAAATGCATGTCTAGTACTGGTGCCTGATCTTGTGTGTAGGATCAACAGACAAGTCTTTGTATTTTAGTGTGTTTTCGTGTCTGTAATGGTCATGACTGCTATTGTGTATATGTAATTGAAGAGTTAAAATATATGTTATTGCTGTTGGTGCTTCTCGTTTCTAAATGTTTTCTCCTCCTTTTGGACAATGTTCCATTCTATGATAAAAGATTGTTGTTTCGACTCGACAAAGATCCACTTGCTTCGTATGTGCAAAACTAGTAAATATTAAGGACTTGTTAAAGGAGGAAGCGTGAGTGTTCATCAAGTGTGGTACAACTGGATTGATACTGCTGTGAAATGTACATTCAGCTATTCATCCAAGTAGACCATTCGGCAAGCGTTGCGCGCCCAACCAAAAAATTTAGAGAACATTCAATCATATATATGTGGGCAATAATATATAAAGCAGTAGCTTTCAAATACCTCTAATCAAATATCAACTGGAATGGCATTGATTTATACCATAATTAGATCATTTGGGCGCACTGCCCCGCGTTCAACTGGACATGCAGAACCAATTCGGAGAACATGTGCAAGAAGTGGTAACAGTTATAGCATAAACCATTACAAAATACCATCATAATGATTACGAAGACAGCAATGTAAGTCAAGATAGATTCAAAATCACTCGATTTTAATATGTCGTCCTGTGATAACCCGGGGTTATCAGTTTAATTAAAGAATTAATTAAACATTGAAAAGCAATTAGGCAAAGAAATAAATTGTACGGATTAGAGAATGCCGTCAGTCCCGCAGTGAAAGGTATCGTCATTGAGGTACCTAATCTGTCCGGGACCCAGACAGGCACCTCTCGATATTTTTCGGGGTTCATCATGCGGCATTTAGACTTACCTGGTGTGATATGCGGGTATCGCTAGTATTTTAAGCGCCAATTGACCAAAATACCCTTAAGGCCAGTAAAGCACAGTAAAATCATAAAGGCATAGTGGTCATTAGCCAGAATTGCCCAGGGATATAAAATCCATCAAGGCAGCCAATCCCAAGCCAGCTAACTCGGTTATGTCTCCCATTTGCACACACAGCCAAGCCCACAAATATCCCACAAAGCTTCCAACCGAAGCAACCCCAAAGTCTCTAGCTTTGCTTCCTTGCTTCCCACCCAAGAACACCGCAGCCACCAGAGCAAGCTTCCAGCCGAAGCAAGAAGAGGGGAGGAATTCCAGAAGGGAAGGAGGAGCATCCAGAAGAGGAGAGGCGACCACATCCAGAAGAGGAGGTGAGGAACCGACCCGAAGCAAGGTGGAGGCAACCCGAAGAAAGGAGCCAGCATCACCTCTTCTTCTCCCTCAGCATCAACCCTCCAACTAGCTCCCCACTCCATCTGAACCCATCCCAGGTACCCACACCAGTAGTCCTGTAGCTACAGTATGGGTTTCCATGGTAGCAGGTACCCAGGGGTAGCCAAATGGGGTAGAGTAGGGGTTAGATCAGGTCGTTTCCCGCGGGTTCTCAGTAGGAGGGGTAGCCATTAGAGTAGTTGTTCTTCATTGCTAGCTCCTGTGTTCCCTCCGTTCATCATAGAACCCGAACCCAAAGTAATCAACAAGCAAACACTCAAAAGCAAAAATGCAAAAGAATAAAAGGGGGTAGAAACCCTAGCTCGAGTGGTGTAGGGGAGAGCAGATCGGCGGCATAGCCAAGTGCGGGGAGCCGGCCAAGGGCAGCGCCATGCGCGGTGAGGCGCAGCTCAGGTCGGGCCGATCGAGCTCATCCCGTGGGAGGGAGAAGCCATCCACAAGAAGAAGAAGGAGGAGGCCACCAGGAAGATTCACCAGTCGCTGGGAGAAGGCGACCAGAGGAGAGTCGCCAGGGCTCTGACGAGGAGGCGCGCCAGGAATCGCCAGAGGAGCTGCCCGACAGAGAGGAAGCCAAGGGGAGCTGTGCTCGAGTGAGGAGGCGACCAAATGGCTATCAGCCAGAAAAAGAAGGGGCTTTGGCCAGAAGAAAAGAAAAGGCAGAGGAGAGAAAAGGGAAGGCAGGGAAAGAAAGAAAAGAAAATAAAGAAAAGAAAGAATAGAGAAAGAAAAATAGAGGAGAAAAAGAAAGAAGAGAAAAAAGGTTAGAAAAGTAGAAAAGTAAATTGCGCCGCGGACTGCGTCGATTTTGGAACCGATTTGCGGATCGCGTAAAAATCTGACAACTGGCATTAATAGTTTTTGCTTAAATAAAACTGAACGACAGATCAGAAATTTGGTTGGACACCGAAATAATTAATCTTTAATAGCCATAATTGTATAATCTACTTTCCAGGCTCAACCTGAATCTACCAATCAACCAGAACCCACCTTCGAGCGAGGTTGATCTGTCAAATATTATTCCAGGCAAGATTTCCTTGAGCATCATTGCTAAACGCTTTTTACTTAATCATATCCTCATTGCATCAAAATGTATTCTTTTTAAATGAGAGATTGAAATGGAGTGAGGAGAATGGTAAGGTGGTGAATGAAAGGGAATGGTATATGGTTTTGGTGTTGGAAATGGAATTGGGTGAATTGGTTTTGGTATATGCGAATGAGGTGTGGTTGTGGTGAAGGATTGGTTGTGTGGTGTTTAGATGTCCACGAATGGAGTCGTGGATAATATATTAGAATTTAATATGGTGGGTAGAGGGTGCAGGAGAAGATGGCGTGGATATGCCTGGGTGTGGTGATCTATAACATAAGGTTAAATCCCTACACTCGGGCAATGAGCCGTATTTTAGTATCAACCATAGCGAGATAAATCGCTATCAGAAAAGGTTGTCCTAAGAAAGTGTTATGGTCTCCACATTGGGTAAGTGTAGTTATTAGAGCCAAAGTCTGGGTATGCCGGAAGGCCCGGATGAGAAAGCTGATTAATGTGGATATATATTTTAAGCCACGGTGGAGTTACCTCGGTTTGATATCGGGGTGCAACTGTACTATGAGTAGTGGAATCACTTGGATAGGGATTCCCCTCGAATACAGGGTTGGAGATCTAGCACTGGATTAGTGATAAACGTTTTGGAGCCTCACATGTTGGGGTCGTTATGGGTAAAGTGGTACGAACCTGCGCAGGGTCAAATCTTGAATTCAAGCCTATCTCCTGGATTGGAGGCTACGGAAGCTGCCTCATATACGGGTGCTAGTAGTCAATTTTCAATAATTAAAACTTCCAACTCTTAAAGAAAACTAAAAACTTAATTTCGTAAACTCATATTTGGAGGGAAGAATTAGATGGAGGAGAAAATCATCATATTGCATTCTATTATCTAATATTTGCTGAGTACTTTGTACTCACTCTTGTATTCCCCCTTTTCTAGAAGATGGATCAGCATTTGAGGCCAGTGAGGAGGCCTATTCTCAGGCTCAGTTCCCAGGGTATCAGGAGGATCCCTATGAGGGCTATTTCTACTCTGACTACTACCAGGAGGGCTAGAAGTTTCTATAGACTAAATTATGCCTTAGGAAGTATTTAGTATGTAAGGGTATTAGTGTAATCTTTTGTTGCGTCCAAGGACCACTGTAATATTATGTAATGGACATATAGCCCAGTGTGGCTTGCAATGAATATATTGTCATTCAGTCTCTAATTATTGTTCTGCTGTAACACTCTGAACACGGCATAGTAGTCGATAAAGCATCGGCCTTAGATGTTTTGCTTATTACAATGTCTTAGATTGGTTTAATTAATTTAGGGAGGTGGCGATTATTCTTTATGCAATCCTCGGCTAATTATACGGGTCATCGCACGTCCGTACCTGTCACAACAATTGCATTGTACTTATACTAAACCAATTACATAGCCTAAGACAAACAGTAGGAAGGAATAACATACAAAAGTAATGGGTCAATGCAAATATCACCACTAAGCATTGAACCATCAAGAACTTGAATGGGACACGATGTGAGTAGAGAAATCTAAAAAGGTTGTCGACCAAAAAACATTATCTTGTGGTGATAGTAACTGGTTCAATAACAAAATTCTAATTCATTGCTCAACAGAACAATGAACGGAGTGTTGCATATGCATTTCGTAGATGACAATTGCTTATTATCTATGCTCGTCTCTAGGAAAGTTCATCATATGGGACGTGAACCTGAAACAAACTTTGGCTACACCATGACCTAGATAATGTCGATAGAGTATACCATGGCAGTATAAAACCTAATAGAGAATGAATTACTTTCAACCCCAAGTGAAACATTTTTGAAACATTTTAATGTGCATCCCTTGCTATGACAACCATGATGAATAAGCTAAACTTGTAGAATTGTTTATGGGCACCATATCCTGTGCACACAGGCCTTCCCGTGTATACACCGTGCACACCAACTAACAAAAATCACGAAAAATTCTAAAAAAAATTGTAGATGTACTTCATAGATTACTCTACCTATGTATAAAATTGTAGGTTCAAATTCATTATATATCAAGAGTTATAAAAAAGAGAAAATTCTGACAAATTTAAAGAGTTTAAACTTGTCAGAATTTTCTCTTTTTTGTAACTCTCGATATATAACGAATTTGATTTTGAAACTTCATACATAGGTAGAGCAATATATTAAGTATATCTACAATTTTTTTCAGAATTTTTCATTACTTTTGTTAGTTGGTGTGCACGGTGTGTACACAAGAAGCCTGTGTGCATAGGATATATTGCCTTGTTTATGACTATCATGCCAAATTGCATTCATTAACCCTCACATTCTCCTGCACCCAATTAAGAAATGGTTATATGTCCATCTTCTCACAAGGACAATGAAATAGTGATAGATTGCATACCTGAAGGCTGAAGTAAGTAATTAGGCAATTGTATGTTGGCAACCTCCATTTGCCATGCCATGTCAATCATAGGGAAAGCGTTACTCCATGGGCTAAAAATAGCAGTCATCATATTCTGAACCACATATTAGTAAGTACCAACCAAAGATCATGTGCCTGCAAGATACAGTAACTGTATGAGATAAAGTAAAAGCAAATTCTAGGAAACCAAAAGAAATCAAACATAAAATGGTGTATGTAATTACGAACCACATATTAGTAGGTACCAAACAACAAATATGTGGTTTATGAAAAGAATATGTGACATTGTGTTGCAGTATATGCACAGTGTTAATCCCAAAAAGCCATGTTCTCTTTTGGGTTCATGGTACTACAACATTACCACACTAACTTTGCTGCAAAAAGGATTTGCTACAACTTGGAGTGAAATTGGGTGGCCCTTCACCCATCTTACCATTCTCACGACACTACAGCCAAGAGAAGTGAGAACTTGTTTCAGCCACATAGAGCGGCATATGCAATATGAAATATGCAAAGATCACAAATAGAGGTTATTGAGATTTGTTTTAAGCAAAGTGACGAATTATAGGCCATTAGCTCATGACCACCACAAGATCGATAAATTTGTGATCTAAGAATGCTAACCACCAAAAGATCGATCAGTTTGTGGTCCAAGAATGCTAGAACAACAAATTAACAACAAAGTGAACCATATGTAACAGAACGACTTGGTCGTACTTGAATTTTCCCTTTTTATTGAACTGGTACTGGTCCTAATTGTATAGGCAACTACACAATCTATGATGAAATCAAACTATTATGAGCAAACATCCCTCAGTTTCGTCAATAGGAAATCAGGGATTAGTGTGATGAATCATAAACACACGTATCTAGAGGCATGTGGAGGTAAGCATTTGAGCCATGAGCCAACCGGTGCAAATGATGGAGGTGTTGGTAACGGAGGAGGGGAAGACACGAGTCGCCTGCTGCGGCCACTGCAGCCTGGAGCAGGAGGCTACCATATCCGATTCCTCAATTAGTATTCTGAATTTCTAACCAAATCCACGTTTATATTGTGGGATCAAATCCGTGTTGTATAAACTGACCAAAGCAAAGGTAAAATCAGTGAACATAGAAAAACGGTGAAGACTACAGGTGAGAAGGGGTGGAAGCTACCTAAGAAATCGAGTGATCAAGCCCTTGCCTCGCCCTCGTTGCGCCACCCCTTCGCGCTGTGGCCACACGGTGATGCTGCCCTCAAAGCACTACCGTAATCCAAGCGACCACATCCATGGCTGCACGGAAGCACTCAAATCAGAGCTCAATCGACGCGGAGAATGGATGAAGAAGTATGAAAATCTGGTGGGTTTCGGGGAGGAGATGCTCACCTTTGATGGTCATCGCCATATAACCGGAGAAGAAGCGGGAGCCACCGCGCAGACGGATCCACCTCGATCTTGCCCAAATCTGGCGTCCGCTGCAGAAAGCGGTGGTGGCTAGGGCAAGACAGAGGAGGGAGGAAGCGTGTGAAAGTGACGGCCATGGCACCGGGTGACACGAAGGGCAGATGGATCGAGGGAGGGCATGGCTGTGGCGAGGAGAGGACTACAGATAGGAGGGAGATTTCGCAGTCGCAGTCGCAGCCCGCAGGCCACGGGGAAGGGAGGAGGTGCGGGTCTGAGGAAGATGCAGGAAAGCAAAACAATCTATTTATCTCATCATCATTATTGTTGCAGTTCTGATTTCTCGTGATTCAAGTTGTCTACTCTCTTTGACACATGATACAATAGGAGGGCCGTTGAGCCGATTTATACAATGCCTGCTGGATTGGCTTTTACATGCAGAGGTTAGTCAAGAAACTATCTCTAACCCACGAGAAAGTTCTGATCGTCATGTGAAGAAAGTTAGAAAGAGACACAAATATCTGATGCTGCTTGCAATTTTAGCGGCATCCATCACGTACCAAGCTGGTCTGAACCCACCTGGTGGCTTCTGGTCTGATGATAAAAACCACGTGGCAGGCAATCCGGTCCTTCGTGTTATTAATGCGCCGCGCTACATTACGTTCTTCTGCTTCAATGCTGTCTCCATGGCATCTATTGCCATGATCATGCTTCTGTTGAATAAATCTGTCAGGAAGAAGGATGCGCCACTTGAGGTATTGCACTTGATCATGATACTAGATCTGCTGGCTCTTATGACAGCCTCTGCTACGGGGAGCTACCGGAAATTCAAGACTTCAGTCTATGTCCCTGTGCTAGTAGTTGGTGTTGTAATATACCTTGTGCTTGTGATCGGTTTATCAAGTGGCATCGCAAAATGTCTTAAGACCGAGGGAGAGAAGTGGGCTTGCCTCTCGTAGGCATCCTGAACAAGCTTCAAAAACAAACATGACAATACCTTGACTGCAAGTTTGAATGTTGCTTATTTACAGGAACGCTATTGATATAAACAAATCTACCTCTCTGTATTGTCCGCAAATAATGGGTGTTTTTGTAACATTTCAAAATTTGAGTTTTTGAGTGCTTGAATTTAAAAATGAATCATTTGCATTTTCTTGGACATAATCAAAGCTTAATCTGAATTTTCTAAGAACAAAAGGATTTAATTTGACTAATCTATCCATCAAACAAAAGATTTCTAGTTTTAGTTGGGTTCCACCTCCCGGGTTCCGCGTTTTGCCCACCTCCTGGGGCTATTTAAGGCCCCGAGGACCGCCTCCCGAGGCACCGCCGTTTGATCACGAGTGCTCGCCGGAGTTCACCGCCGAAGCCGAAGCCTTCCACCGCCATTTTCTCCACCTCCGGTTGGTCCCCGTCGGCGCCGATTGCACACCCAAGTCGCCCACGAAGTCTTCTCCTCGAACTGCCAAGTCTCACGCCTGTTCCGTCATCCTCCCACCGCATTCCGCTTCTTCTTCCTCGCGACCAGTGAGTTAGCGTCGCCGCTCACCGACATCCACCCTCATGACATCTCGGCTGTCCGATCTGCGGTGAATGCTTCAGATCGCTCCACGTCGCCGCTGCCCGTGCCCTTGCCCCTCCGCCGTCCGATCCCGAGCCACCATCGTATAACCGCCGCGTGGCCTATCCTCGTCAGCCGCCTTGTTAGCCGCTGCTTGGCATGCCACCTCAGCCTTAATAGTCGTGTGGCACGCCACCTCATCCGGTCTACCGCGTCACCCAATTTCCCTCTCGGTGCTCCCGGTCCACCGTGGACCGAGCCATTGACGTGCGGGCCCCACACGTTAGTCGGTATTTCTTTTTCTTTTCTGATTTTACCGAAAATCCGAAATTCCAGCCAATCAGGTTCTGCCACGTGTCACACCTTGTTAATTTTTCTAATTTTCTCTCCCGAGGAACTTCCGGGAGCCCGTTCTCCTTTGTCCGAGCTCCGAATCCGGTGATTCAAATTTCTAAATTCATGATCTATCTTCCAGTACCATTCTTTTTAAATTTTGAGTTTTGTTTGATTTTGTTTTATTTATGTGCTCTCGTTTCACGTGTAGACGACGCAGGCGAATCATCAGGCAGAGGTAGATCCAGCAGGAGCCATCGAAGGCAAGTCTTCCTTGAACATGTTGATCCCAAATTTTATAAAAACATTATGTTGTTTTAAATTATGCATACTTATTATTTTGCGCAAAGTACTCTAACTGTAGTGTAAGGTTTAGCTAAATTCCAGTTGTGGTATACCCTCATTGACTTTAATCATGACAACCTTTGATACCCTAGTTGATATCTAGCTACTTTATCTGGTAATAACTAATAGTGTAGCATGGGACGGTAGAACTGCTTAGTCTAGCTTAAACGTTTCGGTATAATGCCATTATGGGAAAACCTTTCGAATATTGTTTAAACTTATTTGTTGAGTTGTGGCAATTAGTATTGCCGCTGTTATTTAATTGAAATAAATTGGAAATAGCTTAGACCGGGGCGGATGGATGTTTGGTGGGTGTTGGATGCATGAGACCTTATAAAGTGAATGTTCCGCCCTAGTCAATTAAGGACCGAAGCATGTGTTACCATGGACTAAGCACTACCATATAACCACAAGTCTATATGGGTACGACCTGACTAATTAATCTGTACGTCTCGTTATTGGCTTCACCATTTGGTTGGATGTGGGTGCCGGATGTAGACACTCGCAAGGCGCAAGAGGGGGCTTCTGTACTAGGTGGCTAGAACCCTAACAACGATGAAACCTTAGCAGGCAAAATTAGTAGCGGGGTCGTGCATTGTAAAGGCTTTATCATGATCTCTCTGCCAACACACCAAAGGAAGTGTGTTAATTACATGGAGACAAGAGTCGATCATGTCTTGTGGGTAAAGTTGTACACACTCTGCAGAGTTAAAACTACTTAAGTAGCCGTGCCCACGGTCAAGGCGGGCAAGGTACGTTAGCACATTGTAGATCTTATGGTTTTGTTTTAAATGACAACGATGGTTTGGGAATCCGTGAGTGGTTGGAACTCTCAGATTATGGTTTGGCGGATGGAGCCAGTCAGGTGGTTGGAACCTGTGTAGTTGTTACATCAAATTCAATTATTATTCAATTATGCTTTCATCAAATGATGCTTTGTGAAACTACTATTGGTATTTAAAGTTAAATTCTACTTTATGCAAAAAGAACCATATTATGCCTTCAATTGTTCAGCCATGCATATAGTTATCATGCATTATGTTTCCAAAACTTGCGGAGTACATTTTGTGCTCACCCTTGCAACATCCTAACTTTCCATAGAGGAGTGCGCTGAAGCTGAAGGTGACTATGAATTCTATGCTTGTGGTTATTAATAAGGCGATCCGGACTACTAGGATGTGTACCCCAGTCGATTGCCTGTTGGGCATATGGATTGGCTCATTCTGCTGCTATTATTTAATTTCCGCTGCTTCTTTTTGAACTTGACCTAAACACGATTTCCAATTCAGCTATAAACCACGTGTAGGGACCTAAACGTAATTTCGATATTTCTCGAGTCTATTTTACTTAAAAAACGGCCAAAAGGACCTAAACGCGTTTTAAATTTTTCTGAAAGGACCTAAACGCGATTTTTAAATTTTCTAGGGACCACTCCCGCGGGACGACACGTGGTCCCCTGGGAGGCCGGCAATCCTTGTGGCTTTTATATATAACATATTTGTGATACTGCAGAACAATTTGGTAATAATTTTTATCAAATTCGTATTCAGAAATGGGTTAAGAAAAAATAGCTATTTGTATGCAAAAGTGTAGCATCCCAAAAATTTAAAATTTAGTTAAATAATTAAAAAGTCAACTTTTTTTAAAATTAACCTTTTTTTAAAAAAGTTAATAATTAAATTCTGCATTCAACCAAAATTCGGAATCTTTCACAGGCCAGAACAAATTAAGACCTCGGCATAACCAATGCTTAGTTTCAACCCTGTTGCAGTGGCGGAGGACCAAACCGTGCCGCCTCCCTCCTCCTTTTCGCCATTTCCTCTGCCTTTGCGTATCTTAGGGAGCGTTTGGTTGGACATACGGTGGTGAATGGGATGGAATAGTACAAGATGGATGGGATGGTATAGAGTGGGTGTTTAGTTGGCTGATTATGATGGTATAAAATTTTATTTGGTTGCTTGAATGGGATGATTCTGGATAATCTGAGATGTTGTTTGGTTGAGGGATGAGGTTGGTGAGCAAAATGATGTTAGTAGTGATCTTCGGCCATTACTAAAGATCCGGAAAATCAGGGCCATAATTAAGATCCGAAAAATTTGGGACTGACCACAATCTCGCGCTCTGATCGGGAGCAGTTTTAGTAGCTAAGGTTTTGGTCCCGATAGCCTGCGCCATATAAGATAGGAAAAGGCTGGTGCTCAAGACAATTAAGAAAAAAAAGGACTTGAGCTTCGCCATCTTCAGGACCCCTTCCGATCTAGGGCTTGGCGCACAGGTTACCGAAGAACCAGAACCATCACCATGAAAATCACGGTGTGTCTCCTCATCTCATCATCGCGCGCACTGGTGCTTCTACCTCACTATTGCCGGGATTCATCTACTACATCGGCCTACCCTTATTCTTCACCGACGCCAAGAACACCTACCGAGAACCCTAATGGCTGCTTCTTCCCCTTCACCGGGTCAGTGCTCCATCTAATGTTTACTTCCGCATTAATTTTGTGATTATATTTAAGGCTAGAGGATCATATTCATGTTTAGAATCTAACATTTGGTATCAGAGCCACCTTAGCCTTAGTATAATCCCTGATTAAGCCCGGATTAGTCTCAATTTGGCCTTGTATTCATCGGTTTATGGTCGGTTTAGGAATGTTTTAACTCCGGTAGCATTTTGAAGGAGGATAAATCCACATTCAAACCCAAAATCATCGATTCGAACCCTAGTTTTATTTTTCCCTAAATCCGAACTGAAAATCGCAATCAATCAAGAAAAGTCTAATGGTCTAAAGGATTTGGGGCTTATCATTGCGCGTTGTCTCTCCCGCCGTCGTCCTTGTCGCCGCCAGCGCAGCCTCGGCTCGACCCGCGCCGCCGTCGCAAGATCGATTCGCCAAGCTGCCTATCGCTGTCAGCACCCTTCCTTCCTTACGGCCGCCGTGTCGCCGGAGCTGCGTGCGTCGCCCCTTGGTCGTGCTCGCCTGCGCTCCCGCCGCCGCTTGCTCTCCCGCCTCACGAGATCGCTTTCTTTTAAAATCATTCTTCTTGCGATTTTTTCAAAGGAGAAGATGCAATGAGGTTAGGGTTTTTCGGCGTGCTGGTTTTGTTCGCCCGCGGATGAATCTCGTCCGTTCATTTGATCGGGCGGCTGTGGCTTCACCTCCTTGCGCGCGGCTGGGCCTGAATCCGGTTGGGCCACATAGTTTTGGGCCGGGAACAGTAGCTTTAGCATTTTTTTTATTTTCAGCCTTATTTAATTTTTAGCAATAAGCACTTAATTGTTATTTCCTGAGCATTAATGTTATTATTATTTTCATGATTAATTTTGAGCATTGAAATAATGTGATAATTTATGCGATGATTATTTGATATGATGTTTATGTCTAAGTATTATCTCTAATTAAAATGGAACCAACGGGAAATTTTGATTAGAGATTATTGTTTAATGTTTAAAATTGGGATTATGTTATGACCATGATCATATATTGACCAACGTTGTTTATGAGCATGTGTCACCCATAAGATAATTTAGTTCTTTTCGTTTCTGCCCAACGGTGATGCGAAATAGAACTTTAAATTTTTTCTTGTCATTAGTATGATTATTAATCAGACCAACGTAACTTTTGATTTTGGGCTAAGCTAAGCAAGGCAGAATTTAAATTTTGGACTTTAATAAATTTTAGTGTATTTTCTTATGATTAATGTTGTTCTTCTTTACACACTACAATAATTAATGTCAATTGCTCAGTAATGATGCATCATTTTATATATCCTTTGGTTAATGTTTAGTTGCCCTAAGTGATGCAATTATGATAATTGAGGAATGCACAAAGTTAGTTAATATTTTCTGGCCTATTATGATTAAGTTTGTCTCAAATCAAATTGGAACCAACGGGAAATTTTGATTTGGGACTATAACCAAGTTTTGGACATTAATATACTTAAGTGTTGACTTTTTATGGTTGTATTTCGATTAAAATTGTTTATAATCATGAATTGTCAAAATTTATTATCCACTAATGAAATATTTTAGATCCTAAGCCATGCATTATTAATGAGCTAATCTTTGGGCATAAGGTTTATGCTGGTTTTTGGATGTTTTCTCAGATATGCCACAAATAACGCTTTAGTGCATTCCAGGAATAAGCTAAGATAGGATTAGTTAAGTACTATGTTTCTACCTGAGTTGCTTATATTTCCACATATGTTACAATTTCTTATGCCCTAAATTCTGAGCTTAAGTTTCTCCCTTATTTTCAATTTAGTATTTAATTTACTGCTCATTAATTATTAATGTTTATGCTTCCGCAATTAAGTACTTGATGTTTAATGCTTAGTAATTTTGATCATATGATTAATATTGTCTCCTATTAATGCATTCAACCTTGAGATAATGTGATCATGATTAATTAAATACTTCATGATTATATATATTGTCTAACGTCTTTTATAGGTCATGTAACATTTAATTAATTCTCATATTAATTAAATTATTAAGTCTTTTCAAGCATTTATATGATAAAGACTACATTATTATTAAGATATCTCTAATTAAGATGGAACCAACGAGAAGTCTTAGTTAGAGATTTAATGAAGTTTTGGGATTATGTTGTGGCCATAATTGCATTCTGACCAAAGTTGTTTGCAATTGCGTACCATTCCCATAGATTAAGTTCTTTTCCGTTTTGTACCCAAAGGTGATACGGATTGGAACTATAGTTATGTTTTTGGAATTATGATTGTGACACAAGGTCATATTCTGACCAAAGTTGATTATTGTCATGTGTCATTCCCATAACTTTTCTAGTCAAAATGGAACCAACGAGAAGTTTTGGTTAGAGATTTCAAGTTGATTTAAGGATTATGTTTTATGGCTCATGATGTAGCATTGTTTGTGATCATTTGCCATCCCTATTAGTGAATCCAGTTATTCTTCGTTTTCTACCAAAATATGATGCGAAGATGGACTGCTGATTCTTTCCTCATGTTAAGTTCTTCTTCTTCTTCTTTTTTCTAATGGTGAAATGAAATTAGAATTGATAAGTTTTGTCATTAGCATGTTATTAACCTGAACAGCGTAGAGTTAATTTCATGATAGAAAATCATTCACATTTTGTGGATATTAAGTAATGATCAGTGTTATATCCCTATTATCAATTCAGCCAAAGTTCTTCGACTGTTTCTAGTACCCTAATAAGAAATAGAGTAATTTATTAGCATATTATTCTTGAGGTTATTGATTATGCACATAAATATAATGTTGATGATTAGCTCCTATTAGAACAAGCATCTAATAACTTATATATTGATAAGAATTCTATATTCTAATAACTAGTGGGAGCAAGTTAAGCAAATGTCCCTTTTGATTATAAAATTTAGGATCTGGGGGAGCAATCCTCCAGTTAAATTATGACAATATGGCAATAATGGAAAAATATTATGAAACTCCTCAAAAGTTCTTACCAGTATATTGATCATAAAAGTGCTTAAAGTCAATGAGTTAGGACATAAAAAATATTATTAGAGCCCTTCTAATTCACTTCATTACGTCATTCATAAAGAATGTAACAACAATAATGAAGAATGAAGAATGAGAAGTGAATTATGATTGTGCCATGAATGTGTGCATTCATAAAGAAATTTAGCTAAATACTAAAATAGATTGTATTTATGCTGCCAACATTACCTCAAGACCATGAAAGTTTTAAAGCGAAGCCTTAGAGAATGAATAGGAGGTTAAAGTTGAAGTCATGGAAGTTTTCCATCGAGACTAAGTTATGTTTTTATCCTCCATCCTAATATTGTGATTTATGTTCCCATTGTAAAAGGTAATTTGCTTACACTTTTATAAATTATTTGGGGAGCATTAAGTATGTTGCTAACTCTATTGGTTTCACCAAAAGTGAAATATTTATGAGAGTTTATCGAAATTGTGGCATTGACGCTTGTACCACATTTCGAGGGGGAGAATGGAACGTCTCATTAAGAAAAGAGAAGCTTCATTATGTGAGACATAAACCCCATAAACAAATTATTTACTCTATTAAAGTTACTCTCCTTGTCAATAAGTTTAATGGATGTGAGGATTAAAGATAATGTCAATACCTTAAGATTTTTAAAAGTTAAAACCACTGAGTCATGTCATGAGAGTCATCCAGACTAAAGGGTAACACTGATTTTTAAACCACTGAGTTGATAAAAATATTGATTCTAGTGGGAGCTTTGAGGCAAGGTAAAAATATACTTGACACAATCGTGCTTATGTTCTAATGTTTTGACTATTAAGATTCACCAAGATAGGTGTCGGGACCCGGATATACAAATCCGAAACCCTCTGTGTATACAGCACTAGTCCAGGATCACGCTAGTGCACACAGTGGAAACATAGATGACATATCATTCCATACATCGAAATAACTAGGAAGAAGCAAATTATTATTGAATAAAGCAAACGACCTTATAGTCAAGGTTCATACACCAATGCCTCTTGGCTTAAGAAACAAATAAACTGTTGCAGCGGAAATAAAATAACTTGGGCCATTCGACATGCCACAGGCAATCGTCTGGGGAAACGCCTTCCTAGTCGACGTAGTCTTCATAGTACTCCTCCTCTTGATACTCGTTACCTGGTCCTTCCTCAGCAACTGAACAACAGGGGCATAAAGCCGTGAGTACAAAACGTACTCAACAAGCCGTAGGGTAATGATGCAATATATTCGTGCACGGCTTAACAAAGGATAGTTATATGGTTCATTTGCAGAAAGCAATAACTTGAATTTAAATACAATAAATAGATTGAAGGCAGTTTGAATAAGACAATAATAAATAATCTGATAGATCAATGGTAGACAACATGAACGGAATGATGAGGCATCACCCTACATCATTCGAAACAAGTGTCAACCACACAATTCAACAGTATAGCTGGAGACAACAAAACAACAGTGAACTCCCCGTTCACATCCCAACAATTCCACATTTCAACAAAATACTCTATTCCCTGTGTGAAATCACCGGGCTTGTCCATGACCGCGGACACGGCTATTCGAATAGTTTACACTCTGCAGAGGTTGTACAGCTTTACCCACAAGACATGATCATCCCTTAATGCCAAGCGCTAAGAACACACTTCCTTTGGTGTGTCGGCAGAGAGATCACTACAAAGCTTTTACAATGCATGTCTAAACCCAAGATCGCCCTCTAAGGTTTAGCCCTCGGGGCCCCTCTTGAGCCATGTGGGTCTACCCGTCCATCTTGGACCCCACACCAACAACTGCAATACTCAAGTCTGGACATTGCAAATTAATCACTAGGTCCGTCCCATACCGGACTTGTGGTTGCACGGTTAGGCCAGTTCAATGGCGCACAAGATTAAGTCCTTAAATTGTCTCGAACAAAACAACCACATCCCAATGTGCTAAACAAAGACCCCTTTATCGCACGATCAATTGCCCGAGGGAAACATTTTGTTCAACCCAAAACCAATGGCATCCCTGCCATGGTACAACAAGTTTTACAACAATGGTCAATGACCACAATTCAATATCTCATTAAGTCAAGATTAACATTAGCTCACGGTGATATGAATCCCATCGGACAACTAAGCATGGCTAAGCATAGTTACGATAACCCAAAGGCTTGGTACTATGATTATGTCCAACTAATAATGTCCCAACCTATGGTTAACAATGGATACCGCATACCAATAATCAAAGGCATACTCAAACAGTAAATAGCTACTCCCATAAACTAGCATTGTTACACAAATAGCATGCAATTGTATAAAACAAAGTACTTCTGCAAACATGGGTTCGATATGATCAAAGGTCTACGACTTGCCTTGCTGTTCAAATGCTGAGTCTTGGTCTTGAAATCTCCGTTCGCTCCTTCGAGTTTGCGCTCACCGAAAATAAAGCAACAAAGCCAAATAAATACAAAACAGAGAAGCAAACAAGCTCAAAATTGAAAATAAATGGCTTTGGAATGTAGAGCTCAATTTTACAAAAATTTAGAAATTTGAATCACTCCAATCGGAGTTCGGACGAAGGAGAACGGGCCTTCGGAAAATTTAATTCAGAGAAAATCCCATGGGGTGACACGTGTCAGCACGGGATTGGCTGGAATTTCGGAAATTCGAAAAATCAGAAAAAAGGAAAAAGATCTCCCGCTGACACCTGGGACCCACATGTCAGCGAGACAGTCTACGGCAGACCGAGACCACCGAGAGGACATTCGGGTGACGCAGCAGACCGGCTGAGGTGGCGCACACGTGGGCACTGACGAGGCACTGACGCGGACGCCACGCATGCGCTAGGGCTGACGCGGCGCACACATGGCTGGTGACGCGGCGGCTGGCGAGGAGAGGCCACGCGGGCGATTGGACGTGGCAAGATCCGACGCGTGCGATTGCGATCGGACGGCCAAGAACGCGTGAAGGAGCTCGACGGCGAGAGGCGGCGGCGCTACTCACCGGAGGTAGGGAAGACGATGCACGAAATAGCGGAGGAAGACCGGATCGGCGGAAGAATCATGGATCCGGAAGAGAGAGCGGGCGACCCGGACGTGCAAGCGGCGGCGGCGGAGTGCACCGAGACGGAGAACCAAGCGGCGGAAGCGCCGGCGGCGAGAACTTCGGCGAGGGAGATCTCGGTCTTGCTGCGTCTCGGTCGACGAGGAAGGAGGCGGCGGACTCAACATGGCGGGAACCTCGTCACGGAGGTGGCGGCGGCTTTAAATAGCCCTCGGGCCGTGCGACACGGACGCCGAAAAAAGGCGGCGCAGACTAGGGTTTGGGAGCGGCGGCGCAGTAAGACGACGTGGATGGATCTCACCAGACACGTGTCGCCGATCGAGGCCTACAGCCAATACTAAGCTAAATGGGCGATCATGGGCCAGAGCGGATGAACAGGGTTGGGCCGGGTAAAATTCGGCCCGAATGAGTTTTCAAAAATAAAAACAATTTCCGAATTGATTTAATTCCAAAAATTCAGATAAATCCAAATAAATACCGAATAAATTCAGAAAAATCTCCAAAAATACAGAAAAATTCCTTGAAGCACAAGGAACCCAACAAAAACTGGAAACCTTTAGTTTGATGCATAGATTAATCTAATTAAATCTTTTCATTATTTAGAAAATTCAAATTAAGCTGTAATTAATTCAAGAAATTGCAAATGGTTCACTTTTGAATTTTAAACATACCAAAACTCAAATTTTGGGATGTTACAAACCTCCCCCCCCTTAAATGGAATCTCGACCCCGAGATTCGGACTGGCTAGTGAATAGGTGGGGAAACTCGGACTTCAGATCCTCTTCTCGCTCCCAGGTGGCTTCCTCTTCTGAATGATTGCTCCACTGGACTTTGCAAAAACGGATGATCTTGCTTCTCGTGATGCGCTCTGCAACATCCAATATCTTCGCTGGCTGCTCTTTGTAAGTGAGATCCTCTTGCAAATCGATGGCTTCCAACGGCATCTGTTCGTCTGGTACTCGCAGGCACTTCTTCAACTGAGACACATGGAACACATCATGGATTCCAGCGAAGGACTGAGGCAACTCAAGCTTGTAAGCAACTTCTCCTCTTCGTTCCAAGACTTTGAACGGTCCAACATATCTAGGGGCAAGCTTTCCTTTTACTTGAAATCTCTTAACTCCTTTGAGAGGGTGACTCTAAGATACACATAATCATTGGGCTCAAACTCAAATCTCGGCGACGATTATCTCGCATAACTCTTACATGCGCTTTGAGCTATCCTCAACTTGTCTCAATTAATCAGACTTGCTCTTGACTTCTTGCAGTATGGCAGACCAAATAACTGTCTTTCTCCGTCTCTTTCCAATTAAGAGGGTTCGCACTTTCTTCCATATAAGGCTTCAAAAGGAGACATTTGCAGGCTGGCCTGATAACTATTATTGTAAGAAAACTCTGCGTAGGGCAAACAATTGTCCCACTTGGCACCATAGGTTAAAGCACATGCTCTCAACATGTCCTCAAGAATCTGATTCACACGCTCAGTTTGTCCATCAGTCTGAGGGTGATAAGCAGTACTGAACCTGAGATGAGTTCCCATAGCTTCATGCAAACTCTGCCAGAAACGAGAAGTAAATTGGGTTCCTCTATCGGAGACTATCTTCTTAGGCACTCCATGAAGACTGACAATCCTTGACATATATAATTCTGCCAATTTATCTCCTGTAGGTAGTCTTAATCGAATGAAGTGAGCTACCTTAGTCAATCGATCCACTATCACCCGGATCGAATCATAACTCGCTTGGGTCTTAGGAAGTCCGTAATAAAATCCATACCAATTTCTTCCCACTTCCACTCGAATCTTTAATGGTCAAGCAATCCTGCCGGTCTCGATGCTCTGCTTTAACCTTCTGGCAAACATCACAAAGAGCAACATATTCTGCAATCTCACGCTTCATACTAGGCCACCAATACCTTTCCTTGAGGTCTTGGTACATCTTGGTACTTCCAGGGTGAATGGAGTATAATGTCTCATGCGCTTCTTTGAGTAACAGCTCCTTGAGCTCTTTCTGATCAGGTACACAAATACGATTCTCATACCACACGGTACCCTTTTCATCTTCAGTGAATCCTGGGGATTTTTCCTTTCTTCATATTAGTCTTGATCTCCTTGATATCAGCATCATCAGCTTGGGCTTCCCGGATCTGATCTTCCAATGTTGGACGCACTTCCAAAGTAGCTAGGTAACCTTCCTCAACCACTTCCAGACTAAGCTTCTGAAATTCCTCATAGAGAGCTGGCTGACTTTCCTTAATCATCAAGGTATTGCAGTAACTCTTTCTGCTCAAAGCATCAGCTACGACATTAGCTTTGCCTGGATGATAATGAATACCAATGTCATAGTCCTTGATTAACTCTAACCATCTTCTTTGCCTCATATTGAGTTCGGCTTGGGTAAAAATGTATTTCAGGCTCTTATGATCAGTGTACACCTCACAACGATTACCGATGAGGTAATGACGCCAAATCTTTAAAGCATGCACTACGGCCGCTAATTCCAAATCATGGGTCGGATAGTTGACTTCATGTGGCCTCAGCTGACGCGAAGCATATGCCACAACCTTCTTATCTTGCATTAGCACACAACCGAGTCCTTGACGGGATGCAACACAAAATATCTCAAAATCCTTTCTGATATCTGGCAAAACAAGCACTGGGCAGTTGTCAAACACTTCTTTAGCTCTTGGAAACTTCGCTCACACTCTGATGTCCAAGCAAATTTCTTCTCCTTTTTCAAAAGCTGAGTGAGCGGCCTAGCTTTTCTGGAAAAACCTTCTATGAAACGGCGATAATATCCCGCCATTCCAAGGAAACTTCTAACTTGGGTTACCGTCTTCGGCGACTCCCAATTGAGCACATCTCTCACTTTACCAGGGTCAACAGCGACACCTTCGCCTGATATAACGTGACCTAGGAAGGCAACTTCTTTCATCCAGAACTCACATTTGCTGAACTTAGCATAGAGTTGATGTTCTCTTAGCTTTGTCAATACTTTCCGCAAGTGATCCTCATGTTCTGCCTCACTCTTGGAATAGATCAGAATGTCATCGATAAAGACAACGACAAACTTGTCTAGGTATTCCATGAATACCTTATTCATCAGGGTCATGAAATAGGCAGGGGCATTGGTCAAACCAAAAGACATCACGGTATACTCATACTGTCCATATCGAGTCACAAAAGCTGTTTTGGGTATATCCTCTCTACGGATCTTTAACTGATGGTAACCTGACCTTAGGTCAATTTTTGAGAACACTCCTGCTCCTTGAAGCTGGTCGAACAAATCATCAATCCTTGGCAGAGGGTACTTATTCTTAATGGTGACCTCATTTAGAGCACGATAGTCTACACACATCCTCTGAGTTCCATCCTTCTTTTCCACTAGAAGAACTGGGGCTCCCCATGACGAAGAACTTGGTCTAACAAAACCCTGATCTTGCAACTCTTTGATCTGTTTCTTTACTTCAGCTAACTCATTAGCAGGCATCCTATACGGTCTCTTGGAAATGGGTGGCGTTCCAGGAACTAGCTCAATTAAGAACTCTATATCTCTATCCGGTGGCATTCCGGGCAACTCATCTGGAAACACATCAGGAAAATCTCTAGCGATGGGCACATCTTCCAAACTTATTCCTTTGGCACTGCAAACTTTTATTCCTTCGGACTGATCTACGGCAGCTTGAAACTTTAGCTTTGTTCCATCTGGACTGGTTAATGTGATCTCTCTATTTCCACAATCCAAAACTGCTTGGTTCTTAGAGAGCCAATCCATTCCTAGAATCACATCTAAGGATTTGGTGTCTAGGACAATGAGGTTGGCTAGAAATTCTACCCCTCCGATTAATATCTTAACTTCGAGGCAGCCTTGGTTCGTACTCAAATCCGAACCAGGTGATTGCACCAATAAAACAGTTTTCAAAGGCCTTGTCTTTAAGTGATGATTTGCAGCAAAATTCCGAGAAACAAACGAATGCGTAGCTCCAGAATCAAACAAAACCATGGCGGATGCTGAGTTGACTAGGAGCTTACCTAGTATGACGTCCGTGCACTGGGCATCCTCGGTGGTGACATGATTCACACGACCTCTTCCAACAAAGCGGGGGTCTGGTAGCTTGATTTGGAGTCCGAGACGCCCCACGCCCCGCTCTGGTGCGGGGTCTTGGCCGGTGTTGATCCCAAGTTGAAACGAATCGGCGCCACGCCTTGCTTCCTGGGGCAATTATTAGCATAGTGACCACGCTCATGGCAATTGAAGCATGTGACTCCTGCAGCTGGATTACTGGTCCTCTGAGGCGGATTGCTGTTGGCGTTGATGTTGGGATTGCCTGAAGGAGCTGGGCGAGGTGCTGGGGCCGGTGTTCTGAATGCTGATGGAGGAGTAGTGAAACGAGCAGGCTGTTGAGCATTGGGCCTGGCTCTCTGCGGATGACTCTGATGAGCTCCATGATGCATCATCTTCCTCTTGCGGGATTCTTCCAGCTCACGACGAGACTCCTCAATGAGCATAGCTTTGTCTACCAAGTGCTGGAAATCTGCATAGTCATTGCCAATGACTTGTACCTTTAATCCTGGGTTGAGCCCACGCTTGAACCTTTTCTGGCGAGCATCATCTGTGGCTACATCTTCTGGTGCATAGTGAGCAAGCTGAGTGAACTTATTGAGATATTCACTCACTGACATCCCTTCTTGCTTTAGCTCCCTGAACTCATTCTTCTTCATCTCTACCTTTCCATCGTGGATATGGGAATGGCGAAAAGCAATGAAAACTCTGCCCAAGTGATGGTTTGAGGGTCATCATGGGCGGCAATGTAGTTCTCCCACTATTCAATGGCGGTGCCTTCAAACCGATGAGCGGCATAAAGAACCTTCTCATGATCGTGCCTTCGAGCAATAGCGAGCTTCTTTTCAATGGAGCGAATCCAATCATCTGCATCCAATGGTTCTCGAGGAGTTGGAGAAGGTAGGCGACGAGTCCTCATGAATTCTCGCTAGCTTGACCGAGGGCGAAGCCGAGGAGGTGCGGCAAAGAACAAGAAGAAGCCGCTTGATTTTGTTGGTTCAACAAGTTTGCTAGGGCAACTGCAGCCTGATTCTGCTGATTCATCATATTGTTCATATTCTGCATCGTTGTATTCATAAGCTGAGTCTGAGCTGCCAAGAACTATCCCAAGTTCTGGTCCGTCACTACAGGAGGAGGTGGCGGGGTGGCATTGGCGCTGGCATTAGCATTGGCATCCACTGGCGAACTGCGACCGGCTCCAGAACGAGTGTCAACCATCTGCGATGCAGCACAAGGGTTTAATAGGTAAGAGGGAAAAGCAATAGGAAAGTAGTAAGGTCCTCTAGGGGAGAAGGTAATACCCAAAAACAAAGGTCAACCAAGGACATAGCCGAAAAGGCTACAAAATAAAGAACCAAATAAAGCTTTCAACTTAAGGTACAGTTGTAACACTGTGCTGGAGGCAAGTGTACAACATACCCGGCACACAAGCAACAAAACTCCTAATATACGCGGACTAAACGTAGCTAAACCAAAAGAGAATGGCATGCTCAAACACCGTAGAGCACCACAAACCTATCTTATATGGTAGTCTTCTCGGATATACTCTTCGATGGCTTGATCATCGTCCCCCTTGATTTTTTTTCCTTGCAGAAGATCCACGGCTTTCAAGAAGTTTAATGGGATAAGATCAATTTAAATTTCAAAGCAATGTTTCAGCAAAGGAGAGGAATGAGAACCTAAGAGTAAGATGAGAAGAGACAAACTATTGAATACCAATTTGTTGGTTTGTTTTTAGAAAATAAATTTGAAGACCATGCTAACTAAGAAAGCGACCTACAGTCGATATGGCTCTGATACCATCTCTATCGGGACCGGATATACAAATCCAAACCCTCAGGTATACAAAGACTAGTCCAGATCACGCTTAGTGCACACAAGGAAACATAGATGACATATCATTCCATACATCGAAATAACTAGGAAGAAGCAAATTATTATTGAATAAAGCAAACGACCTTATAGTCAAGGTTCATACACCAATGCCTCTTGGCTTAAGAAACAAATAAATCAAAGCGAAGGAAATAAAATAACTTGGGCTATTCGACATGCCACAGGCAATCGTCTAGGGAAACGCCTTCCTAGTCGACGTAGTCTTCATAGTACTCCTCCTCTTGATACTCGTTACCTGGTCCTTCCTCAGCAACTGAACAACAGGGGCATAAAGCCGTGAGTACAAAACGTACTTAACAAGCCGTAGGGAAATGATGCAATATATTCGTGCACGGCTTGACAAAGGATAGTTATATGGTTCATTTGCAGAAAGCAATAACTTGAATTTAAATACAATAAATAGATTGAAGGCAGTTTGAATAAGACAATAATAAATAATCTGATAGATCAATGTTAGACAACATGAACGGAATGATGAGGCATCACCCTACATCATTCGAAACAAGTATCAACCACACAATTCAACAGTATAGCTGGAGACAACAAAACAACAGTGAACTCCCCGTTCACATCCCAACAATTCCACATTTCAAGAAAATACTCTATTCCCTGTGAAATCCCGGCTTGTCCATGACCGCGACACGGCTATTCAATAGTTTACACTCTCAGAGGTTGTGCACTTTACCCACAAGACATGATCATCCCTTAATGCCAAGCGCTAAGAACACACTTCCTTTGGTGTGTCGGCAGAGAGATCACTACAAAGCTTTTACAATGCATGTCTAAACCCAAGATCGCCCTCTAAGGTTTAGCCCTCTGGGCCCCTCTTGAGCCATGTGGGTCTACCCGTCCATCTTGGACCCCACACCAACAACTGGCAATACTCAAGTCCGGACATTGCAAATTAATCACTAGGTCCGTCCCATACGGACTTGTGGTTGCACGTTAGGCCCAGTTCAATGGCGCACAAGATTAAGTCCTAAAATTGTCTCGAGCAAAACACCACATCCCAATGTGCTAAACAAAGACCCCTTTATCGCACGATCAATTGCCCGAGGGAAACATTTTGTTCAACCCAAAACCAATGGCATCCCCGCCATGGTACAACAAGTTTTACAACAATGGTCAATGACCACAATTCAATATCTCATTAAGTCAAGATTAACATTAGCTCACAGGTGATATGAATCCCATCGGACAACTAAGCATGGCTAAGCATAGTTACGATAACCCAGTGCTGGTACTATGATTATGTCCAACTAATAATGTCCCAACCTATGGTTAACAATGGATACCTGGCATACCAATAATCAAAGGGGCATACTCAAACAGGTAAATAGCTACTCCCATAAACTAGCATTGTTACACAAATAGCATGCAATTGTATAAAACAAAGTACTTCTGCAAACATGGGTTCGATATGATCAAAGGTCTACGACTTGCCTTGCTGTTCAAATGCTGAGTCTTGGTCTTCGAAATCTCCGTTCGCTCCTTCAGAGTTTGCGTCTACCGGAAAATAAAGCAACAAAGCCAAATAAATACAAAACAGAGAAGCAAACAAGCTCAAAATTGAAAATAAATGGCTTTGGAATGTAGAGCTCAATTTTACAAAAATTTAGAAATTTGAATCACTCCAATCGGAGTTCGGACGAAGGAGAACGGGCCTTCGGAAAATTTAATTCAGAGAAAATCCCATGGGGTGACACGTGTCAGCACGGGATTGGCTGGAATTTCGGAAATTCGAAAAATCAGAAAAAAGGAAAAAGATCTCCCGCTGACACCTGGGACCCACATGTCAGCGAGACAGTCTACGGCAGACCGAGACCACCGAGAGGACATTCGGGTGACGCAGAGACCGGCTGAGGTGGCGCACACGTGGGCACTGACGAGGCACTGACGCGACGCCACGCATGCGCTTAGGGACGACGCGCGCACACATGGCTGGTGACGCGGCGGCTGGCGAGGAGAGGCCACGCGGGCGATTGGACGTGGCAAGATCCGACGCGTGCGATTGCGATCGGACGGCCAAGAACGCGTGAAGGAGCTCGACGGCGAGAGGCGGCGGCGCTACTCACCGGAGGTAGGGAAGACGATGCACGAAATAGCGGAGGAAGACCGGATCGGGCGGAAGAATCTGCGGATCCGGAAGAGGAGAGCGCGGGCGACCCGGACGTGCAAGCGGCGACGGCGGAGGTGCACCGGAGACGGAGAACCAAGCGGCGGAAGCTGCTCGGGCGGCGAGAACTTTCGAGGGAGATCTTGCGGTCTTGGCGGCGTCTCGGTCGACGAGGAAGGAGGCGGCGGACTCAGCGTGAAGCGGGGAACCTCGTACGGGAGGTGGCGGCGGCTTTAAATAGCCCTGGGAGCCGTGCCCGACACGGACGCCGAAAAGGGCGGCGCAGCTAGGGTTTGGGAGCGCGGCGCGCAATAAGACGACGTGGATGGATCTCGGCCGCACGCAGTCGCCGATCGAAGCGTGCCAAGCTAAATTGAGCAATTGGCGATCATGGGCCAGAGCGGATGAACAGGGTTGGGCCGGGTAAAATTCGGCCCGAATGAGTTTTCAAAAATAAAAACAATTTCTGAATTGATTTAATTCCAAAAATTCAGATAAATCCAAATAAATTCAAATAAATACCGAATAAATTCAGAAAAATCTCCAAAAATACAGAAAAATTCCTTGAAGCACAAGGAACCCAACAAAAACTGGAAACCTTTAGTTTGATGCATAGATTAATCTAATTAAATCTTTTCATTATTTAGAAAATTCAAATTAAGCTGTAATTAATTCAAGAAAATGCAAATGGTTCACTTTTGAATTTTAAACATACCAAAACTCAAATTTTGGGATGTTACAATAGGTCCAATATTAAGGAAGTTTACTTCAATTATTAAGGGCGACAAAAGTTTTTCCTACGTTCTGCTATCATGAACATTATGTATACTTAAGTTTGTATACGCCCTAATTTAACCAGGATACTTGGCAGATATTAGTCCAGAATTGGACCACTGAAAAAACTACTAAAGACAACTTTGCATCACAGGCAAAGTACTAATGATTACATGCTCACATTTGCATTATAGGCAAAGTACTAATGATTACATGCTCACATATAAGAAGTCTGATAATCATAAAGTTGTGGGTTATTCAGACACAGATTATGCAAGGTGTGTTGATATTAAGAAATCCACATTAAGTCAAATCTTCAACCTTGCAGAAAAGAGCCATATTGTGGAATGGCTCTAGTCAATATCTTAAAGCGTCATTAATGATACAAGCAGACTTGTGGCATGTCATAAGACTATTAGATAATAAGAAATCCACAATAGGTCATTGTGGTTTAAGAATAAGGAAATTTATTTTTGGCTTAAGATTCTATCCTCGAATTTATTATGTAAAAGTGCAATTTTGCTCGAGTAACAACATGTCAAGTTGTACCGCCAAACACATGACGTTGTGAAAGATGTAATTGAATCTAATTATTAATGTTCACCTATAAGAATTGAGTATCATGTTTGATATATAAGTTTATGCATCATGTTTAGTTTAATGATCCTATTAAAGGCTTGTCTCAAAATTAATGCCGCATAAGACTTATTGACAAATTATACTTTGGGACAAATTGAGATCTCAATACTTGATTCGAAATTACAAAGTTTGTTTTCACTCTTTTAATGTGCACATGATGACAAATGAAAACAAACGCACAAAAGGACCATAAGAATAAAACCAACTCCCGTTAAAGAATAAGTGATTATCCTATCGAGACAGAGTGTTGCACTATAGATATCGGGGTTGCGGCGATGCTTAAATTAATCATTGTAATACTTTATCTTGGTGTATTGTTCTGTTGAGTATGGACTTATGAAATGAGCCTTACGATCAAGTGGGAGAATGTTAGTAGTGATCTTCGGCCACTACTAAAGATCCGGAAAATCAGGGCCATAATTAAGATCCGAAAAATCTGGGATTGACCACAATCTCGCGCTCTGATCGGGAGCAGTTTTAGTAGCTAAGGTTTTGGTCCCGATAGCCTGCGCCATATAAGATAGGAAGAGGCTGGTGCTCAAGACAATTAAGAAAAAAAAGGACTTGAGCTTCGCCGTCTTCAGGACCCCTTCCGATCTAGGGCTTGGCGCACAAGTTACCGAAGAACCAGAACCATCACCATGAAAATCACGGTGTGTCTCCTCATCTCATCATCGCGCGCACTGGTGCTTCTACCTCACTATTGACGGGATTCATCTACTACATCGGCCTACCGTTCTTCTTCACCGACGCCAAGAACACCTACCGAGAACCCTAATAGCTGCTTCTTCCCCTTCACCGGGTCAGTGCTCCATCTAATGTTTACTTCCGCATTAATTTTGTGATTATATTTAAGGCTAGAGGATCATATTCATGTTTAGAATCTAACAAATGAGACCCACGCTAGTTCACTTACCCCTCTCTTTTTTTTTTCTAAATCGGGGTTTAGTACTTTGAGATCAGGGAATACCTACTCTTTTCTTTTTGAAGAAATAAAACAAAGCTGAAGATTAGTACTGCTAATATGCATGAAAAATCGTAGGGTAGCAATCGCGGTTGCAGTACGCCTGAATCCTAGTTTCACCATCGTGTCTGAACTTGACGAATGGTTTCCATTTTCAAGATAGTTCAGATCTTCAGATTACAACAAAATAAATAATTCGGTTCTAAAGAGTATTATACCAGAACGCTGATGAAAACTTGATAAAATGCTCTTGCTATAATGCGATCATACAAACATTGATCATATAGCTATCCCATTGGCATTGCGGTAAATTCAGATGCACATGACTATAGCATACATAACAACATAGTTAAAATAAGTCCTCTACTGGCTAAACCAGAATAAGGATTGAAACAGACAGGGACACATCCTAGATGCACATGAGCTACAAGCTAATCGTCAGAGGGAGAGTGCAATGCTGATTTCTGTCTCCCGTCATGATTCAGCTACACCAAACTCATAGGGCAACCATTGGACCTGTAGGCTTGCAGTGCACTGTGAAGAGCTTTGAGAGAACAAATCCTTGGTCAGCTTCTTGAAATCAAAAGCGCGGGAGGAGGGCGAGGAGTGCTTTGAGCTCTTGGTCATTCTGCTCAGCCAGCGAGCGGTGTGCTCGATACAGATCGCCGAGCATGTCCTCCGGGTCGTATTTCTGGAGCAATTGCATTTTTGTTATGGATCTATGCAAATCAAAAGGTTGAATATAATGACCATTAACCAGCTAACAAATTCCATGTAAGAGCTAAACTGACATGATTTGTTAATCATTCTTCATGGCAGAAGTTAAACCTATGACTTGACAGAATAGAATTTCGGAGCCATGATCACCGGAGAATCTACAGATAAACCTCAAACTGAACATGGCAGACTTCACTACAAGCCTCAGACATTTTGTAACATCCCGAAAAATACAATAGAATAAAAATAAATATTTTGAATTTGAATATAATTATTTCTGAGTTTTCTTGACATTATTGTTTTTTATTTGGATTTTTCTTGGATTTGTGTATTTTGAGAAAAATTATATAAAAGGAATTAATGAATGGATAATGGTAAAAAGATAAAAAGGTAAAAGTAAAATCTTGAAAAATTTATATTAAAATTTTTATCTCTCAGGTAAACTTTTACCTGGTAAAATTAATTTTTACTCCATAGTAAAAATAATTAATAAATGAAAAGACACTCTTTGACTAAGAACAGTGTATAGTCCAAATTAATGCAAAGTCTGCCAACCTTATCTCATTCTAATAAAATTACCATAGTGTCCCAGCACCAACTCGCCCAGGCTCACTTCTCCCCGATCAGTCTCCTCACTCCAACGCCGATCCACCGCGTGTCCAGCACAGGGTTGCGACGCCAAAAATCCCCAAGTCTTAATGATCTCTTATATGGAAAACATCTTGGATAAAAACCAAACATCTTGGAATCAACTTTAAAACACTCCTAGAGACACCCCCTACTAGTGTCTAAAAAATGGTTCAATTATTTTATAAGGTATGGTCGCAAACTTAAAATAAAAACTAAACCTTATCGCTAAATTTTAGAAACACTTAGACCTTTTTGGTAGCCCATAAAATATCTCGGCTAATTGTAAAATTGTAATATCCCAGAAGATTTAATTCGTCGCAGATGAATTTTTCTGGTCGTGGGTGAAGTTTTCCCTCTCTCCACCTATTTATTTCCCTACTTTTCCCCCCACCCGGTTCCTTCCCCTCCACCCGACAGCCTCCCTCCCCTTCTTTCTTTTTCCTGGCTTTTGCTCCTTCTCCACTCGACTCCACCCTTCTTGGCGCCTCCTCCTGCTCCCACCCCAGCAGAGCCTCCTCCCATGGCCGGCGCCCTGCAGCCCTCCTCCTCCAAGCCAGCCTCCTCCTTCCTTCCACTTGTAGCAGCAGCAAGCAGCAGCAGCAGGAGCAGCAGCGAGCTGCAGCACCCCTCCCCTCTTCCCTTCTTCATGTGCAAGAAGGTGAGATTTCTTGGTTTGGAGGTGTGCTTGCTGCTCTAATGGAGGTCCTAGCTGGGTAGTGTGGTCCTAGGGTTCCTAGATTTGGGGATTTTGGAGGGAAACTAGGTCTAGAGTGGAGGGAAGTCTGTTCTGATTTTCGAGCTGGAATCTGCTCGGTTTTTGTAGCGTCGATTTGGGCAAGGTAAAGTCATTTTCTGAATATTTGGCTATAGATAAAGTTGTAGATCGTGGAATCTCCTTTAATTTGAGTACAAGAACACGAAAATCCATGAAGCCAATTAAAAGTTATGCCATTTTTAGTGTTTGCTGTCCAGATCTGGTTCTAGTAGGGGCAGAAATGTTCAACTGAAGAGTAAGCATAGCTACAGGCTGAATTTGGATTTTTGGTTGCCTAGAGAGAGTTAGTTTATTTCCTGTAGATCAATAAAATGTACTTGTTTGCTTGATTTGGGTTAATGAATCAAAAGTTATGTTCAAATGAAGTTTCTGTCCAGAAACTTGTTTTTTCTGAAAAGTTCAGAGTTTGGTCCAAATTCAGAGAGCAGTTCGAGGGCTTAAAATTCATTTTCTGAACTAATGGCTGTGGGGAAATCATAGGTTATCCTCTTATGGTCATGTAGAGCTCAAGAACATAATTTTTCATTTAGCCAATTGAAAGATATGCTATTTTGTAGTGCTTGCTGTCCAGAAATCTGTCTTTCTGGAAATTCAGAATTTGGGGTTGAAATTCAGAGTTTCGGGCTATTTTGGGGAAGTGAGTAGAAGTGTTATTTGTTTTTGTTGTGAACTTTAATAACCTTTGCAAATGAGTATGCAAATGCTATTTGCTTTCAAGTGGAGTAGTTTCGGGTGTGGCCTCTTCCTCACACCACCCTCCTCAAGTTAAGGCAAGTGTATCCATAGTATGATTGCTAGGATGACGATTCCTTGCTAACCTTTATACCAATGTTTATGTGAGTCATAATGGTAAGTGGTGAATATGTTAAGGTTGAAGGGAATTGTTAAATGATTATGATGTGCTACCCTGCTTTATTCTTAAATTTGATTAGACTAATAAGAACGGTAATTCAGGGATGAAAGAAGTGATTGATGCTTATGTAATTGGTAATGATTAAGTATAACCAATGAGCCTAGTTTGCGAATATGGTATTTATAAGAGTATAGAAGTTAATTGTGATCATAAAGATATAAATGGGGAGAATATGCATAAGACTGTTGGGAATGGCATTTGCATAAGTGCATTCATGAATAGTGCATCGAGCCAGGTCGGTGAGAGTCATATGGAATATATGACTAATCCGGAGTGCTCAGAGATCCTACTCAGTCCCATCCTTCGGGCGTGATGGGAGCGGTGTTAGCGTGAGACCCGCTCATCGGGTAGCGGCAAGTCCTGTTTGGCGAGCCCCTTCCGCGGGATGGTTGGGTTTGAGGGCACGCATCGACGGGTGGTGCTCGGCAATACCGGTATGTGCTAAGAAAAGAGGCATGATGCATTGCATTGCATTGCATTGCATTGCATTGCATAAATGAGAATGTGACTGAGGAAGTATATGAGCTCCAAAAAGATGCATTCATGAGCATGTGCATTGCACTGCATCGTTAATGATAAAGCTTTGTGTGTTAAATGAAAATGTGAGAAGTTGGGATGGAGTCGTGGACTCATCCAAAGGGGTTTAATGAGGTATGTATGTGAGATACTCATGAGGTAAATGTATGGATATACTTTGTTTCATGTATTGGTCGATTCATATGAGTTCTAATCTTGTTGTTGGTTCGACTGTGTTAATTGGTTAATTATGTTGATTTGATGTACTTTGCTGAGTTTTCGAACTCACGCTTGTTGTTTAAATGTTTTAGGTACTCTGAGGACGTCTTGTCGGGAAGGGACTTAGCTGCACTTCCACTCACGCGCATGACATGTTAATGGATTAGTTTGGTTAAATGGTTCACTTGATAACTAGTTCAGATCATTGTAATAATTGTGTTGTTAAAGATTAATGGTTGCTAGAGGGTAACTGCTAGAATGTCTTGATTAGATGCCTAGATGTTTATGATTGAAATTATTATTGTCATCTCTTTGCCTGCTGAGTGGATGTCCTTTTATTAGGGAAGGTCATGTCGAATTTTTTTTGTTTTGTAGAAATTAGAGAGTCATTAGCTTCTTATGCCATGTGTGCTTTATTTGTTCTTAGATCAAGCTTTAAATAGTTAAAGTCTTGTTAGAAGTGGTGTGTGGTGTAGCATTCTGGGCATACGAGTGCCGGGGTGTTACAAAAATTTTATAGGAATGGCCCAGAATCACTCTTCATAATATGTATTACCATAATCTGGAAAAATATTCTATTTACGACTTACTCTGTATAAATCTCGCTATTTCAAATTACCTTCGTAAATTAGTCGCGCAGGAAACTAAACAACTTAAGCCTTTTTGACAACTCGTAAAGCATCTCGTCTAAATGTAAATTTAGGAAAGATCGGTATAAAAACACTATTTGGTATATGAACTACCATATTCTAGAAAAATATCTTATTTACAACTTACTTTTCATATAAATCTTGCTATCACAATACCCTTAAATGTTAATCGTAAACTTCTCCGTTCTAGTCCGATTCCATGTAACGTAATCTTTATAATGCCATGAAAGCTTTTTCAACAATGAATATAATGTTTCGTCTAAACACTAAAATTTATGAAATTAGCTTAGAATGCCCTCCAAAGTATAGACTACCCTATTCTAAAGAAATAATCTTGTTTTGTCATGATTTGCATATAAATCCTGTAAGCAGAAAAACCTTAAGTATCATGATTTCCGAACTTTATAATATGAATAGTCGAACTCGATAATAATGAAGTAATATGTAGTTAAGTTATTTGTATCATCAGAACCTCTTAAAAGCCATAAATATATAACCAGTAACCTAATCTAACAGATCTAGCGTATTCAAAACCGCTTTTTATGCAAAATCAATTAAGGATTAAGTACTATTCGTTCATATCATTCATCAAGGTAACTAATGTTCTAATTCTATTAATCTAAATATTTTTTGCATCTTGAATTCGTAAAACAAGAATGGATAATCTATAAAGTCAACCATGCATCGCTCAATTTGGAAGCTAATACCAATATGAATGCTTAATCAACCTAAAATATGAGAATATTGAATCACCTAATCCAAACCCTATAATATTCATGTTTTCTCCAGTGAGTCTTTATTTGGTTCTCTGTCTGCCTTCTTTTTGCCCTTATTGAAGTTTGTTATTTGCTCTTTGTTCCTTTTTAGTAGATAACGACTTGTAGAACCCGACGTTGCTGATTCTGTCGCCGCCTTCGTCAGCTGCGGCTGTGACTTCACCTTAAACAAAGATTAAGCAAGGCAAGCACCCCTTTGATCATATTGATCCCAGTATTATTTTTTTTATTTATCAAATGGTTTCATGCATGCGTTTATTTTCTATAAATTTGCTATTTTGTGGTACTGGTAGATACACCTGTTGTCTCATGAAACTTCCTTGATAAGTATGGACATGTGAACCTTGATAACCATAGATTAAGGATAGACATTATTTAATGTCATCATGGGTATATGCGTTTACATATTAATCATGCTTAGCCATGCTTTAGAATCAACGAGGTAGATGATTAGATCAAAATTGTTTCCTGAGAATTTAAAATGATTGGAAATGACACTATGGGTTGCTGGTATTTTGATTAAAAATCCAAAATAAAACTATGGTTTTGATGCAGGTGATTATTGGCAATAGCCGAATGTGCAGAGGGATTTGCACGTAGTGTAGGGTGAAGTATCGCCCGTGTCAGCTTAAGGACCAAACAATGGAGCGCTATTGATCAAAGAAAACCGTGCAACCATAAGTGCTAGGATGAGGTAGCCTTAACCTATTAAATTACGTGGATTTAACTTTGCACATTGGAAGACCAAAGTAGTACGGGCTCTCCTTTCAAGGTCTGCTCGACGGGGTACCCTCACCAAGGCGTTGGGAGCCAAACTTGCCAATACAACGGTGTACATCTTGCCATGAACAAAAACAGTGTGTTGGGTGTTGTGAAGTGGATCTACGTCTTGGGTGAGTGTTTCTGTTTCGATGACGAGGGTTTAACGTCCCGGTACTGGTGCAAAGTTAGGTCTGGGTAATGTAACGGTTATGTTATGATCTCTCTACGGTACAACAAAGGAATTGTGCTAATAGCTTGCACAAAGAATTGATCATTTCTTGTGGGTAAAGTTGTACACCTCTGCAAAGTGTAAATCTAACCGATTAGCCGTGCCCGCGATCATGGGCACTTGGTGAAGTCTTTCTAATGTTAGATTTTGGTATTTTATAAAAAAGGGTTTCGGTTTGATCTTGTTTTAGCAACTGTTGCTTTATGTCAAAGGGACGTCATTGATGGACTCCATGATTTGGATTGTTCATTGCTCGCGAAGGGCTGTGAGTATTATTTATACTTTACTTATTTCTTATCAATCAAATTTGCTCTTAGAAATTCCGTTTGCAAATGATAACTTAATTTACAAATTCATTTTCGTTTTATGCAAACTAACTGTAGCAGCCTCCTTTGACTTGGCCTGCATTTGTGCATTTACAAATACCACTTTAAGTCTTGCTGAGTACGAAAGAACTCACCCTTGCTTAATCTATTGATTTAGGTGGATAAAGTTAGCGTAGCCCCGAAGATTTGTTTTCATCGCAGGATGCGGGATCTTTATTGACATGATCTTTCTAAGGATTATGCCTTGTCAGTTGCCTACGGGATGGATGGACATACTACAAGACTTTGCTTCTTTTGCTGCTATATACTCCGAGTTGTAAGATTTCTTTGTATAATAGTTTCCACTTTAATATCATGATGTATGATTGTGATTCCAATTGTTGTAAATATGCGTACTAGCTACTGATCTAGAGACTAGTATTATGTGTACATTAGATTTCCATTTTTATATTTTGCGTAAAAATAGAGGTCGTTTCACATTTCATGATGGCACAAACAATAGAAGCTTTTAGGGGAACAATTCCTACATGAAAGATTTAGAATGACTTAAATCATCTGATTCCCTTCACTTTTCGTATGTATACTGTTGTATGTTTTATAACTTTTCGTACGTGTATCATTAAAATTGAATGTACTTTAGTGATTTTTTGGACTACCCGATAAAATAAGCTGTTAAATTGCAATAATTTTGTTGCATGTTGAACTCATACAAATGGTTAATCATTGTTATATATTTGCTATATGTGGTATATGTTTTCGCACGATATCCGACAGAGAATATTCGGTACGGTATCGATTCCGCTCTATATTCGTTTTAAATATGTGACCGATATTATCTGTATCGTATTTATATCTGACATTATTCATATCTAATCCTAAATCTGATAAAAAATATAATTTAAAATATAATTAAAAAAACGATATTGGACTGAATTTGAGTTGATTGCACTCCTATGGTTCAGTCCCTATCTTACTGGCTCTCGTCAGGCCAGAGGAGTTGGCTTGGCTCATTATTCCTGCCACGGCAAAATCGGGCAGACACAGGAGGTGATTTTTCATGGTCTGGTCACCTCGCGCGGCCAATTCCTACCACGCCACAAAATGCCGCATGGCACTGCCGGTCTGCCAGCGCTTCAGGGCGCAGTGTTGCAGAGGCCGCCCATCACCATGCCAGCCTCCACGCTGAGAGAGCTACCGACAGTTTTGGACACGCAGCTTAGAGGAGGGCGTCATGTTGTACCGTGCTGTAATGCCATACAATACCGTGCTGTGTCGCACGGCACAGACACAACGGGTCACATGTTTAAACCGTACTGGACCATCATAGCCTGACTTATCCACCATACCATACTGTGTTGATCCGGCTTACTTTTGGCAAGTCCAGTTACAGCTCATTTGATTTACGATTTGTGCTGACCAAGGTCCGGTCTATTCGCACTATTGTGATGAGAAGAAAGAGGTTGGAGACTCGCAAAGTTAAGGTAGTGGATACAAATATTAAGGGAAAGAAATTAAATAGTATTCATTCTTGAACACATACAGAGTTACTGTTGCGTTAAAAACCTTACACCTAGTGTGGGGTATCTCAATGCAGAGCGGCTCGGTGCGCTGCTCGGCGTCAGTGAGTATGTACTCTACAGTTTCCATTCTACTCCTTTTAGCATTCCATTGTCTCCCCTTCTCCGCATATGAGGATCACAAAAGTTGCTTGTCGTAAGGCGAGCTACAATATGATGTAATATCGCGTCAGAGCGCCTTGCCATATGCCGTACCTGCTTTGGACCCATCGGACCTATTTTGTACTGGGCCAACCTAAACACGACCCATGCAGCGCATGCTATGCCAATCCAAGCACGACCTATATAGATGTGCTGTGCTGTATCGTTCATCATGTCCGACCGCAAGACCCGGTACAGCTAGTCATTCATGACATAGCCTGACCCAATACCTAAATCTAGACACGCTAGAAAATGCGCTGTGGCAATATGCTATGGCCGTGCGACGTGGCTTACTATGGTCAAAAGCATAGGATTGGAAATAAAGTTAGAAAAATGGTATTTTAAAAATATATTAAAAAGGAATTATTTTATAATTTTTCCTCTATGGAGTATTTATAGGGACCGTATAGTAGCTTATGCGGGCTTTAAATGATACAATAGCCTAATGACCCACATATATTATTTTTGTGAGGGGATGTGGAGTACTGAGCCTATTAGGCCCACGGAGGATGTTAGATTCCTTAATTTGCAGAATTTTGGGCTGTTATTGGACACTGGCTCATCATATGCGAAATGACTTTTCTTTTGTCCCCACCAGAATGGGCTTTAGTCCGCCCTCTTAATTTCTTTCTTACAAAAAGAAATTGTACCTAACACAGAGACCAACAGTGCTTGGCAGAACAGAACAGCATACAGTCATGGCACTATGTGTCTGAAAGAGCTCATCATTGACGTGTGAAAGTTAAAACACGCCTTAGGATACATCATTGTTAGGAAACCCTGAGGCCCATGAAGACTCATATTGATCTCTTGCTGAAACCCTAGACGTAGGCTATAAATATGGAGAAGGGATGCCACCCTATTGTAATTAGAAATAATAGATCAATCTATTCCTCCAAACTCTATCTCCTTGTCTCTATTCTCCACTTTTCAATCTGTTCAGGAACCACAGACTACGCGGTAGCGAGGTTCCCCAACACGTTATCAGCACGAGACTCTACCGCCGAGACAGAATCGAAAAGGTGAGATACGGGGATTGATCTAATCTCACGTATGAATTCTTTGTATGCATCTGCATGGCACGAAGCTACAGTTTACAGGCTATTTTTTTTGTTGCTACAATACATCTGAAAAAAGGGGGGAGGCCGACGGCCGCCGACCAACCACGCACGAAGCGCCTCTGCCCGAAGCACCGGAGCGCCGCACCGCCTCAGCTCGAAGCCGCCGCTCGGGGTTCACCGCCTGGATCCCACGCGCGCTCACAGCGCGCTGGCCACCGGCCGGCCTCCAGGTGGCACGAAGCCGCCGACCGCCATTGGCCCCGTCGGTCGCTTGCGCTGACAGCCAAGCGCCTCGGCCTCGCAGGCCGTAGCCGCATCTCGGATGCGAGCTCGGCTCCGGCCGCGTCCCACGCAGATGCCATATCCCACATACATGAAGGTGTGCAAGCGACTAGAAAAATCAAACGCATGCATGCATGCAACGTGCTTAACAGATTGATTAGCTTGCATGCGTGCTTCGCAGATTAATTGGCAACTCTGCATGTCACAACTCAGGCATCATGCATGCGTATATGCATACATTCTTGCATGCGCGGTACGGCAACTGCTTTTAAGAATATCTATGAATTTTGCATTTATTGCTTTCTATTCAGTTTACTAGAAATTCATAAGAATTTATGCATGCATTGTATGAATCTAGCAATCACTTTCTATTAGATTGCACGCAGTAATCTAACGAAGGAATTTTGTAAAATGCAGATGTTCGGAATTGTGAACCGTGAGTTTAAAGAACTGGCCCTGCATAGTCAGAACTACCTCACATGGGCATCTGATGTGAAGATCGTGCTTGGGGGTAGGAAGCTCCGAGCTGCCATCGGCTTAGGGTCCTCAAAGGACGAGCAACCTACGGCCGAGCAAAACGATCAGGCTTTGCACTTCTTCAGGCATCACCTCTCAGCCACCTTGAAAAATGAATATATGGCTGAGGTGAACGCACTTGAGTTATGGAACGCACTTCAGAAGCATTTCGAAAAGCTCAAGTACACCATCTTGCCCCAAGCGCAGTAAGATTGGGTTCGCCTGAGGTTTGCAGACTACAGGACAATGGTCGAGTACAATTCTGCCTTGCACAGAATTTGTACCAATTTCTCTCTCTGTGGCAAGAAGATCACGAATGAGGAGAAGATTGAGAAAACCCTCTCTACCTTCCACCCCAGTGCTATCCAGAGTGCTCGCAACTATCGTTAGGACGCATATAAGGAGTATAGTGAACTGATTGATATTATGCAAGTTGCGGAATCCCAAGACGATGTTCTATACAAGAACTTCGTCTCACAGCCACCTGGAAGTGGCATTGGCACAGAAGTCAATGCCAACAGCTACAAAGTGAGAAAGCCCATTCAAAGGAAAAAGGGCCAGAAAGGTGGAAAAGAGAGGAATCAGGCCAAAGGAAAAGTCCAATGCCCATGAGAAGCAGGATGGCGAGGAGAAGCCACCCACGAAGACGTATGGACAGCAGAACCAAACGTGCTTCAGGTGTGGCACTTGGGGACATTGGTCCAAGATATGTCGGGAATCCAAGGATGTCATCAACGCATATCAAGCCAAGAAAAAGACCAAAGATAATGCACCAGCAGAGGCACATTTCGCCAAGGTAGGCGACGATGACACCATGGACACTGACACTCCACTTACATCGTCCTCTTAGTCTAGCCTGGATATCGATGCAGCAGCCAAACTCATGGCACAAGAAGAAAAAACCTCTATTGATGGTAAAGAGGCAGAAGTGAATGCATTTTTTACAGATTCCGTTTAATGCACAAATTGCATTATTAGTTTTTTTTGGGTTGTTAGTGCCTTTTGAATAAAGAATTGTAAGCTCTGGAAGAGCACAAACCTTTCTCATGAATGGATATGCAATTTATTCTTTATTCCAGTATCCTATATTTGCAAGCAATGATTGAATTATTATTATTATTATTATTATTATTATTATTATTATTTTGCCCCTGGTTGATTAGAATTATATTTTATAAAAACTGTGTAGCGCCTAAATGGAGGAGATATGCATCGATGATAGTGGCACAACAAATACCATCTTGAGAGAGTCTAAGTACTTCCAGTCGATCACGAAGAACACTGGAAAGATTACTACAATTGCAGGTAGCGATTCTTATATAATAGGCTCTGGAAGAGCCACAATTATATTACCAATGGGTACTACTTTGGTCATTGAAGAAGCCCTCTTGTACCCTGAATCAGCATGCACTCTCTTGAGTTTTCAAGACATCCGCGCCAATGAGTTTCACGTAGAAACATCTGAAGAAAATGGCAAAGAATATTTGTGCATTGTGAAGCACACGGTATGTGAAAAAATGGTATTAGACAAATGTCCCTTATATGAATCTGGGTTGTACTACATGAAAGTCAATGCACCCAAAGTGTATACTTCTTTGAAAACTGTTTTTAGAAGCTTTGAATTATTTTCTCTGTGGCATTGTAGATTAGACTATCCTGGTCTTAGAATGATGAGAAATATAGTGAACAACTCGCAAGGTCATAGCATTAATGTTAAAAATTTCTGAATCAGGAAGATTTTGTGTGCCCTGCATGTGCCACTAGAAAACTAATAACTTGACCCTCTGTTATGAAAGTGCAAAACGAAATCCCCGCATTCCTGGAACACATCCAAGGGGATATTTGTGACCCAATTCAGCCATTATCAGGGCCGTTTTGGTACTTCATGGCGCTTATTGATGCTTCATCGAAATGGTCGCATATATGTTTGCTATCAACAAGAAATCATGCTTTTGCAAAGCTGATCTCACAGATCATCAGAATTAAGAATGCTTTTCCTGATCATCATGTGAAGTCCATTCGAATGGACAATGACGACAAATTTACTTTCAAGGCATTTGATGATTATTGCACAGCAACAGGAATATTGAGCACCCTGTACCGCACGTCCATATGCAAAATAGACTAGCCGAAGCACTAATAAAGAGGATCAAATTCATAGCCCGACCGCTCCTGCTGAGTTGTAACTTGCCCAACACTTGTCGAGGACACGCAATCCTGCATGCAGCAGCACTCATCAATTTCAGAGCATCGGCCTACAGCATCCATTCACCTATACAGCTAGTGCAAGGGGTCATCCCGAAGATTTCCCATCTTAGAAAATTTGGTTGTATGGTATATGTACCTATACCACCCCCGCAGCGAACTGCAATGAGCCCCCTCTGCAAGTCTGGGATATACGTTGGTTATGTGAGTGCATTGTAACATCCCAAAATTTTAGCCTTTTTATTTAGTTAATAGTATTTTAGTGCCATTTATGCTTTTAATGAATTTTCTGGATTTAGTTGGATTTTCTGAGATTTATTGGAATTAATTTAAATTAAAGTATATTGCTTTTTGTTAAAGATTAATTATGAAAATATAAATTTAAAATAAAGTTTTGCCACAAATAATTTATTCAAGTCCAGAATGTCTCAAAGTATTTTTGAGATTTTTCTCGGAATTTTTCTGGCATTTTTATCGCCCTAAATAAATCAAAGTATTTTCTCTAATATTTTTAAATGGATAAATCCCGAAAAATCGTTAGGAACAGTAGTGGGCCAAGGCCCAGTACTGTGCGCGCCATCAGCCGTTCATGCGGCCCAATCGCTGAAGCCTGTCTCTAGAAGTGGTCGTCCGATTCGAATCCGACGGTGGAAATTGATTCGGAACCTTAGTGCGTGTAAGGAGCTTGGCCGCCGGATCTGCCGCGTGTCGTTCATCCGGTCATCGTTCTCGCCCGTGTCTGAGCTGAACTCTGCTGACTCCCGCCGTAGCCGCCATGGACACCGCGCCAAACCTGTCATATCCGGTCACCATCCGCTATAAAAAGGGGAGCACCGGGTGTGCAATCCCTCAAGCCGTAGAAGTTCCAGGCCTTAGCACGTGGAGCTCAGCGCAGCCGCTGCAATCGGAGTTATTTCCGAAGCATCGCCACAAGCTCTTCCATGCCGATTCACCGCCGTCGGTCATCATCTCGAGTCCCCAGCCGGGCCAGCGCAGTCGCCACAACCAGGCGCATCTCGTGCGCATCGAAGTTTCACCGGAACACCGCCGGGGAAGGAGATCACCATGAAGACCATCGCCGCTGAAGAAGAAGGGCATGCCGCCGCCGAACCAGTGCCCGAAACTCAAATCCGAGCACGTCATCAAGTTGGCGACGTCAAGGTGAGTTAGGAGGTGCCCTCGCCGCTCGTCGCCAGTGACCCTAGGGCCGTGTGAGCCACTGGCTGAGGTGGCATGATAATCAGTCGACGCGTGGCGCCACATGGGTCGGATCGCTTGTGTGGCGCTGAGGTGGCGCTGCGTGGACGCTGCGTTAACACGCTGCGTGTCGCACACTTCAGAATCATGGACCCACCGCCGGTGGTCCGAATCGAAGCGTGAACCGGGTCCATGGACCAAAGCCAGGTGTCGGCCTGTGATTGACTCGGGTCCGACGATGACGTCACGCCTACGTAATAAAAGCGAATTTCCTTTATAAAAGTAATTCAATTAATATTTGAATTTATAATTTTCAGGGTTTTATGATTTTTGAATCTTCCGAGAGCTCGTTCTCCCTCATACGAACTCCGATTGAGGTGATTCAAATTTCTAAAAATTTGTAAAATTGAGATCTATCTATTGGTGAATTTTATTTGTTTTTTAGAGTTTGTTTGCTCTCTATTTTGGTATTTATTTTGCATTCTCTTTCGTTTCACGTAGACGATAAATTGTGTGATGCAACCGGGGAAGATTCATCAACTCAAGACCAAAGTCCAGAGCATGGATAAGGGTTTTCCTAAGGCAAGTTGTGCTTTGATCATGTTGCACCGATGTTTGTAAAATTGCTATTTTGATTTACTTTATTGCATGTTATTTTATGTGTATAAATGATTTCAACCTAAATTTGGGATTAGCTAACGTACCCTTTGAATTACACCCTACCTTGTTAATTGTATGCCATGATCCACTTGTCACTCTAGGTTGGTTCACTATAGTTGGTTAATAATGAAATCAATATGGATGGTTAGATCGAATTAGAATTGCTTAGCCATGCCACGTCATCACATGTATTGGAATCTTTGATAAATAATCTTGACTAATGGAATATGGAACAATGTTCTGAATTTGTGTGTCTTGTGTGGTCACACGAGGAGATTGAGTTGTGGTGGCAATGGATGTCACGCAACGATATTGATTTGTTGATTGCACGTGGTGCTTGGAAATCAACTGGGGTGGTTATGATTTTAGATCGGAGCAAGTGGTAAGGGCAAGTATACCAGGGTGGGCCCGATGGGCAGAGGGTATGTGTATGTCTTGCTTTGATCAACCCTAAGGACACCTTGCGAGCCTTTGACCTGAGTCAATCATGCAACCACATGTCTGTTATGGGGCAGCCTAGCTAACTAATTTGCAGTGTCTTAGTCTTGGTACTACCAGTGGTGGAAGTGGTTCATCCTTTTTAATGAACCCAGATGGCGCAAGAGGGGGCCCCTGTTGTGGTAACCATTCCCTTCAGTGTTGAAACCTTAGCGGGTGGTACTGAGTTAAGACAGAGCATTGTAAAGACTTTGTCACGATCTCTTCGCCGACACACCAAAAGAAGTGTGTTAATCGCGTGGCAACAAAAGATGATCATGTCGTGTGGGTAAAGTGCATAACCTCTGCAGAGTGTACAAACTATTCGGATAGCCGTGCTCACAGTATTGAGCAATGCTCGGGGATTACAGTCAAGGGTTTAGACTTTTGCAAAATAAAACTTGGGTTGGATGGCAGGTTGCCATGGAAGGTTGAATCTTGACTTAGGATTGGAAACTTGGTTTACTTGAGAAATGCTGAATCTATCTATTACTGTTATTTGTTTTTACTGTCTTTTCAATCTATATACTGTACTTGTTCATAAATGCTGCTTTGCTGCAAAATAGCCATTCCTTTGGAATAAGCCTTGCATATAGTTATGAAGGAATTGCATTCTGTGCGCAACTTGTTGAGTGCTTTATGTACTCACCCTTGCCTACAACATCATCAGTGCTGAAAAAGGTGTACCATGAAGAGACGAATGTTTAGGGTGCGAGCCTTGTCAGTTACCTGTGGTATACTGAGGGATTTATCTACGTCTTCATTTCCGCTGCAGTTCAATTTGTTGTTCAGCCTTGTGAGGTATTGTTAAGTAAGTTGACCATAAGGTCATTCAACTAGTAATATTTAGTATATAATGGCTTTTATCTTATTTTCACTGTGTATGATTGTGATATTCACTAATGGTGAACCTGTGTGCACTAGCGTGATCCTGGACTAGTGCAGTATACACAGAGGGTCCGGATTTGCATATTTGGGTCCCGACAAAGGTGGTATCAGAGCCATACTGACTATAGGTCTTGACCCTAGATAGTTGGTCGTCTCTATAGGTCCTTCAAAATTATTTTCTAAATTTAAAAGACCTAACCCAAAAGAATAATGTGTTCTTGACTTATCTCATTCCTCCTATTTCTATCCTTACCAAAAATTCTTTCTTTTCCCCTGCTTAAATTTCTTTCCCTTACCTCTGCTGAATTGAGTTAAAATCTTACCTGAGTTATCTCAAGTAGAAAACGATATACCACACTTTAGAAGATGGCATCGAGTGCCTGCTGCTACCATAAAGATTATGAAAGAAAGAATCATCAAGCCCATGGAAGAGCGGATCAATGAAGCGTTTCAAGAGCTAGAGGACTTAGTGCTCAAGTAGCCAGTTGAGACTCATGTGTGGGAGTCGCATTTCCTAAGATAGGAGTGTCGCCCATGTAGACGGTAGTTTTGTGTGCTTAGGTTGAATTGGTTCTTCTTGATTGCTGAGTGTGCAGTATGTATTGCAAAGCTTTTAGGCTTATATAAGCAACCATACCAAGTTATTAATATTGATTGCTTAAGTTATTGGGTTAAACCTATCTCCCCTGTATTAGGATCTCTACTTCTTACCTATGCTATTTTCTCTCTCACCTAACCCCTGTAAGGTAATCAAGCAGATGGTTCAAAATAGTGATAGCAATGGAGCTAGTGGAAGTGAGAATCAACTCAGTGGAAACTCTAAGGAAAGATCAGTTTTTCAACCATCACTACAGATAGATATGCATAATTTTAGAGAATTTTTGGCTACTCAAACTCAGTTAATACAAGCGATGATAAAGCAAATGCAGAATATGACTAATCAAGATGATGTCAGCAAAGCATCCCGAACTGTTATCAGTGAACCTTGTGCTGACTCAAGGTTATTAGAATTCATAAGGACTCGTCCGCCAACGTTTTCAGGGAATGCTTCACCTTCGGAAGCAGAAGATTGGCTCAAGACCATTGAGAGGAAGCTACTCATAGCTCAGTGCAGAAGTGATGAGAATGTCTTGTATGCTTCATACCAGTTACGAGGAGTTATCGTTGAATGGTAGAAATGCTATTGTGCAAACCATGAAGCCCCACAGAATATTACTTGGAATGAACTTGTTGCTGCTTTTCATGATCTCTTTGCTCCACCAAGAAATGGTATGGTCACAGTGAATTCAGAGAAGGGTGCTACCCCTGCACCTTGTTCAAAATCTAGACATTGTTTTATGGAGTGCTGCCAACCAAACAAATCAGAAGATCGGGCTTGCATTCGCTGTGGAGAAATAGGACATACCGCTGACAAGCATGCAATCAATTGCTCCAGTTGCGAAGGAAGCCATTCTCCTAGAGAATGTCCTATGAGCAACATCACATGTTACCTTTGTGAAGGTCAAGATCACTGCCCAGCTCAATGTCCCTTGGATCCGATAGTTACTGCCGTGATCCAACATCAACAGAAGAATCTACGGACCCTAGTTGCTCGAGAATTATCAATAAGAGCGGGAAAGTTAGTTGCACAGGAGACGTCGCCTGGAGAATTAAAAATACACCCTCCTAAACCTGTCGACCCTAATCAGGAAACCAGTAAGTGGCCATCACCCACAGTAGGTCCCTTGTATGGTGAAGAAGATCGTTTTACTAGGGGATGTGTTGCGAATCAGGAAGTAATGAATCACAGGAAGAGCAGCATCGTGTGCTACAACTGTCGCCGAATAGGCCATTATGCTAATCGATGTCCACAGAGAAGACAAATATTTCCTACAACTGGGGATATACCGGAAGTTACCTCAGTTTGGTACATAACGCCAAGAGTGAGCGGTGAAGTTGCAAGAGAAATTTGCCGAGGAAACCAATTGAAGAAAAAGCGTCTAGGTAAAGATACTCTTCCAATCATTGAATGCTCAAGAAAGAAAGTTCATCCTAGACTCTGCTATATTTGCCATAAACCTGAGCATTTTGCCAGTAAATGCCCTCAAAGGAAAGCAATCGTGTTGGCTCAAGTCAATTTCAACTCTGTCCCTGTCGAAGCCCCAGCGCCAATGCTAAATCAAGGAAGTCAGGAGCCACGAGTTTAAATAGTACAATATCGTAACCCTACTTGTAAAGTGAAGAGATTAGTGATAAATTTCATGAAAAGGTTTCCTAGTCAAAAGAAATAAAACAGAAACGGTTGATACATTGGTATACGGAGTATTGGAAAAAAAACGATAATGTAGGATGATGAGTTAGATGTTTCTCTAAGAGCATGGTTGTATTTATGGTTCACCAGAAAATGATACATGTGCAATGGTGGCTAGGTTAGTGGTACCCAGTGTGAGCTTGCTAGCCAAAGGATTTGTCATCTTCAGTAAGCGCTTGGTTGTGCTAGATTTAACCAGGATGTTGAGAATTCAGTGCTTATTGAGAGAGTACAGTTCCGAGCAAATGATAGTGTGTTGTATACTTAGACCTTTGACGTTATTCCTGGATGCTCGACCATAAGGCTATTTTGGTGAAGAGTATATCAATTTAAAGCCCTGAAAAAAGGGGGGTTTCAAGTGATGACAGTTCATGTTAGCCAGCTGATGGATAATAGTGTGGAATTTGTCAATTAGAAGATGCGCCAGTTGTCAGAAAATATCTTGATATAATTTCCAAAAATTTGCCTGGTATGCCGTTATATCGGAAGATCAAGTTCATTAGTGCCTGATACAACACCAATAGCGAAAAGATCATGTCAAATGTCTACTAAGGAATTAGTGGGAACTAGAAAAGCATATCGAAGAGTTACTAGGAAAAGTTTGGGAAGACTTAGTGTGTCACCAGGAGAGCTCTTGTTTATCAAAAAGGAAAATGGAAGATCGGGAGAGTGCACTAAATCGTGCTCTAAATGAAGAAAAGATCGAAAATAAGTATCTAATGTCAGGATCGACAACGTGTTTGGACAATTGAGAAGAGAGTTGGAATTTCTCTAGGATAAAACTTCGCGTAGGCTATCATCAATTGAGGAGTCATGTGAAGGATGTTTCTAGGATTGCGTTCTCTACGCGATATGGACAGTATGAGTTTTGGCTATATCTCCTGGTTTGACCAATGCCCCCGCATACTTCATGAACATGATGACTAAGGTATTTATAGATTACTTGGATAAATTCGTGATTGCCATATAGATGACGTTCTAGTATACTCTAAGACAAGAGGAAAACATGCAGAACCTAGAAATGAGTTTTTGTGAGAGCAGCAGCCGTACGCTAAGTTCGACCAGTGCGATTTCTGGAAGAAAAAGGGTGGAATCTCGTTAGCCACGCAAAGACTGCTAAAGGAGTTACTGTTGAACCAAGTAAGGTAGAAGATGTGTGATATTGGAAGCAACCAAAGTTCGTTACTTAGATTCGAAGTTCTGGAAATAGCAGGATATTAACGTTGGTTCATAGAAAGGTTTTTTGACAACAGCTAGACTTCTTCTGCGATTGTTGATGAGAAAAGGTTGCATGAACGCCAGGGTGTGGAAAAAGTTTTTGGAAGTTGAAGAAGCGGTTAACACCAACACCTGTGTTAGTATTACAAGCTGTGCGAAACAGTTTCGACATATATGGTGATGCTTGTAGGCATGATATGGGATGTGAATTGATGCAAAGTGGCAAGGTTGTTGCCTATGCAATGATGCAATTGAGATAGCATGAGGAGAAGTATCCCATGCATGACTTGGAATTAGCTATCGTAGTGCACGAGTTGAAAATATGGTGTCACTATCTCAACGAAAATGAATGTGAATCAAAAGAGTCTAAATTATATATTTACTCAGTCAAGACCTTAATATGGAACAAAGAAAATGACTGAAAAAGATCAAAGATTCTATTGTCAGAATCCATGGGTATTCTAGTATGGCCAATGTGGTAGTTGATATTTGAGTTATAAGGCCACAGTGCGAATATGTTGATGATAAGCAGTTAACCAGAGTTATGCAAAGAATTCGAGAGGCTGAAATTGAAGGTCATTCGATAAAGTTTCATAGCTGCCTTGGAAATAAAACCCACATTAGAAGATCAGATCATAAGAAGTTCGAAGGGAGAAGGAATACAAAATCAAGTCAAGGAAAGAAGAAGGCTTAGCCAAGAAACAGAATTTTGAGTGATTAGGATACCATGAGGATTCAAGGTCGAACCAGTGTGCCGGATAGGAAAATCCTAAGCAGGTGATACTTGAGGAAACCCATGATTCTAAGTATTTGATTCGTCCAGAAGGTGCCAAGATGTAATGAGGTCTAAAAGAAAAAGTATTGGTGGCCTAAGGTGAAGAGCGAAACTATTGGATATGATACTCGATGTGACGTGTATCAGAAAATAAAGGCAATGCATTAGAGATCTAAAGGTTCATTGCAAATCATTGTAGATCCCTATAGGAGGCAAATCATTAAAAGGATCCCTAGTGCGAATTGACCCTAAAAGATACGGATTCGGAGGAATCGTTATTGATTAATTGACCAAAGTTGCTCATTTCATATCACTGGAAGACTACGTATTCAAAGGATCGTTTGGCATATCTGTATGTGTCAAGGATCGAGTGACTGCATGAGGTGCCCAAGAGGATTGTGTTCGATAGAGGTATCCAATTTATCTCGAGGTTTTAGAACAAGTTATATGAAGCAATGAGAACTCGCTTGTATTTCAGTACAGTTATCACCCGCAAACCAATGGTCAGACAGAAAGAGTTAATCAGATTCTAGAAGATGTATTGAGAGCTTGAGCGTTAGCTTACGCCACGTCTTGGGATAAATATTTGCCATATGCAGAGTTCAGTTATAACAATAGTTACCAGGCTAGTTTGCAGAAATCACCATTGGAAGCCTTATATGGTCGTGCCTGTCGTACCCCGTTGAATTGGAATGAAACGGGAGAGCGTTCAGTGTTTGGTCTGAGATTCCCAGAGAGGCTGAGGAACAAGTTTCCATGATCAGAGAAAGGCTGAAAATAGCACCGTCAAGGCAGGAGAGCTATGGCAGACAATCGCCATTGAGATTTGAGTTTTGAACCCAATGATTTTGTGTATCTTAGAATCATCTTCCTCAAAGGAGTAAAACGATTCCATGCCAAAGGGAAGCTTGCGCCTAGGTTCGTTGGACCGTTCAAAATATTGAGCAGTAGAGGAGAGGTTGCATATCAACTAGAATTGCTTCAGTCGTTAGCAGGAGTTCATGATGTATTCTATGTGTCACAACTTAAGAAATGTCTCAGAATGCCAGCAGAGCATACGCCATTAGAAACAATCGAGTTGCAGGAGGACTTGACTTATAAGGAGCAACCGATTAAGATTTTGGATGTAATGGAGCGTAGGACCAGAAAAAGGCCCACCCGTTTTTGCAGAATTCAATGGAGCAACCATTCGGAGGGCAAACAACCTGGGAGAGTGAAGAGGACCTGAAGGCAGAATTCCCAAACCTGTTCTCTAGTCAGCCCTGAATCTCGGGGTCGAGATTCTGTTAAGGGGGGAGGTTTGTAACATCCCAAAATTTTAGCCTTTTTATTTAGTTAATAGTATTTTATTGCCATTTATGCTTTTTATGAATTTTCTGGATTTAGTTGGATTTTCTGAGATTTATTGGAATTAATTTAAATTAAAGTATATTGCTTTTTGTTAAAGATTAATTATAAAAATATAAATTTAAAACAAAGTTTTGCCAAAAATAATTTATTCAAGTCCAGAATGTCTCAAAGTATTTTTGAGATTTTTCTCGGAATTTTTCTGGCATTTTTATTGCCCTAAATAAATAAAAGTATTTTCTCTAATATTTTTAAATGGATAAATCCCAAAAAATCGTTAGGAACAGTAGTGGGCCAAGGCCCAGTACTGTGCGCGCCATCAGCCCTTCGTGCGGCCCAATCGCTGAAGCCTGTCTCTAGAAGTGGCCGTCCGATTCGAATCCGACAGTGGAAATTGATTCAAAACCTTAGTGCGTGTAAGGAGCTTGGCCAACGGATCTGCCGTGTGTCGCTCATCCGGTCATCGTTCTCGCCCGTGTCCGAGCCGAACTCTGCTGACTCCCGCCGTAGCCGCCATGGACACCACGCCAAACCTGCCATATCCGGCCACCGTCCGCTATAAAAAGGGGAGCACCGGGTGCGCAATCCCTCAAGCCGTAGAAGTTCCAGGCCTTAGCAAGTGGAGCTCAGCGCAGCCGCCGCAATCAGAGTTATTTCCGAAGCATCGCCGCAAGCTCTTCCGCGCCGATTCGCCGCCATTGGTCATCATCTCGTGTCCATAGCCGGGCCAGCGCGGTCGCCGCAACCAGGCGCATCTCGTGGGCATCGAAGTTTCACCGGAACACCGCCGGGGAAGGAGATCGCCGTGAAGACCATCGCCGCTGAAGAAGAAGGGCATGCCGCCGCCGAACCAGTGCCCGAAACTTAAATCCGAGCGCGTCATCCAGTTGCGACGTCAAGGTGAGTTAGGAGGTGCCCTCGCTGCTCGTCGCCGGTGACCCTAGGGCCGCGTGCGCCATTGGTTGAGGTGGCGTGATAATCAGTCGACGCGTGGCGCCACGTGGGTCAGATCACTTGTGTGGCGTTGAGGTGGCGCTGCGTGGATGCTGCATTGGCTACACGCGTGTGCGGACACATCAGCAGCCGCAGGACCCAGCTGTCGGTGGTCCAGAACTGAGCGTGAACCGGGTCCATGGACCAAAGCCAGGTGTCGGCCTGTGATTGACTCGGGTCCAACGATGACGTCACGCCTATGTAATAAAAGCGAATTTCCTTCATTAAAGTAATTCGATTAATATTTGATTTTATAATTTTCAGGGTTTTATGATTTTTGAATCTTCCGAGAGCTCGTTCTCCCTCATACGAACTCCGATTGAGGTGATTCAAATTTCTAAAAATTTGTAAAATTGAGATCTATCTATTGGTGAATTTTATTTGATTTTTAGAGTTTATTTGCTCTCTATTTTGGTATTTATTTTGCATTCTCTTTTGTTTCGCGTAGATGATAAATTGTGTGATGCAACCGGGGAAGATTCATCAACTCAAGACCAAGGTCCAGAGCATGGATAAGGGTTTTCCTAAGGCAAGTTGTGCTTTGATCATGTTGCACCCATGTTTGTAAAATTGCTATTTTGATTTACTTTATTGCATGTTATTTTATGTGTATAAATGATTTCAACCTAAATTCGGGATTAGCTAACGTACCCTTTGAATTACACCCTACCTTGTTAATTGTATGCCATGATCCACTTGTCACCCTAGGTTGGTTCACTATAGTTGGTTAATAATGAAATCAATATGGATGGTTAGATCGAATTAGAATTGCTTAGCCATGCCACGTCATCACATGTACTGGAATCTTTGATAAATAATCTTGACTAATGGAATATGGAACAATATTCTGAATTTGTGTGTCATGTGTAGTCACACGAGGAGATTGAGTTGTGGTGGCAATGGATGTCACGCAACGATATTGATTTGTTGATGGCACGTGGTGCTTGGAAATCAACTGAGGTGGTTATGATTTTAGATCGGAGCAAGTGGCAAGGGCAAGTATGCTAGGGTGGGCCCGATGGGTAGAGGGTATTTGTATGTCTTGCTTTGATCAACCCTAAGGACACCTTGCGAGCCTTTGACCTGAGTCAATCATGCAACCACATGTTTGTTACAGACACGAAATTGGTAGGGCTTTAGTGGGCCAAAGACGACCCAAGACGAAAAAAATGGGCAAGCACTGACCAAAGATGAAAAAAAAATGGGCCGGGCTGGCACGGTCCGAATGGCGTCGGGGTAAGGCCTAAAACCTGCACGATGGACCACCGACGGCTCGATCAGTATGGGCCGTGCTTTCGTAAGACGCCCAAAGCCGCCCGAATCTGTAATTTGTATTTTTAGGGTCTTTCTTTGCTCATATGAATTTATACTCTACATGAAAGTTGTAGAGAATTTCGAGACGCATCTTTTTCATGTAGACAACTTTTCCATTTGAGCAACATATGAATTTATAAAAAATATTTAGTGCTGTTGTAGTTTCGGACCGGCGCTTCGTCTCTCGTAATCTGTATTTTTCAGTGTCTTCCTTTGCTCATATGAATTTATATTCTACATGAAAGTTGTAGAGAATTTCGAGACACATCTTTTGCATGTAGACAACGTTTCCATTTGAGTAACGTATGAATTTATAAAAAAATATTTAGTGCGCTGTATAGTTTCAGACCGACGCCACATCTCTCGGTAATCTGCATTTTTCAGGGTCTTCCTTTGCTCATATGAATTTATATTCTACATGAAAGTTGTAGAGAATTTCGAGACACATCTTTTTCATGTAGAAAACTTTTTCATTTGAACAACGTATGAATTTGTAAAAAAATATTTAGTGTGCTGTGTTCTCTCGAGTGCCGTGTTCGGGCCGACCCGCCGACAATGACCTTGGCGTGCCTTTGGGCGTGCGCCTTGATTTTGCCGTCGTGCTGGCCCGGCCCGTACGAAGAAATGACCGGCGTGCTGGCCCGTTTCCGTACGAGGGCTGGCGGGCTCGGTAAAATCTTGCGCAAGACAAATTTCAATTCGAGTCTAGTGTAGTGTTATGGGGCGGTTGTCGGCGTACTACGCTAGGGTACCCTCTCCACCGCATAAAGTAAAATCCACGTGGCGGCTCGGCAATCGGGCGGCGATCACGGCAGCACGGCGGCGTCGTTCCCACGTGGCGCCCGGCGGCGGTGGGCGAAACACGCCGCCGCCCGGCGCCCAATCCACGTGGCGGCAGCAATCGGGCGGCGATCACGGCCCGCCGGCCAGCGTCGGTCCCACGGCGCCGGCGGCGAGTTGGCGAAGCACGCCGCCGCCGGCGCCCGATCCACGTGGCGGCTCGGCGACGGCGGCGATCACACCGCCCGGCCAGCGTCGGTCCCACGTGGCGCCCGGCGGCGGTGGCGAAGACGCGCCGCCTGCCCGGCGCCCGTCGTGGCGGCTTTGGCGACGGCGGCGATCACGGCCCGCCCGGCGGCGTCCCACGTGGCGCCGGCGGCAGTGGCGAGCACGCCGCCGCCCGGCGCCCGTCCACGTGGCGGCTTTAGCGACGGTCGGCGATCACGGCCGCGGCCAGCGTCGGTCCACGTGGCGCCCGGCGGCGAGTGGGCGAAACACGCCGCCAGCGCCCGATCCACGTGGCGGCTTTGCGACGGCGGCGATCACGGCCCGCCGCCGGCGTCGGTCCACGTGGCGCCGGCGGCGTGGTGAGCACGCCGCCGCCCAGCGCCCGATCACGTGGCGGGTGGTGGCGATTGGCGAAGACGCCTGCGCCGTCCGCGCCAAAACAAAAGGTGAGCGCCGGTTAACCGCCTCGAGGCTCCTTCGCCGCCGTCTCGTGTCGAAATAGCGAGCAGTTCGCCACGGCGAGCTTATCGATTGCAAGGGTTTACGCAACCACCCATTCCTCGGCGCCTCTCACCTACATCACGAAGGGTCCCATCCGTGGATCGGGCAATAACGCACGCGTGGGCATTTAATGAGGCCGAGGAACGGACAAAGACAGAAGGAGCATTAAATGTATTTAGATCAAGATGATGACCTCCTTGTACCTACCCCTGTTAGCTTTGGCCTATATAAGGGCCCTCGGGTGCATGGGGAAGGGGATCGGATCTGGACCAATCGGCCAAGCAATACTAGAAAAAGCTAGCGAAGAACTTGTAACTCACGAACTCAGATCGCTCAAAACATCCTATCTGAAATCTAGCGGGGCGTAAGGCTATTACCCTTCTCACAAGGGGCTCGAACACAGGTAAAATCATTTAGTTCTTCCTAGTTCATAGACGCCGAAACCCTCCGCGTGGGAGTCCTCTAGGGTTTTCGACCTCTCGATTAGCTAGCCACGAAGATGCCCTCCTACCGAACAAAACCCGGTCTGTAGATCACGGGCCTGTCTGGTGGAATACGCCGACAGCAGCCTAGCTGACTAATTTGCAATGTCTTAGTCTTGGTACTACCAGTGGTGGAAGTGGTTCATCCTTTTTAATGAACCTAGATGTCGCAAGAGGAGGGCCCTGTTGTGGTAACCATTCACTTTAGTGTTGAAACTTTAGCGGGTGGTACTGAGTTAAGACAGAGCATTGTAAAGGCTTTGTCACGATCTCTTCACCGACACACCAAAAGAAGTGTGTTAATCGCGTGGCAACAAAAGATGATCATGTTGTGTGGGTAAAGTGCATAACCTCTGCAGAGTGTACAAACTATTCTGATAGCCGTGCTCATGGTATTGAGCAATGCTCGGGGATTGCAGTCGAGGGTTTAGACTTTTGCAAAATAAAACTTAGGTTGGATGGCAGGTTGCCATGGAAGGTTGAATCTTGACTTAGGATTGGAAACTTGGTTTGCTTGAGAAATGCTGAATCTATCTATTACTGTTTTTTGTTTTTACTGTCTTTTCAATCTATATACTGTACTTGTTCATAAATGCTACTTTGCTGCAAAATAGCCATTCCTTTGGAATAAGCCTTGCATATAGTGATGAAAGAATTGCATTCTGTGCACAACTTGTTGTGTGCTTTATGTACTCACCCTTGCCTACAACATCATCAGTGCTGAAGAAGGTGTACCATGAAGAGACGAATGTTTAGGGTGCGAGCCTTGTCAGTTGCCTGTGGTATACTGACGGGTTTATCTATGTCTTCATTTCCACTGCAGTTCAATTTGTTGTTTAGCCTTGTGAGGCATTGTTAAGTAAGTTGACCATAAGGTCATTCAACTAGTAATATTTAGTATATAATGGCTTTTATCTTATTTCCACTGTGTATGATTGTGATATTCACTAATGTTGAGCCTGTGTGCACTAGCGTGATCCTGGACTAGTGCAGTATACACAGAGGGTCCAGATTTGCATATTCGGGTCCCGACATGCATCCATAATCTGGTATTTGGAACCCATGACTGGAGACTTGCATACAGCCCGATTCGCTGATTACATCTTTGATGATGATCGTTTCCCGTCATTAGGGGGGAGAAAATCAACCTTTGGATGAAAAATATCGGGAAATCATATGGCATTCCACTGGGATCGTTCTCCGCTCATGACCCCCGCACTAATGAAGCAAATCAAGAAGTCCAGAAGATAATTGATTTGCAAAACCTCGCAAATGAACTACCTAATCATTTTGTGATCTGAAGAGTGTGGTTAAGTCACATGTACCTGCTAGAAATACATCAGAGAGGGTTGAAATATCAAAGAAAGCAGAAGATATCCCTCATCCTATTCAGAGGCATCAAAGAAAAAGGACAGGAAATCTGGCTTCTCAAACCCAAAGTACTCGGAGATGTCTGGAGAAAAAAGGGCAAGAGGACTTATCACAGCCAATCACAAAAATACCCCAGCACAAGAAGGGGAGCCAGTTGAGACCTGGCACTGGAAAGAAGCCTATGAAAAAAGCAATTCCAGATCTGAACCTTCTATTGCAGGAAGTCGTCGAAAATAATGTGTGCACACACATAGGCGATGAAAAACTAAAGGAATTTGCTCCTGCGATGGGGAATAGCAAAGAAGAGCAAGCATAAGTGCATGAAGAAGCACCCCATGACGAAATGGCCATAAACTTTGTAACAACGGGAGAATCCCTGAATAGAGTAACATCCAATGTTGATACATACTTCGCAAAGAAGATTGCCACAATCATCGACCATAATCCCGAGCTTGCATCTCTCATAGAATGCAAGAAAAGGCTAGATTGGGAAGAATGGAAGAAGACAATCACCGCAGAATTAGTCTCTCTGAACAAAAGAGAGGTGTTTGGGCCAGTATGCCGCACACCTCCCCATATAAACCCTGTAGGTCACAAATGGGTCTTTGTTCGGAAGAGGAATGAAAACATCGAAGTTGTAAGGTACAAAGCAAGGCTTGTTGCGCAAGGTTTCACTCAACGTCCTGGGGTTGATTATGAAGAAACCTATTCTCCAGTCATGGGAGGAATTACCTTTAGGTACTTGATCTCAATGGCAGTCAACTTGAAGCTGAAAATGAAACAGATGGATGTTGTCACAGCATATATGTATGAAAACTTGGATTCGGACATATACATGAAAGTACTGGAAGGCATCCCTGTCTCAAACCAAGACAGAGCAAATAGAAACCTATACAGTGTGAAATTAGAGAAATCACTGTATGGGCTAAAGCAATCAGGAAGAATGTGGTACAATCATTTAAGCGACTTTCTCTGCAAGAAGGGCTACACAAACAGTGAAGATTGTCCATGTGTATTTATACAACGATCCCCGAATGGATTTTGTATAATCCCCGTCTATGTAGATGACTTGAACATCATAGGAACGGACGAAGAAATAGAAGAAGTTTGCTCATACTTGAAGTCTGAGTTTGAAATGAAAGACTTGGGTCAAACCAAGTTTTTTTTAGGCCTGCAGCTTGAGCATGTCCAAGGAGGAATCTTGGTACACTAATCGTCCTACACGCAGAAAGTGTTGGAAAAATTCAGTTTCGAAAAGGCATATCCTGCCAAGACCCCAATGGTCGAGAGGTCATTACAAGCAGACCTAGACCCATACAAGCCTAGGGAAGAGGGGGAGGAAGTCCTGGGAGCGGAATTCCCATATCTGAGTGCAGTTGGAGCACTCATGTACCTCGCAAATAACACCAGGCTGGACATTGCGTTCGCCGTGAACTTGCTAGTCAGGTATAGTGTAGAACCCACCAAAAGGCATTGGAAGGGGATAAAGGACATCTTCCGTTACCTCCAAGGAAGCAAAGACCTTGGCTTGTTTTACAAAAGAAATAATGAACTGAATTTGATTGGCTACGCCGATGCTGGGTACTTATCGGACCCACATACTAGCAAGTCACAAACTGGATATGTTTCCCTTTGTGGTGGAACGGCAATTTCCTGGAAGTCATCTAAGCACTTGTCTCGACGTCGACAAACCAATCGAAAATCATTACCTTGTACAAAGCTTCCCGAGAATGTGCATGACTTCGAAGAATGGTTCACCACATCCAGAAGTCATTTGGCCTGAACATGGAGCAAACCCCCACTATAATTTATGAAGACAATGCAGCTTGTGTTACTCAAATGCAAATGGGATATGTGAAAAACAACCTCATGAAGCATATTGTCGACGATCGGGATCGCCAACCGCAGAAATGAAACGGGGGTTAGTGAAACTTGGGACCCGAGCAGAGCTTGGCTCAACGAGGGAAAGGATTCGGCGTGCCGGAGGTCGAAGCTAGGCGACAACGAGTGTGAGACGAGGGTTTATACTGGTTTGAGCCCCTGTGAAGGTAACAGCTCTACTCCAGTTGCCTTGCGGTGGTGGTCTTTGTTATTCTCGAGTACAGAGGTGTGTTACAGCTCAAGCTCAGCAATGGCAGTGTCTAGCGCTCGAGCTCTGATGTCTTGTCCCTTCAGGCTGCGTATCCTTAGCCTTATACCCCCCTGCTTGTAACGGACGGGAGATATTCCCGGGTGGTGGTCTTCGTGCGCATCGTAGGCTGGCAACAACCGCTCCGGACTTGCCGCGCGCCCCTACTTTGCCTCCACGATCCCATGCCTTGGTAACCGCCGGGCAAACGCACGTTTCGGGATCCGAGGGGATACCGGCACGAACGAGAGCCAGCCCGAGCTCGAGGTCGTACGGATGCCGTGCTTGGGGGCATACGCACTCTAGGTCGCGTGCCTAGGAGTACGCCCAAGTCGTGGTCGGGGCCCCTCGAGCTTGGGAGCTCGTTGACCGTGCGCTGACCGGCCAAGGGTTGCTCAATCCTCGTCACATATCAACCCCAAGTTCTTCTATGCTCATGAAATACATAAGATGAACGAGATCAAGATACTGCATACTAAGTCGTGTGAGAATCTTGTAGATCTATTTACTAAGTCACTTCCAGCATCTACCTTTGAAAGGTGCGTTAGAGGAATTGGGATGATGAGACTTAGAGAAGTGCATATTTCAGGGGGAGAACTTTCACATACTCCTACATAAATCCTAAACCCGCAGTTTGAGTACCCAACATGGATCTCGAAGATTAGCATTGAAGTTTGGGTGAATTGTACTCTTTTTCCTTAGTAAGTTTTTCACGGAAGTTTTCTTACATAAGGTTTTAATAAGGCAATTCGTGCAACACAGCAAGCGTATGCTATGTACTCTTTCTCCAAGTATTTTTCTGACTGGGTTTTTCTAGAGTTTTGATGAGGCATATGCATCTCGCGGCAAAGGGCCCAAGGGGGAGTGTTAGGAAACCCTGAGGTCCACGAAGGACCATATTGGTCCCTTGTCAAAACCCTAGACGTAGGCTATAAATATGGAGGAGGGGTGCTACCCCATTGTACAAGCAATCAGAAATAATAGATCAATCTATACCTCCAAACTCTGTCTTTCTGTCTCTATTCTCCACTTTTCAATCTGTTCGGGAACTCCGGACTACGTGGTAGCGAGGTTTCCCCAACAATCATATGCCAACTTCCCAAGTAACGCATGATTCGTTCCTTCTTTATCTAAACAGCGCAACACTTTTCTTGGAACATTTGGCATATACAGAAGCCAAGACTAACATGCAAGCATAACCAATTAGTTGAACAACCTACCATCTAATTGTGCTAACAAGCAATCGCATGAACGGACCGATGGACTCAAGACAATGTATTCTTTCCTCATGACAAGCAGAACACCTGCAGCCCAGAAGGTTTTCCATTCATATGCACATAATGCAAAAACTGAACATTATTATTAGTTGAATATGTAGAGAAGGCTGGCATCTGAGACACTTGTAAAAGCTCAAGAGAATCCAAGAATGTCTATTAATCGACAAAGAAGGAATTCGATGTTTAGCTTGAGTGTCTTGTGTTAGGGTTAGCAGTACAGCAAAATAACTAAAATAACTAGAGACAAGATTTAATATGGAAAACCCTTACAGAAAAAACTACGAAAAACAATTCACTATAACGTTCCAAGAATTCTAAGTACAAGGGGTTGACTTATATAGCCAAAAGAATCCTAGATGACTTGGACTAACAACCTATTTAGATAAAACCGATATTGAGTTATCTCTAATAAAGCTCCACTTACCTCAAAATCTATAACGAATTTGTTTCTGAAAAACCCCAAAGGGTAAATAAGCACCACGAATATAAGTGCGTTAAAAGTCCAAAGGACTATTGAATAAGAAAAACTGGAACCGTCAATTCAAACACTTGCAGTGTGAAAAACCACCAAGGGTATAAAAGACTGAAATAGTTTTATCCAAATGCATCTAATGAAGTAAGATTGAGCAAACTATTAGTAGGTCAAGAGAAAGACTGGAATAGTCAATCTAAACACATAGCTATAATAAAGCAAACGAAGATATGGGTCTTCAAGAATTCATAACCCCAATAAAGTCTGAGTTTCTGCAATTGACCTTCTGAATCAAATAGTCAATCATCAAACGGTATAAGCCAAGATATCATCTATAGTGCTGGGTAGATAACAAAGAACACATAACATGGATTTTTGACATGCTCTATTTGGAACACAAAATTCAACAATCTGCCTACTGAAAATCTATAAATTGATTGAAACTGCTCTTGCAAAAAATACCAAGATGAAAAGAACTATCGTACTACCAATAGAGTATAAATTGCAATAGATATTTTATATCAAGTAAAGACAACAAAACAACATTTTAGTATCCATGTAAAAACAAAGTACTTCTTGCACTTTAAACTTTCATCTCAAATTGACATTGGAGCAAAACCTTCACTAGAAAAACTTCGAAGAGTATAAGTTACCAATAGGGTGTCATCAAATTCCAAATTAACATTGCTAAAACCTTTATAATGGTCGCACAAGCGATCTAAATTGCAACACATTCAAACGGTGAATAAAACACCAAAATAATAGTGATAAAACACCAAATTTCAATTAACAGTGATGAAACACAAAATTTAGTTGTCTCCTCAACTGACTTTTTTCTCCAAAGTAGACGATGAAACATTGAAAAAAATCTGACGATGAAATGTCGAATAAATGTCCAAGAATCTGCCAATGATAAATCCCGCATGAATGCTGCCAATAATAAGCACAACAGTCTGAATTACAAAAGAAATCCACCAAGAATATGCATAATGGTCAGAACTATGCATAAATATCATCGATAATATGTATGACAGCTTGAATTTGTGATGAAAAATCCGTCAATAATAAACACAAAATAACAAGCATGAAAGCCTGAATTTGCACATAAGATCCCGCCAATAATAGATATAAAAGCCTGAATTTGTGGTGAAAATGTGCAAATAAATAAAAAAATGCTGAGTTGAGGCTTGGTACATTATTGTGTATATGAAGTAATGAACCTATGAAACCTCCTTGTATATCTCTTCGTGTACACCAACCCAAAACTGATGTAACATCCTAAAATTTAAGAAAAATAAATAAAGTGGCATGACATAAATCTTACAGCATATTTGAATTCATTTCTCAGGTTTTGATTTTGTAATAATAACATTTAATTGCCTAACCTAGCTAACACAACAAAGAAACTCCTAAAAACTTCGAGTAACATATATACTATAGGAAGCAATTTTATAAAATATTGGGACACAAAAGATGTATAAATATGATTTTTCAAAAAAAATTCTCAGCATTTAAATGCTGTAACATTCCAAAATTTGAGTTTCGGAGTGTCCAAATTTCAAAATTTACCATTTGCATTTTTCCTCGGATTAATAAAGCTTAATCTGGATTTTCCCAAAAATAAAAGGATTTAAATTGACTAATCTATCCATCAAAATAAAGATTTCTAGTTTTTATTGGATTCCTTGTGCTTCAAGGAATTTTTCTGTATTTTTGTAGATTTTTTTGAATTTATTTGCTACTTGTTTGGATTTATTTGCTTTTATTCGGATTTCTGTGATTTTCCTAAATTCGGAAATGTTTTAATTTCTTTCTCCTCTCCTCGGGCCGAATCCTTTATCTGGCCCGTTCCTATTCTACCCGAGCCCGGTCCGCCCCACTCCCAACGGCCCAGTCTCTACGTCCATTTTGCGATATTGTCGGACTACACTGTCTACTTCGACCCTGGCGAATCCCAGTGCATGATGGATCTACGGCGGTCTGAAACTGCGAGAGCGCATGATGCCAAGCCTTGCCATCACCACCTTGATGGTAATGCCATGTGCGGACAAATGCAGCTTGCACGGTGTCGGTTACGTGATGTCATCCATCGCAAAATGGAGAAGAGGAGCGGAGGAAGCACGTAGACGATGGTGCAGAAGAAGACAACAACCAAGTCCATTTCAAGCGAGCCCGCCTCATGGCTTCGCCTCTGGTGTCTGGGACGCCTCATGACATCCATGCTTCTTGAACTTGCAGGGGCTTATTTTTTAAAAAATTATTTTAGTGTGGAATAAGAATGATTCATTATTTTTTATTAAGCAAATATATTCTTAAGAATATATGAATTTTTTCATATTATTTTGTACAGTTGTTTTCGGGATTGTGATATGTCACTTTTTATACACATACATCTTTATACACACAAATATATATGTTTATACACATACATCTTTCAAGGTCACATATATATTTTTAAACACATACATTTTTGGTCAACAAAATATACATACACATAAAATTGTAGGTTCAAATTCATTATATACCGAGAGTTACAAAGAAGAGAAAATTCTGACAAGTTAACTTGTCGAATTTTCTCTTTTGTAACTCTCAGATATAATGAATTTGAACCTACAATTCTATACATATGGGTAAAATTCACGACATTCAAAAAATTCAAAGATCGGTTGATGGCATATTGAAAATCCATTGAGTAAAAGCTCCCATCCAAACTGAAATGATATTCACTTGTATCAACGTCTCTAGATGCAATTTCAAGGCTTAAATCATCGCATAATGTCACGGAGCTCGCAGGAACAAGATGAAAGCAATAGATTTGCGATCATGATACACTACCCTTATCCAAGATAACTATCGGATTGCTACTTAACTATAAAAATGAATCGTACGCTAGACAGTAGGATAAAGCACAATACAACCCTTTTAGTTTCAGACTTTCAGTATCAAGCTAGACACGAGATCAGAATTTAGTAACACACTTGCCCACTGAATTTGCAAACTGGAATATGAAAACCTGAGCATCAAAGCCTAATATCCTTTTACTATACTAAAATAATATAGAAACATAACATCTTGTAAGTTGTAACTCTGAATAATTGCAAATAATACACTTGTCGGGGGCTGGACAACCCTTCGGCCAGTCAACGTACAGTCAACGCGTCCCTAGCACGGGGACCCCCGTGCGCGCCCTTGCTCGGTTAGGCGTCCTGCGCGCTCAAGAGCGCACGATCTCGAGCTCGAGCTCCACACGACCTCAGGTGCGGGTCAATCTTAGCTCGGGCCGTTGTTTCCTTGGATTCCGGCGCGCGCATTTACTGGGCAGTTTCCAAGACGTGGAGTCGTGGGGTGGTGCAGGAGTGCCCGGTCAGCCCGGAACGGTTGCAAGCGGCTCTCAATGCGCATTAAGGGCTACGATCCGGACATTCCTCCCGGCGGTTACGCAGAAGGGGAGATATAAAAGATGGAGATATACAGCGCAGAAGGACAACACAGCTCGAGCTAGAAATCGCCATTGTTTACTTGAGTTGTAACCACTTCCCTATACACCAACATAACGAGAATCACCGCCGCAAAGGCAACTGGAGTAGAGCTATTACCTTCACAGGGGCTCGAACCAGTATAAACCTTTGTCTCAGGCTCGTTGGCGTCTTGCCCCGTTCACCAACGTCTCGATTCTGTTCCCTCGTTTGAGTGAGGCGCTGTTCGGGTCCCATACTACACGAGACCCCCACCATTTTCTTGCGGTTGGCGATCCCGATCGCCGACAGCTGGCGCCCACCGTGGGGCCCGTTTGCTTCGCTCACTCGCAGGAAAAACTCCAGGATCTCGAGAGCATGGCGCGTTTCACTCATGGGCACTCCTCGGACGTGGATTCAGGCGCGGACTCCGACTCCGCGTCCCTGTTCTCTCCTTCGCCGCCTCCACTGGCAAAGACGCCCCGGTGGTGGACGGACCTGGAACGGAGGGAGATGCGGACGGTCGTGATCCGCAGACTCCTGAAGATGCTCGTAGGATGGTACATGTCGCCATCAACCAGGCTATAACCGCCCTCCGGCGGGAAGCCCAGGAAAAGACCGGCGCGACCTCTGGGCCGCTCAGACTCCCTCTCTCGGGGGAACGCCTCCGCGCGATTGCCCATATCATGGCTGATCCCGACAGGGCGAAGTCGGAACTCTTCGGCCGAACCCTGGCCGAAGAGCTCGACCGTGCTGCGACCGAGGGTATCCCTCCGCAAAGACCGGCCACCTTCGAGGACCCCCTCGACGAGTATCTTGGCGGCTAAATCACGACATCGCCGACGCACCCGCCGGACAACTCCCCGGCGCGAAGCACCTTCGTCTCAGCGGCGTCCTCGGGATGTGACCCTGACGCCACCACGGCACCGTCCCGAGCAGGGCCGAGCGCGAGCAGAGCCACATGAGTTCTGTGTCGACCGACCGCAGGACTGGGGATCTCTCCCGACGTTCGCCAGCGTCGCCGCCACAGAGACCGCTGCGCTATTTTTCAGGCGACTCACGTGCCCAGCGCCATGACCGATCTCATCGAAGGTCGGGCCGCCGGGGCAGCTCTGACTCGGAGTCGTACAGCAGCGAGGACCTTGTCGGCGATGACCACACTCGGCGTGCACCCGTTCTGGCTTACGGTTGCGTGGCGTACTCGCACGGCCTTCGGCGCGTACGTTGGCCAGCTCGATTTAAATCCGCGTTGATCGAGTGCTTTGACGGAACCAAAAACCCCGACGAGTTCATGTCCATCTACTCGACTGCCATCCTGGCGGCCGGGGGCGATGAGCTCGTCATGGCCAACTACCTCCCGACTGTCTTGGGCGGCGCCCATGACTTGGCTTTTCAACGGCTTTGGCTCCTTCAAGTCGTGGCGCCAAATCGAAGACGCCCTCGCTCAAACTTCCGAGTTATTCTGGCGGCGGGGGGAGAAGGACCTGGATCGCGTTATCGAGTAAAAAGGCGAACCACTTCGATTTTGTGCGACGGTTTATTCGCTGGAACCCGATTCGAGCATCTCCGACGAGGCCGCCATCAAGGCCTTCAAGTTGAGTCCGCGACCGGCGCCTTCTCGAGGACACGGAGATCACGTCGGCCTCACCATCAACAAGCTTGTTCGCATGGTGGAACGGTGCTGCAGATCTTGACGACGCCGTCCACCGAAGCCTGACATCTGACCAAGGTAAGCTTGGCTTGAATTCCTGAGAGGCGAGTCCATCAATTCCAAGGGTAAACCAAGGTGCCACGGCCAGGAAGCGGAAGCGCGACCGAAGGACCGGCGGAGGCCTGCCACGGGTAACCGTATCGGCAGACGATCGGCGAGAGGTCCTCAAGGTCCACGATCAGGCTCGGGATGGGTCCCGACCTCATCAAGGTCGGCCTCAATCTCGACAAGCGCAGGGCCAGCCCCAGAAGGAAGGTCGGCGGTTTGGGCCCCGTCGAGCCGACGCTCGACCGCAGGGAGCCAAGGGGCGCTCGACTTATGATGAGGCAAAGTTCTGTTTGTTTCACAGACGGTACCACCACGACCTGCGAACTGCGCAGGCTTGGCGAGGCAAGCCGAAGCCTTCTATGACGGGCGGGGTGAGATGCCCGAACTCCCAAAAGCAGATGACCAACCCGACAGGGTGCCGGCTCGGAGCAAGATGACATTGATCTCGAGTTCCAACAAGGCGAGCGCCGGATAGACGTCATCTTCGGTGGCTCGGCGGCTTATCAGTCCAGGCGTGAGGTCAAGGCCGCGGCACAGACTATCTACCAGGCCGCAGCTGGGAAGCCCATCGAACAACACTGCAAATGGGCTGTGGCCACCATCACCTTCACCCCAGAGGACGCTCTTCCAGGTATGGCCCGAGACCTGAAGACCGCCTTGGTCGTGACCCCGACCATCAGCAACACCGCGGTCAGGCGTGTCATGGTCGACGGCGGCAGCTCTCTTAACTTGCTGCAGGCAGGTGCGCTTGATCGGATGCAGATTCCCCGGTCGAAGGTCAAGAGCATCGCCATTCCCTTCTTCGGGATCGTACCCGGGAGTTCGACCATTCCACTCGGGCAGGTGGTCTTGCCCGTTACCTTCGGTGACTCGGATAACTTCCGCACCGAGCTGGTTACCTTCGAGGTGGTCGAGGGCGACCTCCCATACAATGCCATCCTCGGGCGGCCCGCCCTGGTCAAGTTCATGGCGGCCAACCATTATGGCCATCGGTGTATGAAGCTGCTTGGCCCCAACGGCATCATCATCAGTGAGGCGACTTCTGAGCGACACATGGTCATGAGACCAAGGCCTTGGCTCTCGCCATGCTGCCCCATCTTGTCGAGAGACGACGGAGAAGAATGCTCGCCAGAAGCGCAAGAATCCAGCCAATGAGGCGACAAAAGGCCGTCTGCTTCGAGGAGAGCGACCGACCAAGTGCGTCCTTGTTTGGTAAATGAGTTCCAAATAGGAACTCGAGCTCGTCACCTTCCTCCGCGCCAATCAAGATATATTCGCTTGGGAACCTGCGGACATGCCCGGCGTCCCGAGGGAGGTGATCGAGCATAAGCTACAGGTGAGACCCGGCTCTCGACCTGTGCGCCAGAAGCTGCGTCGCTTCTCCCCGGAGAAGGTCGCAGTCATCAAGGAGAACCTTGACAAGCTTTTGAAGGGTAGGTTCATCCGTGAGATTGATTACTCTGAGTGGCTGGCCAACCCGGTCATTGTTCAGAAGAAAGGCGAAAGTGGAGAATGTGCGTCGACATACGGGGTTGAACTCGGCTTGCGGCGACAACTTCCGCTTCAAGCATCGACGGATCATCGACTCCACCGCAAATGCCAAGATGTTGAGCTTTCTGGACGTTTACTCGGGATACAACCAGATCAAGCTGGCGATTGAAGACGAGAGCAAGACAGCCTTCATCACGCCATTTGGCACCTATTGCTACACGACCATGTCATTTGGTCTGCGCAATACGGGAGCCACTTTTCAGCGTCTGATGACCAGGACGTTCGAGCCGCAGATTGGGCGGAACCTTGAGGTCTACGTGGACGATATCATAGTCAAGAGCCTCTCTGATGGCAACCACGTTCGAGACGTCGAGGAAACCTTCGCCAACCTGAATAAGCACAATATCAAGCTCAACCCTGAGAAGTGCGTGTTCGGCGCGTTGTCTGGCAAGGTGCTCGGTTACATGATCGGGGGCTCGGGGGTTGGTCCGAACCCGGAGAAGATCGAGGCGATCGAGAAGATGGCGCCCCCGACCTCGATCAAGCAGGTGCAAAGCCTTACCGGCCGCATGGCCGCCCTCAACAGGTTCATTTCGAGGCTTGGCGAGCGTGGACTTCCATTCTTTCGAACCCTGCGCAAGCACGGGGGCTTTGAGTGGACTCGAGGCGCGGTCGCCGACGACCAAGGTATATTTGTCGCCCCCCTCCTCCATAACGCCGCAACTTTGAGAAGTTCTTGCTCTACCTCGCTGCCACCGCCCACGCTGTCGATCTTTGTCTGGTAGCGAGCGGGGTCTCAAAGAAGACCCAATTTATTATGTCGTGAGGTCTTGCACGTCAGAAGGAGCGCTACCCGCAGTCTGGCTGTTGTATGCTCTCCTCATGGCCAGCGCGAAGCTCGGCACTATTTTCAGCAAGATCTGTGGTCGTCCCGAGCAACTTTCCGCTCGGGGACATCCTGAGGAACCCAGAGGGTGGCGGGCGAATCGCCAAATGGGCCATGGAGCTGGCGGCGTTCGATGTTCAGGTCGTGGCTCGCACGGCCATAAAGTCGCAAATACTTGCTGACTTCGTGGTCGAACAGACGTCGCAGCCCGCTCCCAAACTTCAGGTCGAGGAGGAGCGACCCTGGGTCATGTTCTTCGACGGCTCAAGGTCCTTTAAGCGCTCGGGGGTTGGAATCCTTATCCTTACCCCACGAGGCGACCAATTGAGGTATGTGGTTCGCTTCGGGTTCCCAGCAACCAACAATGTAGCAGAGTACGAAGCCCTCCTGGCGGGCTTACGAGCTTGCAAGGCCTTGGGCGTGCGCCGACTGGTTGTGAAGGGCGACTCCCAGCTCGTCATCAATCAGTTCAATAAAGACTACCAGTGCTCGGGAGACTCAATGGCAAAGTACCTCGCCGAGGTGCGCAAGATGGAGAAATGGTTCCAGAATTTGGAGCTCAAGCACATCCCCAGGAAGGACAACTCCAGTGCGGACTTCCTCTCCGACGACGACATCCCACCCGATGTCATTCTGGAGATGCTGGCGGCCCCGTCGATTTTCGACCAAGAGGCCATGGTTGCTGTGGTCGAAGGTATTCCCTCCTGGGCCGAGGCTATTCACAGTTACATTGCGCGTGGCGACCTACCACCCGACCCTGCTGAGAGGAGCCGGATCAAGCGCCGGGTGAGTTTATACACGCTCGTCGAGGGGAAGCTTTACAGGAGAAATGTTTCCAGCATCTTGATGAGGTGCATCTCCATGGAGGAGGGTAAGTACTTACTACATGACATTCACTCTGGCCTCTGTGAGGTGCATTCTTCGTACAGGACGATGGTGGGCAAGGCCTTCTGCATGGGATATTATTGGCCAACGGCGCTTCAAGATGCTCGCGATATCGTTCGTACCTGCCGCGCATGCCAATTCCACGCCAGAAAGTCGCACCAACCGGCGTATACCCTTTAGACTATTCCGCTTGCTTGGCCTTTCTCGACCTGGGGGCTGGATATCCTCGGCCCTTTCCCTCAGGGGGTCGGGGGAAAGAAGTTCCTTTTCGTGGCCATCGACACCTTCACCAAGTGGATCGAAGCTGAACCAGTCTCGACCATCACTGCTCGAGCGGCCGTTCATTTTTTCCGCTTGTTGGTGGTCACCAGGTATAGGGTTCCATGCAAAATTATCACTGACAATGGTACACAGTTTACCAGCGAGCTATTCCAGGAATTTTGCGAAGACCTTGGTACCAAGGTGTGCTTTGCCTCGGTGGCTCACCCTCGGAGCAATGGAGCTGCAGAACGCGCCAACCAGACAGATTGTCGAGTATGTCAAGAAGTCGTCGCAGATGAGCTCGGCGCCACTGAAGAAGACATGGGTGGATCGAACTTCCCACCGTCTTATGGTCCATTCAGACCACGATCGATCGAGCAACAGGTCCACACCCTATCATTTCGTGTTTGGTACTGGCCGCCCCGCCTGCCCGAGGTGACGCTGGCTCTGCCGAGTCGACAGGTCGACCATGTCGACTTCGAGCAAGCGCGGTCTCGACCTTACCCTCGCGGAAGAAGTAAGATGCCGCAGCCTTTGCACGATCAACGCATTGCTCGCAAGCTCTTCGCGAGACATGCGTCTCGGTCGATCACGACCTAGGAAGCTCCTTGTTGGGGACCTAGCTCTAAGACGAATCCAGAGCTCGTCCAACACCAACAAGTTGTCCCCGCGGTGGGAGGGCCCCTATAGAGTCGTTTCAACAGATCGCACGGGGGCTTACCGGCTAGCGATGCCCGATGGCAGAGAGCTCTCTAGCTCGTGGAATATAGATCAGCTTCGGAAGTTTTATGTGTAACCTCTATTCCTTTCAATTTCAATAAAACTATTCTCCGATTCTCGCCATTCTTGTCTTTTTACTATACATGCACAGTTGTCCTTGGCCGCAACCTTTTTTCGCACACGACCTTCGTGCACGGTGCACCCGCCTTTGGTCTGAGCGTTGCGAGCTTTGTGGTCACCCCCAGTGGTCGAGCTAAACGTAAGCCGAAAACTCCTCGCAATCCAGCTCATCACTGTGCCTGGGCTCGACCCAATAGCCTCGCAACTCTAGCCATTCGGCAACATAAACGGTCGGCCAAATATGACTAACTCGCTTTAAGGATCGCTCGACATGACTTTTTTCCACGGCCTTTTGTTCTTCATTACGCAGGTTATAGTCGTTTGCTCGCGTTTAAGTCTTGTGCCCAAGGTCGGCGTTGCTCGCCCTTGGACCCAACGAGGGCTGGGCAGTAACATACTACCAACAAGCGACCTACGGGCCCGAGCAAGAGCAAGAAAGGCGAATTCCAAACACCCTCGACTACGAACTTCAAAGCAGGGCAGAACCGTTGGCACCCAAAAGTAATGTATTTCCGTCACAAAATTTCGTAACGTTTTTACAGGGTGGGAGTAGGGCAAGAATTATAGGTCCGCCATCTCGCAGGTGAGCTTCTCTTGCTCGAGCTCGGCGACCTTAGCTCGCAAGGTTGAGAGCTCATTGGCGGTGTCCACAGCTTGGCGACGCTCATCTTGGAGTTGTGCCAGGGCGCTTTTCGCCGCCTTGCTGGCACGCCCTAGCTTCTCCTCCAGCTCCGTGATTTTGGCTTCCAGCTCGGGGGACGCTCTGGCAAGGGATGATGCTTGCTCCTTTGACCCGAGGGTCAGCGCCGGGCCAGCATATAGGCGTCCTCCTCTTCGGACTCGGACTCGCCCTGGACAACATCCATTGTCAGAGTGGGCAAGTTTCGAGCTCTCAAGCGCTTCGAGGTTCGCGGCGAGGACAAGCTAAGTTGGAAAAGGCGTAAGGATGAGCAGAATGAGTCCAGAAACCTAAAGGCTTACATGGGTCGACAGTCTCCGCCGCACGATGGGCCGTCGTTGGTCTTGCTGTCCCAAACTCGAGGGGCGCTCGCTTCAGCGCTCTCGACTGGGCCTTGGAGCTCATGTTGGATCTGCGCCTGCATGGCCGCTCTGGGGTCCGAGTTCGGACGCCTGAAATGGCTGAGGCTAGAAGGTTCGGCGCGGCCGCAAACACTCGATTCTTGCAAAAAGGAAGGACATGTCAAGCTTCAAGGAGAGCACGGGCATGAACCCGGGGGCTTGGGAGCCGATCCTTACCATGGCACGGTCGCCCCACTCAACGTGAGGCTTCTTCTCTTCCTGTCGGCTTGTCGTGGCTAGGGGAGGTCTCTTCTTTCCCTTCCTGCTCTTGCCTCCGCCGGGCAGCGGGAGCAGCTTCCTGGCTGTGTCAAACAACTCTTGGTGGTCCTGAGAACTTGTGTGGGTCAGAGGGACCTCCGTGAAAAACAGAACCAGCGGCAGGGTCGTGGCGACTTACCTCGGCCTTCCGCCGAAGCACATTCTTCGAGACCGGATCATCAAGGGTGTACCCATGAGCCAGCTTCCCGAACATTTCAAACATCCTGTCGGAGACCCAAGATTCCTTCGGTGCTGCAAAAGCATGTACTATCAGGGGAGACTGCAGGATGAGTTCGAGCAGGAGTTTCAAGGTCGAAGGTCTTGCCTGTTGGGCCCTCACGGGTGGAGTCGTCACGACCCGTGATTTCGAAGAATGGGTGCTCCCTCCTCCGCAGAGGGGACACCCGATTCCGCAAAAAGTCGACGGCGATTGCTTGCCCGGTGAGGCAGCGTGTGGCACAGATATGTATGGCGGCGATGGCCTCCTCATCGACCTCGAGATCTTCGGGATCGGGGGTCTCCTTCTTCTCGGTTACGGGGGTCCCCTCGTACGCCAAAGCTCCGTGCTCCCCTTTCTTCAGGTAGAACCACCGCTCGGGCCAGGGGCCGAGAGAATCCCGTGCGACGCACTTGGGGAAAGACCACTTGAGCCCGGTCCGAAGTCGGAAGTAAAGGCACCCGACCACGGGGTCCTTCCCAGAGCGGAAGAGGGAGTAGTAGTAAAAGAACAACGAGGGTGTGGGGATGGTTCCCAGGAATCCCTCGCACAGATGGGAAAAGATGGCGAGCGTGAGGATGGAATTCGGTACCAGGTTGATGAGCTCTATTTTGCAGCTGGAGAGAACGCCCGCCACGAACTTGCTTTCTGGAGTCCGCAAGCCGAAGAGCGCGTAATGCTCGGTCTTGAGCGATTTAAATGATCCACTGGGCGTGGTTCGGTCTCGCCGCCGAAGAACCGCCATGTCACGGGTCCACGATCCCCAAGGTCTCGAGCTCTTTCATCCTCGCGGACGACAAGGTACTCCTTCCTAGCTTGGTCATGGCGAAGTTGAATGCTTGGTCGAGGAAGGAAGGAGAAGGTAGCTTAGGCGCAGAAGCTTTGGAGCCAAAGGGCGCAATGATCAGGTATTCCTTTTATGACAGGTGCTGTGGGCTTAGCGGTTCCCTGCGCTGAGATTACACCAAAACCGCCTTGAAGACCTCAAAAGGCGCCTGCCGTGATTGAATGGGCGCAATTAAGGCCAAGATTACGGACTTGGGCGCCACAGTGTCCGCCGCCCATTCGCGTCCGTACTGAAAGAAAGAATTCAAAGGTCTCAAAGGTCAAGTATTGAAGATCTACTTTGTGGTCTCCGCCCGACCTTGACCGAGATTCCAAGACCAGCGAAGGCTTGTCCCCGGTGGCTTCTGGATGAGGCTCGAGGTCGTTCCGGGTGCATCTCTATGACCTTGAGCCTCGGGGCTAGGCTGCCGGGTGGACAACCCTTCGCCATCACGCGCTGATCAACGCGTCCCTAGCACGGGACCCCGTGCGCGCCCTTCTTCGGTTAGGCGTCTGCGCGCTCAAGCGCCGATCTCGAGCTCGAGCTCCCGCGACCTCCAGTGCGGGCGATCTTAGCTTCGGGCCGTTGTTTCCTTGGATTCCTGCCACGCATTTATCGCGCTTTCAAGACGTGGAGTCGTGGGGTGGTGCAGAGTGCGGTCGGCCGGAGCGGTTGCAAGCGGCTCTCAATGCGCATTAAGGGCTACGATCCGAGATTCCTCCGTGATTCTGTGAAGGAGATATAAAAGCTGGAGATATACAGCGCAGCAGGACAACACAGTTCGAGCTAGAAATCGCCATTGTTTACTTGAGTTGTAACCACTTCCCTGTACACCAACATAACGAGAATCACCGCCGCAAAGCGATCGAGTAGACTATTACCTTCACAGGGGCTCGAACCAGTATAAACCTTTGTCTCAGGCTCGTTGGCGTCTTGCCCCGTTCACCAACGTCTCGATTCTGTTCCCTCGTTTGAGTGAGGCGCTATTCGGGTCCCATACTACACGAGACCCCCACCATTTTCTTACGGTCGGCGATCCCGATCGCCGACAACACTAAAATGATATTCGCTTATCACTGAATACCAAACTACCAGCCCACCATTGTAAACAACAAACCAAGCACCATCTTTTCAACCGAAGATATCCCATACTGAATCACGACAAAGATGAATCATATGATGCATGACAAGTTCAAACAAGATACATTCACACATCCATTTACATTTCAAAGATTAAGACTAGATCTTGAAATTTCATCGTAGGCTACCTATGTATAGAATTGTAGAGTTGATTCATTATATCTGAGAGTTTAAAAGAGATCGACAAGTTTAAACTCTCGTTTATAATGAATCAACCTACAATTCTATACATAGCCTAAGATCAAATATCAAGAGAGTTACAAAAGAAATTACGACAAGTTTAAACTTGTTAATTTTCTTTTGTAACTCTCAGATATAATGAATCTTGAAATTTCATACATAGGTAGGGCAATCTATGTCCACAAGATACGTTGCTCACATACAAATATTTGAAAGACTTAGAGGTGACACCCATACTCCACTTAAGTGTATGCTCACTGTCACCCGAAAGTCACCCATACTCCACTAAAGAACACATACAAATATTTAAAAGAACACATACAAATATTTGAAAGACTTAGAGGTGACACTCATACTCCACTTAAGTGTATGCTCACTGTCACCCGAAAGTCACCCATACTCCACTGAAGAACACATACAAATATTTAAAAGAACACATACAAATATTTGAAAGACTTAGAGGTGACACCCATACTCTACTTAAGTGTATGCTCACTGTCACCCGAAAGTCACCCGGAAAACCTCTCGTGGGCACCCAGAAATATGAATCAATTCCTCACACGTGCGTTGGACTTAGAGGTGACACCCATACTCCACTTAAGTGTATGCTCACTGTCACCCAGAAGTCTCGTGCACGGAGTATTAACTAAATGAACTACAACTATTACATCTACTTACTATTACAATTAGTGGCACAAAACAAATATTTACAACACATGTATACATCTATACAAAACAAATATTTACAACACATGTATACATCTTTCAAAACATATACAAAGCACCAAATTGAAGTTTACTTTTGGCTGCAATATAAATAACCATAGAGCAAAATGATCAAAACAGCACAAGGGCAGAAAAATGAACAAGGCAACTAGCATAAAGCTCAACTTGTTTATTTTGAGTGTTCTCAGATGTCGGGTTGCCCAAAGGCCCTCCTCGCCACGAGGGACGAGTAATAGACTAATTTGTGACAACCTTACCTTAGTTTCGAACCCTTACCACCTTAACATACGCATTAAAAAATTGATAATCAAGCTCGCTGTTAACAAATTATATTCAGTTCAGCATACATTCAGATCAGTAGATTAAATATTTGCTAAGCGAATCATGAAATGAAGTTTGGATTAGTTAGCTAGCTATTTTACCAAGCAATTATTATTCAGATCAGTAGCCACCTAATTAACTGAACAGAGCAGTATAAAGACAATGAAGTAACACTGATAGTGAGCAATGGCAAATATGTAGTACTGATCAGACTAAGGAAAATAGAGTAAAGTCTACTGGTTCAATGCCTAATACTCATCAACAAATAGTGTTTTGATCAACTAGTTGACATATAGCAATTGAACATTTTTTTTAGATCAAGAGGACATCAACAGATGCCCCAGTTCCATATATTGAAATTGGAAAAGTTTAGATAGTAACCATACATCATCACGATTACCAACGGCATTAAATGAAAACATAAAGCACACAAAACCTAATAGACTTTCTCCCAAAAAAAAACAAGTACCAGCACTCGCTGCCATGAGCTACATGGAACAAAACCATTCCAATCAAAAAGAATAGATTGTCACAAATTAGTTGTCACAAATTGTCTATTTCAGTCCCAAATCCTCACTGAACACTATCCCACATCCCACATGCTAGGTCCCCAAGCCAAAATTGGCTGGCCCCTTAGCATTCATCTGCACATTCACATGAAGAATCACTGGAACCCTAAGCCAAACGAATTGACTGGCCCCTTAGCACATTCACATCTGCACATGCACATTCACACATTGCAAGAGCAGTACCAAGGCGACGGCGGGGAGACGGTGGGGAGGTCGACGCGACGGCGGGGAGACGGTGGGGAGGTCGGCGATGGTGGGGAGACAACGTGGAGGTGAAGGCGACGGTGGGGCGGCGACGGGCCGGCCTGAGTCGAGGCGACAAGGTCCGTCCGAGGCGAAGCGAGGCGACGGCGTTCGAGTCGAGCGGCGAGGGAGCTCGACGCGAGCCAACGGCGGTGGTCCGAGGCGGCGGCGACGGGGGAGCTCGAGGCGAATTACAAGCGATAAAAAAGTGAGAGGAGGGCGCGGGCTAGGGTTAGGGTAACTAAAAGGAGAGCGTGATAAAAGTATATTTATAGGGGTGGACTATCACTGCCGGTTCAATAAAACAACCGGCATTGATAGTATATTAGTGCCGGTCAATAATTCAAACCGACAGTGATAATGGAATATTACTGCCGGTCCATTTTACAACCGGCAGTGATAGTGGAATATTACTGCCGGTCCATTGTACAACCGACAGTGATAGTGGAATATTACTGCCGGTCAATATGTACAACCGGCAGTGATAGTGGAATATTACTGCCGGTTAATATGTACAACCGGCAGTGATAGCGGAATAGTACTGCCGGCCCATATGTACAACCAGCAGTGATAGGCTCTGGCCAAATTCTATTAAATTTGATCCAAATTCTCTTAAAATTTTTGGACGCATACTATACGACATCCAATATTTTATTTAAATATTTCCCCAAATTTTTATTAAGTTCTAAAATTATAAAAATCAGATTGCTAACTATTTTAATTGTTTTAATATTTGAAAAATCAAATAATGCTTGCAAATTGAACAACAAATGCTGTCAAATTCAAACAAATTCAAGTGCAGTCAAAATCACAAAAATCCAAATGTAGTGATATGCTAATCTCCGACCAATTAAGTGAAACTTTCAATTTGATCAAAAGAAAGCATAACCTCAATTCCCATTATTGCATATATTACATTAATTGTTACATATGAGAAAATAAACATGTCGTTCATACAAAAGAAAGCATACATTTCATTACTACAACTAAGCTACGATTCGACCTTCGTTATGATCGCGGCGTATGTACGTAGCTTCGTCACTCTCTTCCATGGTACTTAGGTCAACGTCCTCTCCAAAAGGGGGAAGCTCATCAAATTGGTTATACTCTTCCTCATCGACAACATTCTCAACTCCGACAATCCTTCTTTTCCTTGAATAACCACGTGGCTCTCCTTGTTAGCCGGCCGCCATAAAGAAGATTTGTGTAATGTAATTAGCAAGTCTGAATGGTTCTTCTCTGATCCGACGAGTTTGAGGTCCACGGTAGTGATGCCGTATTTGTCGATATTCACGCCACGAAGTCGACCCATTGGCACCGAAGAGAGGGACCTTCAAAGGTCCATAGTCAAGCTCTCAAATCTCTTCTATGAATCAGTAGTAGGTTTGCCTATTTCCATTCTTTGTCATAGGCATCTATCTGAATACCACTATTTTGATTGGTGCTCTTTTATCTCGCTCTTGTATAAAATGTAAAACCATTTATGTCGATCCTTGGAATGTCCGAATTGTAGTTGGCGGTTCCTGAGCCAACACTTTCAAGCGAGTCGATCTGTCTCAGACGCATCATGTGTCTACACAACCAACCGCCGAAATTATCTCTGTGCTCTCTCGCGAGCCAAACCTCTGACCTCCCTGGGTTTGTTTTGGATAGCACGTTCTTGTGCATGTCGACATACGGGCCACCACAACCGATTGTCCCAAAAGCTGCGAAATGTGCTTGTGTAAATGCAATAGATTGCTAGTACGCGTCTTGATTTCTCGCCTAGTGTCCCTTTCCTGTAGCCTTCCTCATGCCGAGATACAAGCACACCAATCGGTTTGAGATCCATGTAATCGACGCAGAACTCAATGACCTCCTCGGTTCCCGACCATCGGCAATGCAACCTTTCCTCGATTTGATTCTGAACATATTTCTTTATAACCCCATGAATCTCTCGAAGGGTACATCTGATGTAGAAATACAGGACCAAGAATCCGTATCTCTTTCACAATGTGAACAATGAGATGGACCATAATATCAAAAAAAGATGGAGGGAAACACATCTTAAGCTTGCAGAGTGTGGACCACGTCTTCCTGCAGCTTATCTAGTATTAATGGATCGATGGCCTTTTGTGAAATTGCGTTGAAGAATGAACACAACTTGATAATTGGGTCTCGGACTTTCTCTGGCAGAACCCCCCTAATTGCAATTGGAAGCATCTGTGTCATCATCACGTGGCAATCATGAGACTTCATACTAATTAACTTTAAGTCTTTAATTGAGACTAGTCTCTTTATGTTAGCAGAGTAACCAGACGGAACTTTGATTCCGTGCAAGCATTCGCAAACGCTAATTTTCTCTTTCTTGCTCAAAGTGTAGCAGGCTGCGGGAAGGTACTTTTTGCCTGTATCCATTTCTTCGTGATGCAGCTCTTTTCTCAGTTTCATATCTTCGAGGTCCATCCTTGCTTGAAGTGTATCTTTCGTTTTGCCACGTATGTCTAGTAAGATACCAAGCAAGCTATCACACACGTTCTTCTCTATGTGCATGACGTCGATTGCGTGTCGAACTTCCAGGTGCTGCCAATAAGGTAGGATCCAAAATACTGATTTCTTTTTCCACAAAGGAAACTTATCCCGGGAAGTCGGAATAGATGTATTGCCGGCTCCCTTTCCGTGAATAATTGTAAGATCCTTTACGCGGCAAATATCTGCTTCCCAAAGTGATTCTTGAGCTAAGCGGTCTCCTTTGTCCCGACAAAAGCTTTCTTATTATTGCGGTATGGGTGATCTTTATGGAGGAACCTACGATGCCGCATGTAAGCCATTTTTCGGCAGTTCTTGACCACCATTAGTCAGATCATCTAGGCATCGGGCGATCCGTTGAAACCTTTTGTCGTCCCGGCCGACAGTTGCCAAGAGTAGGATAATCATTAATGGTTACGAACAATAATGCCCGTAGGATAAAGTTTTCTCTTTATACTCATCCCATACCGTACACCATCGTTCCACAATATTAGAAGATCTTCAACCAATGGTTTGAGGTACACATCGATATCATTGTCAGGTTGCCTAGGCCCTTGGATCAATAGTGGCATCATAATGTACTTTTGTTTCATGCAAAGCCAAGGAGGAAGGTTGTAGATGCATAAAGTCACCGGCCAAGTGCTGTGACGACTACTCATGTTGCCAAAAGGATTCATCCCATCTGTACTCAACCCGAACCTTATATTCCTCACATCATATGCAAAGTGCTTCTTATATTTTCGTCGATGTTCCTCCATTGCACGTAATCGCCAGGTGTCTCGAGCATTCCATCCTTCTTACGCTCTTGGCGTGCCATCGTAGTAATTGGGCATGCCTTTTGTTCGCAAACAATCGCTTTAGGCGGGGGATTATAGGGAAATACCACACCACTTTACGGGGACACCTCTTCTTCTTACGCCTCACCCCGACATCTTCGTTCTCGATATCGTTGTCGTTGCCCTTATACCGCTTTGCTTTGCAAACAATACAGGCATCCATGTCTGCAAACTCATTGTGATACAATATGCAATCGTTTGGACATGCGTGTATTCTTTGTACTTCCAGTCCCAACGGGCAGACAACCTGCTTGGCCTGGTACGTAGTTGAAGGCAACATGTTACCCTCTGGAAGCAAGTCCCCCAAGAGACATAACAGCTCAGTAAAGCTCTTATCGGACCAACCATTGCTTGCCTTCAACTGCAGTAGTGAAAGCACGGTATGCAGCTTTCTGTGCTCCTCCTTGCAGCCCAGATACAATGGCGTTGTAGAGTCCTCTACCATACGCTGGAACTTTTGAAACTCCCTTTCACTCGTGAAGTCTCCCTCCCTATCACGCAGCATTTGATCTAGATCATCTTCGTGGGTATCAACGAACGCATCTTCCACCGCCGTCATATCATTGTCTCCGTCATCTTTATCAATGTGTTGCCCTTCATGTACAATATCATCTTCATCCATGTGTTGCCCTTCATGTACAATATCATCTTCACCGTACTCAGTCCAACAGGTATAACCAGCCTTGAAACCCCTTCGAAGCAAGTGTGCACGTATCGACTCTATGTTACAAAACATCTTCTCATTTTTGCAATCAACGCATGGACAACACATATAGTTCGCCAGGTTTCTCGACTTGTGTGCCGCAGCCGCATTCAGAAAACAAGTTACACCATTAAAAAACTCTAGACCGCGACGGTCCGTGTCATACATCCACCTTCGGTCCATCTACAGTTAATTATATCAAACTACATTTCAGTATATGAACAAACGATATCAAAATAATTTATTCTTTACAGTAGTCATGCATTGCTAATTAATTAAAACGATAAACACATTATAAGCACATAACGCAAATAACAATATAATTGTAATTTGTTATGTAGCGCTAGCTATTAAATTAAATTAATGTACAACAAACAAGCATATAATTGAATATAAGGATATATTTCTAAATAATTATTTATGTTCCAACTTTCATTATTACAAAATCCATTTACCATTTTCCATTATTTAAATATTCAACTAGCAATTCTCACTATTTATAATTGATCATCTAGCAATCTTTACTATTAAAAATCCATATAACAAATTTTCATTAATTAAATTAATTACAATTATGCATAATTGTCCATCTAGCAATTTTATTACTTAAACATCCACTACATCACTAAAATGGATATGAATTTATCGCAAATAACAATATAATTGTAAATGATTAGTTTTACAAATACATCTAGCAATTTTGCCTATATATTACATCAAACCTTTTTCACTATTTAAATATCCATCTAGCATTTTTTAATTATTTAGAAGATTTCTACATTTCATTTTGTTATGTAGCGCTAGCTATTAAATTAAATTAATCTACAACAAACAAGCATATAATTGAATATAAGGATATATTTCTAAATAATTATTTATGTTCCAACTTTCATTATTGCAAAATCCATCTACCATTTCCCATTATTTAAATATTCAACTAGCAATTCTCACTATTTATAATTCATCTAGCAATCTTTACTATTAAAAATCCATATAACCAAATTTTCATTAATTAAATTAATTACAATTATGCATAATTGTCCATCTAGCAATTTTATTACTTAAACATCCACTACAATATGAATTATAATTTATTCAATAATTTAGCTAGATCTTAATTTGAGCAAGACTTACATAAACTGCTCACACCGCATATCAAGAATTATCAACATCTACAAAGACTCTGTAAATAAAATTTTACGACAAATATAACATAGATCAAGTCAGTAACCTCGAAAAATTTTAATACAATTTTTCAGCACCAACTCGCCAAGATAATACAGCTCCTCTTTGTTCTGCTCGTTGGAGAAGATGTCGATTCGATGAAAAATATGAACAAAATACTAACACAAAATTTCTAAGAAGACTCTCCAAGAAAATACAACCGAGCAAAGAGCTCCTCTCTTACCTTTCGGTGAAAGGCGTCGTCGGTGGATTGCTATATAAATAGCTTATCACTGCCGCTCTGCGAAGAACGGCGAAGGATAAAGTCATATTACGCGGAAAATAGCTTATCACCGCCTCTTTGCAGAAACCGCAGATGATAAGGTCATACTACGCGAAAATTGAGTTGCGCGAAAATACATATCACCGCCGCTTGAATATACAAACCGGCAAGAACTTTAAATATCACCGCCGTTGTAAAGTAAACCGCGAGAATATATCACTACGGTTATAGGTATTAACCGCGGTGATAACTTATCACTTCCGTTAGTAATATAAACCGCAGCGATAAGTCCCACCTTCAAATCGCCGCCAACCCAACCGCCACGCCTACCCATTCTCTCGCTGCTGCTTGCGCTCTTCCTGCCGCGCCAACCGCTGCGCTTCATATTCTCTCGCTAATCAAGGTTCTTCCCATTCTCGCCTCTATATAATGCCACTATTGTTGCAAGAATGGCACCCCCCACACAATCCACTATTGTTGCAAAAATGGCACCCCCCAAGAAGCGAGCACGTGTTGGGCAAAGCCCCGCTCCGTCACTAGAGAAGGAGGAGAAGAAGGAGGAGGAGAAGGAGGAGGTGGAAGCGGATCGAGGAGGAGGAAGAGGAGGAAAAGGAGGAGAAGGAGGAGGGGGGCGACGACGACGACAGCGACGGCGGCGAGGAACTGTGGCGTTGGGGCAAGACCAACTCCGCCACCGAATCGGATTCGGATGAGAAGGAGGACGAGCACCGCTGCAACTCCGATCAGTCATCAAGCAAAGCCAGCCCGCCGTGAGGAGGAGGAGGAGGACGCGGCAGCAGCATTTACTTTTGGATATAGGGCTTCGCGCCATTGGCCTATTATAATTAGGACTAAATATGTAATAATAGACAATATACCTAATTATGTTTTGTACATGTTTTGTATTTTAATTAATACATATCCCGCAAATTACAAATTTGTTTTCATATGTTCTGTTTTTTTAACTAATTATGCTTTCATATGTTCTGTGCGAGATAAATTACAATGTTTCTTATGCTTTCATATGAACAGTAATACCATCGCGGTTCTATAGTAAAGCCGGCGGTGAAAATGGTCTTATCATCGCGCTTTACTATAGAACCAAGCAATGATAAATCACTACCGGTTTTATATATAAACCGGCGGATATCTTCTTATCATTGCGGTTCTCTATTAAACCGCAATGATATTGCCTCCATTCTGCGGAAAATTTATACTATTCTTATCATCTGCTGATTGAAGTTAGAACCGGCGGTGATAATATTATCACCGCCGATTGAAGTTAGAACCGACGGTGATAATGTTATCCTTCTTGCTCATACCTACCCTAGAGTGATGGGGGTCATGATGAGGCGATCAGAGTAGTGAATAGAAGTGGAAGAATCAAGTTTCACAATTTTCAGCCTGAGGCTGGCACTACCGCCCATGTAGGGGCGGTACTACCGGAGTTACTGTAGCTACAGCATATGAATGGTGATTTCAGCATGAGTTCAAAAAGAAAAATTGAGGAATTTTTTGATCAGCTGATCCAAACTTAACGAAACTTTGTGGATACCTTCCTATGGATATCAGAAACCTATTATGACCTTCGATTGCATGAATAAATATCAAAATTCCGACCTTTTTCAAATTTATGGAAGGGTGCATACGAACGGATTCAAGAACGAAAACTGGCTCTCAGCTAGTTCGTGGGTTATTGATGATCGAGATGATCCTAGATGGATTCCCACATATTATAGCCAGTTAGAACACAAGACAAAAACACCCAAAAACCCAATATTCCAAGATTAATCATCTCAAGAGCAAAATTCGGTTTCTTACAAGGAAGAACACAAGACTTGCCTAAATGAATGGTATATGATCTGAAGAAGACTGATTTATCAATCATACATCCTCAACAAAACATCCAAAAGCATTTAGAAGGAGGGGAGACAAATCCAATTTGCATGAAAGTAAATTGCATGAATGTAAATTGCTGCATTTAAAAACATAATGTAAGTGCGGAAAGTAAATTCAGAATTGAGAGAAAATTAGTTTTTTATTTCTAGAAAGGAGGTTTACAAAACCACATAACCAGTGGGCAAAGCTCAAAGGAGCATCAAAACCTCTAAAACCTTCAAGAGAAGAAGGCTATCTCTACCCCTCTATTTATAGTACTCTTGAGTCATCCTGCACCTTTGGATGAGTTTCTTCTACCCTAAGAATCAACATCAAAGACTAGGATTGACTCACTCACTCATACATAGGCTAACCAGCAACCCTCTGACATAACGGGTTTTGCACACTTCTCAAAGCATACTAACTAGACCCGCTACTATACCACCTAGACCATGATCCAACAACCCTCCCTGATCCGAGCAGCTCCTAGCTAGCATTTCAGTCATTCCTTATCTTCTAGATTCACAGCGACTCCGTCTCCGATCATCCTCGGTGCTTTACGACCGTCTGGACCTCCGGCGCACCTCGCCTAGTTCCGGCCTTCCTCCGCCTCACCATGACCTATCACTATCGTCCTGCAACCATAAAAAACATCACATAGCATTGCCCAAAATGATATGCAATAAATCTCATACAAATTAAAAATTCAAATATCAAAAATTGTTCAACAGGTCAGCACTACCGCCCCTGGGGCCGATAGTACCGCTCGGTCGGCAATACCGCCCTAGCATGGCCGGTAGTGCTACTCCCCTGAAGAACCAGCGAATACCCTATCTGTAAAATAACAACCGCACTCGTCCGGCAGTACTGCCCTCCTGAGGCTGGTAGTGCCGCTCTGGGCAGACTCAATTTAAATTACTTCAATTTGAAAATCCAATTAAAATCAAACTCAAACCCAAACACAACATGCTAATACACAATCAATTACTCATCACCATCAAAGATAAACCTCCACATGGCCTTTCATTTTGTACTGTACAGTCGCATACTTTCGTCACCTCGTAGACAATCATAACTGTGCCGTACATTGAGAATCAATAAAGTGACACAAGCGTTGCTGCCTTGGCGACTGGACGGTAGAGAAGGCATTGAAGGCCCTCTTTTCTCAATTGCATGCTGGTGTCAATGTTTCTCATACAGTTACTATCCAGTATTAGTAAATAGTTTTGGTATGTTAGTACCTATACCAGCCTTTAGATACTAAACCTTATTGCTCAGGTCCAAGGTTGTAATATCCCAAAATTTGCCTTTAATATTGTTTTATTGTTATTTGTGCATTTTGTAATTTTTCTGGAATTTATTTGGATTTATTTCAAATTTAACTATATTTGCCTTTTGAGAAAACTAATTATATATAGATAAAACCTATATAATGTTTGTCCAAAATATTTTATTTGAGTTCAAAATGTCTAAAAGAATTTTTGACAATTTTCTTGGATTTTTCTTGATATTTTTATTGCCTAAAACTAATTAAATGAATATCTACAATTATTTTAAAAAAAAATCCGTGGAAATCCTTGTGAAAGATCGGGCCGGAACCGGATCGTACGCATCGCTCACTTGCCAAATCGGCCCACATTTCGAATCTGAACCGTCATCGTTGGATCCCCATCCGATGCTCGCGATCAAGGCCAAACCCTAATCGATCTCGTGCGCCTGTTTTGTGGACGGCTCAGATCATATTGTAGCCGCGCGCGTCATGGTCGTTGATTGCGCATGTGGACGGTTGACAGCAGTTCATCTCTGAGCTGCTATCGGAGTCCGCCGCTAGCACGTCGCCGCCGCAGCATAGAACTAGGGGTTCGTGTAGGGCACGTTAGCTAGCACTATTTAAGGGTGGGCTAGGTCTTCGAGGTTCGCCAATGCTTGCCGCCGCTGTTTGTCCAAGAGTTCACTGTCGAGATGCAGAGGAGCGCCCGTGAGATCTCACTGTTGTTCTCAACCGTACCGCCGACATTTTGCCGTGTTTCGTCGCCATCCAGTGGTCGTTCGTCGTCGTTGAGAACAGATCTGAGGACCCCGCTTCAAGATGCGTTAGGTTCATGAGGTTTTGTCGCTGTTCCGTCGCCATGACGCCGTCGCCAAGGTGGTCGTCTCCAAGCCCGGTGAAGACATCGCTGTTGTCCATCACTGATTGAAGCTTTGCTGACCATCAAATCGAAAGCCAAAGCCTAAGATCGAGCCACGTCACCGCACCAATAGTGAAACTCACCGTCAAGGTGAACCGTTGGATTAGATTGATTGGTTGGGATAGTGCCATGTCGCATGAGGGGTAGATTGCGCCACATGCTGCAGCCAATCGAGTTGTGACACGTGTCGAGATTAGGCACCGAGGCGCCATGGACCAGGTCCACGGTGGACTGGTGCAAGCGGTGAACCAAGTCCATGGACTATGGACATGTGTCATGGTCTGATTGGCTTAGGGTGAGGGTTGACGTCATGGTGACGTCATAAATCAAAATTTTCTATTGAAAAATATTTCATTCAGAAAATTGTCAGTGCTGACATCATCATAAAGTCATGCTAACATCATAAATGTGATTTTTCAGTTTAAAATTAATTCGGTTAATTATTTGATCTTCAATTTTCTGATTTTTAGAATTTTTGAATCTTTTGAGAGCCCATTCTCCCTCATACGAGCTCTGATTGAGGTGATTCAAATTTCTAAAAATTAAATTGAGATCTATTTTATGGTAAAATTTATTTTATTTTTAGATTTTATTTACTCTTATGGTATTTATTTGGTTTTCTCTCTCGATTTGCGTAGACGTTAAGTTGCGCGACGCATCGGAGGAGGATCCGTCAATTCAAGAGCACATTTCAGAGCAAGACCAGGACCTTTGCTAAGGCAAGTTGTGCTTTGATCTTGTTGAATCCATATTTATAAAATCGCTATATTGTTTTACTTATTACATATTATTTCATGTATACAACGTTTTCAACTTAAATTGGGATTTAGCTAATCTACCTAATTGATCTATACTCTACCTTGTCATTTGTATGCCATGATTTATTTGTCACTCTAGATTGGTTCACTATAGTTGGTGTGGTGCATGGTTGTATCATAGAGGTAAAGTGCATAACCTCTGCACAGTGTGAATCTATTTGGATAGCCGTGCTCGCGGTATTGAGTATAGCTCGAGAATTACAGTCAAGGGTTAAACTTTTGCAAAATAAACTTGAAATGGATGGCAGGTTGCAATGGAAGGATGAAACTTGACTTAGAATTGGAAACTTGGTTTACATGGAAAATGTTGAACTTATTATCTACTGTTATTTGTTTTACTATATTTACAATCTACTTATTGTACTTGTTCATAAATGCTGCTTTGTTGCAAAATAACCATGATAGCCTTTTCCTTTGAAATAAGTTGTGCATATAGTTAAATAGAATTACATTTTGTGCATAACTTGTTGAGTGCTTCTAAGTACTCACACTTGCCAACAATCACAATCCACAGTTGAGGTGTCTTCACCGTTGTTGGATTTCCAAGAGGACACTAGTCATTAGGGTCCAAACCTTGTCAGTTGTCTATGGTGAACTGATGAGACACCTACGTCTTCTATTTTCACTGCATTTTTCATAATTTTTATTTCAAGTCTAGCCTTGCGTGATTTAATAATGTAAGTTGATTATAAGATCATACACTTAGTTATATCAATAAATAGAGTCTTATTATTACTGTCGTTATGTATGATGTGATATTTACCAACATTGAGCTGCGTGCACTAGAGTTGATCTAGGATTAGTGTGGTAAACACAGTGGGTTTGAATTGGTGAATTCAAGTGCCGGCCAGCCCTGGTGACTAACCACAGTTTTCTACCTTTTCTGGGTAAACCTTCGATCGAACATTGAGTTCTAAATTGATCGGTTTGAGGACCAAATCTTTAGACAAAATCGTTCGGTACCGAGTGATCAAAGATACAAAGAAAAATGGTTTGGGAAGTCATGGAAACGTATCTCCACTCTGTCTGCTAAATGCTACATGTGTAGGCAAAGTAAAGACGACTGAACACTACAACAGAATAGGTTATCATAGACGGTTTGTAAATCACATCATAGACAGTTTTGTGAACCGTCTGTAAGCAAGTGCCAATGATGACTCCAACCGTCTGTGAAAAAACTCATCCATCTGTGAAATTCCTACACCTATATCACAGACGGTTCTAAATGGACTTTCTAGCTCGTAGTTTAAAAACACAAAATTAGGGAGGACTTTCCAGGAGATCACATATCCTAATAGTACTCTCGCCTAAGAATGCTTAACTTCAGAATTCTGATTGGGTCCGGACATTTTTAATGCCACACAAGAACTTCCTAAGAGGTCACCCATCCATCCTATTACTACTCTCGTCCAAGCACGCTTAGCTTCAAAATTCTAATAAGATTCAGTACTTTAGTGGTAGTATGATCACATTTGACATATAATACATTCCTCCTCCCTTTAACCCTGTGAAGCACCCGAACACCGATTTTCAATTATTTCAAATTAGTAAACTATAGAGGTAATTAGCAAAATTTAAAACTTTTAAATTTATTTTCCATACTTTTGACTATTAATGATGCTTGCAATATATGTGCCATTACTATTAATGAAACTTGTAAAAACACCATAACTTTTAACTCGTACCTTCGATTTTGGTGTTTTTGTGCTTTCCGAAATTAACACACGATGAGCTCTTCGATTATATTCTTTTGGGTACTGATTCTAGTTTGCAAATACGAAATCTGAGCACATTTGTTAAAATGGCCATAACTTTTGACTCGTAACTCCGATCGGGGCGTTCTTTGGCTCGTTGGAAAGATAACGAAAAGAAGAACCTGAAATCAGATGGTCGGATCCTGATAGTTTGTGTGAGTGCATGCGCGGCAACGGAATTCCAAAAAAATATCGTTTAGGGCCTCAAAATGGCCTCCGAAGTTTTGAATCTGTTTCAGTTGTTCTTTTCAATTATTGCAAATGGAATATTAGTTCTAATTATTTCAAATGTAATATTATTTAATTTTAATTCTTACAAATTAGAAGGTAGGAGAGGTAATTAGCAATATTTATTATTTGTGGCGGTTTCAAATTAAAACCGTCTGTGATGTGTGAACATCACAGACGGTTTTTGGCTAGAACTGTCTGTGATGTTCACCTCATCACAGATGATTCTTGGCTAAAATCGTCTGTGATGAGCACCCTCATCACAGATGGTTCTAGCTAAAAACCGTCTGTGAAAAGTCCAAGACTTATCAAAGATGGTTTATGTTTAAAACCGTCTGTGATATTTCCGCATCACAGACGGTTTTATCCACAAACCGTCTATGAAGTTCTCGCTTTCATCATAGACGGCTTGTAGATAAAATTATTTGTGATATTTCCTCATCATAGACGGTTTTATCCATAAACCGTCTATGAAGTTCTCTCTTTCATCATAGACGGTTTGTGGATAAAACCGTTTGTGATGATCCAACATCACAGATAGTTTCAATCACAAACCATCTGCGATGTGTCCAAAACACATCACAGATGGTTTTTATAAAAAAAAACAATTTGTGATGATGTGTCTAATATAATCCTTTTTGTAGTAGTGGAAGCTAACAGCCAACACTGGCAAAACACCATGTCCACCGGCCGTGCTCGACTGCTCGCGACATGTGGCTTCTCCCCGCCTCCACTCGCCGGAGAACTGGCTAGGAAGCGAAGATGGGGACATATATATATATATGTACATATGTACATATACATATGTACATATACACATATAATATATACATATATACATATACATATACGGCGAAATATTTGGTGAAAACCACCAATTCTATGAAAACTCCGTGGAAACCACCTGTAGAAGTTTTAAAAAATTCTCAAAAAATTACCATATGTAGGGGAGGTGAACCTGTACAACCCTGCAAAATTTGAAGTTAAAACTCAATCGCATTTGAAAGATATGAAAAAGACAAACAGCTAAAAGAATAGTGCCAAAACAGTAAAAATTACTATTTATGCTGACTTTTTCTTTTTCATATCTTTCAAATGCGATTGCGTTTCAACTTCAAATTTTGTAGGGTTCTAGAGGTTCACCTCCCCTACATATGGTAATTTTTTGAGAATTTTTCAAAACTTCTACAGGTGGTTTCCATGAAGTTTTCATGGAATTGGTGGTTTTCACCAAATATTTCGCCTATACGTATATATACATACACATATATATATACACACATATATATACACAATACACACACATACACACACACACACACACATATATATATATATATATATATATATGTATGTATGTATGTATATGAGTGTAGCCGGAATGGAGTTACAGTGGCAAAACTCTCGGATGATCGAACTGAGAATGCAATATCGATCGAGATTCGTTGGGTTGTTGGTCGATGGTCGGATTGAGAAATTGGAGAAATGATGCAACAATCGGCCATCTTTTCTTTTGCCTTTCAGAAGAGTATAGATATGCTAAGAAGCACACTCGGTGATCTTTATATGCATATTTAAAATTTTTCATTAGAGATGTTATGGGTTATGATCAAGTGTATTACAGGAAACATAGAAATAGGAAAGAATAATAGAGGAAGTTTAGTAATCTGCGTTTGGCCAATAAAAGGCGGTCTGATTGCCTTAGTAGTATTTGAATTAGTTTCCATCGAGTAGTATTCGGTTAGGAAATAAGTCCTAGATGGATACCGGTCCTTAGAAATCAGATGGCTAGGCTTATAAATGTAAGGAGAAAATCAATGAAAAGGACATGCTGTTTTGTGTCGCAATTTACCTCTGGGCGGTGTCTTCCGATTAACAAGACCGGTGGCTCCGTTCGCCAAATTGTCCGTCGATAGCCACGGCGGCTTCGACGTCCACCGGAGTTCGTGCGGGTCATCGACCGGGCACGAGACTCTATAATCGTACCCATAACAACTTGGTATCAGTTTCATCCGATCCTGAGCCCATGGAGCCGGCCACCATGGACGAGAGGATGGGCAAAGTGGAGCTGTCCATTGAAGAATTGAAGAATACCCTGGGGGAGTTGCTGGCCATCTCCAGGGCCTCGCAACACTCCACGGGGGAGACCGGCCAGGTCACCCAGACCGCGGCGGACTTCAATCGGCGTCCCCAGCCGTGGCCGGACCGTCGCGATCCCCAGGCTCAGGCGGACCTACCAGGGGGCCTCATTCCGACAGCCGCACGTCCAGCACGGCCGCGCGCCATTGAGCGGGCTCGTCGCGAACGGCAACCTTGGGAGGCCGGTGGCTACATGGGTCCCCCAATGGATCGCCACCACCATATGGAGGAAGGTGATCACGGCCAGCAGCGGCGTTGGGCAACCCGCACCCCCCGGCTAGATCTTCCAAGTTATGATGGCTCCGAAGATCCGCTCTCCTGGCTCCGGCAATGCGAGCGTTTCTTCCGTCTTCATCAGATTCCTTCCCATGAGCACGTCGATTTCGTGGGACTCCATCTTCGCGGCGAAGCACAGGACGTGCTTGATAATTGGATGCTTGAAGCCGATTACATCTCCTGGGAGGACTTCTTCGATACATTCCTTCAGCGCTTCACTCGGCAAGCCAGGGCAGGACCGCTAGGCGATCTGGTGAACCTCAAGCAGGGCGCCAGTCGCGTGGATGATTACGCCCGCGAGTTCCAGCGCCTTCTTGCCCGAGCTCCGCGCATGGCCCGGGCAGACCAGGTGGAAACCTTTGCCGCCGGATTGTCAAGGGCGATCGCGGCTGACGTCCAGCGGGAGCGTCCTCGAGATTTGGCCGAAGCCATCTGCTTCGCCCGCGATGCCGAGGAACGAAAGGACCTTTGGCTAGCGGAAGCAGCACAGGGACTCAGACCTCCTAGCCGAGCTCGCGCTCCGTTCAGTAAAGGCGCCCCGTCCTCTGTTTCCACCATGATCAGTAGCGGGACCCTACCCAGCGCGTCGGCGGGTGGGGGCGGCGGGACTCCTTCTACTCCTGCGGCGGCACCACCCAAAGGATTCTCCCTGAGCACGCCTCCGGTTCAGGGCGGGGCGAGCAAAAGCACGGCCGGTGTGTCGGCGGCGCCAGCTTTTCCCGCTAGGGTCCGGCTCAGCGCTGACCAATTGGCCGAACGAAAAGCAAAGGGCTTGTGCTTTCATTGTGATGAATTCTACTCACGGGGGCACCGCTGTAAGCGTCTGTTTGCCATTGAGATCAGCAGCCCGGACATGGATGAGGAGAACACAACTGCTCCAGTTGAGGACCTCACCGACGATGACGAACCGGTGGAACCATCGCTATCCATGTTAGCAGCGCTGGGGCCGAAGCCTGGAGGTACTATGCAGATGGTGTTATCCATGCACGGCTGCTCTCTGCGCTGCCTTATTGACAGTGGGAGCACCCACAACTTCTCAGCGATCTTGGCGGCGACCTTTTGAACATGGGGCGGCGGTAAATGGACCTCCACAGCACGTCAAGGTAGCCAATGGCCATCAGCTTCCTTGTCTGGGGTATGTGCCAAATCAAACCTTCTCCTTGGCTGATCACTCCTTCACCGCATCTTTCCTGGTGATTCCCCTGGATGGATTCGATGTTGTCTTGGGTGTCCAATGGCTGCAAACCCTGGGTAATATTCATTGGAATTTTGTTACTCTCACCATGTCTTTTCTATATGACGGCAAGACAGTGCTCCTCCAAGGCCTTGCTTCCTGTCAACGGCCTCATGTTCTGGCTCTTTCGGGTGATCCACAATTCATCACATTACTCAGCGAGTTTCAGGACATTTTTGCTGAGCCTCAAGGATTGCCCCCTGACCGTCCTTGCAATCACCGTATCTGTCTCAAGGAGGGCACGGATCGATGGTGGTCGGTAGCCAGTATCGGTGCCGTATCATCAAAAAGATGAAATTGAGCGCCAATGTGCGGCTATGCTCCACCAAGGTATTATCAGGCCTAGCCGTTCACCATTTTCTTCACCAGTTTTGTTGGTCAAAAAGAGTGATGGCTCATGGCGTTTTTGCGTGGACTACCGTGAGCTTAATACCCGCACGATAAAAGATAAGTTTCCCATTCCGGTGGTCGAAGAGTTACTTGATGAACTACACGGCGCCACGATCTTCTCCAAGCTGGACCTTCGTTCGGTATCACCAAAGTGCGGATGCATCCAGCGGATATCGAGAAGACGGCTTTTCGAACTCATCACGGCCATTATGAGTTCTTGGTCATTCCCTTCGGCCTCTCCAACGCACCGTCCACATTTCAGGCCCTCATGAATGAGGTGTTACAGGATTTTCTGCGGAAGTTTGTGCTCGTATTCTTTGATGACATCCTTATTTATAGTCGTTCCTTGGCCGAACATCAGGAGCATGTGCGGATGGTTTTCGGGCATCTTCGCCGCCATAACTTATTCTTGAAGCAGTCCAAGTGTGCTTTTGCTCAACGTCAGTTGTCCTATTTGGGTCACATTATTTCGATGTCGGGGTAGCGGCCGATCCAAAGAAAGTTGCAAGCCGTCTCGGCGTGGCCGACCTTCTACCATCAACGCCTTACGAGGATTTTTGGGGTTGACCGGCTATTATCGCCGTTTCATTCATAAGTATGCTGATATTGCGGAACCATTAACAGACATGCTTCGCCGCAATAATTTTCACTGGACGACCGGAGCAGAACGGGCTTTCTTCCTCCTTAAACAGGCCCTTACTTCAGCACCGGTACTTACTTTACCAGATTTTTCAGCCCTCCTCATTGTTGAATGTGATGCATCAGGACACGGTATTGGGGCCATTCTTCAACAGGGAGGTCACCCAATCGCTTTTTTTAGCCGCCAACTGGCAGCTCGCCATGTGAAACTGGCGGCATATGAACGTGAGCTGATCGGATTATCTAAGGCTGTTTGGCACTGGCGTCCATATTTGTGGGGTCGTACCTTTGTGGTTCGAACCGATCATGCTAGTTTAAAGTTTTTATTGGAACAAGCCCTCATCACACCACCTCAGCAGCACTGGCTTAGCAAGCTCATGGGGTTTGATTTCCAAGTTGAATACAAGCCTGGGAAGCATAATCAAGCAGCTGATGCCTTGTCTCGCCTGGATGTTACTACTCCTACTGCAAGAAGACTCTCCAAATTTCACACCTTACGGTGGTGACCAATGGTCAAGACTCATGGGCGACCACGAAATCCGCAGCAGATGCGCACAATGGTCTTCCTTGAATTCCACTTCTTTTGCTTCGGGTGTTTGTGCCTCCACCCTGCCTTCCGAGGCACACCAACCACAGCAGGTGATCCGCCCAGCTTGCAGCCAGGACAGGGTTCCCTAGGACCAGTCTCCACCGGGTGTTGACAGGCAGAACAAGACGACCACCGCGTCAGGGCCGGTTTGGCACGTCTCGGATGGCTTATTATACCGCAATGATCGCCTGTTCATCCCAGCAACTTCTCCTTTGGTGGCCGAGATTGTTGCTACCATCCATGAATTGGCGCATGAAGGCGTCCAGAAGACTTTGCATCGCCTGCGTCAGCACTATTTTTGGCCTCATCAACGCCGTGCTGTGGCGGCTTACATTGCGCAATGCCAACCTTGTCAGCGCCACAAAGCAAGAACCTTATCCCCGGCCGGCTTGCTGCAGCCCATGCCGATTCTGCATCATATCTGGACTGATATTTCAATGGACTTCATTGTCCGGCTGCCCAAGTCGCAAGGGAAAACGGCGATTCTGGTGGTGCTAGATCGACTATCTAAGTATGCACATTTCATGCCGCTTGCCAAGCCATCTTCTGCTTCAGTAGTAGCTCAACTCTTCTTTGACACGGTCGTTCGTTTGCATGGCATGCCAGAATCTATTGTTTCAGACAGAGACCCGGTTTTTACCAGTGCTTTCTGGCAGGACCTCTTCAAGCGCTGTGGTACGTCCTTGTTGCTCTCTACGGCCTACCACCCGCAGACCGATGGACAGACCGAGGCCGTGAACAAAACCGTTGAGATGTATCTCCGTTGCTTGACAACGGATCATCCCACCACATGGGTCAGGTGGTTGGCTTGGGCCGAATTCTGCTATAATACTTCTTTTCATACGGCTCATCGTATGACACCGTTCGAATTGGTGTATGGAAGGCCGCCGCCACCACTTCTTCCGTATAATCAAGGGGCCTCTGTTCTACACACGGTGGATTGTCGCTTACCGACAGGATCTTCTTCGCAATCGCTTCGGCACCATCTTCATCAGCCCAAAACCGCATGAAGCAGTACTATGACAACCATCATCGCGATGTCTCCTTTGCAGTGGGTGATTGGGTTTGGCTACGGCCAGCGAAAGATCGATCTTCGCTCCGCACTTTTCTGACCCGATCTACAAATTATCCCCTCGTTATTTTGGCCCATATCAGATTCTTGAGTTGGTGGGCAAGGTTGCATACCGACTCCACCTTCCTCCTGCAGCACGCCTTCATGACGTCTTTCACGTCTCATTGCTCAAGCCTTTCAAAGGAGACCCTCCTCAGTCCATTCCATCCTTGCCTGCTGATGTGGACACCGCCCCGGAGGTTGTCCAACCGGAGCCACACCAAGCTTTGTCCCAGCGCTTCTTCCAGGGAAAAAGGCAGTTCTTGATTCAGTGGCAAGGTGAAGCAGCAGATGACGCCACGTGGGTGGATGCCACGGTGTTGCGGCGCTCTTATCCGTCCTTCCAGCTTGCGGACAAGCTCGGTCCAGAAGGGGGGGTAATGTTATGGGTTATGATCAAGTGTATTACAGGAAACATAGAAATAGGAAAGAATAATAGAGGAAGTTTAGTAATCTGCGTTTGGCCAATAAAGGCAGGTGCAGATTGCCTTAGTAGTATTTGAATTAGTTTCCATCAGAGTAGTATTCGGTTAGGAAATAAGTCCTAGATGGATACCTGGTCCTTAGAAATCAGATGGCTAGGCTTATAAATGTAAGGAGAAAATCAATGAAAAGGACATGCTGTTTTGTGTCGCAATTTACCTCTGGGCGGTGTCTTCCGATTAACAAGACCGGTGGCTCCGTTCGCCAAATTCTCCGTCGACAGCCACGGCGGCTTCGATGTCCACCGGAGTTCGTGCGGGTCATCGACCGGGCACGAGACTCTATAATCGTACCCATAACAAGAGAAGTGAAATCAAGGAGCTAATCCAACAAAGTCTCAATGCACAATTCAGGGACTTTAGCCTTCGGCAATATGCTAATGAAGAGTGACACCTTTTTAAGTGAAGTTCCATAAAGGCTAATCCTCTTTTAATTCCCTGTACAAGAGCACTTTACATTTCAGGTTGCTTTCCTCCTTTTCATCCTGTACTGTTCTGTTTTCCTGTAGGCTGTAGCCACCCACCATTATCTTGACAAGTGATGTTCACCTCCAGATTTGCTTCAATTTATTTTTGCATATGTTCCGTCTTTAACGATCCAATTTGAAGGAAATATTCTCACAGTTGTGTCGATCATTTGCTGATATTGGCTAAGTGAGTACCGGTGTGATTTCTTTATCAGCCAATTTCCCTCTTTTTGCAAGAAAGGAAAGAACATACGCCCGTCTTGCAAGCTGGTGAGTTGCTTTGATTCCCTTCCTAAAAATAACTATGACCAGTAGTTATACTTTTTCCGTCACCGATTTCCATCGTAATTAGGCTCCGTTTGCCATTGCGGTGGCTTTTTAGAAACACTTGACATTCGTTCTACTTTGTGGCATAATAACAAGTCCATGACACCATTTTTTAGAGCCCTCAATAGAAAAATGTTACTGTAATAGGTAAAGATCATCATAGCTAATTAGATAGATTATTCCAGGATGGCACAACACAACAATCATATATAAACTAACCCCTAGTCTACTTTATATGGAACGCTAAGTCCTAGTAGGATTTCTTTTGTTGTATCTATAACAGGTAGTAGGGGAGCTATCAGGTGAAAATGAGCTTTTTTTCTTGTGAAAAAAGTGCAAATACTACTAAAATCAAATGTACAAGTTTCCAATAATTCTAAAAAAAAAATTTGCCAGACGTAGGCAAGGGCATCATCTATATCCATGTAAAATTTCAAGACCAAACTCAATCATATTGGTGAGATACGAAAAAGCAAAATATGGCGTGTAATAATTCGCAAGAGTGATAAACATTAATTGACACTATTACATATTGTATTTCTTTTTGTCATATCTCACAAACGGGTTTGAGTTTATTCTTGAAGTTTTGTATGGATATAGACTATGCACTTATGTAACAGCCCAGAAATTCCAGAACAGTAAAACATAATATTTAAAGTTGAATGTGGATATTTTCAGTTTACTCATGATGCCTTTGATTTTATTTGGAGCTTCATAAATTCTTTTTGTGTTTTGAGTTGCAATAAAAGTCAACTAAAGAATGAAAAGAAGAAAAGGCAAAGAAGCAAAAAGCAAAAATTTGGAAAATTTGTTAGGAGAATCCTGAACAAGAAAATAAGCTATTTTAAATATCAAATGAAATTTATGCATAAGAAATTGAGGAAGAAAAACAAAACAACAATTTTTATTCCCAAATAATTCATTGTCAGAAATGGTGTAAAATATTGGGACAGCAAATGGAGTTTAGAAAATTTATATGAGAACCTCATTTCTATATCTACCTCTAGCAAAAATATAATAAATTAATATGATGGTTTGAGAAATTATAAAATTCGAAAACCAAAAATTGGGAAAAATGGAAATTTCAATGTCAGAATTTTAATTAAATAATGGAGTGAGTATTTGAGCTAAAAATTTTACATGGGTATCCTTAGCTCAAATTCAATTGAAAAACAAAATATCAATAATAATAGACTTCATTTGGTCATGAACAAAAATCAAGGTCAGAGGCTAGAAATTCAAATAGTCACTATTGAAGGAATATTTATAAATTCTCAGTAGTTGAGTTTAATCTCAAAATTTTTCCAGGAGTCAATTGCAGTCTAGAGACTTTGGTAAAAAAGTTTCATCACTTTCTACATTCATTGACCACCAGCAAAAATCAGAGAGAGAAGGAGAAAGACCCCTCCCAACCACCCTGTTTCTCTTTTACCAGTCACTGCCATGTGGGCCAATCCGTTGCTGCTCCGTTCTGCTGGCGCAACGGTGAAATCCTCAGCCACTGACAACGGTCCCTGGTCCCAGCTGCCAGACCCATCTTCTTCGAATCCGTTCGATCCACTGGGAGCAGGAAGCGAACTCTCCCGAAGCGTAGAACGCAGCCAAGCTCGATTCAGCGAACCAGCTCTCCTCTCGGTCATTCCTCTGTGTCACCTTCCCTCATCACCGCACGGTCCAGCCACGAGTCGCTTGCACCATGTTTTCGCCATTAACCATTCCCGCCTGCTCCTCGTCCTTCCGAGCGAACGCTAGGCGATTGCTGCTGCGTGTCCCAGCCTCCACAGTTCGCCAAAGCGACTACAAAGCCACTCCAGAGCCAGACTAGCACTCTTTCCCCTTTCCCTTCGCCAGTTCTCAGGCTGGCTTTTGGCTCCTTCTTCATCTTCGCTGCCACAGTTCCCAGGGAGCCAGGGAAAGGGGGGAAACCAGCAATCGAGCCAAGCAAGAGGTAATCCGTGGAATCAAATCAATCTCGAGCTTCGCCGTGTATCCCAGAGTCCTAACCGAGCTGCAATTTGAATCCTTTTGCTCAGAGATCACTTTGCTTTCGCGGTCTTCTTCTCCAGATTCAGCGACTGCAGGTGGCGCCACCGCTTCTTCTCCGACGCCATTCTCAGGTGAAATGGAACCCCCACATCTCACTAATGCTCACCGAGTTCTTACTCGAGCCAATGGTCCGCCGGCGTTGAGCCTTCGCCGCAGACCCATGGCGGCCGCCACATGTGCTCATGGGCGAGCATGCTCCCGGCCGTCTCGAGGCGAATGAGTACCACCAATAGACTCCCCTTGCCGCGATGATGCTGTAGACGCCACCCATTCCGCCGTTCCGACCACCGTTCGCGGGCGGCAAGCTCGAAATCCCAATCCCCTGTTTCGGTCTCTGACTTGCGGGTCCCAGCGCCAGTGACTGAACCAGTGAAAGCTAAAAAGGGAAGGCGTATTCTCCAGAGGGAAAGCACCATTTCCATTGTTGGAAAGATTTGATTTTTAGGGATTTTTATACCGTGAGGATTTCAACTTTGAATATCTTTTGAACCACTGGTCCAAATTGAGTGAAATAAATTTTAAAATTCATGTAAAATCCAGTAGGTTTAGAATGTGCAAAAATATTTTCAGAATAATCACTGTGTGATTTTTAGTAAATGGAATACATGAGAAAAGCTTTATGTCTTAAGGAATTAATGATTTTAACTTTAGGCAAAATGAGGAAAAATGAATTTTTATGAAACCCTAATACTGTTAATAGCTTAAAAATGTAAAGTCATGGTATTTAAGTGGAGATACTCCAGTGGTTTAATAAATCTTTAAGTGAAACAATGTCATATGTATAGTTAAAAAAATGAATGTCTGCTTAAATAGAGTAGAAATATGGGGTGATCAGAAGTTATAAAATGCAACTTTAGTTAAGTCAGTGACAGCATTGAACTCAATTGAGTTTCTGATTATTCATGCATATCCTTGCATGCATAGTCATACACTTGCTATTATATACATGAAGTTCATATATATATATATATATATATATAGTATATGCTAATATATATCTCGAGTATATATATATATCTTATATGCTCTCGCTTAGATGATGAGTTTGAAATTGTGATAAAAATATTCAATCCAAACCGTTCATCTTCTTCATCTTGTTGAAATGTAGCTATAGATCAAATTTCGCATTTTTTTGAATTTGTTTACTATTTGTTTTGTATTTTCTAAAATCAGTCTTTTTGGACGGTCCAAAACTAATTATATCGCTGATTTTAGAAAATGCAAAATAAATAGTAAAAAAATTCAAAAAAAATGTGAAATTTGGTCTATAGCTACATTTCAACAAGATGAACAAGATGAATAGTTCAGATTGAACATTTTTGTTACGGATTTCGCAAACTTATCGAGAGCACGGAAGGATCTGTGCTCTCGAGAGCACATTAGCATTACTCTATATATATATATATATATATATATATATATACTAGCAATGAGAATTGCTATCAATAACTAAAATCTTATTAAAATATTGCTTTGACTCTGAATCCAATCAAAAGGGGTAAGAATCTAATTAGACCTGAATTGATTAAATCATTATAATTTAATCTATTTTAGCATCTTGAATTCGAAAAATATAAATAAAAGAATTCATAATTTTACCATCTTGAATTCATATAATAAAGAAAATGAATTCAATTAAGCAACTCTGTTTTATGTGTTCAATTTATTTATTCTTGCTATCTCTTTCTTTTTGCCCTTTTTAGTTGCTAATTGCTGTTTTTCTGCCTTGTCTCGTGGCGTGTAGACGTTGACGTGCCCGACGAGGAGGATGACCTTGCTGCAGATCCAGAATTTGAGCCTGACAGTGCAGAGCAAGGCAAGCAAACCCTTGATCATGTTGATCCCAATAATTCACTTACAATATGTTGTTTTTGCAACTGTATTATGCATACGAGTAATTCTCCGTAAAAACAGCTATATTGGGTAGAACAAATAGTTATCCCTGTGTAATATGGATTTCCTTTAATCTGTATGGCATGTGAACCTTGTAACCGTATGTATGGTTTAGACATAAACTAATGTCACTGCGGGTATATGCGTTAGATATTATATCTGCTTAGCCATGCTCACCGTTAAAATGGTTCATCTTCGAATTGTTTATTCAACCAACTGCCATTTGAAAAGGTTGCTATTAGTTTACTAAAAACTCAAACTAAAACTATGAATTGGATATGGGCGACTATTGGCAATAGCCGGAGGTGCAAAAAGGAGCTGCACGTAGTGTAGGGTGGAGTGTCGCCCATGTCACATTAAGGACCGAGCAATGGGACGCTATTGATCCAAGATTTTCGTACAACCATGAGGGCTGATATGGGACAGTCTTAGCTTATTAAGTTGTTTAGACATGACTTTGCTCATTGGTAGGCGGGAGCTTGCAAAGGCATTCCGGTTTGGATTGCTTGTTAGGGGCTTCCACACAGTTCGTGTGGGTAAATGCATAATCGGTGCAACGGTGTACGCCCTGCCGTGTTCAGAAACGTTGTGTTGTGTGTGAGAAAGTGGATCCACGGCTTGGGTGTGTGTTTCTGATTCTACTGCGGGGGTTAACATCCCGGGCTGGATCAAAGTCATGTCTAAATAATGTAACGACTATGTATGATCGCCTTGTCGGCACACCAAAGAAAGTGTGTCGTATGGCCTAGCAAAAAGGGTGGATCATTCCTTGTGGGTAAAGCTGTACAACTCTGCAGAGTATAAAATCTAATTAATTAGCCGCGCCAGCGGTTATGGGCACTTGGTGAAGTCATTCCAATGTTAGATTTTGTTATTTTCTGAAAACTGGAGTTTCGGTTGAAACTGATTTTAGCAACTGTTTTTATGTCCAAAGGAATCGACATGTATGGCTGTTCAGTCGGGTAGACTGGTTATGCAATTGTATTTACTTTCTGTAAATTACCTGTTCTTAGTAATTTTATAAATGCGAATTGCAATCTAATATTAGCTTATGTTTTACTTTTTGAGCAATTGCAAAATAACTAGAGCCTGTCATTCTTTAAGCCTGCATGAATAATTATCTGCATTTGCTAACCACTACCAAGTCTTGCTGAGTACCAATGTACTCAATCTTGCTTTACACACTGTCTCAGAGGATGAAGATTCACTTTGCGGACGGCAGCGTTCTTCGGTCGGGGACGGGGAGTTTGACGATTTCTTCTTCTAGGAGTTTTCCCAGACTGATGCCTGCGGGTTGTTAGGGGCAATCCACCTGGGTTTTGGTTCTTTCCGCTGTCATGTTGTTGCTACTCTATTAATGTTTCTAAGTGCTGTAATGTACTCTATATAATTAATCTGGTGCAGGTTATAAATACCCTGTTTGGTTGTGATATCATTGTTGTAAACATGTGTGTGCTAGCTACTGATCCAGGGATTAGTACTGTATACACATAGAGGTTCCTGTTCATTAGAACGGGGTCTCACAGCATTGGTATCAGAGCCATAGAGTCTGTAGAAAACCCCGGGAGTTAAGGTTGTTAGTTAAAAATCTAAAACTTAATTTATGTTGAGCTAAAAAATTCATCCCTCTACTAATAATAGAATTTAGCATATTTGCTAATTTTCTTATTTGTAGTCTCTTTGCTGTCATAATTATGTATACTAATCTCACCTTCTCCTTTATCTTATTATTGTAGATGGCGCGGTTTGTGCCATGTCATGAGTCAACAGGTGTGGAGCCTGCAGGAATGATGGGAGCATTGCGTAGTCTGTTGGAGGCCTGTCACTTTGAAGGCCATCCTCGCTATGTGGTGTGTCACGCTTACCTTAGTTCGGAAACGAAGGAATTCGCTACTAGAGTATATGTGCCCCCTAGACCTACGTTGAATGAAGGAGAGAGGAGTTTCGTGGGCTTCGGGTCGTCGATAGATGCGTTCATGAATGAGGCAGCGTATCTAGCGATAATCCATCTTAGGCATGCTCTCCCAGATTTAGATCCCGCTTACTATTATTTACCTAGGAGGCCTGTAGCAGGAGATAGTGTGTATAAGGATTCTAGTAGTGTTAATAATGCTAGCCTGCGAGTTATGGTAGATTTTATAAATAGGCTAGATCAGCACTACGTACAATTAGCGCAAGAGCTTAGGGAGACACGTGGGCGTATGGCTTTCCTAGAGACCGCTTTAGCATCGGGCGTGGCGAGAGGTACTGTGCCACGTTCAGTGCTAAGTGGTGGTGCCCTAAAGATACCGTCCATTCAACGCGCTCCACCAGCCTCGTATGTGCCTACTGTAGGTAGATCCCGAGGTGCTAGGATGTCTAGTATTGGTAGTTTGCCGCATCTAGTGAATGATAAGGGAATAAATCCCGGCAGCACCTGTGTGTACCATCCCGCGTCTCCTTGTGTGTATCGACACAGGGAGTATGTGTCTAAGGTGCTAGGTGAGAATCAGTAGAGTAATGGAAAAGGTTGTGAAAACTTTTGTATCAACATGCCTTGTGAGGAGGTCGGCATGGCCTTGCTGTAAGCTTATGATGCTGGGATTAAAGTTACTAGCATGTGTCTCTGTTTAGGATGTAATGGATTGGTATGATTGTATAATTAAAAGCTGAATGTAGTTCTGTTGTAACTATTTGTTCTAAGGGTATTATTGGATACTAATCCAATTGTTTTGAGTTTTACAGATGGCCGACAATATAGTATGGACAGATGTGGCGAGGGAGTTTGCAGTTGATTTCGGTCATAAGAGAAATAAACCTATTTTTAGCATAAGGCAAACTCCGGTTGGATTTAAAGTTCGAGCTCACGCGACCACTCTCACTAGAGATCGAGTAGTGCAGCACCATGCGAAGCATTGCAACAAAACTAGGCATCAGGCGATGCAGGAAATAGGTCGCAAACTGATGCGAAGGATGTGCAAAGTTCACAATATTAGTGTAGATGCTTACTTGCGCATATATGAGAATCTTAGGGGACTTAACGATCCTACGGTTGAGCCTAAGCCGCACCGCACCGGAAATAAGCACGAGTATTTACAACAATTTCAGCCCGCGGGTGTGCAAGATCAGTCACTTTCGCCTTGTAGTTCGGAAAGCAGTTGTGATGTTTTAGTGCCGCCGCCTTATCCCAAAAATCGCGGTGTGGTGATTCTGTCCAGCGACTCCGATGACTAGCTGGAAGTGTGGTGAATGGTTGAGAGCAGAAGCTTAGACATGGGGCATGAAGCAACTAGTAAAGTCACAAGTATAGTGACATATTTTGGTACTGTAAGATGCTGGATGTAAGATATATGTGTATGTATTTTCAGCACTGGAAGATAAGTAAGCCTATGTGTATTCCTGTGTGTATTTCAAGTACTGCAAGATGAGTAGTTGTAAAATAAGTATGTGCTATGCTATGGACAGCTTTTGGTTGTACAGTTTTATGTGAATAAGAATGTGAATTTTCTCTCGCAAGTTTTAGCTATTAGAGTGGAAATTTACGATGAGATTATTCTTGTGTTCAGTTAAATTTAAAACAAAGTAACAGTAAAGTTTCGGGACGCGTATAAAAGAATAGGAGTAATTAGTGCTTCCTTTTGTTATCAGCTTCTAATAAAGATTGCGTGCAGGATGTGACCTACGAGATCACTTAGGCACATTTTGGAGGGTGAGGTCAAGCAGAATGTTCAGACTTTCGGACACGAGGCGTTCACGCCAATGCAAATTAACCCGCAAAGATCCATCGACAAGGGCCTCAACATCTCGGGCCGCTCGTCGTGATCCACCCGCTGCTCAACAGGAGCAAGACCTTCTAGAGGAGCAATTGCCAGAGCCGCCGACTATGGCGCAAGTCTTGGCAATGATGGAGCAAGGAAGGTAGACTCACACCTTGTTGCTGCAACAGATCGCCCAAGGTGTAGCAGCTCAGAATGCTAACCGGGGAGGCAATGGAGGGTCAAAGCTGAATGAATTCTTGAGAACCCAGCCACTAGTGTTCTCATCCTCATCAGAGCCACTTGAAGTGGATGATTGGCTGCGGGCAATGGAGAATAAATTGAACATAGCTCAGTGTGATGAAAGGGAGAAAGTTCTGTATGCTTCTTATCAATTGCAAGGAGATGCTGCCATTTGGTGGGAGAGCTATCAAGCGACCCTGCCAGAAGGTCGAGTAGTGCTATGGCCAGAGTTCAAGGCGGCTTTCCGTCGCACTCATATACCAGCCAGCATAATCGAAGTGAAGAAGCGGGAATTCTTAGATTTGAAGCAAGGTAATCTGACGGTCATGGAATATTTGCATCGTTTCAATTACCTGTCTCAGTATGCTCCTCATGAAGTGGTAGATGAAGCTAGAAAGGTGGAGCGGTTTAGAGAGCACCTTAATGAAGAAATCAAGTGGGCTTTCATCGCTCAAGATATCAATGATTTTCAAACTCTAGTTGATAAAGCAGTCTGAGTGGAGCATGGAAGTAAGGATGTTCTGGAAAGCAGGAAGCACAAGTGGCTTGCGCGCAAGTCTGCTAATGTGGGACCATCTCGATCACAAGGTGGTCAGTCTTCATCTGTGCGCCGACCCCCACCACAGATGCAGCGGACCCAACGTTCAGTGCCACAATTTCAGCGCAGCCAAGGGCAAGTGGTTCGTGCTCCCCAACAGCAATCACAGCGAGCCACTCGCTCTTCACAACCAGTGCGGGCGACAACTACCGCTCCGAAATCAGTGCCGAATGTCACTTGTTTTCATTGCAATGAGCATGGACATTATGCAAGTTCCTGTCCCAAGAAGAAGGCCAGGCAACCGCGCTCCCAATCGCAAGGCCGACCTCGTGGAGCTGGTGGGCAGCCGGCTCCAGGAGCAGCTTCGGCCCCAATTCCAAGCGGTAATCATGGCCAATTGCATCATGTTACTGCGGAGGAAGCACAAGAGGCACCTGATGTGGTGCTAGGTACGTGTTTGGTGCACTCAGTTCCTGCGTTGATTTTATTTGATTCTGGTGCTTCCCATTCTTTTATGTCTAAAAGGTTCTCTAAGGAAAATGAGTTAGAAACCAATCTCCTATCCATTCCTATGGTGATTAAATCCCCAGGAGCTACCATTAGGACTACAAGTTTTTTGTCCTAATATCAGTATAGAGATAAATGGGGTAGTGTTCTATGCCGATTTCATCTTAATAGAAACTTCTGGGTTGGACATAATTTTAGGAATGGATTGGTTAGCAAAACACCAAGGTTACATAGACTGTGCTAATAAATCAGTAGTGCTCATAAACCAAGATGGTGTTCGAGTAGAATTTTCGTCCAGTGTTGAATTCCCCATACCGCACCCAGTGCTATGTTCTGTAGCTTCTTCAAAAGTTAATCAAGTGCCTGTAGTTAATGGGTATCCTGATGTGTTTCCTAATGAATTGCCGGGAATGCCACCAGACCGCGACATGGAATTTGTTATCGAATTGGTGCCTGGGACTGCACCCATATCCAAGCGTCCGTATCGGATGCCTCCTAATGATTTAATGGAATTGAAGAAGCAGCTCAAAGAACAGCTAGGAAAAGGTTTTATTCGCCCTAGTACTTCACCCTGGGGCAGTCCAGTCTTATTTGTTGAAAAGAAGGATGGTGGTCTTTGTATGTGCGTGGACTATCGTACGCTAAATGACGTCACCGTCAAAAACAAATATCCACTTCCCTGCATAGATGATTTGTTTGATCAGCTAAATGGTGCTCAAGTATTTTCTAAAATAGATCTCAGACTGGGTTATTTTCAATTGAAGATCAGGCCATCCGATATTCCTAAGACTGCATTCGTTACTCGTTACGGATTGTACGAGTACACTGTCATGTCATTTGGCCTCACAAATGCTCCATCAAGTTTTATGAATCTGATGAATAAAATCTTCATGGAGTATTTGGATAGATTTGTGGTAGTCTTCATTGATGATATTCTGATTTATTCCAAAAATGAAGAAGAACATGCTCAGCATTTACAAATGGTTCTTAGTAAATTGCGAGAAAATAAGCTTTATGCCAAATTTGAGAAGTGTGAATTTTGGCTAAAAGAAGTAGCATTTCTTGGTCATATCCTGTCTAAAGGAGGGGTTGCAGTTGATCCCGGCAAAGTACAAACTGTATTAGCTTGGGAGAGGTCAAGATCGGCCCAATCTGAAGTTTTCTGGGAATGGCTGGATATTATCGCCGGTTCATTGAGAACTTTTCTAAAATTGCAAAACCATTAACCCAGCTTTTGAAGAAAGAGAAGAAATTTGTCTGGACTGCAGAATGTGAAGAGAGTTTTCAAGAATTGAAAAAGAGGCTAACATCAGCCCTAGTGCTAGTGTTACCTAATATCCATAAAAGCTTTGAAGTATATTGTGATGATGCTTCTCGTCTTGGTCTAGGATGTGTATTAATGCAGGAGGGAAAGGTTGTTGCATATGCTTCCCGACAACTTCGCCCTCATGAGCAGAATTATCCCACACATGACCTGGAGTTAGCCGCTGTTGTTCATGCTTTGAAAATATGGTGGCATTATCTTATTGGGAACCGAACTGAAATTTATACAGATCACAAAAGCCTTAAGTATTTCTTCACTCAACCAGATCTGAATTTGAGGCAGAGAAGATGGTTAGAGTTGATTAAAGATTATGATCTTGGTATTCATTATCATCCGGGAAAAGCCAATGTTGTAGCAGATGCTCTCAGTCGGAAACTTTATTGCACTTGGATTTCTAATCAAGCTGATTTGATGAATGAATTTCAGAAGCTTAATCTGAATTTAGTTGAAGATGGTTATGTAGCTGCTCTTGATGTACAACCTACCCTTAAGAGCCAAATTAAAGCCGCACAACTCAAAGATGAAGCTATTGTTAAAATTCAGAATCAATTGAAAGAAGGCAAGGAGTCTGAATTTACTATAGGCTCAGATGGGATGATATTGTATGGAACTCGTATTTATGTGCCGAATGATTCGGAAATCAAGAAGTTGATTCTGTCTGAAGCACATGAGTCGCCATTATCCATTCATCCGGGAAGCACAAAAATGTACCAGGATCTTAAAAAGGAGTATTGGTGGCCTGGTATGAAGAAGGACATTGCTGAATATGTCGCGAGATGTGACATATGTCAACGAATTAAAGCTGAACATCAACGTCCAGCCGGGCTCCTTCAACCGTTGCAAATTCCGGAATGGAAATGGGATGATATCAGTATGGATTTTGTCACTGGGTTACCCAGAACTCAGAAGGGAAATGACTCCATTTGGGTAATTGTTGATCGATTGACAAAAGTAGCTCATTTTATTCCTGTGAAGACTACTCATTCCGGGGATGAATTGGCTGAACTCTATATCAACAATATTGTGCGGTTGCACGGAGTCCCAAAAACAATTGTGTCTGATCGTGGCTCACAGTTCACATCTCGTTTTTGGGAGAAGTTGCATGGTATGCTGGGAACCAAGCTGAATTTCAGTACAGCCTATCATCCTCAAACTGATGGACAAACTGAAAGGACAAATCAAATATTAGAAGATATGTTGAGAGCCTGTGTGCTATCCTATAGCACTAATTGGGAAAAGTGTTTAGCGTTTGCGGAATTTTCATACAACAACAGTTTTCAAGCAAGTCTGCAAATGTCACCATTTGAAGCTCTCTATGGAAGAAAATGTAGAACACCGTTAGTCTGGTCAGAAACTGGAGAGAAGCAATTCTTTGGTCCAGATCTTATTCAGGAAGCCCAAGAACATGTAGATTTAATAAGAAGTCGATTGAAGGAAGCTCAATCTCGCCAAAAGAGTTATGCCGACAATCGTCGACGTGACTTGAGTTTTGAGGTCAATGATCATGTTTATCTTAGAGTCTCACCACTTCGTGGCATTCGCCGTTTCCAAATTCGAGGTAAGTTAGCGCCACGATATATTGGGCCATATCGTATTATCGAGAAGATGGGCGAAAAGGCATATAAACTGGAATTGCCATCTCAGCTGTCCAGTGTGCATAACGTCTTCCATGTGTCGCAATTAAGGAAATTCCTTCGTCTTCCTTCTGAACTTACCGAGCTAAAAGAAATTGACCTACAACCTAATTTGACTTATCGGGAGCATCCGATTAGAATCTTAGAGGAAGCCGAACGTCGCACTCGCTACAAATCTCACAAGATGATCAAAATACAGTGGAGTAATCATTCCAAAGAGGAAGCAACCTGGGAGCGAGAAGATCAACTCAAGAAGGAATTTCCCGAGTTCTTTCAAGAATAGTTTCCTTTAGACCCGCCAAATCTCGGGGTCGAGATTTTTGTAAGGGGGGTAGATCTGTAACAGCCCAGAAATTCCAGAACAGTAAAACATAATATTTAAAGTTGAATGTGGATATTTTAAGTTTACTCATGATGCCTTTGGTTTTATTTGGAGCTTCATAAATTATTTTTGTGTTTTGAGTTGCAATAAAAGTCAACTAAAGAATGAAAAGAAGAAAAGGCAAAGAAGCAAAAAGCAAAAAATTGGAAAATTTGTTAGGAGAATCCTGAACAAGAAAATAAGCTATTTTAATTATCAAATGAAATTTATGCATAAGAAATTGAGAAAGAAAAACAAAACAACAATTTTTATTCCCAAATAATTCATTGTCAGAAATGGTGTAAAATATTGGGATAGCAAATGGAGTTGAGAAAATTTATATGAGAACGTCCTTTCTATATATACCTCTATAAAAAATATAATAAATTAATAAGATGGTTTGAGAAATTATAAAATTCAAAAACCAAAAATCGGGAAAAATGGAAATTTCAATGTCAGAATTTTAATTAAATAATGGAGTGAGTATTTGAGCTGAAACTTTTACATGAGTATCCTTAGCTCAAATTCAATTGAAAAACAAAATATCAATAATAATAGACTTCATTTGGTCATGAACAAAAATCGAGGTCACAGGCTAGAAATTCAAATAGTCACTATTGAAGGAATATTTATAAATTCTCAGTAGTTGAGTTTAATCTCAAAATTTTTCCAGGAGTCAATTGCAGTCTAGAGACTTTGGTCAAAAAGTTTCATCACTTTCTACATTCATTGACCACCAGCAAAAATCAGAGAGAGAAGGAGAAAGACCCCCCAACCACCCTGTTTCTCTTTTACCAGTCACTGCCATGTGGGCCAATCCGTTGCTGCTCCGTTCTGCTGGCGCAACGGTGAAATCCTCAGCCACTGACAATGGTCCCTGGTCCCAGCTGCCAGACCCATCTTCTTCGAATCCGTTCGATCCACTGGGAGCAGGAAGCGAACTCTCCCGAAGCGTAGAACGCAGCCAAGCTCGATTCAGCGAACCAGCTCTCCTCTCGGTCATTCCTCTGCGTCACCTTACCTCATCACCGCACGGTCCAGCCACGAGTCGCTTGCACCATGTTTTCGCCATTAACCATTCCCGCCTGCTCCTCGTCCTTCCGAGCGAACGCTAGGCGATTGCTGCCGCGCGTCCCAGCCTCCACAGTTCGCCAAAGCGACTACAAAGCCACTCCAGAGCCACACTAGCACTCTTTCCCCTTTCCCTTCACCAGTTCTCAGGCTGGCTTTTGGCTCCTTCTTCATCTTCGCTGCCACAGTTCGCAGGGAGCCAGGGAAAGGGGGGAAACCAGCAATCGAGCCGAGCAAGAGGTAATCTGTGGAATCGAATCAATCCCGAGCTTCGCCGTGTATCCCAGAGTCCTAACCGAGCTGCAATTTGAATCCTTTTGCCTGTAGTTCACTGTTTCCGCCGGTCTTCTTCTCCAGTTCAAGCGCACCGTGGGCGGGCGTCACTTCTTCTTCTCCGACGCCATCCTCAAGTGAAATGGAACCCCCACATCTCACTGATGCTCACCGAGTTCTTACTCGAGCGAATGGTCCGCCGGCGTTGAGCCTTCGCCGGAGACCCGTGGCGGCCGCCGCATGTGCTCATGGGTGAGCATGCTCCCGGCCGTCACGAGGCGAATGAGTACCACCAATAGACTCCCTCGCGATGATGATCTTTGACGCCACGCATTCGCCCTGCTCGCCACTGTTCAAGCAAGCAAGCCCGAATCCCAATCCTGCTTTGGTCTCGACTTGCGGGTCCCAAATACCAAATGGATCGAACGATGAAAGCTAAAAGGGAAGGCGTATTCTCCAGAGGGAAAGCGCCATTCCATTTTTGGAAAGATTTGATTTTTAGGGATTTTTATACCGTGAGGATTTCAAGTTTGAATATCTTTTGAGCCACTAGTCCAAATTGAGTGAAATAAATTTTAAAATTTGTGTAAAATCCAGTAGGTTTAGAATGTGCAAAAATATTTTTAGAATAATCACTATGTGATTTTTAGTAAATGGAATACATGAGAAAAGCTTTATGTCTTAAGGAATTAATGATTTTAACTTTAGGCAAAATGAGGGAAAATGAATTTTTATGAAACCACGATCATCAAGTAATAGCTTAAAATGTAAAGTCATGGTATTTAAGTGGAGATACTCCAGTGGTTTAATAAATCTTTAAGTGAAACAATGTCATATGTATAGTTAAAAAAATGAATGTCTGCTTAAATAGAGTAGAAATATGGGGTGATCAGAAGTTATAAAATGCAACTTTAGTTAAGTCAGTGACAGCATTGAACTCAATTGAGTTTCTGATTATTCATGCATATCCTTGCATGCATAGTCATACACTTGCTATTATATATATGAAGTTCATATATATATACTAGCAATGAGAATTGCTGTCAATAACTAAAATCTTATTAAAATATTGCTTTGACTCTGAATCCAATCAAAAGGGGTAAGAATCTATTTAGACCTGAATTGATTAGATCATTATAATTTAATCTATTTTAGCATCTTGAATTCGAAAAATATAAATAAAAGAAGTCATAATTTTAGCATCTTGAATTCGTATAATAAAGAAAATGAATTCAATTAAGCAACTCTGTTTTATGTGTTCAATTTATTTATTCTTGCTATCTCTTTCTTTTTGCCCTTTTTAGTTGCTAATTGTTGTTTTTCTGCCTTGTCTTGCGGCGTGTAGACGTTGATGTGCCCGATGAGGAGGACGACCTTGCCGCAGATCCAGAATTTGAGCCTGACAGTGCAGAGCAAGGCAAGCAAACCCTTGATCATGTTGATCCCAATAATTCACTTACAATATGTTGTTTTTGCAACTCTATTATGCATACGAGTAATTCTCCGTAAAAACAGCTATATTGGGTAGAACAAATAGTTATCCCTGTGTAATATGGATTTCCTTTAATCTGTATGGCATGTGAACCTTGTAACCGTATGTATGGTTTAGACATAAACTAATGTCACTGCGGGTATATGTGTTAGATATTGTATCTGCTTAGCCATGCTCGCCGTTAAAATGGTTCATCTTCAAATTGTTTATTCAACCAACTGCCATTTGAAAAGGTTGATGTTAGTTTACTAAAAACTCAAACTAAAACTATGAATTGGATGTGGGCGACTATTGGCAATAGCCGGAGGTGCAAAAAGGAGCTGCACATAGTGTAGGGTGGAGTGTCGCCCATGTCACATTAAGGACCGAGCAATGGGATGCTATTGATCCAAGATTTTCGTACAACCACGAGGGCTGGTATGGGACAGTCTTAGCTTATTAAGTTGTTTAGACATGGCTTTTCTCATTGGTAGGCGGGAGCTTGCAGAGGCATTCCGGTTTGGATTGCTTGTTAGGGGCTTCCACACAGTTCGTGTGTTGTGTGTGAGAAAGTGGATCCACGGCTTGGATGTGTGTTTCTGATTCTACGGCGGGGGTTAACGTCCCGGGCTGGATCAAAGTCATGTCTAAATAATGTAACGGATATGTATGATCGCCTTGCCGGCACACCAAAGGAAGTGTGTCGTATGGCCTAGCAAAAAGAGTGGATCATTCCTTGTGGGTAAAGCTGTACAACTCTGCAGAGTATAAAATCTAATTAATTAGCCGCGCCCGCGGTTATGGGCACTTGGTGAAGTCATTCCAATGTTAGATTTTGTTATTTTCTGAAAACTGGAGTTTCAGTTGAAACTGATTTTAGCAACTGTTTTTATGTCCAAAGGAATCGACATGTATGGTCGTTCATCGATAGACTGGTTATGCAATTGTATTTACTTTCTGTAAATTACCTGTTCTTAGCAATTTTATAAATGCGAATTGCAATCTAATATTAGCTTATGTTTTACTTTTTGAGCAATTGCAAAATAACTAGAGCCTGTCATTCTTTAAGCCTGCATGAATAATTATCTGCATTTGCTAACCACTACCAAGTCTTGCTGAGTACCAATGTACTCAATCTTGCTTTATACACTGTCTCAGAGGATGAAGATTCAGTTTTGCCAGACAACGCGTTCTTTCAGTCAGGACGTGGGGAGTTTGACGGTTTCTTCTTCTAGGAGTTTTCCCAGACTGATGCCTGCGGGTTGTTAGGGGCAATCCACCTGGGTTTTGGTTCTTTTCGCTGTCGTGTTGTTGCTACTCTATTAATGTGTCTAAGTGCTGTAATGTACTCTGTATAATTAATCTGGTGCAGGTTATAAATACCCTGTTTGGTTGTGATATCATTGTTGTAAATATGTGTGTGCTAGCTACTGATCCAGAGACTAGTACTGTATACACATGGAGGTTCCTGTTCATTAGAACGGGGTCTCACAACTTACCTATGACTGATATTTTTTTTAGAACTTGTACAGGCACTTTCAATATTATTTACACCATGTTTTTTTTAAAAAAAGTGCTTATTTTTCACGTGATATCTTACCAGTAGCAGTAGTGTAGTACTAAGGTCCTGTACTGAAAGGTAATACTGCTACATATACACGGCATTACTGCTTTTATCACTTTGGTTAGTGCTCTTATTCTTCACTTTTTCTTTAAATAATAACATATAATGGCTACTATAGTTTAAGTTAGAGCACCAGATTAAAAGTCAGATGTTTTCCTTTTCTTTGAGAATTTCTAGCATATTCCTATTTTTGACAAAAGATCCGATAGTGGTTGTAATTAGGGTCCACCAGATTAAAGGCCAATGTTTGACTTTTTTGTGAGAATTTCTAGCCTATTTCTCTTTTTTCTTAATGACTCTCATGAGCTTTTAATATATAATAGGCTAGCTTCCTCCCATACGATTTACAAGTTTAGCCCCTTATCGTGCTCAGGGAATGCGGAACCTAGTGGAGCTCGGGAGTATCATGGTTCACCGTGGCAAGGCCGCTTCTGTGCTCACCAGGCGTGGTAGCAGGTTCTTGCCGTGAGGGCGGTCTCCTCCCACGTTCCTAAGAGCGGCAGGAGACACGTGTCACTTGCCACGTCTTCCATAGAGAGAAGAGGTCAAATTTGTAAATTCGCACATGAGATGCTGGATTTGCAAAAAAGAGACCACATGGCTAGAAAAGAAATTGATTCACAAATATGCCCACATGGCTAATTTTATTTAATTTATTCTAAATTTTAGTTAATAATGTCATGACTCTGAAAATAACCATGTCGGCATGCTATAGCAGTATCGCTTCAGAGAAGCGAAAAGCTAAATATACCAATTTTAAGTCCTTGACTGACGAATCTGCTGATAAGAGGCCAAACTCCGCCGCTTGACTAGATCTGACCATGCAAACCAACAGAGCGTACCGACAAGCATTAGTTGGAGACACTGAGCAAGACGAACCGTCGAACCCCCTGAGTAGTCTTTAAAAAGTTAAAAAAAAAACCTTCAGGCTTTCTTATATCTTGACCATAGTCAAGGGCGTCTCGTATACGATGCAGAACTGCATATTACTACTGACACAACGTACGGTGAGCAGCGGAGTCTAGCTAACTGTGAGCTTAAAAGAGCGCTTGACCGGTGTGATGGCATGTGAAGTTGCTTGAGGACCACACCTACCTACATAGCATTTAAAGCAGTAAAAGCATTCAGCTACCATGTATTAAAAGGTAGGTGAGTAAAAGCATTCAGCCACCATGTATTTAAAGCAGTAAAAGCATTCAGCTACAAAATGTCAGATCAAATAAATCTGCTCAAACTCAACGTTCCTATATAACAAAATACTTTGAAGCGAAGCATTTGACAGACTCATCAGCGTACCAGTGATGGGCTCTACACTGCGATCTTATTTATGGTTGATTTTAGACCAATATCACTTAAATTAGATTAAAATTTCTTATCTTTATCATGTGCAAAAGCATACTAATTTTAAGCTACTTAAGCAAAAAAAACTAAATTTAAGCTATAATCCAAAAACTCCGTTTGGTTCAATGGCAAAAGGTGAATGGGATGCGACCATCCACTCTGGTAGGGATGAAGCCATCTAAATTCATATTTGGTTGGAGGGATAAAAGATAGATGAGATGAGCCAAAATTTTGTTTTATTAGAGGATGATAGTTGGATGGTGGATAGAATGAAAATTCATATTTGGTTGGAGGGATGAGAGTTGGATGGCCTTATTGAGCTAATTTCGTTGTCTCCATTCGTTCAGTATCTACGAGGAATATTTTCGTTCCTTAGCTGTGCTTATCCACCCGATGCATCGAACCAAACAGCGAGATAGATGCAAAAAGATCCACTATTTACTCTTGAGCCAAACACCCGATGCATCGTCCCATACCATCCACTATTTACTCTTGAACCAAATAATACCTTTCCTAAAGATTGAAGAGTTACCGGCCTGCCGTCGCTGCCACGTCTGCGCCGTACGCAAGCGAGCCTCCCGTTTTGCATTCTTGTGTCTCAGCCTCGGCTCGCTCCCCTCCGTTTTCGCTTCTCGTTGCAGACTTCACAAGCAATGGGACACGCCACGTCGTGCACGGCTCGTGCGGCCGGCTCGGCTCGCGCAATTGGCTCGCTCCGCTGCCTCCTTGCCTATCACGAGCAATGGGACACGCCACGTCACGCGACTGCCTCCCTCTGCTGCCTCCTTGCCCACGTGTGGGTGCTGCGTACCCATCCAATCCCCTTTTCCCAGCTCGCTTCCTTCTCGCTCCTTCCATTCCCTTCCCGTTCTTTCCCCTCTCCGAACTGCCCATCCGACGCTCACCCTCCTCTTCCTCGTCTTGGCACACTCCAAACTGCCGCCGCCTCCGCAGCTCCTCCTCGTGCACTCACTCTGGCTGGTTGGTCGCGCGACGCGCTGCGCGGCCCTTGCTTCAGGTCGTCCTCTAAGGTCAGGTTCAGCGCCAACGAGGATTCCGCCGACCCGGATGCTCTCGCCGTCACTCGCTCCACCGATGCATCCAAGTTTTCGGTGCTCCAGTGTAAGGTCACGGCCAGCGCCGACGAGGGTTCCGCCCGCCTTGTTTGCTACATTTTTTTGGTTCTAATTTTATCTTTGGTGGTGTTCTTCATATGCAGAGAGTCCAGGCGATTGACATTCTCTCGAAGCACGCCGTCAATATCGCCACCAAGGCCAACGAGCAGGAACACTTCATCTTTGAGGTCCTTATTCCCTTATTCCTTCCCCTGCTTAAAATTTTTAGTTTCTTGCTATTGGGTTTGATTAGGCGGTCTCTTGCTCAAATTTTGCCGTGCCTATTCTCTGCTTACTGAAACTCAGGGGATTCTCGGTGCCTGTAGTCGTAGTATATTCATCCGCTGTTTAATTTTGGTGCGCACACTGTTACCTTCCGCTTCGGCTACTATTTTGAGGGTATTTTGACGGGATGATGAACTGCAGTTGCCAATTTGTCCAGATATTGTCATGCACTGCAGGTGTGTACTTGCAAAGGTTGTATGATAGTTTCATGCCTGAATGTGGGGGAATGCTCTAACATGGTGGTACTGACTTTCAATGAGCAGGTCGCACACTTGCTGGTTGTTCTTGGATTTGAGACATTTTGCTGCCTCTTGGGTGCCAGCAAGCTGCTGCAGCTTCTTAAGCTTCTGGTTGGTTCTTACAGTGCTCTGATTCTCATCTCAGGACCGCAGGGTATGCCGTATGGGTATTACCTGTTCTATGTCATATTCGTTTTGCTCTGGTGGATCTACTACCGCTACAAGAAATGTTAGGAATGATGCAGCCTAAATTTGGACCGTAAGTAGTGAGAAATAGGATAATACCCTTTCTGATCTTACTGATGTACTGCAGCAGCTCAAGGATATGGCTCTCGATATGGGTTTAGAAATCAATAACTACATTCTTCGTGAGTTCGCCATTTTTTTTATGGTCAAGTTCGCCATACCTTAGCTCATTGCCCAACAGAAGTGAAAATTTAGGCTAAAATGTATTGCTAGATCCATCTATCGGTGTTCGCTGTGCCGGCCCCCTGCGTCGGTCCCTTCGCTGTGCCGGCCCCCTGCGTCGGTCCCTTCGCTGTGCTACCATGCGCCTGCTTCCATGCGTGCTGCAAAGTATGGAGAATGCACTGCAGGCATGCTGTAAAAGTATAAAGATTGAGAAGATTCTTATTCATAGGGAGGGAGATAATGGGCAGCAGGTTTGGTTTAATGTACTAGCTATTTTTGCATTATGTGTTAAGGTGAGTCAAATTATTAAGCTCTAAATTTCTTTGCAGCTCATCTATCACAGCTTATTACCGTTTTCTGGTTTCCTTCGCTAGCTTCCCAGCCGTATTCTTATCCAGGTGTGTTTTTTGCTGTTCAAGAATTTATTCTTTTATCAGCTTCTATACTGGTTTTCCTTTTATTCTAAGATATACATGTGAAAATATTTGCACTCATGACAAAATCCACTACGATTTGCAGTTATTTTGTGTCAGACCATTCTCTTCAGTGCATGGCTGTCTTCCGCTAATTGCTTGCTATCATCTGAGAACATCACATGATGATTTGTCAGAATACAATTGAGCTAATCCCAAGATCTGGCTGCTGGATCTTTTTTAGTGCTGCACTAACATGTGTGTAAGACTATAAGGTAACTGTGGCGTAGTGCATCTCTTCCTTTTGCTACTTTCTTGTGCTGCCGTTGCAAGCAGCCTTCACAAAAAAAAATATTGATTGCTCATGTTGGTGCCTTCGAAAAGATAATAATTACACTGCATACAAAATATTAGTCTGCCTTTGTTTTTCCTCCTCAGCATGAACATTTTGCTTCTCAAATAGAATCGATTAATTGAGTGAATGCAAAACAACCTTGTTGCAAATATGGTTGTTATGAGCTATGTTTTCTCAATGTTTTGAAATAAAAGCAATGGATTTAATCCCATTTCTTGTTTCTTATTTCTCCTTGCTTCCATTTGTTTCCTATGATATAAATGATCGAGGCATTGCAGGTTTGCATGGATGAGGAGAGCATGAAGGAATACATTCTCCGCGACTATAGACGCGACGCTGATTCCTATCAGTCAGCAAATCATAAATACCCCCATGATTTCCATTTTACTTATGTTTTCCATAACCGTAAGCGCTGCAAGGACAAACCATCTTATGAAAAAAAATTGAAACAGTGACGAAGGAAAAGGCAAACAATGTGTGCATAGGATTACGTTGTTGGTATTTTGCGGTACACATTGCAACAGAAGTCCTATGTCATTGCACTTCCTTGAAAAGGCTTCCTTACAATAGGATATCTTTCCATTATATTTCAAGGAAACTTTGATAGAATCCACTGTCTACGAATGCAATTTAATGACAGTGACAGCTAGCCTTGCCTAACATATCCAATGATACAGTTGTTATGAATCGCACTTGTATTGAACATAAGGCCAATGGGCCAGTATATATACATATACAGGTGTATAAGAGCAAAACCTATATAAGACAATATCTATAGAAGCCTAGCAATCAGTACACAAGACAACTAGCAATCTCTATAAAAGCCAACTAGGATATTGTCTAGCAACAATAAGTAAATGCATCAAGAAAATTAGTGCAGAGAGCCCAAGATGAATTAATGAATTTGATTCCTATCACCATGAATACTTAAATTGGGGGCAAACGTCAGAACTTAGGGGAAACCATTTTGTAGTTCTCATTCGTTGATTAAGAGATTGGCTTGCAAATCATCTTGATCTAACAAATACGAGCCTCCTTTGGAAGATGGAACAGTTCCCTCTGATGAGATGAAGAATCTTGAGATTGAGGCAAATGAGTTTTTTTTTTCTGTCTACCGTGATCAGTAAGATTTCATACTTCATTTTATTGCCTTTTTTCCCGTAATGCGCATAGTCCAACATGAAAGAATGTTACTGGTTATAGTATAATGAGTCCGCAATTTAGTATACAAATGATGATGTCTATTATGTGAATGCAAAGCGACTAATACGACCTTTTGTTGTTAATTAGGTATTACGAACGTGGGATTTCATCTGTGTACATTTGGGAGGTTGAAGACGAGGGTTTCATTGCATGCTTCTTAATAAATAATGGTCTGTAGGAATGCTTGATGTCATCTTGTTTATTCATCCGAATAGTCTAAAATTCATTTACAAGTATTTCTATTTTGTGGATGCAGATGGACAAGGAAAAATAGGGTACATGCAAATAGGTTCATGGGACGCTATTCATGTTATCCAGGTGGCTCAATATAAAACTGTCCATAAAGTTATCAATCATTAGGCCCATTTTTTCCTCCCTGCTGTTGTTTCATGTTACTTTTTGGCTTAGCAATTGAAATTTTGTGTAATGCCAGTAGGTTCGTCCTGAAGAGTGAAGAGGAAGGATCAGCACATTACTGCTTGAACAACACTGTGATGCTGTCACTGACAACAAATAATAAACAATCTGGAACTTTCAACTTGTCAGGGTCAATTAAGTGGCAGATTATATCTCCCTTTCCTTACCCTCTTACTTTTTGTCATGTTAAAGTTCAAGGACATACGCTATTAATCAAGGTTCTATGCAAGGGATAAATCTATCTGGCATCCCTGTTTTCCACTAACTATTGATGCCTCTTAATTAGAATTCAGGCAATGTGTGCAGAACAGCTGCCACCATCAGTATAAACTTTACACTTGTAGTGGATCAATTATTTGTCAATATGAGGATCTAGCTTTAAACCACTCTCTGATTGAAAGTATAGGTTTTGGACATTAACATGGTCTGCAAGGCACCACTTTGATAGCTAATATCTATCACAGTATGTTGTTACAGATGATAATGGAAGTATTTTAATGATGAATCTAGCAATACCAGTTTCATGTGGGCTAATCTAGATACCTTTTTATGTATTCATGATCAAACCCTAGAAACATTTGGCTTACATAGATTATCGGATGACCTATATCTGCATTCAGAGAAAGTAACAAACAGAGGAATTATTCACACGAATAAACTTCTAAGTCAGTTACAGGTTTAATAGAGTGTAGAAAGATAAAGAAAAAGGAAAAAAAAGAAGATATGTGCTAAACAAAACAAGCAGTATGATATTTCTGGAACTGTTGTGTAACAGTGTGTGAATTTGTTGCATGAGCAATATTTTATCACAAGCAACTTTTCTTTGATCAAAACGTCTAAACTACAAGAAATGCAGCCAGGCTGATCCTACATCTATCTGTTTCTCCTTCCAGATGAGTATGACTCTTGCTGTGGCAGCTGGGCATCTGGTTAATATGGGGAAAATGATAGAAGAAATGAAGGGCAAGCTGAGAAATTTGCTGTATCAGGTATCAGTTTCGCATTAAGATATTCCGAAATTGTCGACATTAGCGGCAACCTGTCGTTCGTTTGTGACCTTGTGAGGTTCGAAAAAATGTACTGTTCGATTTTGCAAGTCAACTCAGCCAGTTGGAGTAAGACCGGTGCGTGAGCTGACTCTGGGGTCGAAATGGAATTTGAACGAATCATCGTTTTCGAGGCAAAGACACCCAACCAAGAACTTTTGACTTGCCAAGGTTAATTTCGAGACATACAAGGGTGTTGCTGGAACCTGAAACCAGAAATCACCTTTGCAAGGCTGCATGTGGTTAATAGCAAGGGCTCATTTCCGCGAAACTGATACCTGGTCCAGCAAATTGTTTTGACAGAAAAAAAATAAAATTATTTTCGCGAAAAAAATAATGCACGCGGCGTATACGCCGTGCAAACTATCCTAGTAGAACCTAAACAAAAAGTAGTAAGTAACTCAACTAAAAGCAAGTGAGCTTTCTTTACTTAATGATGCGGCCTCTACCTTTACTTTTTAGTTTCCCCTTGAGAAGTTCTCTGGTTGATTTTTAATGCCGTAGGCTTCTACGAGTAGGGTTCTAATATCGTCAATAATCGCTCGAATATCGCTATTGTTGACTATATCGAGCCGGTATGGCATATAATATCGATCGGTAAATTAGTTAAATTCAAAAATTTAGAGAAATTTATGCGACATAAAAATCGCGATAATCACTTAATATCGCTCAATTTTCGATGAATATCGAGTGAAAATTGCTTACAAATCGACTAACAAAGAACACAAGTTCATAAAATTGCTCAGGTCGATTATCGAGGCATATCGAGCGATTATCGGTGAAAATCAATTTTTTTTATTTTTGTTCAAAAAGTTTGATTTCAAAACTTTTCTATTTCTACCGATTTTCAGCCTAATTTTTCCAATTTTTAAAAACCTTAATATGGTCGATTATCACTATATCGATATTGATCCCTATCTACGAGCTATTAGGTCGCTTCGTCCTTGGTCATTTGATCTCACATGCACCATGTTCCGTAGAAACCTGTCAATTTTCTACATTACCTTCAATTTCTTTAGAGATTGGCTAAATTTTTTTTCCAATAATGCTATGGATATGATTTAGATCATCGATTTTTATCCAATATATCCAATAATTTCTTTAGAGATTGTGAATGGCCTTAGGCCATTCTCAGTGGGAGTTTCATTCTCATTAAATGACATGACATATCATCATGTTTGGTGACATGGTAAGATAATTATGAAGAGAGAGATAGAGAGAATTTCATGGAAGGTGAGAGAGTTTCATCTAGATGAAACCTGAGATACACAGTTACCTAGACAAAATCTGATGTGGTACTCTTAAAAACTGAAAAATAAAACTATGCACTGAAATGACATTATACAGTGTCGTTTGTACCAAGATTCGATAAGCATACTGTTCCCACTGATTCCACGTGGTGGGGACAAATTTATACAGTGTCGTTTGTACCAAGATTCGATAAGCATAGTTAAAATTGGTAGGACAAAGTTAATACATCATAGCCCGCATTTGTTATGGAAAGGGCCGAGATATTTAGGCCCCGTTTGGCAACTTGGAACCGGACTGTTTCTCCTAGAATCTAAAATAAGGCCCCGTTTGGTACGGTTCCAGATTCTAGTAGAAACGGAAACGGTTCCGGATTCTTGGTAGAAACGTTTCAGGTAGAATCGAATCCGGAGGAACAAAGTTGCTAGCCGATTCGACCACGGCGTGTAAAAATCGAAACGATTCGCTTTGAAACGCTCCGAGTCCTATTCCGCTTGGTTGGATTTATTTCGATTCTAGGAGAAACAAATCCGGTTCCAAGTTGCCAAACGGGCCTAAATCCAATCAAACGGAATAGGACTCCTAATGTTTCAAAGCTTAATCGCTTCGATTTTTACACACCGTGGTCGAATCGGCTAGCAACTGTTCCTCCGGATTTTGATTCTACCAAACGCTTTACCAAGAATCTGAACCGCTTCGCTTTACTAGAATCGAACCGCATCAAACGGGCCTTAGTTATGATTGAGATTTTAGAAAAAACCGTCTAGATTAAAGTCGATGCGGATCATATTTTATAGCGTGTTGTAATAGAATATGATCAGCTGATTGGTATAAAAGATAGTTGTAGGTAGACGAAAAATACACACAATCCAACCAACAAACATATCCTTTATTTTTCCTGTCGACTAGGAGTAGCTCTTGTAATTTAGATTCTTATAACTCGATTTGATCATTAAAGTTGCGTATCGCCGATTATTGATCATCTTCTGTTACACCCATCAGGTTTGATTTTCTCTGATCTTATTGTGCATCGTCTTTTTCGGAGTCAATCTACCTTTATCCTCTGATTAGTCTTAATCGGCTTATTAGGTTTACTAGTTACCCACGGTTTAGTCGGCTTTTTAGCTGATTAGATCTAAGCCGATTGATATACAAGATCGGCCTTGAACGTATTTTACATTTTTTTTACCGATTGCAGGATCAAATCAGTTAGCACATCTTAAACTTGGTGTTTGCCTACTTTAAATTTTTTTAGGCCAACAAGTATTTTCGACGATCGGGATCGCCGACCGCAAGAAAATGGTGGGGGTCTCGTGTAGTATGGGACCCGAACAGCGCCTCACTCAAACGAGGGAACAGAATCGAGACGTTGGTGAACGGGGCAAGACGCCAACGAGCCTGAGACAAAGGTTTATACTGATTCGAGCCCCTGTGAAGGTAATAGCTCTACTCCAGTCGCCTTTGCGGCGGTGATTCTCGTTATGTTGGTGTACAGGGAAGTGGTTACAACTCAAGTAAACAATGGCGATTTCTAGCTCGAGCTGTGTTGTCCTTCTGCGTTGTATATCTCCAGCTTTTATATCTCCCCTTCTGCGTAACCGCCGGGAGGAATCTCCGGATCGTGGCCCTTAATGCGCATTGAGAGCCGCTTGCAACCGCTCCGGCCGACCGCACTCTGCACCACCCCACGACTCACGTCTTGAAATCGCCAAAGAATGCGCTACGGAATCCAAGGAAACAACGGCCCGAGCTAAGACTGGGCCGCACCTAAGGTCGTGCGGAGCTCGAGCTCGAGATCGTCGGCGCTTGAGCGCCGCAGACGCCTAACCGAAAGAAGCGCGCACGGGGTCCCGTGCTAGGGACGCGCGTGATCGTGTCGTTGATCGCCGAAGGTTGTCCCCTCGACAGCTAGCCCCCGAGGCTCAAGGTCGTAAAGATGCACCTGGAACAACCTCGAGTCTCATCCAGAAGCCACCGGGGACAAGCCTTGCAGTCTTGGAATCTCACCAAGGCTCAAGTGAGACCACAAAGTAGATCTTCAATACTTGACACCTGGCGACCTTTGAATTCTTTGCTGGGGGTACGGACGCGAATGGGCGGCGGACACCTGTGGCGCCTCGAGTCCGTAACCCCAGCCTTAATTGCACCCGTCCAATCACGGCGGCGCGCCTTTTGAGGTGTTCTTAGGCGGTTTTGTGTAATCTCGTAGAGGAACCGCTAAGCCCACAAAGACCCATAAAAAGGAATCTCGATCATTGCGCCCTTTGGCTCCAAAGCTTCTGCGCCTAAGCTACCTTCTCCTCCTTCCTCGACCAAGCATTCAACTTCGCCATGACCAAGCTAGGAAGGAGTACCTTGTCGTCCGCGAGGATGAAAGAGCTCGAGACCTTGGGGATCGTGGACCCGGTGACATGGCGGTTCTTGGCGGCGAGATCAACCACGCCCAGTGGACGCATTTAAATCGCTCAGACCGAGCATTACGCGCTCTTGACTTATGGACTCGGAAGCGAGTTCGTGGCGGGCGTTCTCTCCAGCTGCGAAATAGAGCTCATCAACTTGGTACCGAATTCCATCCTCACGCTCGCCATCTTTTCCCATCTGTGTGAGGGATTCTCGAATCATCCCCACACCTCGTTGTTCTTTCGCTACTACTCCTCTTCGCTCGGGAAGGACCCGTGGTCGGTGCCTTTACTCCGACTTCAACCGCTCAAGTGGTCTTTCCCCAAGTCGCCGCCGGGATTCTCTTGGCCCTCGCCCGAGCGGTGGTTCTACTCAAGAAAGGGGAGCACGGAGTTTTGGCGTACAAGGGGGCCCCAGATCACACGAGAAGGAGACCCCGATCCCAAGATCTCAAGGTCGATGAGGAGGCCATCGCCGCCATACATATCTGCCAGTGCACGACGCCTCACCGGCAAGCAATCGCCGACTTCTTATGAATCGGGTGTCCCTCTGCGGAGGAGGGAGCACCCATTCTTCGAAATCACGGGTCGTGACGACTCCACCTGTGAGGGCCCAACAGGCAAGACCTTCGACCTTGAAACTCCTGCTCGAACTCATCCTGCAGTCTCCCCTGATAGCCCATGCTTTACAAAGACCGGGAATCTTGGGTCTCCGACAGGATGTTTGAAATGTTCGGGAAGCTGGCTCATGGGTACACCCTTGATGATCCGGTCCCGAAGAATGTGCTTCGGCGGAAGGCCGAGGTAAGTCGCCACGACCCTGCCGCTGGTTCTGTTTTTCACGGAGGTCCCTCTGACCCACACAAGTTCTCAGGACCACCAAGAGTCGCTTGACACACCAGAAGTCGCTCCACGCCGGCGGAGGCAAGAGCAGGAAGGGGAAGAAGAGACCTCCCCTAGCCACGACAAGCCGCCAGGAAGAGAAGAAGCCTCACGTTGAGTGGGGCAACCGTGCCATGGTAAGGATCAGCTCCCAAGCCCCCGGGTTCGTGCCCGTGCTCTCCTTGAAGCTTGACATGTCCTTCCTTTTGCAAAGAATCGAGTCTTTGCGGCCCGCCAGCCTTCTAGCCTCACCACTCAGGCGTCCGAACTCAGACCCCAGAGCGTACGCCATGGAAGGCGCAGATCCAGCCTCAAGGCCCTGTGTCTGGGAGCGGAAGCGAGCGCCTCGAGTTCGGGACAAGAAGACCAACAACGCCCATCGTGGCGGCGAGATCCGCCGACCTGTAAGCCTTTAGGTTTCTGGACTCATTCTGCTCATCCTTACGCTTTTTTCCAACTTAGCTTGTCCCTGCCCGCAGGCCTCGAGCGCCCGAGCTCGAAACTTGCCCACTCTGACAATGGATGTTGTCCAGGGCGAGTCCGAGTCCGAAGAGGAGGACGCCTATATGCTGGCCCGGCGCCGACCCTCGGGTCAAAGGAGCGTATCAACCGAGGCCGCGAGCTGGGCCCTTGTCGATTCGTACGATCAGGGGCTCGACGACCCGGACAACGAAGGCCTCCAGCCCGCGTCCAGCGAGGATTACGGCACCGGAGAGGTTAACACCCTCGCCGTTGTCGATCCCCCCAGAGATGGTGTGGAGGAAAGCATCCAAGGCGTCTTGGTTGCGGCAGCGGATCCACCCCGGGACCCCCCGACCTCGACCGTCCCAGACGCCAAGGTCGCGGCCAGACTGCCATCGAAGATAATCACACATGAGCGCCTCAGCAGTCACCGAGACCGCGTCTAGTACTGAGGTCGAGGCCCCCCGGGCTGTTGGTTCGGAAAACGCCGTGGAAGGCCATGCGGCGAATCCGGTCGGTACTTCCCCAGCCCCGGAGGTGGATAGAGCCCCGTCCGTGGAGGTTGGACCCAATGTCGTTGATGCAGCAACTCTTTCCGGGGAGCCGGTCGGAGCCCCAGCCGTAGAGGTCAAGTCCGGAGATGCCGCCACGCCACCCTCGGCCGAAGAATCGGGTCCTCCAACTGAGGCAGTAGGTCTCCAGGCCGCCGCCAGCTTGAGGACCGAAGGCCTCGACCAAGACGCACCAGCAGAGGTCGAGGTCGTCCCAAACCCTGAAGCAATGGACGAAGGAGCCGAGATTGACCGTGCCCGAATCGACGAGCTGAACGAAGAGTTTGCCCGCGCCCGCCTCGAGGACCGTCTCCGCGAGGTAAGGGATCCCCTCGCATGCCCTGCAATTTGCCAAGTTGAGTTTTCTTGCACACTTCTCACCTGGCCCATCCCTCTTGTTTTCTAAGGTGATTGGCAGCGTCACTCGTGGGCTGCAAGGTCTCCATGAGCACGCTGGCACACTCAGGGGACTCTTGGACGTGGTGGAGACGCGGGAGGCCAAGTGCGCCAAGCTCTGTATGACCATCGAGGTCGACCAGATGGAGCTCGAGCGGGTAAACAAAGAGCTCAACGATCTTCGCCAGACAATGGTAGCGCAGGGAGGTGGCCCATGCGGCCGAGCTCGAGCAAAGCAGGTCTTCCAAGCGTGATCACGGCTTCAAAGCCGTGGAGCAAGAACGGGCTCGAACGACCAAGGCTCTCGAGGCGCTCGAGATCGAGCGCGCTAAGGTGGAGTCACTGGAGAAGGCTGCCGCAGAATGAGCCACCGCCTCGACCCAAGCGCTCGCCGATGAACGCGCCAGGGTTGAAGCATTGGAGAAGGCTTCCACCGAGCAAGCATCATCCCTTGCCAGAGCGCCCCCCGAGCTGGAAGCCAAAATCACGGAGCTGGAGGAGAAGCTAGGGCGTGCCAGCAAGGCGGCGAAAAGCACCCTGGCACAACTCCAAGATGAGCGTCGCAGAGCCGTGGACACCGCCAATGAGCTCTCAACCTTGCGAGCTAAGGTCGCCGAGCTCGAGCAAGAGAAGCTCACCCGCGAGATGGCGGACCTATAATTCTTGCCCTACTCCCGCCCTGTAAAAACGTTACAAAATTTTGTGACGGAAATACATTACTTTTGGGTGCCAACGGTTCTGCCCCGCTTTGAAGTTCGTAGTCGAGGGTGTTTGGAATTCGCCTTTCTTGCTCTTGCTCGGGCCCGTAGGTCGCTTGTTGGTAGTATGTTACTGTCCAGCCCCCGTTGGGTCCAAGGGCGAGCAACGCCGACCTTGGGCACAAGACTTAAACGCGAGCAAACGACTATAACCTGCGTAATGAAGAACAAAAGGCCGCGAAAAAAAAGTCATGTCGAGCGATCCTTAAAGCGAGTTAGTCATATTTGGCCGACCGTTTGTGCTGCCGAATGGCTAGAGTTGCGAGGCTATTGGGTCGAGCCCAGGCACAGTGATGAGCTGGATTGCGAGGAGTTTTTGGCTTACATTTAGCTCGACCACTGGGGGTGACCACAAAGTTCGCGACGCTCAGACCAAAGGCGGGTGCACCGTGCACGAAGGTCGTGTGCGAAAAAAGGTTGCGGCCAAGGACAACTGTGCATGTATAGTAAAAAGACAAGAATGGCGAGAATCGGAGAACAGTTTTATTGAAATTGAAAGGAATAGAGGTTACACATAAAACTTCCGAAGCTGATCTATATTCCACGAGCTAGAGAGCTCTCTGCCATCGGGCATCGCTAGCCGGTAAGCCCCCGTGCGATCTGTTGAAACGACTCTATAGGGGCCCTCCCACCGCGGGGACAACTTGTTGGTGTTGGACGAGCTCTAGATTCGTCTTAGAGCTAGGTCCCCAACAAGGAGCTTCCTAGGTCATACCGACCGAGACGCATGTCTGCGAAGAGCTTGCAGGTAATGCGTTGATCGTAGCAGTGCACGGCATCTTACTTCTTCCGCGAGGGTAAGGTCGAGAGACCGCTTGCTCGGTTGACATGGTCGACTGTCGACCTCGGCAGAGCCAGCGTCACCTCGGGAGGCGGGGCGGCCAAGACCAAACACGAAATGAAGGGTGTGGACCCCGCTGTTCTACCGACCGTGGTACGAATGGACCATAAGACGGTGGGAAGTTCGTCCACCTAGGTCTTGCCGTGGCGCTCGAGCTCATCTGCGACTCACTTCTTGACGCCCTGGACAATCTGTCTGTTGGCGCGTTCTGCAGCTCCATTGCTCTGAGGGTGAGCCACCGAGGCAAAGCACACCTTGGTACCAAGGTCTTCGCAAAATTCCCGAATAGCTCATTTGGTAAACGTGGTACCATTGTCGCGATAATTTTGCATGGAACCCGCACTGTGACCACGAACAAGCGAAAAAACGAACGGCCGCCGAGCGGTGATGGTCGAGACCGTTCACCGATCCACTTGGTGAAGGTGTCGATGGCCACGAACAGAACTTCTTTCCCCGACTTCGAGGAAAGGGCCGAGGATATCCAAATTTCGTGTCAAGAAAGGCCAAGCAAGCGGAATAGTCTCAAGGGTATACGCGGTTGGTGCGATTTCTGGCGTGGAATTGGCATGCGGCAAAAGCGAACGATATCGCGAAAGATCTTGAAGCGCCATTATTAATAATATCCCATGCGGAAGGCCTTGCCCACCATCGTCCTGTACGAAGAATGCGCCCCACAGAGGCCAGAGTGAATGTTATGTAGTAAGTACTTACCCTCCTCCATGGAGATGCACCTCGTCAAGATGCCAGAAACATTTCTCTGAAGCTTCCTCGACGAAGTGTATAAACTCGCCTTGCTGATCCGCTCTCTCTCAAGAGGTCGGGTGGTAGGTCACCACACACAATGTAACTATGAATAGCCTCGGCCAAGGAGGGAATACCTTCGACCACAGCGACCATGGCCTCTTGGTCGGAATCGACGGCCGCCATTGCTCTGCACGACATCGGGTGGGATGTCGTCATCGGAGGAGCCGAGCTTGGAGAGGAAGTCCGCACTGGAGTTGTCCTTCCTGGGGATGTGCTTGAGCTCCAAATTCTGGAACCATTTCTCCATCTTGCGCACCTCGGCGAGGTACTTTCCCATTGAGTCTCCCGAGCACTGGTAGTCTTTGTTGAACTGATTGATGACGAGCTGGGAGTCGCCCTTCACGACCAGTCGGCGCACGCCCAAGGCCTTGCAAGCTCGTAAGCCCGCCAGAGGGCTTCAGACTCGCTACATTGTTGGTTGCCGGGACCCGGTTAACCACATACCTCAATTGGTCGCCTCGTGGGGTAAGGATAAGGATTCCAAATTTCGAGCGCTTAAAGGACCTTGAGCCGTCAAGAACATGACCTGTGGTCGCTCCTCCTCGACCGAAGTTCGGAGCGGCCGCGACGCTCGCCGACCACGGTCGGCAAGTATTTGCGATTTTATGGCCGTCGCGAGCCACGACCAACATTGAACGCCGCCACTCCATGGCCCATTTGGCGATTCGCCCGCCACCCTCTGGTTCTCAGATGTCCCCGAGCGTAAAGTTGCTCGACGCGACCACAGAGCGCGCCGAAATAGTGCCGAGTTTGCGCTGCCATGAGGAGAGCATACACAGCCAGACTGCGTAGCGCCTTCTGACCGTGCAAGACCTCGTGACATAATAAATTGGGTCTTCTGAGACCCCGCCCGCTACCAGACAAAGATCGACAACGTGGGCGGTGGCATGAGGTAGAGCAAAGAACTTCTCTCCGAGTTGCGGCGTTATGGAGGGGGGGGACGACAGATATACCTTCAGTCGCCGGCGGACCACTGCGCCCGAGTCCACTCAAAGCCCCCGTGCTTGCGCAGGGTTCGAAAGAATGGAAGTCCACGCTCGCCAAGCCTCGAAATGAATCTGCTGAGGGCGGCCATGCGGCCGGTAAGGCTTTGCACCTGCTTGATCGAGGTCGGGGACGCCATCTTCTCGATCACCTCGATCTTCTTTGGGTTCGGACCAACCCCCGAGCCCCCGATCATGTAACCGAGCACCTTGCCAGACGCCGTGCCGAACACGCACTTCTCAGGGTTGAGCTTGATATTATGCTTATTCAGGTTGGTGAAGGTTTCCTCGAGGTCTCGAACGTGGTTGCCATCAGAGAGGCTCTTGACTATGATATCGTCCACGTAGACCTCAAGGTTCCGCCCAATCTGCGGCTCGAACGTCCTGGTCATCAGACGCTGAAAAGTGGCTCCCGCATTGCGCAGACCAAAAGACATGGTCGTGTAGCAATAGGTGCCAAATGGCGTGATGAAGGCTGTCTTGCTCTCGTCTTCAATCGCCAGCTTGATCTGGTGGTATCCCGAATAAGCGTCCAGAAAGCTCAACATCTTGGCATTTGCGGTGGAGTCGACGATCTGGTCGATGCACGGAAGCGGGAAGTTGTCCTTCGGGCAAGCCGAGTTCAACCCCGTATGATCGACGCACATTCTCCACTTTCTGCCTTTCTTCTGAACAATGATCGGGTTGGCCAGCCACTCAGAGTAATCAATCTCACGGATGAACCCAGCCTTCAAAAGCTTGTCAAGGTTCTCCTTGATGACTGCGACCTTCTCCGGGGAGAAGCGACGCAGCTTCTAGCGCACAGGTCGAGAGCCGGGTCTCACCTGTAGCTTATGCTCGATCACCTCCCTCGGGACGCCGGGCATGTCCGCGGGTTCCCAAGCGAATATATCTTGATTGGCGCGGAGGAAGGTGACGAGCTCGAGTTCCTATTTGGAACTCAGCTCGATCGAAACAAGGACGCACTTGGTCGGGTCGCTCTCCTCGAAGCAGATGGCCTTTGTCGCTCATTGGCCGATTGTCGCTTTCGCGAGCATTCTTCTCCGCTGCCTCGACTGCATGGCTGGGGTAGCATGCCGGCGAGAGCCAAGGCCTTGGTCTCGCAGCCATGTGCCGCCTGCAGGTCGCCCCGCACGGTGATGATACCGTTGGGGCCGGGCAGCTTCATACACCGATGGCCATAATGGTTGGCCGCCATGAACTTGACCGGGCGGGCCGTCCGAGGATGGCGTTGTATGGGAGGTCGCCGACCACCTCGAAGGTAACCACTCGGTGCGGAAGTTATCCGAGTCATCAAGGTAACGGCAAGACCACCGCCCGAGTGGAATGGTCGAACTCCTGCACGATCCTCGAAGAAGGGAATGGCGATGCTTTGACCTTCGACCGGGAATCTGCATCGTCAAGCGCCCGCCGCAGAAGTTAAGAGAGCCGCCGCCGACCATGACACGCCCGACCGCGGTGTTGCTGATGGTCGGGGTCACGACCAAGGCGGTCTTCAGGTCTCGGGCCATACCTGGGAGAGCGTCCTCTGGGGTGAAGGTGATGGTGGCCCCAGCCCATTTGCAGTGTTGTTCGATGGGCTTCCTACCGTGGTTCGGTAGATAGTCATGCGCATGCCTTGACCTCACGCTCGATCGATAAGCCGCCGAGCCACCGAAGATGACGTCTATCCGGCGCTCGCCTTGTTGGAACTCGAGATCAATGTCATCATGCTCCGAGCCGGCGTTCACCCTGTCGGGTTGGTCATCTGCTTTTGGGAGTTCGGGCATCTCACCCCGCCCGTCATAGAAGGCTTCCAGCTTGCCCTGCCAAGCCCTGCAGGTTCGCAGGTCATGGCCGGCTGTCCTGTGAAACAAACAGAACTTCGCCTCATCATAAGCCGAGCGCCCCTCGGCTCCCTGCGATCAAGCGTCGGCTCGACGGGGCCCAGACCGCCGACCTTCCTTCTAGGGCTGGCCCTGCGCTTGTCGAGACTGAGGCCGACCTTGACGAGGTCGGGACCCATCCCGAGCCTGATCTTGGACCTCGAGGACCTCTCGCCGACCGTCTGCCGATACGGTTACCCGTGGCAGGCCTCCGCCGGTCCTTCGGTCGCGCTTCCGCTTCCTGGCCATGGCACCTTGGTCGGTACCCTTGGAATTGGATGGACCTGCCTCTGTGGAATTCAAGCCAAGCTTACCTTGGTCATAATCGCGCTTCCAGCGGACGGCGCCGTCGTCAAGATTCGTGACGTTCGCCATGCGAAACAGCTTGTTGATGGTGAGGCTGGACGTGATCTCTAGGTCCTCAGTAAGGCACCGGTCGCGGACACCGAACTTGAAGGCCTTGATGACAGCCTCGTCGGAGATGCTCGGAATCAGGTTCCTTGTGCGAATAAACCGCCGCACAAAATCACGAAGTGGTTCGCCTTTGCCCTGGATAACGCGATCTAGGTCCTTTTCCCTCCCCGGCCGCTCGTAACAACTCTGGAAGTTTGAGCGGAGGGCGTTCTGGATTTGGCGCCACGACTTGAAGGAGCCAGGCTTCTGGTTGAAAAGCCAAGTCCGCGCGGCGCCGTCCAAGACAGTCGGGAGGTAGTTGGCCATGACGAGCTCATCGCTTCGCCGCCAGATGGCGATCGAGTAGTTGGACAGGAACTCGTCGGGGTTTTTGGTTCCGTCAAAGCGCTCGATCAACGCGGGTTTAAATCGAGCTGGCCAACGTACGCGCCGAAGGTCGTGCGAGTACGCCACGCAACCGTAAGCCGGAACGGGTGCACGCCGAGTGTGGTCGTCGCCGACAAGGTCTCGCCGCCAGACGATTCCGAGTCGAAGCCGCCCGTGCCCGACCTTCGATGAGATCGGTCATGGCGCTGGGCACGTGAGTCGCCCGGGAGATAGTGCAGGTGGTCCTGCACGCGGCGACGCCTGGGCAGAACGTCGGGGGAGAGATCCCCAGTCCTGCGGTTGGTCGACACAAAACTCGTGTGGCTCCGCTCGCGCTCGGCCCTGCTCGGGACGGTGCCTGTGGGACGGTGCCGTGGTGGCGTCAGGGTCACATCCCGAGGACGCCGCTGAGACGAAGGTGCTTCGCGCCGGGGAGTCGTCCGGCGGGTGCGTCGGCGATGTCGTGACGAGCTGCCAGTACTCCTTAGGGAGGGGGTCTCGAAGGTGGCCGGTCTTTGCGGGGATACCCTCGCCGCAAAGACGGCCGAAGCTCTTCGCCAGGCTCGGTCGAAGAGTTCCGACTTCGCCCTGTCGGGATCAGCCATGATACGGGCAATCGCGCGGAGGCGTTCCCCCGAGAGAGGGAGTCTGAGCGGCCCAGAGGTCGCGTCGGTCTTTTCCTGGGCTTCCCGCCGGAGGGCGGCTATAGCCTGGTTGATGGAGACATGTACCATCCTACGAGCATCTTCAGGAGTCTGCGGATCACGACCGTCCGCATCTCCCTCCGTTCCAGGTCCGTCCACCACCAGGACGTGCTGCCTGGGTGGAGGCGGCGAAGGAGAGAACAGGGACGCGGAGTCGGAGTCCGCGCCTGAATCCACGTCCGAGGAGTGCCCATGAGTGAAACGCGCCATGCTCTCGAGATCCTGGAGTTTTTCCTGCGAGTGAGCGAAGCAAACGGGCCCCACGGTAGGCGCTAGCTGTCGACGATCGGGATCGCCGACCACAAGAAAATGGTGGGGGTCTCGTGTAGTATGGGACCCGAACAGCGCCTCACTCAAACGAGGGAACAGAATCGAGACGTTGGTGAACGGGGCAAGACGCCAACGAGCCTGAGACAAAGGTTTATACTGGTTCGAGCCCCTGTGAAGGTAATAGCTCTACTCCAGTCGCCTTTGCGGCGGTGATTCTCGTTATGTTGGTGTACAGGGAAGTGGTTACAACTCAAGTAAACAATGGCGATTTCTAGCTCGAAATGTTTGTCCTTCTCAGGCCAGATATCTCCACTTTTATATCTCCCCTTCACAGAATCACGGAGGAATCTCCGGATCGTGGCCCTTAATGCGCATTGAGAGCCGCTTGCAACCGCTCCGGCCGACCGCACTCTCGCACCACCCCACGACTCCACGTCTTGGAAACTACCCAAGAATACGCCACGGAATCCAAGGAAACAACGGCCTGAGCTAAGACTGGCCCGCACCTGAGGTCGTGCGGAGCTCGAGCTCGAGATCGTGCGCTCTTGAGCGCGCAGGACGACCAACCGAGCAAGGGCGTGCACGGGGGTCCCCGTGCTAGGGACATGTTGACTATGCGTTGACTGGTCGAAGGGTTGTCCAGCCCCCGACAAGTATAGTAGATACGAGCCTGGTTGATCGACCAGGACTCGGTTGTCATTTTAACATAGTTTGCTAGACCAGCCGTTTATGTTGACTGTAGAGAGAGCTAAAACTAAAACCAGTAGTGCTGCCTGCAAGGACATTGCACATTTGCACATGCGCGGCCGCAGCCGCCACGTCGGTGTTGTTGGACCAACGTCTGCAAACCCTTTCGGACCCCAACAGATTTTTTTCTGGCCTCTTCGTCGGATTTTTTTGCGCTACTAGCCGCTTTCACGTAATATTTCTAGAACTGGCCTCTTGAAGAAGGGAGCAGCGGTCACCGAGAGCTGCATCGCCTGGAATTCGGGGACCAAAGGCGCGGAGTCGCGGTGGCGGTGTGCGCGCCTGGGAAGCAGCGCTTCCCAGGCGCTGCAAGCCTGGAAGCAGCTCTTCCCAGCCGCTGCTCTGATGGGGCCCGCCCGACATGCAAAGATTCCTGGGAGCGCTAGCATGCAGAGAAAGCAAGAGGCGCTGGCATGCAAGAAACCAAACGCTGAACATCTCTCCAAAGATTCGATTCCGTCGATTCTTGATTTCTTCATTGCTTTTTCTCCGGTAAGTCCGATAAAAGTGACCGCAAGACTGCTTTTTGTCACGAATTTTCTCACGCGTTGACAAACGCTGCGTCGCAAATCCGGCTCCGGGCTAAAACGGGTCATTTTTTTTGCTTTGTGTCACACCGATATGTCTCGTCGACGCGCCGAAAGCCGTGAAGGAAATTTGCTTCTTGCGCGCCAGGCTCATTTTCTCTCTATAAGTGACGACTCGTAGGCCAGTGCAAGGCAAATCAACCAGACGCAGAGCGAGAGCATTCGGCAGCCGCTAAGAGAGTTGAGAAAAGAGAGAGCTCGTAGAGAAGAGACGGGAGAAATTTAGTCGGTGTTCATAATTTGATGAAGTTTACACAAAGTTAACTTTTTTTCGAGTATTTTATCCATGATTTGTATTTTGCAGGTATTCTTCAGGAAGGCTTTTCGGGACGTTAATTGGCTGTAGTGATCTTCTGTACAACATCGAGAACGTTAGTTAGAAATATTCAGGAAAACTAGTATAGTATTTTGGTAATATTATTGCGTAGTATTGATTATGGATGCGTACAACTATACTTAGTGTTCATGAAAGGCATAAATAATAGTGTGTATGTCGTATGATTTTAGTGTATTTAGTGGTAGAAAATGTACAAAAAATAAATGTATTATTATATGCAATGACAATATTAGAATTACTACGCGTACGTAAAAGAACAAAACACAGCGTAATAATGGCATAATGATCGGTGTTCATATTTTGTAGAAATTTATTCTGAACTATCGTTATTTCTTGGATTAGTTAGTCGGGGCTTATATACTCTAGAAAAGTTATTTTAGAAGTTGTTCAAGATTTTCTGCTCTTCGTACCACCCAGAGCAAGAGGATGAGAACGTCGACTAGGGTGTCATAGTCATCAGCCGTACATGGTGTCACATGGTGGGCACAAATTTACATAGTACAGGGCTCTGATATGAGACCACGTGTGTTCCCACTGATTCCACGTGGTGGGGACAAATTTATACAGTATCGTTTGTACCAAGATTCGATAAGCATAGTTAAAATTGTGAGGACAAAGTTAACACATTATAGCGGACGTTTGATATGGAAAGGGCCGAGATATTTGGTTATGATTAAGATTTTAGGAAAAACTGTTTAGATTAAAGTTGGTATGGATCATATTTTATAGCGTGTTGTAATAAAATACAATCAGTCGATGGGTATAAAAGATAGTCATGGATAGACAAAAAATACACACAATCCAACCAACAAACGCATCATTTATTTTTTCCTATCGATTAGGAATGACTCTTGTAATTTAGATTCTTATAACTCGATTTGATCAATAAAGTTGCGTATCGCCGATTGTTGATCATATTTTGTTATATTCATCAGGTTTGATTTTCTCTGATCTTATTGCGCATGAATTTTTTTGTAAAATAATATATATTTAATGAAAAATTACAGAAATAATATGCCAAAAATAAAAATGACAGTTCTACACATCTGTCGCAAATTGGATGTGCGACAGTCTCTGTCGCAATTTGAAATTGCAACAGAGAGCCTGTCGCTAACCGTTGGGTAAGATACAATGCGTTTCCAAATTGCGACAGACGTCTCTGTCGCAATTTCAAATTGCTACAGAGACTCTGTCGCAATTCCAAATTGCGACAGAGAGCCTATCGCACATTGGATGTGCGACAGGTGTACAGATCTATCATTTTTATTTTTGGCATATTATTTCTGTATTTTTCATTAAATATATATTATTTAAAAAACAAATTCTATTGCGCATCGTCTTTTTCGGAGTCGATCTACCTTTATTCGGTTTATTAGGCTTACCAGTTACCCACGGTTTAGTCGGCTTTTTAGACGATTAGACCTAAGCCGATTGATCTATAAGAATGGTCTTGAACGTATTTTATATTTTTCTTATCGATTGCAGGATCAAATCGATTAACACGTCTTAAATCATGTTTATCTAGTATGTTGTTACCGATAACTCACTACAAATTTTTTAAGGCCAACAAGTACATAGCAGATACGAGCCTGTTCGATCGACCAGGACTCGGTTGTCATTTTAACATTGTTTGCTAGACCAGCCGTTTATGTTGACTGTTGAGAGAGCTAAAACTGCTGCCTGCAAGGACATTGCACATGCGCGGCCACGGCCGCGCGTCGGTGTTGATCGGACCAACGTCTTTAAACCCTTTCGGACCCCAACAGATATATACAGTACAGTTTTTACCATTGCTGCAATTTAACAGTCATATTACCAACCATAGATCAAAAATCAACAATACAGATGCTCCATTAGCACTATTTCAGGTCACTGTAGAGTTAGCGTAGCGCACATTCTGCATCATGTGAGTCAATAAATTTTTGATCGGACGACGCACTAGATCTCTGTCTTTCGGATGCAGAGGCCCACGGGACACCGCCGACGTGGTGCCGCACCGCCGTTGCCGAGGCAGTACTTCGTCGTCTCCCCACTTCGGAACGCCAAAAAGGATACCGCTCTGTTGACAGCGGCTCTGCACAAGGTTCAAAATCTCGCTGGTTTCTTATGAGATCTCGCCGAAATCTTATTTATTGGATGTAGATGAAATTTGAAATGCTGGTTAGAGGGAAAAAAATTCAAAAAAATTGAATTGCTATAATGATTTCATATATCTCTCGACGAGATCTCACTATAAACCACCGAGATCTCGAACTTTTGAACCAGAATTTCATGTTTTATGTGCGTATTTGACCAGAAAATGATCAATAACACTTAAGAAAGTCATGTCCTATAAAAATAAGTTGAAAAAACCGAATTTTTAGATATTTTTTAAAAATTTTAGAAATACTGTAAGTTTTTTTTTATAAAATTTTATGTGCCTTATCATAATGTGAAAAATTTATGATACCATCCTAAGAAGTTTTGGATCATACGAAAAAAATTTCAAAATAATTTAACTTTATTTGTTATCTTTAAAAAATAAAAAATAGAATGAACATAATTTGGACAGTAAACTTGTTAGAATTTTATAAATTTGCTCGAGTGTGATCATGATTCAAAATTTTTATGAGAGCTTAATAATTTTCTTAGTACCATTCTATAAAATTTTTTAAAAAATTTAAACCTTTTTTGTTTGCTCAATAAAATCTATGTATGTATTGAATTTCATTTGTTATATTTAAAAATCAAAAATTGAAAGAACATAAATGGTACAATTCACTGGAGTGTGATCATAATTCAAAATTTTTATGAGATCTTAAGCATTTCCTTAAAACCCTTCTACAAAATTTTCAAAAATTTCAAACCTTTTTTGATAGCTAAAGAAAATATATTTATTGATCATTAGGTTTTTATTAGGACGTAGCACTGTCAAAATTTTTGAAACTTTTTAAATCATGATTATCATATGAAAATTTTATAGAAATATTAATGATACATTAGGACTATCCACAAAAATGTTCAAAATTTTCTAGCATGGCTTGTACTATTTTTCATTTGGTTGAATTTTGCCGGTAAAGCTTTTATCAGGATAGTAGCACTGTCTGAATATAAAAATTCATGAAGATGATAGTTATATGAAAATTTTATGAAAATATTAGTGATGCATAATAACCATTCACCAAAATTTTAAAAATTTTCTAATGTGGTTTGTTTCATTTTTCATTTAGTTCAAAATTGCTGGTCAGCGTTTTATCAGGATAGTAGCAATGTTGAATTTTTTAAAATTCCTCAAATTTGATAATCATCTAAAATTTTTATGAAAACATCATAGTTGTGTCAGGAATCTCCACAAAAAAACATCAAAATCTTGTGACATCTCTTGAGCTATTTTTCGCTCGGTGCAATTTTGCCGAGATCTCGGCAAAACCAGCGGAAATCTCGGTCCTACCGGTTGAAAAATTTTCAAATTTGAATTTTTGTTTTTGTCGTTCGTCCGGAATTTATCTAAAATTTCTAAATCTTATCGAGATTTCGTTCTCCGGCCGCTTCTGAGATTTCAGGCAAAACGAGATTTCAATTTTGCCGAGATCTTGGCAAAATCGGCATAGATCTCGGCCCTACCGGTTGAAAAGAAATTTGAATTTGAATTTGAATTTTTGTTTTTATGGTTCGTTCAAAATTTATGTAAAATTTTTAAATCTCGATGAGATTTGTGTATTCGGTCGCGTCCAAGATTTCAAGGGAAGCGAGATTTCTATCCCCCGCATGCCAATACAAGCACACATTATCCTCTTCCCTCCCCTGTCCTCCTAGTTTCCCGGACAAAATTGTAAACACCCATGCATATTATAGACGCGTGCTTTCCACTCTTTTGTTGGGAGAATTGTTGTAGGCTGTAGCCCGTTGGAGCTCACATACACGCACAACTTCCCCTTGATTCCTGGAACTCATCTAGCTGTCCCTAATCATCGTCGCCCACTACATTCCCTTTGGCAAAAAAAAGCTCGACTAGCTAGCCACAAAGGCACATGCTCGTGGCTTATCCTCGTAGTTCAAGCTTAGTTGCTAGTATACCATCCTACAAAACAACAAGAGAAAAGGCCACACCTACTACTTTCCATCCAACAAGAGAGAGAGGCACGAGAGCGGGGAGGGAGGCGCCATGGCGGAGACCGCACTGGGCATGGCGACGACGCTGGTGGGCGGCGCGCTCAGCGTCGCCTCGTCGGCCGCGAAGGAGGAGGTGGGCCTGCTGATTGGAGTGCAGGACGAAATCTGGTACGTATCTTCACGGCTAGCCCAAACAAGTATAGTTTTTGTTTGCTTCTTCTCAATTAAGGGGGTGTTTGGGACAGCTCCAACTTCATCAAAATCTGTAGAGTTGGTGGAGCAGGATATTTCTAGCTCCAGAAATTTGTGGAGCTGGAGCTGTGAATACATTAAGAGTGTTTAGGTAGATCATCTTGTTTACATATTAGACTAAAAATATAAACTTAATTTATTTTATTTTAGCTATAAGTTTCATATCTGAATTGGAACTGAGAGCTAGAGCTCTCCCAAACAGGGCCTAAGTATAGCTTAGAGGCAGGGATGGACTAGCATGTTGATCTACCTTTTTGTCTGTCGGATCTGCAGTAACGACTCTGGATCCTGTGTGCATTCCCCATATTTATTGAATCCTTGGTTGAAATAATTACATTTATCATATGAGATTTTATTATTTTGCAACATCGAAATGTCCCTTCGAATTACCAACATATTTTTCTGAATCATAAGAATTCATTTACCATATGGCGAAACATCTATTAGAAGAAACGAAAATCACACACAACAGTACATGGGAAGCATATGTTTCTGACCTTACTGTTGTCAGGTTCATCAACGACGAGCTAAAAATGATGCAAGCATTCCTCAAGGCAGCCGATGGGGCACGCAAGAACACCGGGGTGCTCAAGGCATATCTGGAGCAAATCCGTGACTTGGCCTACGACATTGAAGACTGCCTCGAGGAGTTCATGATTTTTATCGTGCGTCGGAGCCTCCGGCAGCAACTCCTCAACCTGGGAGCACGTCACCGCATCGCCATTCAGATAAGGACAATCAAGCAGAGAGTCCAGGAGGTGAGCCAGAGGAACCTCCGATACAACCTAATCCAGCTCACACCTGCGACATCTGATGATGGAGTAGGCGACATGGAGGTGACAAGGAATTTGTCAGCTCTGTATGTTGAGGAAGCCGACCTCTTTGGCTTGCAGAAGGCAAAGGCCAAGCTCATGGAGTTGATAACCAAGCCGAAAGCTGAGCTCGCAGAGTCCATAACCAACAAAGCTGGCCCGAAAGTGATATCAATTGTTGGCATGGGTGGCCTCGGCAAGACAACCCTCGCCAAGCAGGTGTGTGAGTGCAGTAGCAGTTTCGACACCCATGCTTGGATCACTGTGTCACAATCATTTGACACCAAGGAGCTTCTGAGGGAGATGATAAATAAACTGCGGTTGGCACATCCAGAGGAACATCAAGGAAAGGTGGCTAGCCTAGGCGAACACGAACTCTTTGATCTCCTAAGAACTACACTCAAGGAGAAGAGGTACCTTGTCGTTCTTGATGATATGTGGACCACCAAAGCGTGGGATCTTATTAAACATGCTTTTCCTGATGGTGGTATGGAAGAAAGTTGTGTAGTGGTAACTACAAGAAATGGCCTCCTAGCAAAGCACTGCAGTCCTAAGGCACTCATCCACCACCCTGACACCCTAGAAACAGAAGATGCTGAACGGTTGCTCCTGAAGAAGGCAAATAAATGCCTCCATGACCTAGAGAAAGATAATATGAAGGGGATAGTAGAGAAGATACTGAAGAAATGTGGAGGCTTACCCCTAGCTATTGTGACCATAGGAGGCCTCCTAGCTAACAAAGATATGAAGGAGTGGGAAAGTGTGTATGACCAACTCCCCTCAGAGCTTGAAAGCAATCCAAGCCTTGAAGCACTTCGGCGAGTGGTTAGTCTTAGTTACAACCACCTGCCTTCTCACCTCAGGCCTTGCTTTCTGCATCTCAGCATCTTTCCGGAGGATTTTGAGATCGGACGGAAATACCTGGTGAGTAGGTGGATAGCTGAAGGGTTTATAACAAGTAGTACTACTAGGAGAACACTTGAAGATGTTGCTGAGAGTTACTTCTATGAACTCATCAGTCGAAGCATGATTCAACCATATAAGTTAGACTTCCTTGGACATGTGAAGACCTGCAAAGTTCATGATATTGTGCGCGATATTGCAGTATCAATCTCTAGGCAGGAGAACCATGTGTTACTGGTTGAAGAGCACACAAGTACCACCAGTGCAACAAATGAAACCATCCGGCATATATCTTGCTTTGCTAGTAAGAAATTGAACATTGGCTTGGATTTCAGCCGTGTTCGATCTTTTACTCTGTTCAGTGAACCTCTGGAGCCTCTAGCCACACTTTGTTCATCCAAATTCAAGATGCTGAGGGTGTTGGATCTAAAACGTGCTAGATTTCAACCAAAGCAGCAAGACATCAATAAAATAGGATCGTTGATCCACTTGAAGTACATCCATTTTCCCAATGGTTCATATGTTTATGCAATTCCAAGATCTATTGGGAACCTGCGAGGCTTGCAGACTCTAGACGCGAGGAACTCTTGTGTTACAAACTTACCAAAAGAAATCAGTAAACTTCAAAATCTTCGCAGCATCCGATGTACAAGAAATTATTTCCAGTATTTCGATATAAGTGACCCTACAGATTGCATGAGGGATGCACTGTGCTTTCCCAAATTATTAAAACCTTCAGCTGGTAATAAGCGTGCTGAGGCAATTGGCAACTTGCACATGGGCTTGTCTAGCTGTTGGTCTCATTCATATGGAGTGAGGCTGCCTAAAGGAATGGGAAGCTTAAAAGATTTACAGATGCTAGAAGAAGTGGACATCAGGCGAACCAGCAGCAAAGCAATTAAAGAGCTAGGGGAGCTTACTCAGCTGAGGAAGTTAGTGGTGACAGGGAGAGGGGCCTCCAAGAAAAAGTGCAAGGCATTCTGTGCGGCCCTAGGGAACCTCTCCTCCCTCCGTTCTCTCCGTGTTAAATGGGGTGAAACTGAAACTTGGGTGCTAGATCTGTTGGTTTCTGTTTCCTCCCCTTTCCCATCCCTTGAGAGCCTCAGATTGGTGGGGCATCTTCAAAACCTACCTGATTGGGTTGGTAAGTCTGTCACCTTGGTGAAGATTGAGTTAAGATATTGCAAGCTCAAGGAAGTTGAGGCCTTGGCACGACTGCCCAGCCTAATGCGCCTTCGTCTTCGTTCGTATGCATACAATGGAGAGAAATTGGTGTTCCGCAGTGGAGCATTCCCAAAGCTGAGGATCCTATCTATTGTCGGTTTAGCGGAACTGCGTGAGGTGGCATTTGAGCAGAGCAGCTCACCTCAGATGGAAAATATTTTCATTGAAGATTGTGAGTTGAGATCAGGGATGTATGGTATCAAGCACCTTCCAAACCTCAAGGAGATTTCACTTGGTTTGGTATCTAAGGTGGCGAAGCTTGGTATGCTGCAAGGGGAAGTTGACAGCCATCCCAAGCGTCCTATACTGCGAATGGGTCAGAGCCAAAGTTTCCATGATCTTGGGGACACAGAAGAATCTGATCTAACGGTGGAAGCTGCGGAATCACTTTCTGAACCAGGAGCGAGCTCGCAGTCCTGACCTGGTGGCCATGATGGCGCCATTCAAGTGATCTTCCGAACAGCAGGTCAGTATTACTGCTCGGCATTATCATCAGTTCCTCCCTTCAGAAACGCTACTCCATTCAACATTTCAATTTGTATCCACTACTGTGTGAACTAATTTATCAACTCGTATCAACGCTTCTTGTGCTTTCCAACTCATGTGTATTAATCAACAAACATGTTATTTCTACTAGTTCAATGCCCGTGCGCTGCTATAAAAAATAAAATTGGTAGCGAAACATAAAGGTCAAGGAATAATAGAAAATTGTGCTATAAGATCAAACGCCTATTTCTCCTGATAACGATAGAAAGCTAATGTTGTGCTTATAGGAGATTGATGAATTCCTTATGTAGTTTTTTTTCTCCCTTTTGTTAGGATCATAGGGTGTGCAGTTGAGCACCACAGTTTCAGTAAGGAACTCATAAGCTGTCCTACTATTGCATCCCAATGAACAAATAGTTTCTTAATTTACAAAAGAGAATGAAATTAACCTCATATCAATTTCTGTAGAGAATCTAACATCAGAAAACATGTCTTCAGCAACAAAAGTGAGTGACAAGACCAAGCTTTTACATCCAATTTATTACTTATTATTCAACTTAAATCCACCTAGAATTTTGAATTTAAGCAGAAAGATTAAGTTGGGATAAATAAGTAGGCATGGTAACTTTATTCTACTCTATTTTCCCACCTGGACACCGGAAGCCCCTTCCCCTCCTCCTGCCGTTGTGGCCAGCCAGCAAAGATCTAATAAAGTCATGTCCGAAGGTTGAAATTTGCGACGATCTAATAAAATCTTTCTGTTTTGCTCCTAAACTTGCTTGTACGATAACTAAAAGTAGAATGGAAAAGGTAATAAATGCAAACAAACAGACCACATCTAATCCTAAGCTTGTAACAACATTACAGTTGATTTATAAATTACAACCTAAGCATAATTAGTACTTCTGAAAAAAGGAAACAGTTTGTTGTTTGGCTCTTATTAAAAAGAAGATTTAGAAATAATCATCATAAAAAAATGCTTATACCATCAAACTCGACACAATATCATATTATTTGCATTTCGAGAGAAAAGGTTTGTTTCATTGGGCATTTGTTCCAACCTTACAAAAGATGCAGAGTTCAGATCTATTGTATCGCTGTTAGTGCAATGAAATTCACTAATTGGTATGATTTTAGTTTCTCAAAGCATTTGCTTAGGCTTTGGGTTACAAATATTTTGATGTTACTTTGATTCTGTAATTGGCATATCAAAATACACCACTGTAGATCCAAGACGCCATACCAGATTGTATTGACCAAGACTGATTTGGTTTTCCGTATAGACGTCGCTCGCCGCGCTATGGAAATCCAAGATGTTCACTTCCTCCCTCAATCACTTTTTGAGTTACAGCCTGACAGAATCGCATATACTCTCAAGTCTCAACTGCAGAGCCTGAAGAAGAAACAACAAAGCTGCACGTTCACTCAAATTACGACAACAAATCTAACACATTCCTAGGACAAGTGTGCTCGTGCTGTCATTCCTGTAACACACAACAACAACAAACAGCAATATCAACAAACAAACCAAGGATCCTAGATTAATTACAGAAGCAGCAAAATTCATACATGAAACTACTTTATGAGCAATTGAGTATACATGCAATGGTCCTATATACTCATGCATATCCCTCTGATTCACCGTGAATCATGAGCCATTTCAGACACAATCGCCAGCACGAAAATGCATGAAATGCTGTGAATTGTGAGCCATTTCAGACACAATCGCCAGCATGAAAATGCATGAAAAGCTGAGAAACCTAACATATATTGCTCTTAAGAATATTAATATTTTCAATATATTTAATGCTCCTATGATTACCGATAAAACATCCTGTTCAACTGCTAATCAGGTAAAAGGTCATAGTAGATATAGGTCAATAACCAGAAAAGTAAATACAGTACAAGGGGAAACTACACGGGAAGAGTGGTTAGCAATAGGGGTGTAAACGAAGCGGATAATTTCCGACAGATCCGAGCCCGAATTCGTTTAAAACCCGATTTGAATCCGAAAAAATGATATCCGGTTATATCCAGATTTGATCCGGATTCGAATCCGCCTATCCGAAAAAAATATGGGTTAAGATATGGGAAGAGAAGTATCCGATTCGTATCCGATCCGTACCCGCATATCCGAGATATCCGAAAAATATCAGTGTAAGTTAGTGAAATAGATATCTGATAACAGATCCGATAAACATAAACATTATACATCATATAAGTTCATATATTGATTAAAATTATACTTGGCTGCATATTATTCTTATGTAGGAAAGACACCTATTATTGAATTTAAAACACTTATATGTTTTAAAGGTTCTAGTAAAGTTTTGTATATGGTTCATCGATCCTAATATGCATGGCATATATGGTTTCTGCTTTCACGCATTATCCGACTAACTATTCGTGACCGAGACTAATCAGATCTCGAACAATCAGATTCGCGATCAAGTAATCCGTATTCAGATTCGAATCCGCAACCGTCTCAGATATCGACTCTATATCCGAGAAAAAATTTGGAATAGGATACGGAATAAGTGAAATCCGTCCGTATCTGATCCGTTAGCACCCCTAGTTAGCAATATCAAATATGGTTACAATACGAGGGGCTGACTCGGCCATTAGCCTTCAAGGAATTGGTTGACCCATAAATTTGTAATCTATTCACCTAAATGCCAATGTGGGCAATTAACCATCCATGAAGCTAAATCCTTTTATAAGTTGAAAATGAGTGCTCAACTTGATAAGATTGATAGAAATAGAAAGGATTTTAAACAAAGATAAATGTTTATTCTAGATAGAAAATCAATCAAAAAAAAGTAATGAAGATGTTCTAGGTTAAGCAACAAATACAGAACTAACCAATCTCCTTAAGTCAATGCCATGGCTTATAAAGAACTTTATGTCCAAAAACATCACTCATGTTCTCACTTCTCAGGAGTTCTAAACAAAATGACTATATGCGGAACCAATGTTCTAAATAACTGCCGTTAAAACGGTAAAGGTCCCTTACCCGTTACGTTTATGGACATTCCATGGTTTGTCTGTTTTGTTGGGCTGTTTATTCGATTTAACGGCTGTTAACATTTAACAGCCTATTTTATCGAGCTATTTATTTGGGTAAAGTTGTAAAATTGCCATATGACATGGAACATTATGACATACATGAGATGAATGATGAATGCTAGCTTTGCTTTTCATTGTCACTTGATCTATTCATTCATTCAACTATGATTCTTTAATTACATTCACATCATGTCATCTTTTTTCTTCATGTCACCGTTGTAGACAATTATTGATAACCTAATAGGAGATGTTTAAATGCTTATTTTGTTACTACAAACACATGTATATCTCTCACTGAATTTTAAATAGTAAAATTGTTTACAAGGCCACTTACACATAAACACTAAAAGGTCGGGTGACCGTTCGTTAACCATTTACCATTATTTAGAACATTGTGCGGAACGATGTCTGGTCTTCTGCAAATGACTATTTTTTTTCCAAAATGGTCGCACCACATTTAACTTTAGTATTTAGAAGCAAAATCAAAAGTAACTAAACGGCAAAAGGAAATGTCCATGTTTCTTTCAAAAGGAGGTAAACATGGTAACCAACACCCAAATACAACAACACATCCCCATCAACAATTCAGGGGGAAAATGGGGCAACTAATCACATTGTTAACAGTGGTATTTAATAGCAGCAAAAAATACTGTAGTTAAAAGAAAACTTACACATGTTGCAAGGTGGCGTGGAAGATCATACTCCCAATAGCAAGTATCATATTGGATATGTGCAAGACACTGAATCGTTTCTCAAATCATTGGCAGAGAGCATTCACAAGTCCAATAAGTGCCAAAAGAATGCATGGAACATTAGAGATAGTATTGTAGAATTCTGCAATATATGATGAGTGCATAGTTATCCACACAACTCAGTTGTGGATGTAAAAGGTCCCCAGAAGCTTGCTACTATGGAATCTGCCATGCTTAGTTATTGATTTTCTACTATATCAACAGGCTATGCCACTGCACAAAGTTGGAGGTCAATATGGCTGCTACTAAATCATGAGCGAGCCAGACATAAGACCTGCACATTGGATATATATATAAATTTGTTAGACCCATGTACCATCATTTATAGTGAATATACACAGACTAAAACGTTCTGCATTCAAATTGTCAAAACGACACTATCAGCGTACTACAGGGGAAGTGGATGGTTAGGGTTGGCCAGATAATTCATCCACCAAAAAAATGCAATGCTTCCACTTTCAGTGGTGTGTTATCATAAATGCACTCGTTCAGAATTGATTATCCCAAGTCAGCACCATCAACGGTCCACCGCAAGCACAATTAAACAATTTGCTTAGCAAGGACTGGAATGACACCAAACTATCCCAACAAAAACAGCCAAAAGACATGTAAAATACTACAATTAAAATCCAAGGCGGTTACCTTAGCACCACCCTTACAACAAGATCAACCCGCGCCTGTAGATCCCATGAGAACTCCAAATCACCACAGCAAAAAACGGGTATCGATTCCCAATCCCCCAACCTACCTCAGCACAGATTTGTAGAGGACGTGGAAGCAACAAGCACGCGGAGAGCGGCCGATCAAACCGCAGCGTAGTTTGCAAAACAACGATGACAAAACCACACGATCTCCCTCTCCCTCGCCTCCAATCTAGAATTCACATCACGAAGGACGCGGCACCGCTACCGAACGGACCGACCAGAGGTGGACATCGCAGGGAGAATCTGTAGCTAGGGATTTCATCGCACGGGGGGTTGAGGGGGAAGGGACGAAGGAATCGGAGACGGCGGTTACCTCGGCCTGTTGGGGGATGGGATGCTCCCGATCGCTCGTAGCCTGCGCGTGCTAGGGTATGGAGGACGACGAGGTTCGCGGGGCGGTTGCTTTGATTTTGTTTGTTTAGGTGAATCAATCTGGGGTAGGAAGGGAACATTTCGGGTGGGGTAGGAAGGGAACATTTCGGGATCTCCAGACGGGGAATGCGGTGCGCGGGGGTTCTGGAGAACGGATGCGGCTATGTTGTTTGGGGGGGGGGGGGGGTGGCGGGGAAGACCATACCGCCGCCACCAACTGAAAATTAGTAGTAGAGATTTCAGTGCATGTTCCTGTCAGTTAATGTCATAACTATACTCCATCTGTACATGTGACAGATGAGTGAAAATGCTATCTGGTGCTGGTGCTTGATCTTGTGTGTAGTAATACACACAAGTCGATTTGTATTTCAGTGTGTTTTCTTGTCAGTAATGGTCATGACTGCTATCGTGTATATGTAATTGAAGAGTTAAAATATATGTTGTTGCTGTTGGTGCTTCTCGCTTCTAAATGATTTCTCCTTCTTTTGGACAATGTTGCATTCTGTGTTAAAAGATTGTTGTTCCGACTCGACAAAGATCCACTTGCTTGGTATGTGCAAAACTAGTAAATATTAAGGACCTGTTAAAGGAGGAAGCGTGAGTGTTCATCAAGTGTAGTACAACTAGATTGATACTGCTGTGCAATAATTAGATCATTGGGGGCACTTCCCCCGCCCTACCGGACATGTAGAACATATGCATGAAGTGGTAACAGTTATAGCATAAATTATGGCACAATAGAACGCACAAAATTTCGGTACCAAACTGGATGGTATGTGGCATATAAAAAACAATGTGGTATTAAATATATGTGAAATATATATTTTCTGGTGCTTTCTTTTTTTCTCCCGAACGATATCACATATAGACATAAAATTTTAAGGTACTCATATCTTAAGTAGTACAATATGTAGGAACTTTCTCATATTTGTTGGTATAGTATAAACTAGCTATGTATGCGCGAAGCCACACCGTGCATGGGTGCATAGCTAAACAACATGTAGATAGGTTAGGCTATTTTCTACCACAGCTCCATGTCATAATTTTACCCTGCATTGTTACAGTGTGCTGCTAAGCTTATATTCATGAACCAAGAACATTCTCACAACGCAGAAGTATTGGCCCACAAGGGAGCACCAAACTGACATCCAGAACGACCAATATCAACAGAACAAAAATGTCCCAACTCCAAATTTGGTAAAAGAACCAACTCCTCAAATAACGCCTTTTAATCAGTACTAACGCTCAAAGGAAACGACAAAGACCAGCGCTGAATACATAGTTGGATTTAATCTTAGCTCAGCACCCAAGTGATTGCCTAATCCACCAGGATCTTGATTCCTGAAAGAACTATAGGATGCATTCTTTATTTTGTCAAGAAAAACCTTGTCACAGCTGGTGGTTCACACAAGCATGGTAGACCACGGTCAGTATGTGAATCGTTACTTGAGCAAAAACAAAATCCTCACAAGTCCCATTCTGGGGGGCGGAGGAGAAACAAACATGAAATTGATTTTACAGAAATACTGCACAAAGACAAATATATCCTTTCACGCCAAAGAACATAGAATGAACTCCAATTTTATTCTGTCTAAATATATGATCATGCAATCACTTTAGCAAACTCAAAAAGACAGAAAAGGTAGGCATCCAAGAGGAGCACCTAGTCCTAAACAAAGCGGACATGCAGCAAACAAGCACATGACTAAATAAAACAAAGGATGAAAGCAAACCACTGGAAGCTAATAATCGCTTCTGGAGCTGTGTGATCCCCCACCAAGATATGCTCTAAACAAAATAAACGATTAGCTGAATTCATCAGAAAAAGGAAAAAAATATTACCTTTGCATTTCGGTTGGCCATCTAAGCCCTAAATCATTCTATCAACCACCAGCTTTTAATATATTTTCCATTATGATACTGCAATTTTTACGTCTACACCAGGGAATAAAAGAAAGAACAAACCGGTACTCCAAATCTAAGATGGAAATGATACATAAAAGAAGACTAAATTCTTGTCTGCATGTTCAACTCCATGTCTGTTTGCTTCCTTGTCCCAAACTCCTACACGTAAAAGAAGAACAAAAACAGTTCACATGAGATTTGAAGAGAACATTACGAAGGCTTCCTTTATTTACACACAAAAGAATAGAAATATATCTCACCGGCAAATCACCCTTATCAAACATGGATGCACCAAACATGAATGAGGAAGCCTTAGCAGACAAAGTACCACCCCAAACCCTGTAAAGAGTTAACCAAAGCAATCATTTCAACAAAAAATGAATGCACTGGATCAGACCAACAAAGAAGGCCCAGCTCAAATGGTCGAGCATTATGAACACAAACACAAAGCATAAGGACATATACACTAGAATAATCCATCTGTTATTCGTCTTGAAAAGCTACCATCAGCAAATTGCAAACTCGCACAACATGTTCGCAGTAACACTCTTAGACATCAATTCACAATGCTTGCTGTACTTATAACAACCAGACACATAAATGGATGTTCCTCAATTGCAACAGAACCCTACCTTCTACATACCACTTCTGTATCTTTTGTCCATTAGTTCTTACTCCAACAATAACTAGACTCCTATTTACAAAAACAATCGATATAATGAAATTTTCATTCAGGCAAGAAGTCATACCAATGTAATGAAATAATACCTTTCTGATCACAATACGTCAAAGTAGTAAGAAAAAGAGACATCAAAATAGATATATTTAGTAAAAAAATACAATGGTGCAGGTAACAAACCTGAGTGCAATAAAGTCGAGAAAATATGTATGGCTCCAGAATATTACCAGATGAAAACAATAATCAACTATTGTTGTAATTATGAAGCCTGCAACCAAGGAGTAGTCATTTCACCAGGATTGATATATTGATACACAATATGCAGGATAAGTATGAGGTCCAGATTAATTGGCAAAATTTACCATGTCTTAACACATGACTACAGGAAACATCATGATGAGAGCTAAGACAGAGATAATTCAAGAGCTTCAAATTCAACTATAAAGTTGTATATTTATGTTCCTCATGAAAGAGGCGTGGAACCAAAGCAATCCCCGTCGGAGCTCCCATGAAAGAGGCGTGGAACCAAAGCAAGAAAAACAAATCAACAAGCAAAGGGATCTATCCAATTCAATCCCCTTTCTCCACCGATCCACAGGAGTCCCAGGTGCCAGCCATCTAAGCACTGTGACCGCTGACGTGGGTGGAGAAGCAGCAGCGGCACAGATGGACCTGTTAGATATAATCTTGACTAGTTCGTTAAGAGATAAGATTTAATTAGTTTAGATAGTTAAAGTTAGTTCAGAAGGATAAAATTTAGTCGGTTGGTTTGTTGAGTTAATTTGTAATCTAGTTTGACTATATAAACCAAGGAATAAACAGAAAAACGACGTGAGCTATATATGTTGGCAACGTCGGCAAAATTTCCTAGTAGTTCCAACAATTGGTATCAGAGCAAAATTCTAATCTTGGTATTGTGCTTGCTCCGAGGGAGGCCACTGCTGCGCCCTGGGACAGGCTATCATCGCTAAGCAACGTAGGCGTCAAGGGCACGAGAAGCGGCACGACGGCGTGCCAACCGGCGGTGGTTGGCGGCATCGTTCGGGCCGGCACATGCAGAAGGAGACGGCATTACGTGCTAAAGCTCCCGAGTCCCGAGGTGGTGCGTACAGGGGTGAGCGTGATTGCGAGGCAACGCTCAGGGCCTTCTCGGCAGCGTGCATCAGGAAGGTTGACGTCACCAAGGCGTGCGGCAAGGAAGTTCCATGCGGCGTCAGGAGAGAAAAGCAGCAAAGGAGATGTGCTTGGTGTGCGGAGATGTGCTTGGTGCACTACTACAGAATAGGTCATCACTACCGGCTCGTCGACGCCATTACTGCCGGTTACGGGAGCTAGCAGTGATTGGTCGGCAGTGATACTCGGGGTTATCACTGCCGGCACAGGAACCGACAGTGATAATAGATATTACTGCCGGTTCATTGTACAACCGGCAGTGATACTCGACTATCTCTGCCGGTTTATACTAGAACCCGGCAGTGATACTCGATTATCTCTGCCGGTTCACACTATAATCCGGCAGTGATATATGTATATCTCTGCTGGCTTATACGAAGAACCGACAGTGATCTGTGTATATCACTGCCGGTTCCTGGACTAACCAGCAGTGACAACCGAATTCTGAAAAAATTTGTCAAAATTTTCTCTTTTTTGTAACTCTCGGTATATAATGAATTTGATCTTGAAATTTCATACATAGTTAGGGCAATCTATGTGCACAAGATACGTTGCTCACATACAAATATTTGAAAGACTTAGAGGTGACACCCATACTCCACTTAAGTGTATGCTCACTGTCACCCGAAAGTCACCCGTACTCCACTGAAGAACACATACAAATATTTAAAAGAACACATACAAATATTTGAAAGACTTAGAGGTGACACCCATACTCCACTTAAGTGTATGCACACTGTCACCCGAAAGTCACCGTACTCCACTGAAGAACACATACAAATATTTAAAAGAATACATACAAATATTTGAAAGACTTAGAGGTGACACCCATACTCCACTTAAGTGTATGCTCACTGTCACCCGAAAGTCACCCGTACTCCACTGAAGAACACATACAAATATTTAAAAGAACACACACAAATATTTGAAAGACTTAGAGGTGACACCCATACTCTACTTAAGTGTATGCTCACTGTCACCCGAAAGTAACCCGGAAAACCTCTCGTGGGCACCCAGAAATATGAATCGATTCCTCACACGTGCGTTGGACTTAGAGGTGACACCCATACTCCACTTAAGTGTATGCTCCCGTGCACGGAGTATTAACTAAATGAACTACAACTATTACAACTACTTACTATTACAATTAGTGGCACAAAACAAATATTTACAACACATGTATACATCTTTCAAGAACATATACAAAGCACCAAATTGAAGTTTACTTTTGGCTGCAATATAAATAACCATAGAGCAAAATGATCAAAACAGCACAAGGGCAGAAAAATGAACAAGGCAACTAACATAAAGCTCAACTTGTTTATTTTGAGTGTTCTCAGATGTCGGGTTGCCCAAAGGCCCTCCTGGCCACAAGGGACGAATAATAAACTAATTTGTGACAACCTTACCTTAGTTATTGATTAATTCCCAACGAAGTAAGTTAATTCAGGATTAATATATCAAAAGAGTTAACCAAAACATCAAACACAAATGCATGAATCAAAAATGGCCAATCTGACATAATTGTTAAGATGCCAAAAATTATGTAGACTATGGCATTCTGGAGATTATGTATGTTTCAGTAGTTTTGTATATCTTCAGGATGGTAATGTAACAATGATTTCTCCTAGTACATTCTCATGTCTCAGTATCATGCTGCTAAATGCTTTTGTCAGTAAGTAGATCCATTCTCTTATAAGTTCCATTTACAAGGCAAAATCCACAGCTGCAGGTATTAAGTTATTTTTCAAAATCGGATATGCCCATTGGTTGAATTGTTTTCTTAACCCTTATATAATTTGAAACAATGTACTCCTATCTACAGATAAGAGGCAGCATGCATCCTTTGGTGGTTTACTTTATGTTCTATAATCTGTTCATTATTATTATTGTGGCCCTAGGTTTGATGGATCAACTACGAACTATTCCAACCAGGCAACCAAGTAGTGTTTAGTTATTATTGTTCAGAAATCAGAACAACATGCAGTCTGAACAAATGAATATACTAATCACAGGATGCAAACTGTACAAGAACCACAAATTGACAGTGAATAAATCAGTACTTCTACAGCATGTAAGTCTACCAATTTAAGGCCTTATTCACAAAATAAATGTCTATCTCATTGATAACCCTAGAATCATCACAGATTAGTTGTCACAAATTGTCTATTGCAGTCTCAAATCCTCACTGAACACTATACCCACATGCTAGGTCCCCAAGCCAAACGAATTGATTGGCCCCTTAGCATATGCACATTCACATCTGCACATGCACATCTGCACATTCACAATCACATTCACATTCACATTCACATCTGCACATCCACATTCACACATCGCGAGAGGTGTACCATGGCGGGGAGACGCGGGGAGGTCGACGCGACGGCGGGGAGACGGTGGGGAGGTCGAGGCGATGGTGGGGAGACAGCGTGGAGGTGAAGGCGATGGTGGGGAGGCGATGGGGGCCGGCCTGAGTCGAGGCGACGCGGCGGTCCGAGGCGAGCGAGGCGACGGCGGCCCGAGTCGAGGCTGCGGCGAGGAGCTCTGACGCGAGCCAATGGCGGTGGTCCGAGGCGCGGCGGCGGCGGGGAGCTCCGAGGCGACGGCGCTGTAAAAGTGAGAGGAGGGCGCGGGCTAGGGTTAGGGTAACTAAAAAGAGAGCGCGGTAAAAGTATATTTATAGGGGTGGATTATCACTGCCGGTTCAATAAAACAACCGGTACTGATAGTATATCAGTGCCGGTCAATAATTACAACCGGCAGTGATAATGGAATATTACTACCGGTCCATTGTACAACCGGCAGTGATAGTGGAATATTACTGCCGGTCCATTGTACAACCGGCAGTGATAGTGGAATATTACTGCCGGTCAATATGTACAACCGGCAGTGATAGCGGAATAGTACTGTCGGCCCATATGTACAACCGGCAGTGATAGGCTCTGGCCAAATTCTATTAAATTTGATCCAAATTCTCTTAAAATTTTTGGAGGCATACTATAGGACATCTAATATTTTATTTAAATATTTCCCCAAATTTTTATTAGGTTCTAAAATTATAAAAATCAGATTGCTAACTATTTTAATTGTTTGAATATTTCAAAAATCAAATAATGCTTGCAAATTGAACAACAAATGTCACAAATTCAAACAAATTCAAGTGCAGTCAAAATCACAAAAATCCAAATGCAGTGATATGCTAATCTCCGACCAATTAAGTGAAACTTTCAATTTGATCAAAAGAAAGCATAACCTCAATTTCCATTATTGCATATATTACATTAATTGTTACATATGAGAAAATAAACATGTCGTTCATACAAAAGAAAGCATACATTTCATTACTACAACTAAGCTACGATTCGACCTTCGTTATGATCGCGGCGTATGTACGTAGCTTCGTCACTCTCTTCCATAGTACTTAGGTCAACGTCCTCTCCAAAAGGGGGAAGCTCATCGAATTGGTTGTACTATTCCTCGTCGACAACATTCTCAACTCCGACAATCCTTCTTTTTCCTTGAATAACCACGTGGCGCCCCTTGTTAGCCGGCCGCCATAAAGAAGATTTGTGTAATGTAATTAGCAAGTACGAATGGTTCTTCTCTCAGACGATTTAGTTTGAGCTCCACGGTAGTGATACCGATTTGTCGATATTCACGCCACGGAAGTCGACCCATTGGCACCGAAAGAGAGGGACCTTCAAAGGTCCATAGTCAAGCTCCCAAATCTCTTCTATGAATCAGTAGTAGGTTTGCCTATTTCCATTGTCATCATAGGCATCTATACGGATACCGCTATTTTGATTGGTGCTCTTTTATCTTGCGCTCTTGTATAAAATGTAAAACCATTTATGTCGTATCCTTGAATGTCCGGTGTAGTTGACGGTCCTCGAGCCAACACTTTCAACCGAAAAGTGCGATCTGTCTCAGACGCATCATGTGTCTACGCAACCAATCGCCGAAATTATCTCTGTGTTTCTCGCGAGCCAAACCTCGACCTCCCGGGTTTGTTTTGGATAGCACGTTCTTGTGCATGTCGACATACGGGCAACCACAACCGATTGTCCCAAAACGTGAAATGTGCTTGTGTAAATGCAGCTAGATTGCTAGTACGCATCGATTTCTCGCCTAGTGTCCCTTTCCTGTAGCCTTCCTCATGCCGAGATACAGCACACCAATCGGTTTGAGATCCATATAATCGACGCAGAACTCAATGACCTCCTCGGTTCCCCGACCATCGGCAATGCAACCTTCCTACGATTTTGCATTTAACATATTTCTTTATAACCCCATGAATCTCTCGAAGGGTACATCGATGTAGAAATACGGGACCAAGAATCCGTATCTCTTTCACAATATGAACAATGTGATGGACCATAATATCAAAAAAGATGGAGGAAACACATCTCAAGCCTGCACAGAGTGTGGACCACGTTTTCTTGCAGCTTATCTAGTTTTAATGGATCGATGGTCTTCGTGAAATCGCGTTGAAGAATGAACACAACTTGATAATTGGGTCTCGGACTTTCTCCGCGTAACCCCTAATTGCAATTGGAAGCATCTGTCATCATCACGTGGCAATCGTCAGACTTTATACCAATTAACTTTAAGTCTTTCATTGAGACTAGTCTCTTTATGTTAGCAGAGTAACCAAACGGAACTTTGATTCCGTGCAAGCATTCGCAAACGCTAATTTTCTCTTTCTTCCTCAAAGTGTAGCAGACTGCGGGAAGGTACTTTTTGCCTGTATCCATTTCTTCGTGATGCAGCTCCTTCCTCAGTTTCATATCTTCGAGGTCCATCCTTGCTTGAAGTGTATCTTTCGTTTTGCCAGGTATGTCCAGTAAGATACCAAGCAAGCTATCACACACGTTCTTCTCTATGTGCATGACGTTGATTGCGTGTCGAACTTCCAGGTGCTGCCAATAAGGTAGGATCCAAAATACTGATTTCTTTTTCCACAAAGGAGCCTTATCCCAGGAAGTCGGAATAGATGTACTGTCGGCTCCCTTTCCGTGAATAATTGTAAGATCCTTTACAGCGGTAAATATCTGTTTCCCAGTGTGATTCTTCGGAGCTAAGGCAGTCTCCTTTGTCCCATCAAAAGCTCTCTTATTATTGCGGTATGGGTGATCCTTGCGAAGGAACCTACGATGCCGCATGAAAGCTATTTTTCGGCAGTTCTTCAGCCACCGGCTAGCTGTATCATCCAGGCACTGGACGCATCCTTTCAAGCCTTTTGTCGTCTGGCCCGACAGGTTGCCAAGAGCAGGATAATCATTAATGGTTACGAACAATAATGCCCGTAGGATAAAGTTTTCTCGTTTATACTCATCCCATACCTGTACACCATCGTTCCACAATATTAGAAGATCTTCAACCAATGGTTTGAGATACACATCGATATCATTGCAGGTTGCCTGAGCCCTTGGATCAATAGTGGCATCATAATGTACTTTCGTTTCATGCAAAGCCAAGGAGGAAGGTTGTAGATGCATAAAGTCACCGGCCAAGTGCTGTGACGACTACTCATGTTGCCAAAAGGATTCATCCCATCTGTACTCAACCCGAACCTTATATTCCTCACATCATATGCAAAGTACTTCTTATATTTTCTGTCGATGTTCCTCCATTGCACAGAATCAGTAGGGTGTCTGAGCATTTCATCCTTCTTACGCTCTTCGGCGTGCCATCGTAGCAATTGGGCGTGCCTTTTGTTCGCAAACAATCGCTTTAGGCGGGGGATTATAGGGAAATACCACACCACCTTACGGGGACACCTCTTCTTCTTACGCCTCACCCCGACATCTTCGTTCTCGATATCGTCGTCGTTGCCTTTATACCGCTTTGCTTTGCAAACAATGCAAGCATCCATGTCTGCGAACTCATTGTGATACAATATGCAATCGTTTGGATATGCGTGTATTCTTTGCACTTCCAGTCCCAACGGGCAGACAACCTGCTTGGCCTGGTACGTAGTGGAAGGCAACACGTTACCCTCTGGAAGCAAGTCCCCCAAGAGACATAACAGCTCAGTAAAGCTCTTATCGGACCAACCATTGCTTGCCTTCAACTGCAGAGGAAAGCACGGTATGCGACTTTACGGCTTCTCCTTGCAGCCGGGTACAATGGCGTTGTAGAGTCCTCTACCATACTGTTGGAACTTTTGAAACTCCCTTTCACTCGTGAAGTCCCCTCCCCATCACGCAAAGATTTGATCTAGATCATCTTCGTGGGTATCAACCAACGATCTTCCACCGCCGCCATATCATTGTCTCCGCCATCTTCATCAATGTGTTGCCCTTCATGTACAATATCATCTTCACCGTGCTCACCCAACAGTATAGCCAACCTTGAAACCCCTTCAAGCAAGTGTGCACGATCGACTCTATGTTACAAAACATCTTCTCATTTTGCAATCAACGCATGGACAACATATATAGTCCGCCAGTTTCTCGACTTGTGTGCCGCAACGCATTCGTAAAACAAGTCACACCATTAAAGAACTCGACCGCGACAATTGCGGTCATACATCCACCTTCGGTCCATCTACGCTTAATTATATCAAACTACATTTCAAGATATGAACAAACGATATCAAAATAATTTATTCTTTACAAGAGTCATGCATTGCTAATTAATTAAAACGATAAACACATTATAAGCACATAACGCAAATAACAATATAATTGTAAATGATTAGTTTTACAAATACATTTAGCAATTTTGCCTATATAATACATCAAACCTTTTTCACTATTTAAATATCCATCTAGCATTTTTTAATTATTTAGAAGATTTCTTCATTTCATTTTGTTATGTAGCGCTAGCTATTAAATTAAATTAATCTACAACAAACAAGCATATAATTGAATATAAGGATATATTTCTAAATAATTATTTATGTTCCAACTTTCATTATTGCAAAATCCATCTACCATTTTTCATTATTTAAATATTCAACTAGCAATTCTCACTATTTATAATTCATCTAGCAATTTTTACTATTAAAAATCCATATAACAAATTTTCAATAATTAAATTAATTACAATTATGCATAATTGTCCATCTAGCAATTTTATTACTTACATCCACTACATCACTAAAATGAATATGAATTTATCGCAAATAACAATATAATTGTATATGATTAGTTTTACAAATACATCTAGCAATTTTGCCTATATAATACATCAAACCTTTTTCACTATTTAAATATCCATCTAGCATTTTTAATTATTTAGAAGATTTCTTCATTTCATTTTGTTATGTAGCACTAGCTATTAAATTAAATTAATCTACAACAAACAAGCATATAATTGAATATAAGGATATATTTCTAAATAATTATTTATGTTCCAACTTTCATTATTGCAAAATCCATCTACCATTTTCCATTATTTAAATATTCAAGTAGCAATTCTCACTATTTATAATTCATCTAGCAATTTTACTATTAAAAATCCATATAACAAATTTTCATTCATTAAATTAATTACAATTATGCATAATTGTCCATCTAGCAATTTTATTACTTAAACATCCACTACAATATGAATTATAATTTATTCAATAATTTAGCTAGATCTTCATTTGAGCACTACCGACATAAACTGCTCACACCGCATAATCAAGAATTATCAACATCTATAACACTCAGAAAGTAAAATTTTACGACAAATATAACATAGATCAAGTCAAGAACCTCGAAAAATTTTAATACAATTTTTCAGAAGTAACTCGCCAAGATAATAGAGCTCCTCTTTGTTCTGCTCAGTCGGAGAAGATGTCGATTCGATGAAAAATATGAACAAAATACTAACACAAAATTTCGGTAGCATCTCTCCAAGAAAAATACAGCCGAGCAAAGAGCTCCTCTCTTACCTCTACGGGAAAGGCGCGGTCGGTGGATTGCTATATAAATAGCTTATCACTGCCGGCTCTGCGAAGAACCGGCAGTGATAAGGTCATATTACGCGGGAAAATAGCTTATCACTGCGGCTCTGCAGTAACCGCAGCGATAAGGTCATATCACAGGAAAATTGGGTTGCACGGGAAAATACATATCACTGCCGGTTGAATATACGAACCGGCAGTAAACTTTAAATATCACTGCCGGTTGTAAATTAAACCGGCAGTAATATATTATCACTGCCGGTTCTCTATAAAACCGGCAATGATATTGCCTCCATTCCTGCGGGAAATTTATACTATTCTTATCACTGCCGATTGAAGTTAGAACCGGCAGTGATAATATTATCACTGTCGGCTCATACCTACCCGGCAGTGATGGGGGATCGCGGATGAGGCAGTCTGTAGTAGTGGTGTGCGGAGATGTGCTTGGCGTAGTGGAGTTTGGTGCGGCAAACAAAAGAACTCCACCCGTGCATACGCAAAGCTAGATTAGAATCTCCTAGGCGTTCGGTGCATGCATGCAGCCACTTGTGTCTTTGGCCGTGAACATTGCGCAGCACCAAAAGTATTTGTTTGTTGTGTCTTGCTGCTTCCTTTTTCTTCTCCCGGCGTGAGTAGTGTTTGCGTCAGGGAAAGCTTCAGGTTTCAGGGAAATCACCATGCGACACAGGAAGGATTTCAGCCGATGAACGCGTGATCTATTCGCACGGCTGTTCCAGTGGAAGAGCGTGCAGGGGTTCTTGGGCGCAACAGAACCTTGCGTTGCTCCGTGCGGTGCTGTCAACGAAGAAACGCGAATCTGCAACGTGTGGCACAGAGCAATCTGCTGTGTTGTGCAGCTGCAGCACTTCGTGAGGGTGCTCAGATCACAAACGACAGTAGCAAAGGAACTCCTGGCGTGCAACTGCATGTGAAGGAAGTGTTGTTTGGCTCATCGGCTATATAAAAAAAGCAGCAGAATTGTTCCGTGGAGGCAGCAGCGCTACGAGGGCAGGCTGCACGTGGTGGGCCGCACCGTGGTGGTCTGCGACGTGCTCATCACGCAGCCGCAGGAGAAGCTCCGTGACGTGAGCAGGCAGCAGAAGGCTTGCTCCTGGTAGTGGCCGGGAGAAGTACTCGAAGCAAAGCCTCAGGCTGCAGAAAAGAAAGAAGAAGTGTGGCTATAGTACGTGGGACAGCAGTGCACACGCATGAAGCAACAGAGAGATCAGAGAAGCTTTGTGTTTCTGTATGTCAGAAAGGATGTCAAGGGAAAGGAGGATTTTGTCTCTATCCAGCGAGCGACCCTACTATCTTCGTGTGGATCAAATGGGTTGAGATGGCGGCGTACGAGAAATCCATCGACAAAAGGCATCTGTTGACCGTCGGCACCGAGGGGTTCTACGGTCCGACGAGTCCACCCAACAAGCTGAGTCTAGTTCATCGTTAGTTGAGTTTGAGAATTTAGGAGATGTGTTCTCCGTCCTAAGTTGAACTTGTGGGAGATGTGTCCGAAACGTTGAGGAGATGCATTTGCCGTCCATAGTCTGCCAGAATCGAGTCCGTCAAAAATTAGTCTGGGATGTTAAGGAGATGTGTTCTCCATTCTATGTCGAGTATATGTTGGGCAAATCGTAGTTGAGACTAATTACCTCAATATGTAAGAGTTAGTGTGTCAAGATTTTTTGGGAGGGGGGATGTTAGATATAATCTTGACTAGTTAGTTAAGAGATAAGATTTAGTTAGTTTAGATAGACAAAGTTAGCTCAGGAGGATAAGGTTTAGTTGGTTAGTTTGTAGAGTTAGTTTGTAATCTAGTTTGACTATATAAACCAAGGTATAAACAGAAAAACGACATGAGCTATGCTGACAACGTCGGCAAAATTTCCTGGTAGTTCCAACAGGACCAGGGTGGTGATGGAGCTAAAAAGCGGTGAGAAGAGAGAGGCAGCACAGCAAGGACGTGAGGGAAGCAGAGGGGCGAGAACAGCGGCGGCTTCACCTAGGTGAAGAAGAGCGAGCGGGACAAGAGAATGGGAATTCGAACGTGCGATGTGGAGGGATCGCGATGACCCATTTGTCTGGTTGTGCCAACGCGCTGCTTCCATTGAGCACGATTAGCGATAATAGAAGACAGGCGTTGTCCGGAGAGTGCTCCTAATTCCACTTGGCACTAAACATTGGCCAGACAAACCCCAGGTATATCCAATCCAAACCACTGATGGGCGTAGGTACACCCATGCTTAGATCCTTTGTACAACCATCATTTATACACGTCTAGCAAGAGTGGATTTTTATTTCCTATAAAATTTCATATTCCGCCTAAGTAGTCCCTAGTTGGGAGACAATGACGGAACCTAAAAAATAAAAAACATACCTATTATATAATAAAAGTCCACGACAAATGTTTTACATTTTTTAACTGGACAAATCGTTTATGATTGCTAAGAAAAAACAAAAATATGCTATACATTCTCACAAAAAAGAAATACATCAGGCTCTTTATTTGGTGGGTCCTAATTTTGGAGGCTCGGATTTGCTCTATTGCTTAGAAATTGATTTACTTAAAAAAAAGTTCAGTGGTTTAAAAGAGAATAGGACATATTTTGTGAAAACCACCTAAAAATTTAAAACCCATAAAAACCAAGTTTTCGAAGTTTATAAAAATTCTAAAAAAAATACCAGATGTAAGAGAGGATGTTCTCTAAACATGCAAAATTTCAAATCAAAATCGACCTCATTTACATGATATAAAAAGACAGAATCTGCATGAATAATGATTCTTTTTTTAGATCAAAAGGACATTGAGTTTGATGTCCCGGTTCCATTAAAGAAACCAGCATTAGTTCAGTTCATGTCCATACAAAAAAACAACCAAACCTTCATACCCTAGCAACATAGGGCAACCAACACCAGAACACATCAGAAACAGACTCCCAAAACCGTAGACTTGCTAGACAGCCAACAGCAAGCTCAACATCACAAACTAACAATACTACCAAAAACAGAATATGGTTTTCCTTTCTTCACTGCTTTGCCACTCCCTCCAGCGGCAGAGGAGCCCTCTTGAGAGCAGGAAGCCGGCAGCAGACATCTCAGAGAAAAATGAAACGCCATCAAAAAACCTTCCAGGAACTGATCCCCTCTTCATGCCCTTCTGCTTCAAAGCTCCAGAGCAAAAGGCGCATGGATATTGGATTCTAAAAACTTACAGAACATCGCTATCTTGACCTCCAGCTCCCCACGGTATTTCAATCCACCAGATTTCTGATAAAGCTGTTACGGTCCTCCAGCTCCAAAACGCAACCCATTTGCTGAGCATCAACTTCAGTCATCAACGAGTCTGCTCCCTTACCTGCGCAGTCCCCAACTCCAACAGGAGTGATGCTCGAAGTCTGATTTCCAGCATTCTGCAAAATTGGTCCACTCTGACCAGCATATCTTCCTTGTACAATGGTCTCCAATCTTTCAAAGCAAATAACATCCTTCTCCAAATTGTTTTTACACTTTTCCAACACTGGAAACGAAAAATCAAGTCATTTCTAATATTCCATAAGCTCCAGAGAGCAGCAGCACAAATTGTATTTAGAGCAGTATTTTTCTTATTACTAATCCAAAAACGAGCTACAGATTCATAATTATAACCAATGTTCAGATCAAAAAACTCCCCAATCAAGTTCCAAACATCTTTAGCAATTATACATTCAAAGAATAGATGCACAACAGATTCAGATTCATCACAAAAGCAACAACAAGAACCTTTATTCATACCTCTTTTCAACAAATTGTCTTTCGTCATAACTTTGTTTTAAGAAATAAGCCAAAGGAAAAAATGAATTTTAGGAGGAACAACCAATCTCCAAACAGCGGGCAAAAAAAACGGTAACACTCCCCTAAAGTTTATAATCGCATATAGAGATCTAACCGAGTAGATGCCATTACTATTATACTGCCAAACCAAAGCATCCTCATCATCAGTGAGATTTAAAGTATTCGCTACTTCAACCAACTCAAACCATCTGATTAACAAGAAGCAACAGCAAGAACCTTTATTCATACCTCTTTTCAACAAATTGTCTTTCGTCGTAACTTTGTTATAAGAAATAAGCTAAAGGAAAAAATGAATTTTAGGAGGAACAACCAATCTCCAAACAGCGGGCAAAAAAACCGGTAACACTCCCCTAAAGTTTATAATCGCATATAGAGATCTAACCGAGTAGATGCCATTACTATTATACTGCCAAACCAAAGCATCCTCATCATCAGTGAGATTTAAAGTATTCGCTACTTCAACCAACTCAAACCATCTGATTAACAAGTTATCACAAAAAGTTCTCCGAAACGTGCATTTAATATTAGAACCATCCCAAATTTCAGCAACCGTAACTCCTTTTTCATTAACTAAATTGTAAAGGTCCCAAAATTGGATAGCCAAACACGAATTGCCAAACCAGATATCTTCCCAAAACCTAACCTTAGCTCCATTCCCAATCAACCACTTATAACCGAATTTAGTAGCCTGCATAGCCCAAACAACCTCTTTCCAAAAGACAGATGCATGATTATAATCAGTACGAAAGATATTAGGGCTTTCAATTTTATATTTGAACTTGATCAAATCCTTCCAAAGCTTACTTTCATTATTACAGAACCTTTTAACCCAAGAAGCAAGAAGACACAAGTTTAAATCTCTAATATTAGGCACACCAAGACCCCCATAGTCCTTTTCCATACACACTAGATGCCAATTAGCCAAATGCAACTTATTATGCCCCTCATAGTCATTCCAAAGACAATTGGCCATATGAGAATTAATAAGATCCAAAGCCCATTTAGGGAATTTAAAAAAAGATAACAAATAGAGAGGAATACTTGCTAAACAAGATTTGATGAGAATTAACCGACCACTATACGACAGAAGCTTGCCTCTCCACCCAGCAATTCTTTTCAAAATTTTATCAACAAGAGGTTGGAAATCCTCTCTTAAGCACCAGCTTAAGCACCAGCCCTTTATTTTTGTCCTAATGAATCTTATGAATGACCTCATGAGCAGTCACCACGCTTTCTAAAATATATCTGTTTTTAATAAAAGCTGATTGATTTTGCATAATAATTCTATTACAGATCGACCAAATTCTATTAGTCAACACCTTGGTAATAATTTTGTAGCTGCAATTCAGTAAACTAATGGGTCTGAACTTTTTAATATTTCTAGCATTATTCTCTTTAGGAATCAAAGTAATCATAGCAAAATTAAGCCTAGACACATCCAAATCATAGTTTTCCAGACTTTTAAATAAACCCATCAGATCCTCTTTAACTATGCTCCGAATTTTTGATAAAACATAAAAGGAATGCCATCAGGACCCGGAGCCCCATCAGAATAAGATTCAAACACAGCTTTTTTAATTTCTTCTTCAGAAAAAGGAGACTCCAAAACCATATTATCATCAACACTAACCTTCTCAGTACTACTAAAAAAAATTATCCCCCAGACTAATATTAGGTTTCGCTTCAGACCCAAATAATGACTTGTAGTAATTACAGGCAATTTTAAGCATTCCATCAGTATCGTGAACCGGTCCATCAGGGCAATCAAGAACATTGATAAAGTTTTTCCTTCTCCTTTGATTAACGACTGCATGAAAATATCTAGTATTCCTATCGCCT